>OZ010787.1:368985004-370185004 GCA_963932465.1 Maratus speciosus | reverse complement strand
ATAAACAGCAAATATCATATTTAACTCCGAAACAATAATAAATACTCTTAACTGTATATAATCCGAAATCAGTAATAAACAAAAAAAAAATCTCATGCAACGGCAAATTAATGTTTTCGAATGTGTCTCCTACGAAATTAAAACTTCCAGATATCTTCTCTTATGAGTCAGTCACCCTTTCAAACGAAAGAGATAAAACTTTTTTGTTTTGATCATTGGCAAAAATAATTTGCAACACAGCATTGAAAGGGAAGAATAAAATATTCATTTTTTTTTATTCACATTTCCCGAACTAATGATTTGCTAAGCATTCTGCGTATTAGAGGTCTGCACGGGCTGAAATTTCCAAGCCGGGCCCGGCCCGACTCAAAAAAAAAATTCGGCCCGGCCCGTAGAAAAAAAAAGTCCGACCCGGTCCGGTAAAAAACTTAAAAGTTTGGCCCGAGCCCGGCCCAGCACGGAAAAATAGTTTAAATCTCGGCCCGAGCCCGGCACGGCCCGAGTGAATTTCAACAAAACATTGATTTTTTTTTTTTTTTTTTTTTTTTTTTTTTTTATGTATTAAAAATCTAAAAAATGCTATACAGTAAGACGGAATTGCATAGAAAAGAAAAAAAATGCGTTATAGCCAAGTTCCCTTCTTAGCGAGTGTAAATATATTATATATTCTTTTCTTATGTATTAGTATATTAATTATTCATGGATCAACACGTTAGTGAGTTTAAAACTGGGTTCCGTCATAGGCAGGTTCTTTTTCACACGTTTTATTATGTTTTAATTTAGCTATATTTTAATAAGCGCAGAAATCTAGTGTTCTTTAAAAAGAATAAATTTTAATATTTAAGTGTAGAATAATGGGCATTTGAAAATGTATGCATTTTTTGCAAAAATGTTTGGGCCAGGCCTAATTTTACTGACCTTTGAATGGACCAGGCCACGCTGAGACAATGATTTTCATACGGACTGGGTCAAAATTAGGACTGAAAATTTTGGGCCGTGAAGACAAGCAATGAACCAGTCCCGGCTTTGTACAGAAAAAATAAGTTAGGCCCGGCCCTGCCCTGCCCGAGCCTTCAGAAAAAAGCGTGGCCCGGGCCCAGCCCGAGTTCCGTGAATGAAAATCGGCCCGAGCCCGAGCCGGTCCGTGCGGATCTCTAGTGCGTATTCAATTGTTAAAAGAATTAGATTTCAAACCGCTACATGAAGAAATATAACAGACAATCACTTTTAAACACTCTAACGATCAATCTTTTTCTATACAACATACAACTATTTAGCTAATAATCTTAACATTCCACATATCTACACGGATAAATGCTTAAAATTAAATAAGATTTACCTTTATTTTATGTATTCCATAAAGAATAATTTTAATGATATCCTAATCTGTTAATCATAAGATGGCGAACGAAAAAGCGATCATATTTCTTATCTTTTAAGGGTGTCGTCGCCTTGCTGCTCTGATTGGTTAATAAGTAATGCATACGCAAGTCACTCTTTCAGGAGTGAGACATTTCACTCCTTTCTAGACAGTGGAAAATTCCATTCTTTAAGGAGTGTATTTTTATAAAATTCACTCCAGAAAGAGTAAAAATGCCTGTCACTCTTCCAAAGAGTGAGCTTTTCACTCCTCCCAAATTTTAGAGTGAACTTAAATCTGTTACAATTTTGTTTGTAATTCTTCCTACCAAATCGTTTTTTTTTTTTTTTTTTGGTTGTTTGGTTTTTTTTTTTTTAAGTATGACATTGTAAATGGTAGTTTTGAAAGTTTTCGCTGTTTCTTTTTCAGATTTACCATCACCATTATAAAATATATTTTTTCTCGCCTCGTACTCAGATAACTCTTTAACTCTCGGCTTCGTCATGAGAATTGTGAATATCATAATCAAAATTTAAAATTTTACTTCTCTATTAATTACTTTACAAAATAATGCATGTGTTTTATGATGATTCTGCGCTTTATGATGAATTGACATGTAATATGTGCAATTTTCTCAGGTGTGCCTTAGAATTTCTTAACTGATACTTTATTTAGTTTATTGAAAAATAAGTAATTAATAGAGTAATAAGTAATTAAGTAAATAATAAACCGCCGCGGCGAGCGGCCCATCTTCGTCCGCAACCCTTTATTCTTCTACTCTACTCCGACTCTTTTGCGGAAGCAAGATTCCCAGGTGCCCAGTAACGTCCCGAGTGAAAGACTCTCTAGCGAAAGCCAGATTGAAAAAAAAAAAATCAAAAATTGAAACCGGACAAATTTAAAAGGGAAATTACACAAATTAAAGACACCGAAAAGCGGGAAGGGTTGGGCTCGGGGCGATGAAGCTACCGAACGACTCCGAGCTACTTCTAGCTTATTATTAGTCTCGGCGGTGGTTGGGGGTGGGCGGGGGGGGGGGTCAACCGCCGCGGCGAGCGGCCCATCTTCGTCCGCAACCCTTTATTCTTCTACTCTACTCCGACTCTTTTGCGGAAGCAAGATTCCCAGGTGCCCAGTCACGTCCCGAATGAAAGACTCTCTAGCGAAAGCCAGATTGGAAAAAAAAAAAAAATCAAAAATTGAAACCGGACAAATTTAAAATGGAAATTACACAAATTAAAGACACCGAAAAGCGGGAAGGGTTGGGCTCGGGGCGATGAAGCTACCGAACGACTCCGAGCTACTTCTAGCTTATTATTAGTAAATAATAAGTAAATAATAAAGCTGAAATTTATTTTTTGAATTCTTCATCTTCAAAGTTAGACTAGCATAGTTGAGGTTTGTTCCAATAGAGGGTAAAATGTCCAGGCCAGGACTCGAACCTGGGTACCTTGTCTTGCCGTGCCAATACATTTCCTACTGAGCTACCCGGACGATACCTGGCTGACGTAATTCACTCTTATTTGTTGGACATGGCTGTGAACTCCGGCTCTAGTTTCATTCATCCCGACTATAAGTATAGCCTTTTACATGATGAAAGTGTGTGATAAATCGAAAACTCCTTTGTTTTTAAATATGTGATTAGTACAGAAAGTGTTTTACTATCAATTTTAAATATACGAACTACAATTTGTATATTATTTCCTCTTCTTCAACAATTCACGAATTCTTCAGTGGTCTTATAATTTCTTAACGCAGTGATTATCAGAATTCGGTCACTGTAATTTGTGGTCGCAATTACTATAACGTCATTATATCGCTCAATTTGAATTTTACCTTTTCTCATCGTCTTACAATCTAATCTTTGTGTAGTGAAATAGCAAGAATTATTTATAGTGTTTCATTACACCAGAAATGTTCCATCACACTACTTTTGATTCAAAGTAGTTGTCACCATTTTTGTACAGCTATAGTACAGTTATAATACATTTACCCTAATTTTTTTAACACTGTGGAATTGTCGCTGGAAAATGACTTTACACATTGAGTCATGACTTTACACATACAGCATATCATTGACTTAAGTGACCGGGAAAGCCCTATCTCCGCCATATTAATTTCACCAACTTTATGTACATTTTTCTCAGAAATGGTGAAAGATAGAGGTCTAGATTTTTTATAGTAGTTAGAATAACATGATTTACGTACTTTAACAAACTATTTTCTTTCTATGTGAAACTAAAAATTAATTATTAATTAATTATTTAAAGTCATTTTTAAATTAGCATTTTTGGTAAGATTTCACTGCCTAAAATAAATAATTTTCAACAAATCATTAAATTCCTGTGTTTAAGTATACAATATAACATAAGTATTTTTAAAAAATCTGAGTTCTTAAGTTTAATAGATATTGAAAAAAAGGAACATAAACATGAAAAATCCAAGTTTTGAGAAAAAGTCAATTAAAGATTTAAATGACCATTAAGATGTGAAGTACTCTTAAAAAGAATGAATACTTTCAACACTTATTTTTTTATATATATAAACATGTCTGATACATCGTTGGAAAGATAAAAGTTTAAACTATTTAATGATATATAAAAAAAAGGTAACAATCGATTTTTTGTTAATATTTGGAAATTTTTCCTGAGAGAGACATTCGCCTTGCATACAATATCACAAATGAAAGTCAAATTTCAAATTATTTGCTTAAAAAGCGCAAAGGCCAACCTAGTGAAAAAAATTCCATGCCGCGACCCGAACCAGTGCCATCAGTACAGCGCACTGACGTTCTACCGACTAAACCACATGGAACGATACCCAGCCTGGAACTTCTCACTATTACAGATTGGCAAGGCTACAAACTCAACCCAAGATGGAATAATTTCCGTGAGCCACCGACATGGGGCAAACACAGACTCATAATTAAATCCAGCATCGATTGAATCTATATTAATATTTGGAAATTTTTCCAGAGAGAGACATTCGCCTTAATAGCTTTGGCTTCATTTTCAGTGCGCTATACTGATGGCCCGGGTTTGGGTCCCGGTATGGAATCTTTTTCACTAGGTTGGTCTTTGCGCCTTTTAGACAAATATTTTGAAATTTGATTTTCATTTGAGATATTGTATGCCAGGCGAATGTCTCTCTCTGGACAAATTTCCAAATATTAATATAGATTCAATCGATGCTGGATTTAATTATGAGTCTGTGTTTGCCCCAGGTCGGTGGCTCACGGAAAAATATTCCATCTTGTGCTGCGTTTGTAGCCTTGCATTCTGTAATAGTGAGAAGTTCCAGGGTATCGTTCCATGTGGCTTAGTCGGTAGAACGTCAGTGTACTATACTGATGGCCCGGGTTCGGGTCCTGGCATGGAATCTTTTTCACTAGGTTAGCCTTTGTGCCTTTTAAGAAAATAATTTGAAATTTGATTTTCATTTCAGCTATTGTATGCAAGGCGAATGTCTCTCTCTGGACAAATTTCCGAATATTAATATAGATTCAATCGATGCTGGATTTAATTATGAGTCTGTGTTTGCCCCAGATCGGTGCCCCACGAAAAACATATTCCATCTTGTGCTGCGTTTGTAGCCTTACCAAACTTTAATAGTGAGAAGTTCCAGGGTATCGTTCCAGGTGGTTTAGTCGGTAGAACGTCAGTGCACTATACTGATGACCCGGGTTCGGGTCCCGGCATAGAATCTTTTTCAGTAGGTTGGCCTTTGCGCCTTTTAAGCAAATAATTTGAGATATCAATTTTTTGGTTGAATTTTGCTTTCCCGGTTTCCTTAAACAGCGTTCATTATTTAACAATATATTTGATAACTGACTGATATTAAGGAGACAACTGTTTGAATGTCGAAATACCGTCATATTTTAGGAATTTTTTGTGGGTTTTATTAACAGAGTAAACTATTGGGGGTTTTGTTAACTAAGTTATGTTTTCAAAGTGTTTCATAATTTTTGCATAAAAAATTCATATTTCTTCCTTGTAATCCTTGTAAACAAGGGTGACCTGGCGAGTGTCAGCTGGAAGATTCTGGAATATTGGCCAATTGTGAAATCTTCTGGCATTCCTGAAATATAAAAAACAAGAGTGAAAAATCATGCGTACAGCATAGATTATGAAATGCTTTCCAACACATTCAGCACATTCAGCTTTCCAACACATTCTATAACAATACTTCGTAGTTTACTAAGGTGAAATATGATGTCTGAATGAAGAATTTCGAAAACGCTTAACGCATTTGAAAACCAGATTTCTGCTATTATCATGAACAGTCGTTAAGGTATACGATTTTTTGTGCAGTCCTGTATATGATCTACAGATATCTATGAATACTACATAGTATGCTAATAGTTAGCTCAGTTAAGCACATAGCACAGTTCAAAATTTTCACTCAGCAATTTCCGTCAGTAAACGGATGTTGTTGAGAATTTTGAGCGACGCTGTATATGATCTATAGAATTTCTGCACATCAAGGAATATGTAAAAAATAGTTGAATTTAAAAACGCATACCACAACTGAAAGCGCACTTCCAGCAATTATTGTTCATAAGCTTCAATAGTTCAATTATTGCTCATTTTCTTCTATAGCCAATTTCTTTTTTGTGTCCCTGCAAATGAACGGTAAGTTCTACGGACACCTTAGTCCAGGGTCGGCGAACCTATGGCACGCGTGCCAGAAGTGGCACGCAAAAGAACATTTTTGGCACGCCGTTGATTGATGTTTTAAATCAAGATACAGTGACATTCATTACACAAAATTTACCGATACAGATGTGTTGAGATTGTTTACATTCGATATTGAAGAATTTAAATTGCAGCTTACTAAATTCCAATCTAGTTCAATGTGGGCTGAAAATTTTATCAAACAAAGACAAGATATGGAAAATATCGAAAAGATTATTAACAAATATAAGTAAAAATGCTGATGATAAAATTAGAGCAACTTGGAAATTAATTCCAGAGTTTTTTTAAAGAAACTTGTATTTGCATTAAAAAAAATTTCCTCCTATCTACCACTGCATATAACTATTTTCAGAAGTGATAGTATTAACCCATTACCTGCTGATGGTGCGTTTTCGCACCATTAAAAATAAATTTAAATTAACTATCAAGATATCACTATTTTTCGATATAAAAAAATGTCTTGATTAATTACAAAACGTTTGAACATTAAATAAAGCGAAGATTATCGTTTAATATTTGTAGTGGCAAACATAAAAAAGTTGAAGACCCCTATCCTACAGTTTCAGCAGTTAATGGGTTAAACATCGCATATAAACTACTTGCCAGATAAAAACAGTTCAGCTTGCATTCTGTCAAAAGAACTTAAGTATGAACCATATTTTTCCCTTCCAACATGCAACAATAAAAATCGCACTTAATGGCATTAATTTGTTTTTTATTGTTTTTTAAAATATATTTATTTCTATAAATATTACAATGTTATACAACATGTATGTTGCCCATATTTTTGAAATCCCAATAAATAATTTTCGAATTATTTTAAGTCTTGATTTTCTTTTCCATTAAATTCGTTTGATGGATGGCACGTCATGGCTACGAATTATAATTTTGGGGGAAAGTTGGCACGCGGATCAAGAAAGGTTGGCCAACCCTGCCTTAGTCTATAGTAAAAACCTTGTAGTACACCTCAGTGATGTATATCAATTTCAATATATTTAAAATACTCTAAAATCATTAAAGTACGCGGCAACGATTTTTCCCCATAGACTGTAATGTAACGGAATTCTTTTGAGTGGCCCTATTAATGAACTATAAAATGCTACACACTTCATTTTCAATACCGAACATGCCATACTAAACCCCAATAACATATATTAATTTTATGGAAATCGAACAATATTTACGCTAGTTACAGCGCGGACAGACGGACAAACAGACCGAATTCATAAACACTTTACAACGATGTTGGAAAGTGTTAAAAAGAAACCTTAATACAATTAATATTTAGCGTATTAACTAGGGTGTAACGTAAGATTTTTTTCAAAATTTAAATATTTGTGAAAATTTCGGCATTCTCAAAAGAAATTTCCAGTTTTCGCCAAATAAAAAGGAATATATATAAAATGCTTTAAAATATCGAAAAATGAAAATATCAAATGAATTAAACGTAGCGGCCTATAGAGTTCAATTGTTAACCTCTGCATTAAAAGTTAATTGAAATCGATCGAAAGGCTGTCGCGCTATCCGTGCAGCCAGGTAAAGTATAATGGTTTAAAAAATATATATGTTTAAAATTCAAAGTTAGCTTTAAAGGCAATTGGTTATACTGGTATATCTATCTCTGTAATTTTTTTAATAATTCGAATTTCGAAAAACCAATTTTGTTCTATATTTTAAACACTATAAAGTATCAGAAAATTAAAAAAATTCCAATTTTAGTGTCGTTTCGATTTGATGCCCCCCCCCCCCCTTCTCCTCCTTAAATGCTTTTTGCAATAAGCAGGGTATCTGAAAATAAGTCAATTCACCACTTGAATCTATTTTACATCTAATAATTCGTCCAATCTTGTGAGTTCCTCTCATCAATTTGCCTAACTCAAAACAGTTTACGAATATTATAAATAAATAATATGATGAACTGGCATTATTTTTGCAGTTCTATATAACATATGAGTAATATAGAAACAAAGCTTCCGTCCGATATACGTAAGCATTCAAAAAGGCTTTTCAGAAATATATATAAATTGGAGAGAATAAATGAATGAATTCCCAAAAGAAATGGGCGCATTTATCGATTCAGTTCCAAAACATTTTTATAGTATAAAAGAAAATTTATAGTTATAGCTACAAAACAGCAATGAATAACCATATTTTTAGTTATGAGTGCTATCGCATTTCATTTTCTATAAAGCAAAAGGAATGTTTTACTACCTTCATTAAATATAAAGGTATTTTTTATTATATATTTATACATATATATTTGCCGTATTTTCTACTATTGTTACTGTTCAAAATGTTATTTTACATCATTCTCAAACATAAACTATTAAGAAACGGTGTGATTAAAGGATTTATTTCGTAATTCGCTTATTATAATATAACATTTAATTTAATTCTAAGTTTTGCGTGACTTTTGAATTTGAATAAATACTATAAAAGAATTTTTCAATTTTTTATCTTCACGCAAGTTTGGGAAAACTTACAATCAAAAAAATTAAAACCGCACTAAAATGAAACAAATAAAAACGCATAGATTATGAAGCACTTCCCAAAATCATCATGCTATTATTACGAAAGTTACGTTGATATGTATAAAGGAAATATCTTAATAAACAATTTAGAAAATACATAGCGCAGTTTAAATGTCATTACCAGCAATTTCCGTCTATAGACTATAATGTATTCGATTTTTTTCTCTGTAGCCTTGTACCTTTATACCTTCCAAATAGTGTACTAAATTGTAATTCAAATAGAAAATGCATGACACAGCTGAATACATTTTTCCGGCAATTACATCCCACATGCCGATCTCTATTCATATCTCTTTGTGAAACCCTGTAGATAAGTTTATTTTCATAACATTGGGTGGAAGAATAATTCGCAAGTGATTTTTTATAATTATTTGTTTTAAACAAACGCATTACGACAAATCATTCAATAATACACTCTCTGTTCTTATTTACGACT
Source organism: Maratus speciosus (assembly GCA_963932465.1). NCBI lineage: Eukaryota > Metazoa > Arthropoda > Arachnida > Araneae > Salticidae > Maratus > Maratus speciosus. The sequence goes on along the minus strand of OZ010787.1, from coordinate 370,175,983 downwards.
TCCTCCTATCGTTCAATAAGTTTTTTGATGATTCGATGATATAAATCTCCAGAGAACTCTCCCGGTTTTGACTCAAATCATCCGTCCAACAAAGCCCTCAATTCTACTCCATTATTGAACGATACACTGCGCAAAGCGTTCGAAAGCGAAAGAAACTAGAGAAACTACAACAGGTTCTCTAAAAGAAGCAGATGAAAATCTGAAGCCTAGAAAGGATGGAGGATGGAAAAAGGATGGATAAAAATAAAAGTGCCCTGTTAAACTGATGGCATTGAGCTCACAGGCTATTCACACTAATTGTATATTATTTTCTTATTTCGAAGAATAATTCCCCTCAAAAAATAAGTGAAGGGGGATTAACTCCCATTTCGCCCCTTTATACTTAACCAATGAAGCTCCAAATCAAATGAAGGAAGCGCCATATCGGAATAAACTGGTATAACAAATTTGAAGTAAATCGAATAATTCTGCATGAAAAATCCATTTATCTAAATTAAGGGGGGGAACTAGCCCCCGTCCCCCTTTTACACTTAACCAATAAACCTGCAAATCTAATCAAGGCAGCTCCTTAACATAATATACCGTTATACCAACTTTGGAGCAAATCGAATAACTCTGCATAAAAAACCCATTTATCTAAATTAAGGGGGATCTACCCCCTTTCTTCCCTTTATACTTAACTAATGAGCCTCCAAATCTAATCAGGGATGCTCCTTAACATAATAAACCAGTATACCAAATTTGGAGCAAATCGAATAATTCTACATGAAAAACCCATTTATCTAAATTAAGGGGTGAGTAACCCCCCTTTTTCCCTTTATCCTTAAACAATGAACCCCCAAAACTAATCAGGGAAGCGCCTTATCAAAATGAACTGGTATACCAAATTTGGAGCAAATCGAACAATACTACATGAAAAACCCATTTATATAAATTAAAAGGGGCTAGCCCCTTTCCCCCCCTTTATACTTAAGTAATGAACTTCCAAATCTAATCAGGGAAGCTCCTTAACATAATAAACCGGTATACCAAATTTGGAGCAAATTGAATATTTCTGCATGAAAAATCCATTTATCTAAGTTAAGGGGGAACTAACCCCCCTTTTCCCCCTTTATTCTTAAACAATGAACCCCTAAAACTAATCAGGGAAGCGCCTTATCAAATTGAACCTAGAAAAATTTTTGAAGCAAATCGGATATTTCTATCAAGACTTGTTGATAGCCTGTGAGCTAAAAAAGCATATGGTGTCCAAAATGATCAGTTTTTGTCCACTTGATATTTTATTTTTACAAGCTTTTATTTAACTTGCCTTGTCTGCCCGTTCGGTTCAATATTTGCAATCCAATTTTAACACACTTCCTGTGCTACAATTGATCTCATTTTTAATGGAGTCACATATTTCCGGCGACAATACAATAAATATTCGGTAAAAAAAAAATACTTGAAATTTACCTCTGCCACCTCTCAAGGGCAAAATCATTTGTTCAATAAGAGTACGTAAATGCCATCACGTATGTGATCAAGTAAATATCATTGATAGCTTCAGAAATATGCTGATGTTCTTTGACTGAACCATGGTAGGGTTGGTAAATGCACCATCTTTTAGTTCACCGTAGGGGATGAATGGATGCGGGTTCGATACTCAGGACGGACGACGGTGATCGATTTTTTTCTTGCCAAGAAGCTGGATTTAAAAAGTTGTATATCTATTTTATTTATTTATTGAAACTGATAAAAAATAATTTGCAATTTAATTTATTTCTTTTTAAAAAGGTATTAATTTCAATCGATTGCCCTTCAAAACTTTCTTTTCTGTTTAGTACATTATAATAAAAGTTTTTCTTTAAAACTTGTCTTTTTACTTATAATTTACTATGATCAAAAAAGCCACAAAAAAAATATACAGTGAAACTTCTTTTAAAGGCCACCCCTATTCACGGGCTACCTCTATTAAGGGCCAATATTGTAAGGAATGAAAAATTTCCCATAGACACAATGTTAAATTTACTCCTATTAGGAGCCGAATCTACCCCTCATAAAGGCCATTTTTTTCACATATGCCTTGAATCCTAAACAGGTGTATTGAATTCCTGAACCAAAAGATAAGAGTTCAGCAAACAACTACACTTGCAACAACGAAGGCAGGAGGAGATGGGGAGGATTTACTAACACAATAAAGGACCACAAACTTTTCCATAAGTGAGACAAAAAGGTCTTCCACACACTTTGTTTGACATTTCAACCTGTGGGGGTTGAGTTGGAGAGAAACTTGACGCTTTGTTGTGGGCACGCAAGGGATAACAGGTTATCTAGAAAAACTGATTCCACATTTACTAAAAGTTTGAATGCATATTAAAGCACAATTTTTACACTAGAAATTCTATGCTCAGGCTTATATAAAATTTAAAATTATGGCACCAAAATCAAGCTAAAGAGTACATTTGAATTTGAATGGCAAAATCAGATTTCTTTATTGTCATGATCAGGGAACATCTGCAAGAAAATTGGTTCACAGTTTAATTGCAGCAAGAATCAAATAAAAATTACTGTTAAAAACAAAGAGAACTTACTGAAAGAATATGCAGATTTTAAAAATCGCGGGATAAAAAGAAAGAAAAATGAAAAATTTGGCCACCCCTCATAAGGGCCAGTTTTCAATGGAACGGTAGGTGGCCCTTACAGAGAAGTTTGACTGTACTCACTTATAGGGCAAAGAAAGCTCTTTCAAATAATATAAAACATTTTGTCCATGAGTTTTATTTTATCATGCATTTTTTAATTTGAAAAGAAACGCTCATGAATTGTTCCTCAATCCAATATTTTCACCACATAGTATAGAGATCTGTGCGGGTCGCAATTTTCAGACTCAGACCGGTCCTTGTGTAAAAGTTAAATGTTCTGTCCAAACCCGGGACGGCCCAGTATGAAGTTTAAAAATTCGAAAAACTTCGACTAATCCGGCTTCGCTCGGTATAAAAGATTAAAATTTCCACTCGAGCCGGGCTCAATTTCTATTAAAAAAAATTGCCAATATTTCAGAAGCAACATTATCCTGCAAATTAAAATTCTTCAAAATGATTATTTGCTTATGCATAAATTTTATTTTCAGATTATATAATAACAGTTCACAGAATACGAAATAGCAATAATATTAATGCGATAAGACAATTAAGACAAAGACTCTTAGACAATTATGTCCATAAGCACACATTTAAAAAAATACATACATGAACAATTACATTCATTTGAAAATTCAGTGAGGAATTCTATGTAGTTTAGAACTAAAGAAAAATATTATTTAAGAAAATCTTAATTTTAAAGGTCTCGAAGAAAAAAAAGTCCTTCCGGCCAGTGCCGGGAGGAAGAGGTAGCTTTCATATTCCTTATTTTTAAAAAGAGAGCTTATATTATTCAAACACACGAAGCTCAATTTAGTGAAAACCAATTATAGGAGATTCAATACTAATTTTTATCAATACCAAATCATTATTTATGAGAATTTCGCGAAATTAGTTAGCTTTATCCAAGCTGCTTTTATTTAAAGTTACTTATATTTGGTTGCCAAATTCGGCGATATCTTGAAGTTCCTGCCATTTTAAGACAACATGGTGGATGAGGCTAACGAGTGAACATGGTCGAGACCTTAGTAATTCCTGTGCACATGCTCACTCACATCGGAATCGGTTGATATATACAAGTGCTGTCGCAGGCAAAAAATCAGATTTTTCAAAATGTCACCCACATTAGAAATTGAAACTGCTATATCTGAGCCATTTTTTAAGATAAAGACATAACAAAAAATGCTCCGGAATCCTTATATCAGGGTCAAATACTTAAGAAAGAAACCCTTTTCAAATTCTAATTTTTTTGCACCTCACTTTAAATATAATTTTTTATTTAATTTAATGGCCTCCATTTTGAAACAAGACGGCTGATGAAGCTGGCCAGCGAACCTGGTCGAGACATTACAATATACTATCCACATGCCTTCTTACATCGAAATAGGTTAATAAATATGCGTGTTATCACGTGACAAATATCAGATCGTTTTAAAATGTCACCCATGCTAGAAATTCAAAGTGCTATAACTCAACCATTTTTTAAAGATATATACGAAACAAAAACTGCTCCGGAGTCTTTGTATCAAGATCAAACACATAAAAAAAAACTTTTTCTTTTTTCAGTTTTTGATAACTCATTTAAAATTTAATTTTTTTTTTTTAAATGACAGCCCTTTTGAAACAAGATGGCGAATGAAGCTGGCCAACGAACTCGGTCGAGACATTGTTATGTACTATGTACACACCAAGTTACATCCAAATCGGTTCATGAATACGCCTGTTATCGCGTGACAAAAATCAGGTCGTTTCAAAATGTCAGCCACAATAGAAATTCAAAATGCAATAACTCAGCCATTTAATTAGATAGAAGGGAAACAAAAACTGTTCCGGAATCTTTGTAATAAGGTCAAATACATACAAAAAAATCTTTTTAATTTTTCAATTTTTTGGTACCTCATTTTAAATTTTAAATTTTTAAAAAAGTTTTAAATCGCCGCCATTTTGAAACAAGATGGCGGATGAAGCTGGAGAACGAACTCAGTCGAGACATTGGTACGCATTATGTATACACCAAGGTACATCCAAATCGGTTCATAAATACGCCTGTTATCGCGTGACAAATATCAGGTCGTTTCAAAATGTCTGCCAAGCTAGAAATTCAAATTGCTATAACTCAGCCATTTTTTAAGATACAGACGAAACAAAAAATGCTCCGGAATCTTTGTATCAAGGTTAAACACATAAGAAAAAAATATTTCTCAATTTTCAATTTTTTGGTACCACATTTTAAATTTTAAATTTTCTTAAAAAATTTAAATGGCCGCCATTTTGAAACAAGATGGCAGATGAAGCTTGCCAAAGAACTCGGTCGAGGCATTGGTATGCACTATGTATATACGAAGTTACATCCAAATCGGCTCATAAATACGAGAGTTACAGAGTTGCAAAGATCAGATATATATATATATATATATAAACTTTTGAACGGAGGGTGGTTTCGGGGTCTGGGGGACATGATCGATGAAAATATACCAACAGTTTTTGAATTCGCTTTCCTCCGAACGGCTGCAATAGACGGCTGCTTTTTGTAATGAAAGCTACCTAAAAAGTTGATTTAAAAAAAAATTTCTCTGTAAATCAAATTAAATTTCTAAAGATTTCGTTAAGCAAATGAACAACATCACTATTATTTTGCAACACTAAATAAATAAATAAATAAATTGCAAGTCCAATACGTGTTCAGTGTGTGTGGGGAGGTGAATGATGTCCAGGCCCGCATCGGCTCAGAAAAAAAGAAATCTGTCCTGACCCGACCTTAAGCTGCAAAGACGATATGGTCTGCGCCCGAGTCTAACGAAAAAAAATAAACCTTGTCCGGGTCGTGGTCCAGACCGGGCTCAAATTTTGGGTCAGAGCCGAGAGTCGAGAACACCACTACTTAGTATAGTATATATTAATTCAGCTGAAAAACGCGTTACACGTTTGAAAACACACTTTCAGCAATTCCTACCACAGACCTTAAGCATTTCCAGTTTGTTTTGGCCCTGTATAGGATTCATAGAATTTATGCACGTCAGATGATATAGTAAAGTTTAGTTAAACAAGTTATATGCGTGGGAAGTGGATTTAGTGATTTTTAAACACACTTCTATACATGAACTTAACTTTTTTGAAGCATTCTATATCTATAAAAATTATAAAAATATTGTCATTTGTGACTTCGCTATTCCCCCCATTATCAGATTGTTAGAAAAGAGTTTCTTAGATAATAAAGAAACTCTTTTTCTTAATATCTACTGTCATATTTCACATTACCAGTTCCATTCCCTACAATATTTTCCTATTGATTGTCTCCCGCAATTTCCTGTAATCCTATTGGTCAATAAAACTATCCATCTAATTTTCTTCTCTTCCATATATATGAGCAAAATTCCATAATTCTATGCACTGATGACGGTACTCTGAATGCTACCGAAACTAATCTGCTATAAGTTTATAAGTTCTGGTGCCAATAACGTTGTTTTTCTACGTATATATGTATTTCAATTTCGTAGCAATCTAACTATATTTACGAAAGTTAGAGTGTGAAAGGAAAACAGAGAAAAAGAAAGACAAACTTAAGTTATAGACATTTATCAATTATGTTAGAAAATGTTAAAAACGTAAATATTCTTAAGTCGTTTGTAAGAAAAATGGTGACAATTTGCGAAAGTTCGAACTTATATTTAACCCTTCAAGATAAAAGAAGTTTTTCAATGTTCTACCTGCTTGTGAACTCATCTTATTATTTTTTTTTAGCACTGAAATAATTTTTATTATATTCTAAAATATTTGGATTCATATTATCATTTTTAGGATTTTTAAGCTTATACAGATTTTAAATTGAAATATAAATAGTAGTTAATCTCTGTTATTTAATTTTTATTACTTTATTTTTCGGTGAATGATTTTACACATCTCGAAAATCTCTTATAGTATGATATGAAGAATAAAGAATAGCAACTTAATAAATTCACTTATCTCCAATCAAAATATTTGCAGTTAGTTTATTAGTTCATTTTAAGTTTTGTTTGGATAATGACAATTCCGAAAACGAAATTTCACAATCTTGATCTATCTTCATACATTCACACTGTAATAAAAAACGACATTTTTACAGTACAAAGTACTGTTCAACTGGCGCACAAACTCGATCACAGAGAATGCGCTGTATCTTTCTTTGGTTTCTTGACTATATAAACATGAAAAATACAGTAGTTGCGTAAAATTAACAGCACAATGTGCTGGCAACGATACAGCACATTCACTGTGATCGAGTTTGTGCTGGCAAATATACAATGTTTTTTTTACAGTGCATATAAATGGAAATTTTCGTCATTATTTTATTGTAAAGATTTACTCAATTTTCGAGATTTATATTTTTTTTTCATTGTATGCGTCATTCATTGTGTGCCTTGAGTGCATATTATCTTTGAATTTTATTCATTATAAAGTATATAATACTTTTTAAATCCACAGTTAAAAGAAACGAAACTTTTGCAATTTTATCACATTAAAAAAATTAAATGCGAGTTCACCAAAAAAGTTACGTTCAGAAATAAATGTCGAATTAATTTTAATAAACAACTGAAAAAGATTTTTTGTTCACTTAATTGATATCGCTGCATCACAATTAGAATTATAGTAATAATAATAATAAAGACTTTCACCATTTTATTAAGAATGAATTATAATAAATTATAAGTATAATAAATTATAATTGTAATAAATTATACTAAATTATACTTAGCAGAGAATGTATTCTTTACTAGTAAAACGTACTGTTTTTGTTTAATGATGAATTTTTGAACGATGAATTTTAAAACCTTTTTTGCCTTTTTCTAAAACTTTAAAGGGGTGTCATATTTACAATGAACACAGAAAGTAAAAAGTACGTCTAATGTTGTAACACTGTATATAATGTCTAGATTCATTTATAAATTATATATTATAAACCGTTCTCTTATGAATTAATTTTATTCACTCATTCGAATACACATCAAACAAGACACCAAAAAATAATCTCCGAGAAGCATATTCGAATACTGTAAAAGTGAGAAAACACGAATAATTATCCCAAATTTGAAAAATAATAAATGTTTCAAGCAATCGCTAAACATGCGTTTTCAGCGAAATATAATAGATCTTTCAAACACAATATTGATAAAAAAACTATTCGAATGATTTGAGATAATCGAGATGTTTGGGTTATTACTACATTTCTATTATGTTACAGTGAATTTCTAACATTAGCTTTACGATAAAAGAATTTTTGGACAGATCAATAAATTGATTCTGAGATATTTTCTTTACAATAAAGAATTTTCTTCTCGGAAAATGAATAAACAATTTTTGAATTTCATAAACTTTTCTATGATAGATATTACATATTTTTATTTTTAATATGATCTACGTCTTTTTTTTAACATTCGTTAAAACGCAAATTAATTTCAGCAATTGCATTCGCAATTGCAACATATATTCGAGTACTTTGAAAGAGAAAAAAGATGGATAATTCTTCTAATTTCGAAAAATAATCAATTATTCAAGCAATCGCTAAACGGGCGTTTTCAAAGAAAATATTAGATTTAACTAACCTTTCAAACAAAATACTGATACCTAACTATTCAAATGATTTTAAATAATCGAGTTATTTGGGTTATTATTCTATTGCTATTATATTACAATCAATTCCTAACATTAATTTTCCGAGAAAAGAATTTTGGGATATATCAATAAATTGATTCTGAGAGATTTTTTTTTTTTTTACAATAACGAATCTTGTCCTCGGAGAACACATAAAAGATTTTTGACTTTCAGAAACTTATATATTTCATTTTTTATAGGAAAGAAATTTGCGATATTTTTTAACATTTTTTTAAAACTGTATATTTCCGTTCATCTACTGAATATGATTTCCACAGCTATAATTGTGTACATGATGTCCTTTCTTAGCGTTGAGTAATAGCCAGAGCCAGTGAGAGAGCAGGTACAACGGATAAAGGGGACCCGCAATCAATAGGACCCCGGAGTTTTTCATAACTTTTACTTAAAGAATTAAGAAATACTGTACTTGTCTAGTTGGCTCTTGAATGGTTGCTGACCACAAAAAAACAAAGTTTCATAGACAAGACGTTTAATCTCTTTACCACGAAATTGGAATCTACTTTTCAAACTGACTGCTGGCCATTAATTGTCTATTTGGAAATTGAACACGGAGAGTTCGTGTGAATAAAGAAAAATGAGAAATTTTTGAAGCCAGAGGTCATGAGCGAGTGATTTGGCAAAAGAGATGTTCTACTTAGAAGAAAGTTAACTTTTATCTTACATGCATATATTCTATAAATATTCATATATGCATATATTCTATAAATATTCATATACGCATATATTCTATAAAGAAAAAGCTCTATAATTAATAATTCGGTAATATTTCTTGTTTTTCTTAAGTATGTCTTTTGTTATTATTAATACTTTGGTGGCATCTGTTTCAATAAATCTGGGTACATAATTTGATACATTAACTAAATGATGCGGTCCTTCCAAAATATATTGTATCCTATTGTATCCTAAGTATATTTTTTAGTTCAAAGGTTATCGTAAATTCGGCAATTTAAAGATGCATTACAAGGGACCATTTGATGCATATTTACGTACAAATACGCGTGTGAATGATATAAGAATATGATATGTTACAAAGTTTTCCCCATCTTTGACATAGCGATCTAAATGGGCCTATACACTGCTTAAAAGAATTAAGGGAGCAAGCAAAAAAGAGAACAGAACAGTGCGAGACAGTCATGCATGGGCATAAAATTGAGATGAGTAGCATGCGTCTCAGTGCGAAATACAGAAAAAAGACGCAAAAAATTTGCAAGAGAGCTTTAATTCTTTGAAATGATGGATAGAACGTGAAAAGATGGTTAGGGCAACAATTTGGCTACATGTAAATGACGAAACAAAAGTACTCTTTAGGAATGATGCAAGGTATTTAGTATGGCGTGTGGTCCCTTCGAATAGATAAAACTGTCGCATAATTGTTTTCCATGGATTCGATAACATTATCGATAAGTTTCCGGGACTACTGCTCCACTCCTCAAGAATTGCTATCTCCAACTGCCGGACAATAAAAGGAGGCCTCAGTCTCGCTGCAATGCGTCGCCCGAGTGCATTTCACACATGCTCGATCTGATTCAGGTCAGGAGATCATGTTGGCTATTTTATATGCTGTATTGTTTCAACTTTAACAATGTTCTCCACAAGACGAGCTGTATGCGGTCTGGCATTATCATGCATGGAAAAAAGAATTCACCAATTGCAGCAATATAAAATACGACATTAGGTCTGAATATCTCGTCCGTATTACTTCGGACGTCAAAGTGCCATTCCGGATGATATGCAGTCCCGTACGTCCTCCTATGCTGATTCCAGACCATAGCATCAACCCACCTCGTCTGTAACGGGATCTTTCACGAACAAATGTGGGATTATTTTGAGTGCCCCTTTCTCTCCATGCCAAAACACATCAGATGTCAAATCCAAACTGAATCTGGACTCGTCTGTAAACAGAATTTGACTCCAACAACGTTGCCTCTAAACTCTATGTTCAGTTGCTCACTTTCTTTGGGCCACACAGTTGCTTTAGGTCAACGGAATACAGACCATTGACTTATGTGCATAGAGATCACCTTGATGAAGCCTATATCGGACTGTTTGGCTGGACATCCTTCGTCTTGTGGGCATGAACAACTGTGTTTGCAGCTGAGTAGCACTGCCCGTTCCGTCTCGACGAGCTATTAACAGGATATATCAGTCATCAGTTCCTGGGGTAGCACATGGCCGACCTTGCACTTGAGGATGTCTAATATCCCATATGTCTTGGAATTAATTCCACAGTCTTGCATTGACACTTCTTGTGACTCCAACAGCGTCCGGTGCACGTCGCTGTGTTTCCACAGATTCAACTGTCCCTATAACACGCCAGACCATGGATTCCGTTAAATCACATTGTTGTGACTTTTTCAAGTCACCTTTTCTCAAAACACAAGCTGAGCAATTGAATTTTACAACTGAGACGGTGAAACAAACGTTTCTGCAAAATCCCGATTTCTGCACTTATCTCCTTTTTCTAGTTATTGACGTCCTAAACTTTAATTTGTATGTGAAGTTTTTTTTATCTGTTTTCAACTGCGCTTTAAATTACGGATGTTTTATTTTACGTTACTTATCGGTGTAAATATTCGCGTAATTTTCATAAAACCACGTGCTCCCCTAATTGTTTTGAGCAGTGTAGAATGAATTTTGAAGAACAATTCTACAAGGCCTTTTACTATTTCTTTCTTTTCTCTTTTTTTTAACTTTTAATATTCTATGTTTGATCCTAGGGATTAAAGAAGTTCATTAGACAATCCGGTAAAAACCATACCTGGTTGATAATAACTTTGACCGAGAGAAATTGAATGTTTGCAAATAAATACCGAAAAATAATTGAAAAGTAAGTAAAATTTATTTATGATACACTTTACAAACTTTAACATTTTTAACTTATTTTTTGTTTTGTACCTGTACTTTATAGCTACATTTATAAAATTAAATCTCTTGTGGCCAGATGATGAGTCGCAATTATTCTTATTTTTCATTCAATATAAAAATCATGACGCACAACTCTGTCATAACAAAAGTATAAGAAAAAATCATAATGGAATATTAGACTAGTCGCAGAAACCATGACAGCGAAGGTTGCAACTGCCAAGAAAGTGTCAATAAAATAGCAATTAAATTCATCCTTCGGTGGTATTACTATTTACTAAAAACTATTAAAGATCTAGCAATAAGTAGATCTTTAAAAGGTTTTAATAATTAGTGTATCTCATGAATAGGATATGAAAATTTAAAAAAGTTTGTACATTGATAATATATCAGGGAAATAAAAATTATTGAGTATTGATATCATAACGGAAAAAAAAAACTCACAAAAGTCTATTTAAAAAACTCGGCTCGATTCCGTTAGCATAACAAACGAAAACAGTCCTTATCGTCCAATTTTCCTAATATTTTAATAGATCATAAATATAACTGTATCCAAGCTTTCTTTAAAATTTTGTAAAAAAAAAAGTATGCATATTTAGTCGAGAAAACTTAAGGCGAAGTCGAACGAAGCCAATCCGAAACCCGTCGGTTTTTATTGTTTTCGTCGAAATTTTCACACATTTTATTTTGTAAAAAATACTTCTACTCGTCCGAACGTTTCGAAATTTCATTAGGTGATGTGAATCCGGTCTCCATAGATGCTGTTAAAAGATTGTGCCGAAATACGAACCTTTAGGCACTTTTAACTTTAATAAAATTTAGCGTCTCCGAAAGCGCAAAGTGACCTGTGATCGTGAATTTTTTCGAAAGAGTTAAAATTGGTATTTTTGAAAATCGATTACACCTTCAAAGAGAAGAAGATCTCAGCTTTACATACGTATTTTTTTAACCGGTACCTCCAAAATTGCGTCCTAGAGAAGTGGTGTCATATGGGAGAAAAAAGAGAACTACGAAAACGACCCATTTTTACATTTCTTTTTTCGACATCGGTATTTTTTCAATGTGATTACGGCATTTAATACATAAAAATACGTTATTTCAGGATATGTCTTCCGTTTTTAACTATTCTAATAAATAGTATCGCCATTCGTGGTTAAAAAAGAACAACAATAAATCTCCCAATTCGGTTCTTCATCTTTCTGTTTTTTCAGCTGTGTAAAGGGCTTATAGGCATGCGCCATGGCGCGCCAGCGCTTTCGACGACTCGAAATGAAACAGATGATTTTTTGATGAGATTGCATTGCGATTTTCAGTTTCAGATAACAAGTTCCTTTTTCACAAGTTTTATCATGTTTTTGGGTATATGATTGCAGGGTCAGGAATACTTTTTTTGTCGATGCGGTGTGACAGTTTAAAATGTTGAAAGTAATAAATAACAATTAAAGTGCCCTCAAACTTGAATAAAATTTAAAGTACATAATTATGGGGGAGAGGATACAATAAAGAATAAAATTTATAATTAATACATAAACTTTTTATGCTATTGCAATAGAATTTACTATGTATGATATATTAATATGATATTGTCCGCTTTGGGCTAAAAATTTAAATAAAAATTAACATTGACATTATTAATTAACAAAAAAAGATCATTTAAATAAATAAATAGAACTAAACATTTAGACATTGAATTGTATTGAATCAACAACAACGCCGCTCTCCTCCGTACTCTAACATCCACCCACCCAGGCATCCAATTATAATTTTTTTACTATTATTTTGCATTTTTAATTTTTATTGTTATTTTATGCTTATTTAGTTTTTTATTTTTTTTCTACGCAATGTATTAATTGTGTTGCGAGATCATTTATGTGCTAATTGCATATTAAAGTATATATGAATTATATATTTTGATTTAATGCATCATAAGTTAGTTTTTTAATGTTGTTATTAATGAGGTACGAAGAACATAAACTCTTTATTCGATATAAATGATTGAGGAGTATATTACAGTATACTTAAATATGAAGACATGATTTAAAATGAGAAAATGTATTAACTTTGAATTTGAATTTTTCACATTTGTCATATAAATCAGTTATTATTTTGTTTTCTTTCAGTATAATTTTTAGATCTGTATATATGTGTAAACTTTATTATGCTGTTCTCAAATAATGCCTGCATATTTTTTCCTATTTTAGATGTGGCATCACAACGTGTTAACCCTTTCAGGGGCAAGGTACTTCTATTCGTAAAATGCTGAAATGAGTGAACGACACCAGAATTTAGAAAGAAATTTATTCCAAAGTAAGCAAAAGCTTTTGTTCCAGCAATTAATAAAAATAAAATTTTTATTGTAATATTCTGGTGCCAATGTAGCATTTAAGAATAAAACTTAGATGGTCCATAATGAACCACCGCCCTTAAAGGGTTTAACCCACATCCTCTCCGTGTCCCATTTTGTGGACACCCCTCCCCATCTTGAAATGTGATGTAATTAGTGCTCGATCCGATACTAGATAAATTTTAGTCGTAGACAAGTAGATACGTGTTAGAGTATGGAGAAAGTTTTCCTGAACATAAGTTATAGTACGCAGAGACTTTATAAAAATTTTAATTTCGCAACTTCTACAAAAATGACTATTTTGATGTAAATAATTGATTTTCATGTGATGAAGAACGACATTTGATTTTTTTTTTCAGTTTAAACTATGCCTCTAGAACTAAAGGTTTAGTAACTAGCTATTGGTCAACGATTAAAAAGGACATCCAGTATGTTTTACAATTTAACAATCCAATGAGCTTAATGCATTGAATTTACACAAATTTTACTCTCCAGTATGAATTTATTTAATTATCTGTATTCCCTTAAATTAATTCTAAAATATATTTTGGTCCTGGAAAAGACTTTAAAGTACTTTGTCTTATTTTATAAAACATAAATTTCGATGGTCCTTAATGCCTATATTATAATGAATTATAACGAGTACATGTTTGTTATTCAGCTTTTCGTTTTCATAAACATACGTTTTAATACTTAGTTTTACTTCTCTCTCTTTCCGCATATTTCTGAATATTATATTCTCATCCCAACGAGGAAAATAAAAAATTCGATAGTGCTTGGAAGCAGCGTTGCCAGATTCTATGTTGAAAATAGCGCGACGGGAAGATTAAAGATGTGAGACGACCACATCTCAATCAGGTAATACAACACGCTCTAAATATAGCACTTAACATTCATTACACTATACTTCTGAGAATTAATCAACCGCTAGGAAGAGTTTGAATTAGCAAATGAATATGAATAATGTGTCCACAAACGTTCTTAAAATTTAATATAAATAGTATAGTAGGAGAGGATAAAACAAAGAATAAAATTTATAATTAATACATGCACTTTATACACTTAGAATGTAATATACTATATATGAGATTTTGTCCTCATTGGGCTTAAAGTTAAATACAGGTTAAACATTAACATTATTAATTATTAAAGAAAAAAATAGATTTAATTTAAATTAATAAATATATAAATATAACTATACAATTATTCATACATGTGTGCCAATTCAACATTCATTATAAAATGTATTATTGCAATGTAATATTTGAGGGTTGGGTTGGGTTGATTTTTGACAGCCAATTATCTACACGAGGTATATAGGCCCAAGGGGGAGTGCCTTCCATGGAGGTCTTTTTAAGGGAACCTAATCCGTATTAACGCATGGAAATCCACGAAAACTCCGAACGATTAGGCCGACGGGCGCGATTGGGTTCGAACCCAGCACCTCCCGTCTACCAGCTTGGAGAGCAGAACCTCTCAGCTACTGGTGGGGCTATAATATTTGAGGAGCAAACATTCAAACCGTGTTTTCTCACAAAAAAATAAAAAAATGAGTTATCGTTAGTTTTATGAACTCTGTGTTAAACTGCACAGAAATAACCGGTTGTTTTAAGAAGAAAATTTTTTTTTCCGATTATAAACCAATTTTAAAACTTGGCGTTTCAATCAAAGAGTGTTTCCTCCAAAGCCTTCATTCAGTCAAACAGTGATTTCTCCAGTCTGCCAATCACAGTTGTCACTTAATGTGTACTTTCGAAACCTATCATACATATCACAAAATGAAACGGATGTTTTTAGAGAAAAATAAGATAATTGTTAAGGTTAAAGGCATCCAGAATTATAGATTTCAAGATCTAAGTGAAGAATATGGTGTAAATCTTCTTAAAAAGGGAGTTACCGTTGCCCGTGTTCAAAGGGTTGTTTTAGAATCTCTGGAGTTACTGTTGCCCGTGTTCAAAGGGTTGTTTTAGAATCTCTTCCTCTTAGCTACGCTATATCAGTTGAAAAGAAAAAAGATGTTAACAAACTTTTGAAAGTAATGTATGGTGAACAGTGGCAAAATCAACCTGGTGATGTCTTCAAATGTTACAACCACATTACCTATGATTTACCAGCCTGCAATGAAGAAGAGGGGGAAGTGTGTGACTGTCTAAATGAAGATATTGGTTTTAACATCTGAAGTGGATTTTTGGCAAACGAGTATTTATTCAGTAAATATTTAATGAATACTACTAGGTACCATAATCTGCCATTTTATTTTATCAATAATCAACCGAAGAACAGTATTTGCTCTAATAAAATAATGCTTTTGTATTATTTGTGAGTTAGAACTTATTTCATTCAAAAAGCGTTTTATCCACTTATCAAACAATCAAAACATGTTTCCTCCTTTGAATTCGGTCAAAACGTGATTTCTCCAAATATTAAATGCATTTTATTAATTTCTTTTAGGTTTAATAGCTTATGTATGCTTGCAATTCTTTCTAATAATCAATAATAAAAATACACAATAAAAATTAGAATTAAATACAAGTTATTTTCTAATTTATCAGTTTTTTTGTGTTTTTCGAAAATTTGTATCTAAAGGAGAAAGCATGGTTTGAATGTTTTCTCCACATTTATCAGATGCTCCGCTCCCCTTTATATATATATATATTACTTTAAATGTATACATCTTTTTTACAGCAAACTGAATATTCTTCGAATAAAATTTTCTTTACGAAAAATTTATAATGACATTATAAGCAAATTTGCAGAAACCAGTCTTTTAAAACATAAGTGAAACGACCAGATTTGCAAGAGACAAAAATGTTCCACTCACGTGAGAGAAAGAGAAGTACACTAGCTTTAGATGCAGCAAAACTATAGTTATAGATGAAAGGGGACAAATTTAAGAAATCTGATCAGTTTTAGAAAGAGCCGGAAACTCTTGAGATGAGAAAATACACTTCACCAAAGATTGCACGTTTAAAAACACCGCTCCCAGGAAACAGACTATTTCTCTTCTATAAGAAATAGCTTCCGTTGCATTTTCTAACAAACTTTGTCAAGCACACGAATTTTTCCTTCCGATTAACCACGTATAGAATTCATTAATCCTTTCTTAAATAACTACACCATTTAATAAAATCTTTTTGGAACATGACATCACATTTATAACTAGGCCACTTAATTAATAGTTTACCATACGACGTGCATTATAGGAAATTAGAAAGGAAGAAGATTTATGAGTATAAGATGAAAAATAGAAATTTTCTTCTCTTTATTTTCCTTTATAAGAGTGTTAATTTTTGTTCCTTATTATTCTCTGAACAAGTACATGTTATGTAGTTACGCATCATTACCATTGAAACAAAGCTCCGTGCGTTATTTATACTAATATTTATTATTATTATTGAGTTTTCATTTATAGATTTTAATTATTCGAAGTATCTACCTTTTTACCCTCCTACTATTAATATTAAACTGCTAATCAAAAGACATATCTGCTATCCTTCGGAGTTTTTTTTTTAAGTCAAATGAACATTTCCTGAGCGTCCTGTGCATATGTAATGGCAGGCTCGCGAAGATGATCAACGAGAAACAAAGAAAAAATATAAGCAGAGATCCAGATTGATTTTTCGCTAATTTGGAACCTACATTGACCAATCAGAAAACAGCATTTTTGCGAAACTTTCACTTTTTTCAAAAGTATTGCAAAGTACAGGCTTTTGATTGCTAATCTCGTTTCGAAGTATAAAAAATACCCTTTGTACCAAAATATCATGAAGAAATGTTACAGCTGTTTTAAATTTTTCATAGTACTTCCTCTCGCACAGGTTTTAAAAAAATTACATGCTCAATCTATTCAGTTATTATCATTCTTTAACTTTTGCTTTTTGTTTATGAAAAAAAAAATTTCATTAAAACTCATAAATCAGCAATAAAAAGAAACCCGAGATTGTTTGCTTGGAATCTTGCAATGAACAGCAGTCAACAATTTATTCTTTAATTCTACAATTTGGGAAAGTCAAAAGTGGCTACTTTAGACACTGTTTTATAATTACCTTTACAAAATCGTATCGTCTCCCTCAAAAGTTTAATCGCATCCTAAAATTTTTATAAAATTGGAAGGTGATATTTGTGGAATAATTTCAGAATAAATATTCAAAATGTAATTAAAATGAAACACATTAGAATGAATTAAATGTACAATAGTTATAATTGTCACATAACCACTATTTATTTAAAAAAAGGATAATAAAATTTAAATTTTTATTACAAAACCAATGTCTCAAAGTTCTGCACATATGCAAATCTTAGCAAATGCTGAATTGGTTTCAACCAACTGTTCCAACCAACCAACTGCTTTCCCTGAGCGGCATAACAGCAAATTTTTAATTCCTCATAATGAAGGGAACTAATATTTTCTTTCACAGCCGGATTAAATCATATCCAAGGCTGGAGTAGTACAGTTGAAATTTATTTCAACAGAGCGAAAAATGTCCAGACCAGGAATCGAACCTGGATACTTAGCGTGCCATGGCAATGCCTTACCTGTTAAGCTATCCGGACGATACCTGGCTGACATAATTCACTCTTATTTGTTGGACTTGGCTGCGAACTGAAGCGCTAGATTCATTCATCCGAGCTATAACTATAGCATTTACATGATGAAAGTGTGCTTTAACACGAAAACTCCTGTATACCATGTAATTAGGTCATAATGAAGGGAACGAATATTTTTTCACAGCTGGATTAAATCATATTCAAGGCTGGAGTAGCACAGTTGAAGATTATTCCAACAGAACAAAAAATGTCCAGACCAGGAATCGAACCTGGATAGCGTGCCGTGCCAATGCCTTACCTGTAAGGCTATCTGAACGATACCTGGCTGACATAATTCACTCTTATTTGTTGGACTTTGGCTGCGAACTGCAGCGCTAGCTTCCTTCATCCGAGCTGTAACTATAGCATTTACATGATGAAAGTGTGTACATTTACATTTTTAATTCTTGTTGGATATTTAAAAGGCCGATGACTACAAGAAAGAGAAAATTTTTAAGATTTTTAAGTTGGAATCGAAATGTAAACACTTTATTGAAATTTCTAGAATTTTAAAACGTTCAATGCGAAGAATTTACCAATTACGTGCTAGAAATAACAATTTCGAACTAAAACCAAGATTTAGACGGTCAGGTGTAACAAGTATCGAAAAACTGGAAGATTGGCGTCAAAACAAAATATTTCCATAAAACAAATTAAAAAATAATCTCGTTGTAATGTCTTAAAGAGCATAATCCATAGACGCATAAGAAAATTTGGAACAATGAATGCAAGAAAAACGTCGTGCAAACCGCGCCTAAAATCTATAGCTCTGGATGAAATCGAACAAATTCAGAAAATCTCACCTTTTAAGAACGAGCCTAAATTTCTTGAAATGAGAAAACACACTTCTCTGGAAGCTTGAGCGTTTAAGAACACCGCTCTCGGAAAACTGACAGTTTCTTTTTTATAATAAATACAAATGCTAATTTTCATATTTCTAAATAATTATTTACTAATTGGGTTGAAAAGAATTTGATAATTTCTTCTGTTTTGAACAAAAGTTTAGTAATTTTAATTGCATTACAAATCTTCTTCAAAATGAATGTTTACTAGATTCTAAAGTGAATGCTAACTTTTATAACCTTTAAAGCAAAAAAATACTACTTTAAATGAATAACCACCTCCTACAGAAAACTGAATATTCTTATATTAAGATTTCCTTTTACTAAAAATTGGTAATGGCATTATAAGCATATATCGCTCACCCGCAAGAAAAGTGACATATCTCGGCAAAAGTAAATTTCACAGGAGAGGCAAAAGAAAATTTGCATGATTTTTTTGTGACATGAAATTACAGCTCTTAGCTCTGCATGCAGGAGTAAAAACGTGCATAAAAATATAAAACCCCTAAGAATGAAGGCATAGTATGAAGTTTGGAGGGTTGAATAAATTTACCTCCCCACACAATCCACCCCTCTTCTGTGGTCACGAATAGACAAATAGCATAATAAAGTGATTTTCCGTATAACTACACTTATGAAACTTCTTGCATAACAAGACACACCTATGATAGACCTATTAGTGTAATAAAACGCAAAATGAATTTTTGCGAGATGTGTCACTTTTCTTACGGGTGAGCGATATGAAGAAACCAGCTTTTTTAAAAACATGTGAGGCCACCAGATATACAAGCGTCAAGAATCTTGCAATCATGTGGAAAAAGAAGACATACACTAACACTAGAAGCAGAAAAGCTATAGTTATCGTTGAAATAGGACAAATTTAAAAACTGTAATCATTTTCAAAACGAGCCGGAAACACTGGAAGCTTTGCACGTTTAAAAACATCTCTCCCAGGAAACTGGCGATTTTTTTCCTACAAGAAATATCTTCCGTTGCATTATTTCATCAAATTTTGTCAAGCACACAGTTTTCCCTTCCGATTAACCACAAAGAGAATCCATTACACTTTTTATAAGTAACAAGAATATTTATCTGTTCTTTTTGGAGTATGGCATCCCATAAATAACTAGGCTACTTAATTAATATTTTATGCGCACCAAACTATACACACTTCAGGAAATTAGAAGGGAAGTAGAATTACACACGTAATCTTAAAAATACGAGTTTTTTTAAATTAAAATTTATTGATAATTGTTAATTAATATTTATTCCTTGTTCTTTTTTCAATGATTAAGTGCTTAGACTACATAATGTTTCAAAGACATCTATATATAATTTAAATTATTATATCGCTATGGATTATATCTAGATCACCCTCATTGCAATCGTGGACTAATCTTAGAATGTAACTTTTCCAATGTAGTCAATTTAAATTGCGATGGACATTTGATTTTGATAGTTCTACCCACTGAGCTGCATAATAGAACAGAATGTTAACTCAGTGGTCCACTTTCTGCAGCAACCAGGCCATCTTTTTGATGTGCGCAAGTAATAGGCCTCGCACTTTTCTTAATATTAAAGGAAATTTTTTAAGCTTTTCAGCATACTTTCTATAACTTTTGGTTATTTCTACACATTCCTCATATTTTTATGAGCAATATCTAATAAAATTTTCATCATTCTTGTTGAGCTGACATAAAATTTTGCTTTTAAATAGGATGGAAATATTTGCAGAAACTAAATATTTGGAATGACAATGGCGTCTATTTTTTTATTATTATTATTTGTATATTTCAAAAAATATCTTCATGGTAGATTTCAATTAATATTGATGGTAGAAAATTATTTTTTTCGAAATAGTGGTACAGAAAAAAAAATAGCCGCTAAAAGCAACCTTGTCTAATATAATGAAAGATATGTCACATTTAACATAAAATTAAAAAAAAATTAACACCAGTCCATTTTGACGGCTACCATATGAATATGTTTCGGTTCAAACCAGAAATTTGATTATGAAAAAAGTTTAAAAGATACAAAGAAGAAAAACGTTAAATAATAAAATTAAACTTTTTTAAATTAAAATACTGGTGTGAAATATTTTTATAAAACTTTATTCAAATTTCCGGTAGTTCTAGTGTTAAACAATGGAGTTATGAATAAAGAGGAGGAGACATATAATGTATTGTCTACCAGTTGCGAGGAGGTTGTCACAAGATGGCAGCTGATTTTTTTACATCGGACCAACAGTTGCTGATTAGTTGACGAAGCAAATTTCCACCAATAAATTTTAAACAGAAAATTTTGCCTTCATTTAAAGGCTTTTTCATGAAAAATTTCTCTCATAAATATGGTTAAATTTTCAATTCGTTTTCACAGGTGTCAGTTTGCCCATGTATTAAAATATTTTTTCGCTGACAGTAATAGGCGGTTATCTATGTTGTCACAAAATGGCGGAAACGCAGGGCTTAAATACCGCCGAAGTAAACTTCTACCTATAAAAATGGATATCTGTTTTTGCCATTATTTATGGCTGAAGTTTTGTACTTATAAGTCGTTTCGATAAGGACAAAATTTCTATTTAAATTTAGGGTTGACGTTTGCACCGGAAGTAGGGCCTAAATTAGCCTTTTTTACACCCGGGGCAAGCATGGATTTTGGCGCCCCCTCACCCCCCCCCTCTTCCGCAAAGTATATTTACAAAGAGAATTTTACTAATTTTCTAATAGCCGACTTATTTTAAAATTTAAAATATGTAATCTTAAAATATGTAATACTGAACTACGTAATCTACAATGGCGGATCCAAGGGGAAGGTCACGTGGGTCATGACTCCCCTCTGAACACCAACAAAAATATTCTAAAGATCATTTTTAAAATGAAATATACATTTAGAGTCCTGCTTAACCGAGTTTCCGGTTTCACCGAGTTATTTTCTTCTGATGGACTGATGTCTTCTATTATTATGAAACACCCATTATAAATGAAGTGTTATATGAAGATGAAAGAGCAGCCGTAAAAAGTTAGAACTCTGATTTTCTGGTCAGAATGGGAAGAAAAAAAATGGTCATAATTTTTTTTTTGGCCAAATTAAAATTATGGCCATTTTTTTTCTTCCCATTCTGACCAGAAAATCAGAGTTCTAACTTTTTACGTCTGCTCTTTCATCTTCACCTAACACTTCATTTATAATGGCTGTTTCATAATAATAGAAGACATCAGTCCATCAGAAGAAAATGATCCATTCCAAAGGTATAATCCTTTATTTGGCGCCCCTTCATTCTGGCGCCCGGGCCACATGCCCCTTCTGCACCCCCCCCCCCCTTTAGTATCGGCCCTGATCGGAAGCAATCAACCTTAGAAAAAGTGGTTACAGTTGAACCTTCACCATTTGAAGGATATGTCAGTTCCTCTTTGTTAATAGTTCCATGTGTTAAATACGGTGTACGGTGTGAGATTTAGCGATTCTAGCTGGCCAAAATTTCAGACTTATTGCAGAAAACCTATGCAGTTCAGGCTATTTAGAAAATGACAAGCTGTTTGTCTAAATAGACTAGTTTTATCCAGAATTATTGCAATAAGTCCAAATGCTTACACATTATTTAATATAAAAATAGGAGAAGGAACTTAAAATGATTATAAAAAAATTATATTAAAAAATGTCTAAGGTTAGTGAATACTTCACTGTTATTTTAAGATTATATTTTACGCAAACATCCCATGCAAAAATATCAATAAAATCTGCAGATGTTTAAGATTTTTAATGTTTATTCACCATTACGTAGAGAAAAGATGGGTTGTTTAGAGAAAATAATAATATAAATATATGAGGAAATTGTTGAATTAATAAAGTCTACTGATCAGGCAGATTTATAAAGTTTTCCCAGCATTACGTAGAGGAGATTGGTTATTGGATGCAAATGATAAAAAAAATAAGAAAACTGTTTTATTGATACTTTTTCTTTGCGCCTGGTTGATAATTAATATTAATAAGCATTTTTTTTATAGTTAAAATTTACACACACACACACAGACTTCTCTCTTTATGCACACTCGTTTACAAAAAAAAAAAAAATCTGCAGACGAGACATATATATACATGTATATGTATATATAACCATTTAATAAACATTACTAATCACCAGCAAAAACTATATATATATATTGTTGCATAGTTATTGGTCAATTTAATTTGTTTCAATAGTATAACTGTACAGAAAGTTTAGATACATAAGGTTAGTAGGGGCAACTGGGCCATGATTTTACAATGTGACTCTGGAGCTTCTGACAATTCAGCTTCAAAAAGCTAATGTCCATTTGAAATAAAGTCTGAACTTCTGTAAATGTGTTCAGTTAGGTTCCCTCTATCAGACATAAATGCTCAAAATTACATTTTAATATTTAAAAATATAAAAATATGCCTATTTCATCTTTCTTTCCTCGTGGGTCCAGTTGCCCCAAAAAATGGGGTAACTGGACCAGGGTGTTCTATGTTCCACACGCGTTTATATTTTTTCATATAGGATATAGGGTTCTGTTTGAAAAAGCGTAAACAACTTAAAAAAAAATTAAACTAGGCAGATCATGTAAATTATATGTCAATAAACAGCGTTGTAAAGGAAACCTTTGCTGTCAATATGTCTAAAAAAAGCACTAAAAGTGGAAATATTAGATTTATTTATACCAAAAACATAAAACTTAAGTAACTACTCGTGTACTTTAGAATAGATAATAAGTATAAAAGTCACATGGGTATTTTAAGAAAAAAATAGTAAGGTAAATCTATGAACAAACGGCTACGTAAGTACTTTATCTTTATCCAGGAGTCGCATTATATAGGGAAATTTTTATTGTTCCTACCAGAACCTTTAAAGAAAGGTGCGATGAACATATTATTTTCAAAATAGTGGTAGGAACGATAAAAGTTTCCCTACAGAATGCGACCCCTGATTATAGTACAATTTCAAGGTCTAGCTATCTCACTTTCATGGGCAAGGTACTTGCATTCGTGAAATGTTGAAATAATTTAATGAAACCAAAATATTTACAAGAGAATCTATCTGAAAACAAGTAAAAGTATATTTTCGCGTACTTAATAAAGGTGAAATTTTCATTATAAAATTCAGGGGCCAATGTGGCAATTAGGAATTAAAATTAAATGATGCCATAACGGCACCACCGCCTCTTAAGGGGTCAAGAAATTTGGTTTGATACCACTCAATATGCTTTTTTTTTTAATTTCATTACGTAATTTTAATAAGGTATTCTATCATTTTCTTTATTGTGATCAAAAAACAATGGCGAAATTTACTTCCCGTAGTAAGAGAAACACAAAAAAATTATTTATAACTATTGGGGTAACTGGATCCAGCATGGTCCAGTTACCCCGGATACATGTCCCAGTTACCCCATTCTTGAAATATTTATGGGGTAACTGGGACACCGGGCATACATTTGAAACATGAAGTAAATATGTATAGTTACCTAATAATATTAATGTAGTTATATGTCTAATCTTTTAAAAAAAGATTGTTTAATAAAAGTACTTACAGTATTTTAATAAAAAGCCGAGGAAGTTCAACCATATTGACGTTGTTTTTAAAAAAAGAAACGTGAATTTTTGACTACCTATCACAGCAAAGTGAGAGTTTTATTGAATTGATACACGTTGTTTTAGGAAGTAGAGATTAAGGGGCATTCTTCACAAAAGCTAATACTTAAAAAACACCAACAGTTTTTTATAAAATAGCCTATGGCCCAGTTACCTCGTGGGTTCAGTTACCCCAACTAACCTTATATATATATATATATATATATATATATATATATATTTAAATTCAATTTTAATACATTTACAAATTTTAAATCTTGTCTACATCATTCTGTATTTCGAAATATAATACTTAATCATTTATATAGAATAAAATGTTTATGTTCTTCTCCTCTAATTAACAATAATATTAAAAAACTAATTTATGATGCATTAAATCATGGTTTTCAAAAAAAATTCATATATTCATTAATATACAATTAGTACTTTACTTACATGATCTTTTAAAACAAATTAACACATGCGTAAACAAAATTACAAAAAAATTATAAAATAAAAAAATATCTATAAAAAATTAGAAATTGTAAAATAATATTAAAAAATTATTATAGGTTGGTTGGGTGGGTAGATGTTAGAGTACGGAGGAGGGTGGTGTTGTCTGGATAATACGCAATGGTTAATTATAAAAAAAAGGGGGCTTTTGTATTATTGCTATATTTTTGATACATATTTTATATGGATGTTGATTTGATATTTTATATGTAATTGGAGAATTTCATTAATATTATAATTAGCTTAATTATTGATTAATCTTATTTACAATCATTTGTTATTAAATTTTAATTTACTAAGGACAATATCATATTAATTACTAATAGTATGTCATTTTTATAGTGATTAATATACATATAAGTATGTTTAATATAAATATAGTTGTACTGTATGTATTAAAATTGGGTAATTATTTTTATTATTATTCCTCTATTCTTTTTAATATTTATCTATTTTCAATTTATTATCGGTTTAATGTTTTTGAATGTCCCACATTCATACTTTTTGGATTTTTATGGATGTATGAAAATAATCCACACTCTATATCTGTGCTTTTTAAGTAATGGGAATTTAAGTATCATTTAACCTTCTATATACTTCCATATGTTTTTTATTTCCTGTTCATTTTATAATTATCTTATATATAATTGATTTAAAAAATAATTTTTATATTATTTTTAATAATTATTTATATTAATTATTACTGAATTTATTTTGTTTTATAGCATATAGCTATATGCTATATATTATCAATGTTCTAGAATTATTTAAATTCTTAGTTTAGTTTTAATAAGTTAGCTAATAGAATATTTTGTATGCTTTTAAATTTTATTAACAATAGTTTTTTTTAAATACATTGTGTGGTTTATATTAGGTTTATAATTATCTATATATAAGGATATGTTTGGTTTTGCTGTTAAAAAAAATTATTTACATTCAAATGTATTTATCTTGTGAAAGTTGAATAATAAAAGTAATACTAGATGGCAGCACCAAAATTTGTCTTTTGTAGATAGCTCTAAATTTTAATTTTTCTAGCTCCATTTCAGTTATAATTTACTACACCAGGGGGTATTTTTAGCTAAATTTTGACGATAATGTTAAACAGTTATTAATTAATTTAATTGTGCATTTTAAATAATGTAATTACTATCTATTTATTTTATATTATATTAAATGTATTTAACAAGGTATTTCAAAATTTATTTCAAAATGTATTAACTGCATCCTTTGATATCAATTACTGTGATTTCTTAACTGTTTTATTCACCTGAATCGTTATGATATTCTAGTAGCCATGTGCGTGGATATTTGTAAAATACTGAAATATTAATCGGTATGGTGTTTATTATTTATATTTTATATCCTATAAATATTTAAATAGGTTTTATTGGTTCTTCCATTTCATATTATTTGTTTCTATTCTGTTTTCATTTTTAATCAATTCACTTGATTTCAATGGTTGTTTGGGCACAGGGGAAAATAATTTTTAGCTTTAGCTTATTTTTCTCACAGAAAACAACCATTTTGCTTATATCATTGAATTCTGTGCCCTTGACAACGTAATTCAATGTATAAGCTTTTCCATTTTTTGTCGGTGTCCACTTTTTTCTTTTTCTTCCATAATAATTCTTATAATAAATTATTATTTTTTATATATATATATATGCTTACAGCTTTAATTCATAATATTTGATGGTGGTAGGTTATGTTTAATTAATGGTTATATATTTATATATGTATATAATTGAATAGATATTGAAATACTTCTTTTCCAAGAAGGATCCAAAAGATGTTTTGAACTATTAGACATGTATAGTACAGCGAAATTATTCGATGTTAGGGTACTCAACCTTGTTATAAGCGAATATTATACTTCTTAAGCGAATTTTTTCAGTAAATAAACATTTTCCTTCCAACAACTCAACATCACTTCCAGATGATTATTTTGCGCTGCTCCACTAATGACTTAAATAGACTACGTTATGCACCGGTACGTTTGCCGCCAAAAGACTTCATTCAGCAATTGTTTTTGAAGCTAAAAAATATTGTAGTTTTGTCAATGAAACTTAAACCAAAAAAAAGCACACTCCTGTATTAATACTTTTTTTTAATCTTTGGGGGTACAATATTTCAAATCGAAGCATATTTTAATGTTTTAAAGATATTTTTTAATTAAATATAAATAGGAGTACACTAATTATTTTTTGACAAATAAACACATGAGCAGTTTTGAACTAGTCAATATAACCTTCAGTTACATATAGTACAGTGATAAAACGCTATATTGTTTGTATTTTAAATAATATCTTTACCCATTATTTAAATTTACTATTAAATAAAAAGCTATAATTTTGTATTTTCAATTATTGTTACACGCAACATTTCAATTTACTGCTAAACAATCATTATCTTATGTCACATACATGATTGACAGTTTCATAGTTTCTATTGAAAATTTTTGCGAAAGTTTTAATTGAATCTTTCACGGCTAACAGATAGAATGAAGAATTTTCCCAGTAAATAAAGAAACATTTTCTTTTCAATAACTCAACATCACTTACAGCTGATTATTTTGTGCTGCTCCACTAATTTTCGTGACTTAAATACACTACATTAAGCACAGGTGCGTTTGTAGCCAAACGACTTCATTCAGCATCTTTTTCTGTTGCTAAAAGAATTTCTAGTTTTTGTCAGTGAAAAGTTAATTGAAAACAAAAAGCATTGGGATTTTTTTTCCTGAATCCTTGATGCTATAGCTTTTCAAAATCAAAGCATATTTTTAACTTTAAAATGACTTTTTTTAAACTAAATGAAAATAACTACTAACTACTTTCTAATCGATAAATACGTGAGCAGTTCTGAACTAGCTTATATGCGCTTCAATTTTAGTTCAGAAAAAAAATCCATAAAAATGACAGGGAATTGTACTTCAGTCATTTTATTCATCTGCGATATTCATTCCCTAAAAAAGAAATTAGACTAAATTTTATATAGCCATGGTGCTTGAACTGTAAAATTAAAAACAGTATATTTTTTATAATCCACTGTAGCAAAATGCAGGAATATTTCATAATATAAAAGAATAATTTACAATTACTCACTGTAACTTCGTAGTAACTATGGAAATCTTTCCCTTATATTCAGAAAACTCGAGAACTAATGCGTTTCTGAAATTAAGGGGAGACTATATTTCTTTGGTAAACGTAATTTTTACAATATTTTTTTTTCTTTTGCAAGGAAAAACGATACCATCTTCGGACTTTTTGCATTATATTTATTGACATTTCACTTATATATTAGAACTTTTGTGTGTAGTAAAATTAAAAACTCGCTTTATGCGACGGGGAATGGCGAGAACTACCAATCGGGCGACCGTGTTTCTCCAGCCAAAAAGTCTGAAGCATATTTTATAGCAAAATTATGAAAGGGCATTAAATTCAATGCAGCGTATACCAACATTTAGTTTTAAAAATTAATTTTTGGCAAAATGGCAGTCATTTAAATTAAAAAAAAGGTAATTGTTTCCCCTTTTCCTTGTGTTTTTCAAGCTCGAAAAAATAATTAATCAATGAAAATTATACTTTTAGGTGGTATAAGCTCCAGTAAAAACTAATCCTTTCTTTTAAATAAAAAAATAAAGGAAATCGGTCGAATAGTTCTCGAGAAAAATAGTCACGCAGTTTCAAAAACATGGTTTCAAGTAAAACAAATTTAAAATTTTACAATAGAGCTGTATTCAACGAGTGGTGCACGTTCAACGATCAAAAAAGATTGTAAGGATTTGAATTATCACAAAAACGTTATAGAACAACAATCTACGCACTTGAGAGATGCAAAATAAAAAAGATAGAAAACTTTCACCAGAAGGACTAGAGCCTCCCCTCAATAGAATCGTCTTTTCAGAAGTTTAAGGGCATCAAAGAGGATCTATTATTTCTAAATGTTCAAGTAAACCTCGGAAACCTATTACTTTGAGTGTGTCATTTGAATTCTTCATTTTTACAACATTAAAATCCAGAAAAATTAACTCACTTATTCTATCTAGACTTCGCCGAATTAAACATGTGGAACTTCGGGTCAAAGCCTTTCTTTAAAGAAAATGATCACACTAATCACCGAGCTGAAGGGATCTCATTAAACCCTTGCGTCTATGAACAGACTATCTCGTTTTCACATTAAAAAACTTTCTGTAAACATGAAATGAGGTATTTTTAAGAATTTTGAAACAGCTTAAAGCAAACGCGATATCTCGTCAATGGCTCTCGCTTCATAAATCTTCAGTTGTTTGGAGAGAGTTCAGTTTCCCGTATTAGTCAAGTATTGCATTATAAGTCATTTATAAGTCAGGTGATAGACAGTTCACAACCTATTTATTTATTTATTAATTACATATGCAAAGTTAGTTTTTATTACGCTTGGGGAAAATATGTGTATCATAAAAATTAATAAATTGCGATCTACATTATTTATAATAAATTTATATTTAAATATATCGATGTATAATGCACAGTTTATAAATAGAAAACGTTATTTTATTTTCAGAAATCACTGCAGATTTACAATCAGTTAATTGTGTTAAAATATATATAACTTATAAGTCTTGATTAGACATTAATTATTACTTGCATTGTTAGCATTAATAAATGAATTAGTTGCAGACTTTTTTTTTTTAAA
This sequence comes from Maratus speciosus, assembly GCA_963932465.1. Classification (NCBI taxonomy): domain Eukaryota; kingdom Metazoa; phylum Arthropoda; class Arachnida; order Araneae; family Salticidae; genus Maratus; species Maratus speciosus. The sequence continues at coordinate 370,146,305 of OZ010787.1, read as the reverse complement.
GACCAATACATTTTTTTAATATAATAAAGCAACAACATGGAAAAATTTACAAAATATTTCACTAATATTTCACATCTCCACTCACTTGAAAACACCCGCTTCGTAATGTTAAACCAATGGCAAGGTTGTTTTCGAATTTCTCGTTTAACCCTCTACTGCCCATGGTAGCATATTTGCTACCGTATGCTCAGCTTTAATTTTTAGCACGAAATTTCATAAGTAATGTATATTTTAAATCAATCACTACAACAATAATTGGACCTTTATGTAATATCATTTATGAATTTTGAATAGAGATGGAGCAGTAAATAAGAAAAAAATTAGTTTAAAGCAAAATGTCCAAGAAACAGGACAGAATTGCATTGACAGTGGTACGTTTTTGCTCAAATTTTCAAATATTCTATTGAAATAAAACCAAGTATATGTGAGATATAGGTATAAAAAGAGATACTTCTATTCTCTGCACAAACAGTACAAATTAAGTGTGTTTTTTAATGACAAACTAAGTAATTAAAATCATGGTAGCAGTTCTGCTACCACGGGCGTTAGTGATGATGAGCCCATGGTAGCATTTTTGCTACCATATTATTTTCAGAGGAAATTTGTACTTCTTAGTGTCAGCTTTGTGCTTAAGATACTTGTTTTACTTTTAATACACATGCTCATGTTGCTAAATAAATCCGAAATCGATTACTTGGAATCTATAATTTCCATATACAATATTTTTTTTTTTTTTTTTTTTTTTAGTTGTTGTTTTTTTACATTTTTGAACAAAATATTTAAATTTCTTTTTAATATATAAATAGAGAAAATTATGAACTAAATCCGGAATTAGTATTTTGAACGTTATATTTCTAAGCACAAATATAAGCATAAATTCTAAGTTAAAAAAATTCTAAGTATAAAACTTTTTTATTGAGCCGTATAACTCAAGTATACGTATTATATTTAGTATATGTATACTATGCGGTATATATAGCATTACTTGATCCCGCTCAGATCAAATACTTTGTAATTTACTATTTTTTTTTTTTATTGCTGTGTTTATTGTGCGTTTTGTATTTTTGGCGACAATAAATAGTAAATCTTATATGAAATGGCTGTTATCTTGTTTTTTTTATTATTATTATTAAAAATGAACTATAATTTATTTAAAATCCTGATTGCTTTTTTTTTCTTCGTCTCCGCATTATTTTAATACGTCTGTATGTAAAATTTCATGATTCTAGCTTCTTAATTGCGTATCTTTTTAGAAAGATAGACAGAGTTAGAAAATTTTATTTTTATATGTGTTAGATAAATAAACCACTCGTTGCCATTCGGCAAAAAAAACAGCTTTTTTTTCCTTTTGACGCTACATACTATATTAGTTTTATATGCATGTAGTACACAAAATCAAAAACTAAAATGAGTTTTTTTTATTATTATTATTGTGCGAAATTGAATAAATTGTGGAAAAAATAAAATTATATGAAAAAATTAGATTTACAGTAAACTTCCGATTATCCGCCTCTCTACGAACCGCCATTCTTATTTTCTACTTTTTTTTTAATATCAAAAACGAACAACGAATGCACAAATACCCGAGTGAGATGGCGCTATTTTGAGTAAAATACTCGTCTCACGCCAGGAACAGTAGCTAGAAAATATTTCTGCGAATGAAATTACAGACTTGCATAATTGTGACAACAGTGATATTGATTATGAACAATTAACAAATGACAAAATTTTTGAAAATGTTTTGAATCCAGTGAATTCTAAAGAGGATTAATGCGAAAAATCGAGAAATTATCACCCAGGAGGCAGTCATGTAGACTATGCTCTCTGTATACATTAATTTGTTTGAGATGCAACAGAAAGCTAGTGCAACCCAGATACTTTTATTACGTAGAATTCGTAATTTTGCTGCAGGAGAATCCTCAGCAAAACGCAAATAAAAATGTATAATGGATCACTTTCGATGAAAACAGGTATTATATAATATTCAGTAAAATTCTACATTTGCCTAATAAACAAATTTCTTATTATCAGTTATGCTTTTTATAAATAAAAGTACACAACGAATTTTAAAAATATATAATTGTCATTTTTTATAAATTAACGTATTGAAATGTAATTTTAGTAACGGTCTTGTACAGTTTTTCTATTATCCGTCTATTTCGATTATCCGCCTCACCGTCGGTCCCGGGAGGGGCGGATAAACAGAAATTTACTTTATACACACACACACACACACATATATATATATATATATATATATAGGTCATACATATATATATATATAGGTCATACATATATATATATATGGAGCATTTTCACAATCTTTTGACTTTTGGGGAAAAAATATGACAAAATTAAACTTTCTAAAATAACATTTTAATCTGACAGACGATTGTCTTAATGATTCAAAATAAATAAGAAATGGTCAGCAGCGAAAATTTTTTCATTTAACCGAGGTGAAAGTTAAACTTGCAAGTTTAATTTTCCTTACCATTTTACCGCTAAAACTTTTTATTTTCTTCTAAATCTTTACTTATAATGAATTTGCATAGTACCCACAGGATATTCAAATAAGAAATAATAACAATGTAGTACTTTTAGTACAGAATTTTTGTATAACATTGTCTTAAAGGGGTGTTAAAGAAGGGGCGGTAAGGTAAAAAAAGGGGATGGTATTGGAAAAAAGGGACGAAATGGTAAAAAAAAGGGACGGTAAGGATGGAACGGTAAGGAAAATTATCACCTATTTTTAGGAAAATCATGTTAAGACTATGTGATAGCCGCAATGTTCATTGATTTTTAGAAAGAGTTGTTAACATTGGATTATATATATATTTTTTTAATTTACCTCGAAAAGTGCAGGAATAAACCTTGGGGACGGTGAGACTACCAATAAAACCACGATGCTTGAAATTGATATTTAAATGCTGATTTAAATTCTACAGTAAATTTCCTGCCAAAGAATTTTAGACATTCTTTCTCTAGCATACTTCTGCATGAGAAAAAACTTGAAAAAAAAATCTGTGGCTGCATCTGAAATGATTTTCTGTATAATTTTAGAAGAGAAATCTAAGGATCTAAGAAATCTAAGAAATCTAAGAAGAGAAATCTAAGGTAAGGAATCTAAAACCCAGGGTTTTAGTAACCAGTTTAAAAAATAATAACAACCCTAAAAATGTGTGCAGGTAATTTTTAGCTACATATTTATATAAAACAATAGTTTCAGTTTCAGAAAAAAATTACATCGAATTATTTTTATTGAAACAATTTTATCCAGACAGCTCCAAACATAAAAATCAGCTTCAGGGACACGGGACGGTAGATGGTATTTGGACCCCCAACATCGTCAAAAACTTATTTATCTCGTTAATATTGTTCTGCAATCATGCAATGGGATGTTCCCCAGTATATGAAATAAAAAAACACAAAAAAGTGTATTAAATAAAAAATTATTATTCAGGGACATGAAAGTCCAAAGATTGTGAGAATGCCCCATATACATACATACATACATATATATATATATATATATATATATATATATATAGGTCATACAACATGTAAAAATGTAATTATTTTCACAAAATAAAATACTTTTGAAATATGGTAAAATCCTCCATATTTCATTCGATACCATACAGAAGTCCTATAAAATATAATAAAATCTCATTTTTTTCATATTTTTACCTTATTTCACCCACAATAACATAAATAAGACATAAAAATAATTTTTTTCATAGCTTTTTCTTGTAGTGGGAATTAGAGGGTTAAATTTGAACATTTTTAAACGATTTTTTTTTCTTTTTTTGCGTAGGATAGCTGAGCTCAATCTTTAATATGACTCTTTTTTACTTTTCTGATTTTGGTTGCAGATTTTTTTTTTTTTTAAAGGTACTTCCAGTTTCAAAACTGAACGTACGAAAAAAATCTGCAACCAAAATCGGAAAAGTAAAAAAGACTCATATTAAAGATTGAGCTCAGCTATCCTATGCAAAAAAAATCGTTTAAAAATATTCAAATATAAACGATAAATTCGAAAACAACCTCCCTATTGGTTTAACATTACAAAGCCGATGTTTTCAAGTGAGTGAAGAATCCCCTTAAGTATCTGCTTTTCTGCAAGTTCCTTCTTTTCTAACACTTTCCTAGACAGTCGAACGTGTTTGTGACTTTGATTTGTCTGTCTGTCCGTACCCTAGCTTTTGTAAATATATTTTGATTGCCAAAAAATTTACGTATGTTATTGAGTTTTACTGTAGCATGTTCCTTATTTAAAATTGAATGCTTGTGTTCAGGGATAATAAAAAGAACCCGGATACATTAGAGACTAAGGGCAACAAATGTTTGAAAAAACATTTATCTTATTAACTTATACATTTTAATGATGTTAGACTACTTGAGACAAAATTTTTATACATTTTTTTATATGCATTACAATATATTTCGTATAGAAAAATTTGTATGTAACATTAATAGTTCATTTTTAAAGACGCATAAATGAATTCGATTTATAGCCATTAAGTGTTTGAAGTGCGTTTTGACGATTTCTAAGTCTAAAGTGCCTTTTAATGATTTATTTTTATTTGTAACATAATCAAATTTATATATTTTATTGAGGTGCACGATAACATATTCCATGTAGAAAGTAATTGCATGTAACAATTTATGTTGTTTTACAGGATCGCACAACAGAATGTAGGTGCATTAAGGGGTCAGGTAACCTTTGAAGCGTCCAAAAATCGAATTTTTTTTAAATAGCTTATAATTAAATATGATTCTTTGGGAACATTTAAAATCAAACCCCATACAAAAATTCGCATTAGAAGAGAAGTTATGTCTAAAACACATTCATCTTTTGCTATATGATCAACGTGTTTTTCAATCTTTAAAGCCAATTTTCTCAAAACAGCGATTTTGATCATTTCGCACGATTTCTGAAAAACGGTTGCCTAGAATTTCACGAAATTTTTGCTGGATGTATTAAACGTACAGAAGCACAAAATGACCTATTATTATGTTTCTAAAGTAAAAAGTTTAGAATTCATGGCTACTTTTGTATTAAAAAAAAAATCTCGATATTTCGAATTTCTCTAAAAAAAAAAATTTTCTCGAGATCTACAAGTTTTATTTTTTTCATTGTAGGTCATTTTGAAAACACTTTATATCTGTACTCATTAAAAAATTCTTGGCTTGTTTCAGCCATTGAAATGGGGAAAATCATGCGCGCAATGCAATCAAGAATAATTCTTTCGTAAAAATTGTATTACCTTTAAAAATAAATTTAAAAAACTATATATGTGTATACCTTTTCTAACAACTTTTATTGATAAAGTAAATCGTTCCTAACATGTGTTTTCAATTTTATAATTAAAAGTTAATTAGTTAAAGAATGACTGCAATTCTTACAGAGGTCACTTTTCCATGTTCTTTATTGGTTCAAAGGTTACCTGACCCCGTAAGATATATGAGTAACAATTGCTGGATAAGTTTTTAGTTGTGTTTTGCATTTCCAAGATTAACTAAGATTTAACATATTATGTGGTGTGTTCAATTTCTGTAGATCATATACAGAGCTGCTTAAAAGTTTTCGAATAAACTAAAGTCTATGGACAGGAATCACTGACAAGGGAACCACTTTTGGTGTTGCTCACACCTAGCATTGAGACTTGATGCATTTTAAAGCCCTATATTATGAAGTTTGAGAATCGATAAAATTTTTCTGTTAAAATAATATTTCTTGATTTTACAGCAGCATAACTTCCGGAAAATGCAATTTTCGAGACGACTTATCGGACTATTAACATTGAATTTTTTTTAAGAAAAGCATTTAAAAATAAAAATTAGTTAATAATAAGTATAAAATATTGAAAAAAGTTCGAAAATTCCTTCAAAAATCCACGAATTTGATTTTGAAAAATTGCAACATTATATTCATATTTTTGGCGGGGAAACAGTTAGCGTTTATTTTCAAAAGTAGAGCTTTCCGGCAACCCTAGCCAAATGTCATAGCTGAATTTGTAATGGCTAGAAATTGTTAAGTTCGATATATTTAGCAACAGTAATTTTTTCTAAATTGTGTAAAAATATTAATTTACTTTATGATTGCTTTTACCAAAGGACCATTTAATACAGCAACATTTCATTTTAAACATTCGAAAGTTTATTCCATTCGATTTCAAAAGAAAATAGATTGCTTATTTTCTATTTCCCTAAAAAATAGTTTTCAATGATCTTCGAAGCTTTTATAGAATTATATTTATTACTCATATATTTATCGTCTGCATAGAAAAAGAAATAAAAACCTAATATTTGTTTCTTATGCTATCAATTATTTTTAAAAAAAATGCAATCTGATATACTAGTAATATGTTCTGTACTCTTTGGATGAAACGGGCGGTAAAATTGTAGCGCCCTATTTGGCGACTTAACTCACTTTTGGCGTGAAATGAACAAATAAAAATGTAATAATAAAAAATTAAAAGTATAAAAAAGTATATAAAATATGATTTTAACAGAGAAATTTTATCGGTTCTCTAACTTTTATGTATAGGGCTACAAAACGCACCAGGTCTCGATGCTAGGTGCGAGCAACACCAAAAGTAGTTCCCTTGTGAGAATGGGTTTTTCAACTGTTACGAGGTTTTCATCTGAACAAAGTTAAAATACTATGTGGTGTGTAACGTAAAGCGAGGATAGTCTGCGCACATTTCAAAAGAATAATAATAAAAAATCTAAATATTAATATTTTGCTAAACTATGCATGAATAATTTTGATTTCATTTGTTTTTTATGCATTTCCATTGTTATTTTGTTGTTATACTGTAATTTAATAGAACGGCAGTAATAAAACCAAGAAAACTATTTAGCGCAATCTCTCCTTACAGGTAGGAGAGAATGCGCATATGGGTAGGAGAGATTGCGCACAGATTGTTATTAATAATAACTACAATTAAATTGTTAACAATAATAATTACACTTAATCGACATTGTTGAAAGATTTTTGTGAGTAAATATTATTGTATTAGTAGTGAATATTTCAACCAAATGTTTAAATAATAAACAAAAGAAATAATTTTAACAACAGGTAAAAAATTTAATTTAAGAAGATTAAAATATCAGAAAAAGCAAGCCCTACTAAGATTACAAAATAACTTTAATTTATTTGATAACATGTTTAAGGGAGTAGAATACCTTTGAACACGTCGAAAAAGTAAAAAAAAAAAAAATATCCCTATGTTCCAAGCTTCAAAACTTGTGTAATAAGTCAAATATAAAAATCAAACTTCATTTAAATATAAAGCACATATTTAAATTTATATTTAAATATATATATATACTTGTAAATTCATAAATAAATATTGAAATGATAAGTTTAAAAATATACGATAATAAGAGAAAAAAATCTTGTGCGCATGATAAAATCTGAAAATATTCATTTAAAGAGGAAATGTTGGTAAAAATAAATATATAATAGAGTTACCTTTATACTAAAACCAGAATATTTGAAAAACATATTGACTAAATTAAAAAAATTACAGAAAATCAAAAATTTTAACTTATTAAAAAATATTTTCAAAGTAAAAAACAGAAAAAAATAAAAATCTTACCTTTTTCTGGTTTTAGGTTGTAGATAATACAGAAATTAATATGTTTTGAAAATCTCTTTTGATTGCCATGCATAGTTTTTTAGTAACACTGCGCACAGTATCAAAATTCATCATTTTGAATAAACACATTAATATATAGTCTTAATAAAACGGCCATAATTAGTAAATTAATGGGAATTTTATAATGCGGTTTTTTTTTCATATTGTTCAGAAATGATTACGGAATCAAAATATGTATTAAAAATTTTTCGAAAATTTTGTAGGTTTAAAGGTATCCTACCCCCTTAACTTGGAAATTACTTCATTTCCATTTCCACAGTTTCATTGTATTTTGTTTGCTAACCGAAGTTGCCGTCGTCCACAATCGATGCACTTATTGTTGTAAATTGTGCAGCTTTCGTGCAATCACCTGCAACAAGCAATACATTGAATCCACTCAGTTGTCGAAGTTGTCTCCTGCTACAGTTCCAGACATTCAGTGCACTCATCCTCATTGACCTTTGGGTTTTTTTCCCTGAGTATTTTTATCCCACTTTTTGTGGAAACACCTTATCTTCAGCTGTTTTTTTTTTTTTTTTTTTTTTTTTTTTTTTTTTTTTTTTTTTTTTTTTTTTTGTAGCGGCATCCTTCTTAAGTCATTTTCATGTATATTTTGTGGATCAGTAACATTAGTTGCACTCTGTTTTCTTTTAATTTCGATGGCATTACACTGCTTGGAATGGGTGAAAGCTTTTCCAAAACATTGTATTAGAAAATTTATTTTAGTTAACAAAATTAATTTATAGGCAAATTAATTGTTCATAAATTAAATATATATATATATATATTTAATTAAATTATTAACAAAAATAATACATACATAAAATTAATTTAATAACAACTGTATTATTAATTTATTAATAAAATCTTTATCTGCAAAAGTATTTTTTTTTTTTGTAAATCAATTTGTTGCCAAATTTAGTTTTGATAATTATGTGTTTTTCGGAAATTATTTCAAAATTGATTCAATCATATGTTTTACACGTAATTTACAATTCATACAAATTTATCAATAAGCTGCGTAATCTCCCCTAGCACTTAAACTTATGGGGAAATGCGCCATCTCTCCTAAGTAGCAGATGTGCAAACTCTCCTATTTTGGTAGGAGAGATTGCGAGGCCTTTTATTTAAATATGGCCACTTCTAAAATGAATTGTTGGTGTTCGCATACTTAGTCTCGGTTAATAGTTTATATGAAATCGTTTAAGTTCAAAATATTTTGTATTACTGACGTTCTATAAAAATTCTGAAGAACACTTATGAAAATTGAAGCACTATATTTGGAAAAACAAAACAAAATAGTCCTGCTTTATCCAAGACGCTTGGAACAATCAATATGCACATTCATGTAGGCACTGTACTAATGCTGCTGTACAACTACCTGGAGTCGTTGCGTGTACACTCTACTCCTTCCCGTCGAATCTCTTTGTGCGCAATCTCTCCTACCGCGCGAACTATCCTCGCTTTACGTTGTATAATATAAATAAATTCATATGTAGGTCTTCAAGAATTTGAATAGATTGCTGTCTATAGAAAGTAATTACTAAAAGAGCATTTTCAGTTGTGTTATGCTTTTTAAATCTGATTTGAATTTTAGTACCCTATGCAGTATGTAAAAAAATGTATAAACCATGTGTGTGGCTTCACAAAATAATTACATTAATGATTATGGGCCGTAACTAAAAATGTCTTTTCGACAGTGGTGTAGTCGTAAAAATACCATAGGATATGCACTATAGACAGAAGGTATGTACTAGAGAATGTATGCCATATTTACGGAGGATATATGGAGTTACACAGAAGGTATAAGGCGTATACTACTGTATACTCTCCACTACATCCCTGGTTTTCAGCTGTGTTATGCGTTTTATAAATTTTATTCTAGATAACTCCGTTCACCGTATACAAATTTTAAGCTTCATAAGAAGATTCTTGTAGTGTTGGAATGTATATAATTATTTATGGGTATTGCATGATTTTTTATTTTTTGCGAAAGTATTACATTTATAATTTTCTTCTATTTAGAGTCTGCTTTCCTATTTAAAAGTAATAATTAACGGCTATGAAAACAACAGGTTAAATGAAAATTATCGAGAATATCTTTTCTTTACAATCTGAAATCGCATATTTGTTCCTTGAAATTTCAAAATTTTCTATAACTTTATTATTTTATGAGATAGTCATTTTTTACAATAAAACTAATAATAAACTGGAATGCATCGTAGCTATAAATCGAGGAATTGCGGACAAACTGTAATTTGCAAAATGTATCAATTAACAAAAAAAAGTTATACTATTTTTCTTTAGTAAAACCTTAATCTGGTTTTTCTTTAAATGAAATTTTTCAGCACGTCGTGTAAAATAACTTTTAAATGGACCAAACAATGAACATTTTTATGTTTGGAAATTAAAGATTATCTGTTTTGTGGAGACATGAACATTTTACGTGTAAAAAAAATAACAATAATTTTTAAATCATATTGATGTTAGATAAAAAATTGTGAAAAAAATAACACTTTTTTCAAACGACAACCCTTTTACCAAATTTCGTTCAATTTGACTAAAAATAGGTTCTTGCTTTTCCGGGTATACGGTAGTATGCGCCGTATACCGTCTGGACATTTTTAAGGAGCTTCGTATACTGTCTGTTTCTCAAATAAAGGTATAGCGTATTCTCTCTGGTGTATACCCTCTTCCTGTACCATATGCCCTCTGTTTTTTACGACTACACCACTGATAATCCGCTATCTATATTCTAATACCTTTCAAACTTATTAAAATTTCATTATGATTATTAACGTAATATATTCTATAAGACAAATTTGAAAAATGTTTTATTGAGAAGTGTCTCATACATTTTAGTTTTAGCAACGTCATTTAAAATTTCCCACTGATGTACTTTCCCACTGCAAATTTCCCACTGTATGAGATATAATTGCTTGTGATTATACAAAATCTCGATCTGTATCCGATAATAAAGAAAAAAGACAAAATAAGAGAAAAGGCATACGAATTCTGTAATAAAGACAAACTATACTTATTCATCAAAATTCTTGTTTTTCATTGATACGGGCAATACCATTTAAAAGACAGTAAAGATTTACGAGTGGCAGTTTCATTCAATAGGCTATCCATCAGTGCTGGCAGATTTCCGTCCTGAGTAGTGAGCACTTGTTGAATGAAGTCTGTGTCGATGATTCACGTTACGATTAAGATGAATTACATTCGGTCAAAACGAGGATCCATTATTTGATGAAAATGTTTTTTAATCATGAAAATCTCATAAATGTCCTACGCCGTCAGTTAGAAGGAAGATATAATGCTATTCAAATTAAAATTTCTTTGCATGTTTGTATCGTTATCCCCTGTTCTTTTTAATATTTAAAGAAGGAAGGTCATTCAATTTGATAACATAATGTAATGTATAGCTTCAAGCATAACTTTCGAACGATTGCAGCAATTTTGATAATTCATTTTTGCTTGAATAGGCTCATTTTTGGAATGGTGCCATGTAGATTTTATTTGTATTCGTAATTATCATATTTGTTTGTATACCTGTGTCTCCTTTGGGATCTAATTTCTATTAAATAAATAGAAAAAATCTTCCAAAATTTGGATATGTTGTTGAGGTACACTTTATTAATTCGCAATTTAGACATAATCGTGTGTAGATTTTTTTTACATAGACATATAAAAATTGCCTTATCATATGCCATTTCCTTAAAATGGATCGTACAATACAACAAATCGAATGCTACAAATAATTGCTACAATTGAATATATTTCTGATATAAATACAATAATTTTTCTTTTGAACATGTTCATTCTACTGCACATACTTTTTACAAAAATTCAAATACATTATATCTTACGACGAGAACTCTTTGAACAATTTGTATAGAATATTGTAAGTCTGATGTCACAATTATTTAGTAAGTGTTCAGTGACATATCCCAATAATTGGCAGATGCAAAAAAAGTCTGTTGATACCCAAAAACAAAAGTCATCGAGATTTGGGCCATGCGCAAGCGTAGTAAAATATGCCAAGCCCAGAAAAATACACAAGTCCTATTATAGATAACAGTATAGTAGTCAAAGTTCGGAGTTCAAACATGGAATAAACAGTAGATTTGAAAGCTAAAATTTTTATTAGTACTCCATTTAAAATATAATTGGTTAACAAAAAATAATTTAGTCATTATGGTGCAAAAATCTCTTACGTATTCTTTCATCTTATGTATTTGCTAAAACCGAACTCGTTTAGGGTGAACTCGAGTATCCTTGTGATATACTAGTTAAATGTTCATCAAAAACACACTAAGTTCATGATTGTCTATTTGATTTGCATATGTAGTTTATCACGCTGCGTTATATGCCACCAATAATTTCAGAGTGATTGAACTTGAATTAGGTGAGAATCTAATGATATCAATCCAGTTTTTATGGAAGGACTTTCCTTCTCGGAGTTACTTGCTTCGATAATTGCCGCTTAGTTATGAATATTCTTCGTGTTTCTAGAAGTCCTCACTGCATACGTCATCATCCAGAGTTTTCATCACCGCATCGAGCTAGGAGATCTTCTTAAGATCCACAATCCGAATTATAGCTGCATCTTAATGAAGGCATTTTCATCCTCTGATCCTCGTGCATAATGATGATTTTGAATTCTAATATATTCTTAGTGATTCGTACAATACGTGACCTCTTTCAGCGAGAACTTGGTCTTCACAACTTAAATGTAACACATAGTTGCATGAAAATTGGCCTCTTGAAAATACACAACATGTTGTAAGAAAATTTTGGAGTCTTACGAAAGCAGCATTATTTTGAGAAAAATTCGAGACTTAAAAGTAAGGATATTCTTGTGAGGAAGAGTGGAGAGTTGTAAGGGTTTTTTCGACAAATTCTCTAATTTTTATGACTCTTAGTTCTGACTTCGAGTGGGGTGGTTGCCATACACGTTGAAGTACTATAAATTCACCTTTGTCAGTTGTAAATTTATTGATAAAAGCATCATAAATTTTCTCTCCACCTACTATTCATTCCATGTCAGAATATGGCGTCCATGGTGCTTTCATAATCACTAATTGCCCTATTCTCCGTCTGGTCTATTTGGGAACTTTTATTACATTGTTTACACATATCAAATATTATTAAAATTCCAGATTATTAATATTATATCAAAATACACTCGATATTCTTATTCCTTATTTTTTTTTTTACAAACAGATTGATACCTATGAACCTATATTTATTTGTTTATATGCACATTATAATACTTATTAATTTAAATATACCACTGTTACTGGGAGTACTTTTTTTATTTTATTTTATTTACTTATTAAGAAAAAGAAAAAAAAAGAATTAGTTTTCAATAATTAGATAATTATTTTTTAATCTGATTGGATCGTGCTAATTACTCAATCATTTAAAATTAATTACCAAGCTCTGTTGTATAGTTTTCTTTACAACAACTATGTCATAATTACTTTTAAATTACCGTGATTGTAGTCATAAAATGTTCGTAACTGTACATATTTTTATAAAGTTTTGTTATATTATTAGTACCATATTGTGTCTTGTGTTTAAACTATTTTTCCCTTATATGGTTCTCAATTATACGTTTGTTTAGTCTGTCTCTAAAAAAAAGACATAATAAGTTTCTTAAAATGGTAAAATAGCGTAATTCAATTTCCACATTTCAAAAACAAGTTTCACGCAAAATGTTCAAAGTTTAATATTTTTTTAATCAAGAAAGAAAATTATGGATCTAGCATACATTATGAACACTTTTCAACACTTCAAGAATACTGAGCAATTCACAAAACGCATAACACAATTAAACACTCACTTTCAGCAATCATCATGGTTAATTAAGCAACTATCATCCCATATTTAATAAGATATTCGAATTCTTTTTGAGTAGCCCTGTATAAGATATATATATATTTGTCTACATTGTGAAAATTCATCATATTTTCTGAAATATAATTCAGGTGTAAAACGGATAACCTAATTGAAAATTTATTTTTGAATTTACAGCCCATAGAAAGTAACTTTAAATATTTTGCACAGGTCTGCATATAATCGACAGATTTTTTAAAGTTATACCCCCCTCCTCCACACACACACACACACACACACACACATTAAGCTAACATTTAATTCAGCTAGAAAACGCATAACACAACTAAAATCGCAATTCCAGCAATTACCATCCGTAAATGGTTATATATCAAGTATTTTGTGCAGCCCTATATATGAATTTATTTATATTCTTAAAACAAATCTTAGTATAGTAAATATAATTAACCTGTAAAATGCATACCACAATTAAAAAAACACCTCTAAACAATTCACGCCCATAGACAATAATGCTTATGAATTTTTTTGCGAAGCCCTGTATATGAGCTACAGAATTTATCCACTTCACGCAATGTACTAAAACATGGTTAAGGTTAAACACGGAGAGCGTATCGGAAAACTCATTTCCAGCTACTATTACTTACATACAGTAGTGTAAGCGAACTCTTTATGCGTATAAAGAATAAATGATATACACTGCCTATTCTACAGCAATCCTCTTGTACACCACTTAACAATGCACATCAATTTCGTTATGTTTTAAATAGTGAGACATCTTTAAAATACACGGCAAATGATTTATTCCTCACAGAGTAACGGACATTTTGTGTGTCCCTGTAATGAATGATAAATGCTGCGCACTCCACCTTCTACAGAAAGAATTTTGTATTGCACCTGATTTATGCATATCAACTTCATTATATCTGAAATAGTGTAACTGCATTAAAATACACTACAAACAATTTTCCCCCGCAGACCATAATGTAACGGAATTCTTTTATGAGTCCCTATAAGCGAACTATACAACATTTATTACATGTTTTATTGTTTTATTTGAAAGGGCAATATTTTATGATTCCAAACTTGTTTTATTTTTTCCTCTACGATTACTAGAATAAAAATTATGGTCAATTTAATAAAGGGAAGTAATGAGTCAAATACCGGAAGAAGTGGGCATAGGAAGACCAGGAGAAATGTAAACGAATGTTTCTATGCATTATTTCTTAACTTTTTTACATAAAAAATTTAATAAACCTTGATTGACACTTCTATATTAATTTCATTGATAAGAAACAATAAAAATAAGAAATATATAAATGCGATTTCTAGAATATCAATTTTTCCGTTATTTCCATCTTCGATAACTCCATTACATAAAACATTTCAAACATATTTCAATTAAATTGTATCAGAATGCTTACCATATTACTCACTATGTTCTGATCTGGAATCTAAGCTCTGTGTGTCAATGTACTTATTTTATAGGTAGGTACTCGAAAAAAATGGTAATTTTTTTTTATAAAAAAGTTGCATTTTTTGACATATTTTGAAATATTTCAGCTAATTTTGAAGATGTTGTAAAACTCTTAGTTCAGTGCATAGGTATGTGTAATAGTGGTATGTAGTACAAATTAAATTTAAATATATTTTGTTGAAATGCGTATACACTGTCTGGCGTAAGCATGAAATTTTACTTAAAAAATGGGAAAAAAATAATGTTATGAAGATATTGTTATGGTTTTATGTTTTTTCATCATTCTGTATTACAATTGGTCTAAAAATGTGTGTATTTATTCAATATTGTACTTTTTTTAAAGCGCTCCCAACATAGTCAGATATCTTACGGAATGTCTTATGGTAAACCTAAATAACATATGATAAGTTCATGGTTTTCCAAGTAAATTTAAACTAGTTAGAGCACAGACAGACAGACATTAAGACAAATCGAAGTCAGAAACACGTTTTACCTCTGTTGGAAAGTATTAAAAAGGGAAGATTAAGAATACAATATCATGATTTAATCATGGTAATTAAAAGCAATATCAATTATAATATACCAGTTATTTATTAGGTCAAATAAGCAAATAAGTTTTTTGCTGTATTCCCTGCAGTTTCACTTTCTCAGTCTTTTTACTGTAAGCTTAAAAACATTCCCAGAAGCATTTCCACATGCATTTGAAATTTTTCACTTTGCAATCTGTCGTAAAAAATGCCGACTTGAAATAATCTTGTTTTTAAATCAATCTTTCACAGTTGGATAAACACATTTCAGCAGTTATAAAAAAAAATACGATGCATTTGGCACCCTCATATAAATCGACTTTAAGCAAATTTGATTTTTTTTTTTTTTTTTTGGAATAATCACATAATTAAAGATCAGTAAATAAAAAGTAGGATTGCTTTAAAACTGCTTCATATTTTTTCTACTTCATTAATAATTTTTTCTTGATTTATTTTTATTTGACTATAGCTTTCTGTTGAGAAATCTGGTGTTTTTACAGTTGTCTAAAGAAAGAGAACGTTGAAGGATGAAAAAGTCAGATTTAAAAGGTTTCTTTACCTTCATTAATTACGCATCAATGTCACGTAAGATGTTCAACGCACATGGTGCAAGCAGTCGAGAGATGACAGCTGCATTAAAAACATTCAGAATTCTTATGTGTAGTATTTTTTAACACTTCGTTATAAAAATTGATTGTTGTCAATTTCATTCATGGTATAGGAAACTAAATAAATATTCAAATTAAAGTAGTGCCTATTTCGTTTCATTCGACGATGTCATTTTTACGAATATAAATAATTAGCCGAAGTAATTTAATATTCTAACTGAAATGAGTATATGCATTGGGTTTGTCACTCTACTAGTTTTCATGTGGTAACTTAAATAAAATATTTAGATTCTAACAATAGCTTTGTCTAACATTTTCTTCATTTATTTTTATTTGACAGTAGCATTCTTCTGATAAATCTAATGTTTTTAACGTTGCTAAAGAAAAGACAGAGTTGAACAATGAAAAATCCCTTTAAAAGGCTCATTTACATTCATTAATAAGGTATCAATGTCACTTAAGATGTCTGAGCTAGTCTGAGCTATAGTGGAAGTTTATCTTTTTTTCTGCTGTTTCTATTAATAAGTATTCAATTGTTTAATTATATTTAGAATAAACAAAAACAAAAATCATGCGACAGCATAAATGGGTCCCTAAAATTTAGAAAGAAATGCTAGTCAGGATAATGAAATAATAATATGAAATAATTCACATTCGCAAATTTTCCTTTTAATATTGCAATTAATTTCATTATGCTTGTGTTCGCGTGATTTTTAGGTGCATTCATAATTATATAAATACGTAGCACCTATAGTCGTCGTTCAGTCCGTCTGTCCGCATATAACAGAGCAAAAACTACCCAACCGAATGGTCTGAAATTTTAAATATATAATTGTTGCAAAATTTTGTCGAGTCATTTCAGATTTTATGAAAATCGGATGCATAGTTTAATTACAGGAATAGTCAAAAGTTTTCCGTTACATTACGGCCAATGGAAAAAAATTATTGCAAGTGCATTTTAATGATGTTACAGCCTTCCGAATGGCCTGAAATTTTAAAGATATAATTGTTGGAAAATTTTGTCGAGTCATTTCAAATTTTATGAAAATCGGATGTATAGTTCAATTACAGGGATAGTCAAAATTTTCCGTTACATTACGGCCAATGGAGGAAAATATTGCAAGTGCATTTTAATGATGTTACAGCTTTTCGAACAGAATGAAATTGATATGCACTTATGAAACGCACTAAAATATACATTCAGTACAATATGGGGTGCAAATAAATCTATAAAATTAGTTATAGTACGAATGCACCTCATTTGCCACGTTTGACGAGCAATTTCCAACTTGTTGTTTTTGTTTTTGTTTACTGGTTTTTCAATTTGAGTTTTTGCGAAAATATTTTATCATTTTATTTTCTTGAGAAAGTTGCATTCTGACGCAATGAAACATGTCGAAATGTAAATAAATAAAGGTATTTTGCCGCATTAAAATTCATGTTTATCACTTATAGCAATTAATGAGTATTTTGAAGTAATCACTGTTTTCCCAGAACACAAAGAAAAACATTGTCCGTCAAAGTAAGGATGTTTTAGTTAAAAAGGTCCTGTGTAAAAAATTGTAGAAACATTGAAATATAGCTATGGATTTAAATTTAGAAAAAGGTTGGTTTTAAGAGGAAATCGTTACGTTTTGCAACAGACGAAGCATAATGTTAATAATCTGCATGATCCTAATTACCCCATAAATAGTATTTTCGGGATAAATAGGATCATAGAGTTTTGGGCTAAAGGTAAATTGGGATCGCAAATTTTATTTTCTATTTAAATCAAATTGTGGTTTAGAATTTATTTTTTTAATCTTTCAGTTTTCAGATTCTGTGAAATAACCCCAGTTTGGTTTACATTACTGCACATTTTGTGTTAGCAAAACAATTATTTTACAATTTTATTTTGCATTTATTTTGAATTTTAGCTTTGACTGCATGTTTCAGGCCTAATTAGGCCTCAACACTTTCAATGTAAATGAAATTTTCCTCCTTCGTGACATATAAACTTTGACTGATCTTTTTTCCACCGTTGCTTGCATTTCATGTTATTTTGAAAAAAAAAAATTTTTTTCTTTAACATTAAAATTTAGTCCTTTAGTAATACAACTAGGCTATTAATTGCCAATAGAAAATTTTGCATTTGATTTTGTTTTGTAGACAGAGTGTAAAATATATAAATATTGAAAATCCCTTAAAAAACGGTTTTTTTTTTTTTTTTTTTTTTTTTTTTTACAGCGTACTTATCTTTCCAATATTATATCTCTGAGAAACGTTGTAGTTTTAAAGCCAAAAATATATTGCTGTAAAGCCCACACCGAGATCTTTTAATCCCATTTATACATGACTGTGTATCTTGTAAGGCATGAGAGAAAATATCACAAAAAATAACTCATTGATCCCAATTACCCCATGAAATGGGGTACTTGGGATCAATGAGCTATTTTTTAAAAAAAGACACTTTGAACCGGGTAACATGGTACATTGAAAATAATTCTTTACACATTTCAAGAGACAACTACCTACTGAGTAAAATTATACATAACATTAGTATGTATGTCAAAGTTCAAATTGTCAAAAAGTTATCCTAATTACCCCTACCTCCCCTAACAATACGTAGATATCAATCACCACATATTTACATAATGCCAACTTATACACTTCTTTTATTGTTGCTGTTACCACTAAAATTTAATAAAAAATTTCGAATTATTTAATCGCCAAAAGATGCTATTAAAAAGGGGGAAAATTACTTTTAAATTTCAATGGCAAGAAAACTGTGTAAAAGTTGGCAGGTACTTATTTATCATCAGCAGGAATTTCAGTAATATAAATACTGAAATGCAATACGTAGATATCGATCACCATATTTTTGCATAGCTGGCCAACTTTTACGCTTTTTATTGTTGCTATTGTTGCCACTAAATTTTAATAAAAAATTTGCCTTATTTAATTGCCGCAAGATGCGATTAAAAAAGGGAAAATTTACTATTAAATTTCAGTGGCAGGAAAAATGCGTAAAAGTTTGCGGCTGAGTACTTACACCCAATTGCATCATTAGCGCATATATGCATGCATTTCATAAATTTTTTCTTTATTCATAATTCCGACTTCATTCCAGACAATCTGAATACTAATTTTTGCTTTATTGAATGACAGACGTCTCGTGATTATATAAAGTAAAAATTCTTCTTTCGGAATTTCCGGTATGGATTTGGAATTTCTGAATAAAAAAGAAATTCCTGAAATGTACGCATATATGAACTAATTATGCATATGGATTAATAGACATAGAAATACTTCAACTAAATATTTAAAAGGAATTGTTCATAATTAATTACAAGAGCAAAATATTTTCTCACATTAACTCTGTCAAGAGCATGAAAAAATATTAGAATCGGAGATCTTAATTTATAATTTTTAATCAAGTATATAAGTTCATTGCCTTATTATTTCAGTTTTACCCATTCAAAGATAAATTTACTAATCATAAATTTTATTAGTGTAATAAATTCATATTATTTGAAATATCTCGTGTCTTATTTGGCAACAAAACTAAATTAAGCACAGATGATAAAAGTGCGTCGCCGAATGTAAGCACCTTAGATTTATCTTGCTATCCCCAAAAGAAGTTAATGCAACTGTGTTTCACTTAATCTTACGATTCTTTGCTGATAAAAATGTTACTTCCTTTACAAGTCTGCTTATTATTATGTCATAATCTCATTTTTCGTTGTTTGAAACAAAGATAAAAAATGAATATTTGAATGGACAGATAAGAAAATTTCTTTAAAACAAGTATTTAATGCAATTAAAGAAAATTGTTTATTTATTTTTTTATAGCATAGAATGTTTTCCAATTATTAATTAAATCTCCAATTATTAATTAAGGTGACTTAGCATTAAAATATGTATTTTGTCATTTTATTTTATTTTATTTTGTTCTATTGCAATTAAGATGAATTTGTTGAAGAATTAACATGCCTTTATTAAGAATTTAATATATATCTGTAATGATGTTTTATAAAGTATTACTTTATTTTAAAATAAATCAGCCATCTGCCATAAATTTATAAGGCTTCCATGCACACAAAATTGTATCATACGTGTTTCGAAGGGATGAAACATTCTTTTTCGGAGTAAACAAGTGTTACAATTACAAGAGCATAAGCAGAACTGTGTACATGTTTTTTTCTTTTTTTTTTTTTTTCATAGTCTTCCGCCATTATTTTACAGCAATACACATTTTGGCGAGCTGTTCATTTGGATGAGATTAGTAGAAAGCATTTTCTGAGCACATAGTTGACATGAAATGCTATATTCTGTAAAAAAGCTGATATGAATATATTGCATATCACGAAATATATTAAAACTAAAAATAGGAAGCAACACATTAAAAAAAATTAACCCTATTACTTCTAACAGGAGGGCTTGTAAATTGGACTCACACACACAAAAGGGGGGGGGGGGTAGGCACCTATTTTCCCTATTCGGTGAGAGCGAATCGATGGACAGATTTTGCTACGTT
Source organism: Maratus speciosus (assembly GCA_963932465.1). NCBI lineage: Eukaryota > Metazoa > Arthropoda > Arachnida > Araneae > Salticidae > Maratus > Maratus speciosus. The sequence continues at coordinate 370,125,669 of OZ010787.1, read as the reverse complement.
TAAATCAGAGCCTCGAACCAAAATCGAACCCAAAAATTCTTCTTTCAGAATTTCCGGGTTGGATTCAGAATTTCTGAATAAAAAAGAAGTTCCTGAAATGCACGCATATATGTGATAACTATGCAAATGGGTTAATAGAAATAAATACATTACTTCAACTAAATATAAAAAAGAATAGCATATAATTAATTACAAGAATAAAAAAATTTCTCACATAAACTTTGTCAAGAAGCGTAAAACAAATTTTATTTCTGATGGGACTAAAATCAAAACTGAACCTCAGTTGCTTTTCCGTTACAAAATTGAACCCAAATTATTTGTCTGCTCTGCAACAAAATTGTAATTTTTTTAAATCCCTTATAAATTTATAAAAGAAACATACATTCGTGCTGAAAAATGCCATAATCATTTATCATTACATTTAGAGAAAACAATTTTCAACATTGTGAATCCCCAATCAATTTTTTTTCATCATCCAAATCATGATTTAAAATAAGGTTTCGCTAGTGGAAAAGTCCAGCAGCGACATAGCCACTAGAAAACGTATACAGAATAACAGTGATAGATATTTACATAAAATACAAGTATTCAACGAAAAACGTTAAATAAATTTTTCTTTCAAAATATCCATAAAAAATTCCAAAAGTATTCTTAAAAAACTTTCAGATTTCATGATTTTCATAGAAATTATACAGTTTGAAAATAACTGTATGACTATGATTAATGACTAAGTTTTAGTTTTGCTGAATTCTATGCTGTCTCTGTCATTGATTTCAATTTCCTTCCTGTATGATCGCTATTAAAACCACATAAAAATAAATATAAATGATTTTTTATCAATTTTTTGACAGAGTAAACAATTTTTAATTATATTTATTTTGTAAAAATACTATAGACTACATTTAATAGTGTAGTACTTCAGATTTATCAACTTATAACATGTCTCTATCTTTTTTCCATAACTGTATGTTGTAATTGTACTCTAGTTAATATGCATGTATAGTAACGTACTTTAAGAAATTACTATATTTATTATTTAACTTGTAGAAATCAAGCTGAAGACTTTGAGATCGAAGACTTCATTAATAATACATCAATGTCAGATTCTAGCAGAGCCTGACAGCTGTTTCGACTACGCATCACATGTGTCTCGCATTTTTCTTTAAAGGCTATTAAAGAGATTAAAGACAAAGGCAGTGCTTATGATATACATGCTGCAAGAAACTGATAACTCTTGCTTGTGCAACATATTTATTTTTGTCAACAAGATGAGCGTTTTGTTAAACCTCGTCATCAGTTACTTTAAAATTTTCTAAATTTTGCATGCACGCTTCTATTTTTGATAGATCGCTGTGAGACTTGCTTCGGCAAAAATATAGAAGTATTGATTTTAATATTTGTATTAAAATTTTCAAAGAAAATTCCCCTGTTTTATTTTATTTTTAATGTACTGCTTACATAACTAACATGCGAGTAAGGATAATTCAACAAAAAAAAATCTTATTTTATTCTTCATTCGTTTTTTAGTTGCATTATATCAAAACGTTACTTAATATACGGACCCCAGATGAAATATAATTACCAAAGAAAATCCAAAATTGCTTGTTTGTTTAAACATATAAGTTTATTATTTTTAAATAAGAGACGAGTATTAGATATATCTTGCATTAAGTAAATGATTTGTTATTTATAGCAGTTTTTCTCAATCTTTTTGAGTATATAAACAGGGATGTAGTGGAGGGTATACAGGGGTATACGCCGTATACCCTCTGGAAATTTTAAGAAACACCGTATACCCTCTGTTTCTCAAGAAAGCTATAGTATATATACTTTAGGGTACCTCTACTATATAGTATAGTATATATACCTCTGCCTTGACCGTATACCCGCTGCTTAGAACGTATACCCTCTGGGGTTTTTTTACGTCTACACCACTGTATATAAACCGAAGAAAAAAGAACAAATACGTATTTTAAGGACCTTCCGCTGATAAACGCAAATGGATATCATTGTAGATTACTTATTAAATCTGAAATTATGCAATTACAATTTTTAGTTAATGCAACTTATGTTATTATTTCTTCAATTGAAAATGTGATATAATGCAAAATTCTTATGTTTTCTTCATTTCATATAAATATATGCCATTTGAATGTCATTAAATGTATTTTCGTAGACTTTCTTCCCCACATCGGAGTTACGTTTGCCACTTTTTTATGGAAACATTTAACCAGTCCCTTCTCTCAGGTACTACATAGTTCGGGTTTCACCTGTTAGCCCCAGCCCCCTACTTGTTTGATATGATTGTTAATATCACAGGAAAGAAATGTCCGGTTAACTTGACCAATTCACGTCTCCACCACGCGTGAAACCCCCAGGTTATTTTAAAATCTGAATTTAAACGAAATTTTTTAATAGCTTTACAACGTCAAGAAATGGGGCATTCTCACAATCTTTTGACTTTCGTGTCACTGAATAATAATTTTTATTTTAATACACATTTTTGTGTTTTTTATAATTTCATATACTGGGGAACATCCCATTGCATAATTGCATAACAATATTAACGAGATAAATAAATTTTGGACGATATTGGGGGGTCCAAATACCAGGCAAACTCCTATACCGTCCCGTGTCCCTGATGCTGATTTTTAAGTTTGGAGCTGTCTCTATAATTGCTTCAATAAAAGTAATTCAATGTAATTTTTTTCCGAAACTGGGACTATTGTTTTATATAAATATGTAGCAAAAAATTAACCTGCGCACACATTTTTACCGTTATTATTTTTTTTTTAACTCTTTCCCTGGGTTTTTCATCCTTACCGTTCCTCTTGCTAAACTTATACAGAAAATCACTTCAAATGCAGCCAATTCTTTGACAGGAAATTTACTGCAGAATTTAAATCAGCATTTAAATATCAATTTCAAGATCGTGGCTTTATTGGTAGTCTTACCGTCCCCAAGGTTTATTCCTGCACTTTTCGAGGTAAATTAAAAAAAATTAATTTAATCCAATGTTAACAACTGTTTCTAAAAATCAATGAACATTGGGGCTACCACTTAGTCTTAGCATGATTTGCCTAAAATAGGTGGTAATTTTCCTTACCGTTCCATCCTTACCGTCCCTTTTTTCCCCCATAACGTCCCTTTTTTCCTATACCGTCCCCTTTTTTTTACCTTTCCGTCCCTTCTTTAATACCCCTTTAACACAATGTTATACCAAAATTTTGTACTAAAAATGCTACATTGTTATTATTTATTATTTGAATGTCCCGTGGGTACTATGCAAATTCATTATAAGTAACAATTTCGAAGAAAATTAAAAGTTTTAGTGGTAAAATGGTAAGGAAAATTAAACTCGCAAAGTTTAATTTTCCATAATATAAGTTTAACATAAACCTCAGTTAAATAAAAACTTTTTCGCTGCTGACCATTTTTTCTTTATTTTGAATCATTAAGGCATTTGTCTATCAGATTAAAATGTTATTTTAGTAAGTTTAACTTCGCCAGATTTTTTTTCCTAAAAGTCAAAAGATTGTGAGAATGTCCCAAATACGAATTTCACCAGTTTTCTCTCATATTACCCAGGAAAGATACTTGTAAGATACTTCTTAAGTACGTTATAAAAACGGGCTAACCTAACGCATTTTGAAAGAAAGAATTTTTCTACATCAGGCGCAAAAGGACATACTACCACTGCTAGAAGAGAAAGAAATTTTTACACTCCTTTGGTAGTGGTAGAAAGAAGAAGTATTAGATTGCCCAAAAGTTTCTTTCGCAATTTACGTGATATTTTTTAATTCATCTCTCACACTTTCTGAAAATAAAAATCTTTTACATACACTTTGACAACATCTCCAAAAGGAATATACTATAAAAGATATTTTGTTTAAATAGTGGTGACGAATAGAATATAAAAATATTCACCATTGGCTGCCCTGCCTATGACCTGATGGAGCGTAATATTCTATACCGCATTTCATAGAAGTAAAGATCCTTTTTTGAAAAGATTGGTCACTGGGGGCTAAAGTTCTATACTTTATGACAACGTGAGACGCAAACAATCCTGGCCCAACTGATACAAAGGTCACATTCCTGCCGATAAAGATGGCCTTCGCCAATGCCCACTACATATTTGAGAAAGCCTTGACACGCGTCACGAAAATGTCACACAAAGCAGGCAAAACAAAGAAAAAATTCCGAACAACTTCCATGGTTCGATTTCGTTAGCTCGTGCATTATTAATTCTTATTTTCTAATAAAAATTTTATATGTATAATAAAATATAAACTTTGACATGGTGCTGAGATAAAGAACCTTAGGTTGATTTAGGCCACATAGACATACACTTTAACTACGGGCTATTTTTAATTGTAATTTCCAGACCCACACGTTTTAACATTTTCCGTAGCAACCCTTTTCTAATAATAATTAATAATTTCACGAGCCAAAGGAAACGAAACATGCAAATTGTTCGAATGTTTTTCTTTGTTTTGCCCGCTTTGTGTGACGTTTTCGTGACGCGTATCAAGACTTTCTTCTTTATCTTTGAGCGTTGCCTTCACCCGACCAAAGTTTTACTGTCTATTTGGTGGAATTAGAAGGGTGTTATCTACTACAAGCTACTTCCACCAAAACAGACCATCCACTCTGAAAATTACTGCTCGCAACTCGACGAACCGAAAGCAGCAATAGTCATGAAATGCCCAGAATCAGCAAACAGACGAGATGCTGTCTTACACCACGGCAACGACAGGCCACACGTATCTTCGCCTGTCAGAAACAAACTCCTTGCATTCGATTGAGACACTCTGCCCCACCCTCCCTACTCTCTGTCCAACTTCTATTTTTTTTTCTCTCAAAAATTCCCTTCGCCAAAAAAATTGGCTCCTTGAATGACATAAAAATTACCTCGATAAGTATTTTGCAAGCAAATCACAAATATTTTGAAAAGAAAGCATCATGAGACTTCCGGAGAGATCAAGAAAGTTGTTGAACAGAATGGTACATGTATACTTCAGTAAAATCTCGTCGTTTTAAAAATTTTACATGGTTAATTAAAAAAAAAAAAAAAAAAAACGAAAGAAACTTTTGGGACAACCTAATATTTCAGTTAGTAGGTAAACATCAATTGCAGCAATTTGTAGGTATAACTTATAGAAGACCGTTTTCAAAATCAACAAGCTGTTTAAGACAAGCAGAAAAATAATTTTTACGAACTAAATCGGTGATTTTCTTTAATTTTTGCAGTAAAGATAAATAAACAATGTAATTGCAAAAAGAACAAGTATGAGGGGAGAAATGCAAGATTTAGTTTGTCATCTGAATTTAGTCTTCTACCAAAATTTGAAGTAACTTAACAAAATAATACTCTTTAAAAAAATTAGAATAACAAAATCACAGGCAAGTTATAGCCTTTACGAAAGATCAAAGTTAATACTTTGTTAATTGTATTTTATCCCTACCTCGCCTACAATTTTTCAATTATTCATGTTATACGAACAAATAAATGCATTTATTTCCATAATAAGCCTATTACAAAAGCATCATCAGTCTATAACAGCATCTGTGTTATTTAACGTTTAATACATTCTAAAAAAATTAATAATACAAATAATATATGGGTCATACCCTACAAAATGAGCAAATCAGCTGCGGCTGACGTGTCACAGATATTAATAAAAATCATTCATATAAGTAGATCGTATTCATTTATGAGTAAATGCAAAATAATAGATTTCAGGATTGTTTATTTAGGTATAAAAAGTAACATTAAAAGTTGATAGAAAATCGAGTGTAACCCCAATAGAATGTAAGATACCGATATAAAAGGGAAATTTGAGGACAGACCAGGGGGAGAGGGACAAAATATGAATATGGGGAGAATATGCTTTTCAACGATATATCACATGATGGGCTGTGAAAAAATGAGAAAGTGCTCCCCCCCCCCTCCCAGGGAGCAACTAAACCCCCAAAGGTCGGTAAGCGCGAAACCTAGCACATAAAATATTTGACAACGCCAAATATACCTTTCAAGGTTTCAAAACGAGGCATTGTAACGAAATTGGACAAAAACGAAGATTTTAAAAATTGCATGCATATTTTGAATGACCTTATTATAACGACTAAACATGCTTGAAACTTCAATTTTTATTATTAACCTTAGGAACGGAAAGAATACATTAAAAATTATTTACAATTAAGATTGAATAATAAGTAACAGATTGGCGTAATTTAGTAATTGTCTTTTTATTCCGTAATGAAAAAAAAAATAAATAATGAAACATTTTGAGGAAAAAATTAAATATTTCAATTACTCGTTTGAACAAGAAGGAATGCTCTTAAAATTTTAATTTTTTTAAACGTTATCAGTGATGTAACAGTGTAGCAGCAGAGAATTAATTGACACCACAAAATTTTATTAGTTTTTCTTCATTTAAATTCAGGACAGAATTTATGAGATTTTTGAAGGCGGAGAATACTATAAAAATTTAGTGGTGACAATTGCTCAATTACTGCGCCACTGTTCCATCACTGCGTTATAGATAAAAATATAAATTTTGATTTTAAAAACTTTCATTCTTGCCCTTTTTATTTCTTAATGAATTAAAAATAAATAATGGCAAATTTTGAGGGATAAAATGCAATATCTTTATCACTTATTTGAACATGAAGGAAAGCTTTTAAAATTTTTAAATTAATTGATATAATTGATAAAAATGCATATTTTAAATATAGAAAGATTTATTCTTGATTTCAGTTTATTTTTGCCTCAAGAATATTTTTAATTACAGTAGAAAAATGATTCAGTTGAACAAAAAATTATATATTAATATTAAATCCAGATAGAAAAATAGATGGCAGCACTAATTTTTTTTCCTTGAAATCGTGCAATATTTTTAGAAACACGTGCGAATTCAAAGAGGAGTAGCCCATGAAATGTAACAAATATTACCTTTTTCAACCCATTTTTGTTATGTTAGGAATCAAAAGGCATTCTTGAATTTTTTTTAGCATATCATGGACTTACTGATATTTATGTCTGCATAATATTTTTAATGTCGGACCTTTCCTTTATTTTTTGCGCATACATAAGAGGAAAAGTACGATGTTGTAATTTGTTTTTAATGTTTCTAAGTTTTTTTTTTTGTTTTTGTTTTTTGTTTTTAAAGATGAAATAAATGCAACTTTGAAACTTGGGAAATTCGATCTTCATATGTAATACTACATCAGGCATCTATTTCACAGATGTTTATAAATTCCTTTGATTTTTATAACGTTTCATATTTTCTCAAAATTCCCAAATTTTCAATTTTTACAAGCAATTTAAGATTAATCATGGTGTTACCAAATTATTATTTCTCAATAAATATGAAGATAATTTTTCATAGGTTACAATATTATAAAAAAGATTCCATTTCTGTTAAATAGTTTTCAAGATACAGTACTTGAAACTTGCAACTTTGGACGATTGAACTCATGACATTCTATATCACAAGTTTTTTAAATACCAAAACTGCTAAAATAACTTATTTTTTGTCAAGATATTTTGCAGAGCTCTATTTGAATATGAATTGAATCTGTGTATCAAATTTTATTAAAATCGGTAACTATGTGGCCACAATTTTTTTTTTGTTTATTTTATTTTATTTTTTTTTTTTTTTGTTTATTTTACATGGAATGACCCATATTGGAAACCTACTGAATGCATACAGCTTTTTTTTTTCTTTTTGTGCTTCAAATAAATGTAATATTTTATACCATTTGTCTCTCTCTCTATTTTTTTATTATTATTAAAAATTTGCTTATCCAGATTTTCAGCATTAAAAATGCCATTTTTTAAAATGATTAAGACTATATTAAAGCACAATTATCATGATTTGTTTTATCTAGGATTAAAGTATACATAATTTATAGAACTATTACAATAAACATAGTACAATAAAACACACATGGGAGAATATTGCAAAGTATCTTAAATGAAATTAGTCAGCGTTTGGAAGCTGAATGTATTGCTCGAATACCTTTATGACAGGTAGCAGGGCGTTATGATAGATGATAACCTTTGACACCAAAGAATTAAGAAAGATTAAGGTGTAATTGAATTTGGGATCTTCTTCTTCCTATAGATCTTACCTGGACGTACATCATGCTTATAAAGTGATTAGAAAATTGTTTTCTTATACCTGCCACAATATTTACAGCTTCTACTTTCATCATCAGAAAAGTTATGGAACGCCGAAATTTTCGATACTTTGACCAGAAGTAAGCTATACATGAATCGATTTTGACAATAATTGATTACATCAAAAATACGAAACATAAAAACAAAATACTTTTAGAAAAAAGTACAGAATATTTATGACACTTGTGAAGTAGAGAAAATATTTTGAAAACTTTTTCGAGCACCAAATTTTGTAGCAGAAGTTCCAGTCACCTGATTAATTTTTCCGTGATTTATAAAATGTGTTGCTTTTAGCAATTAAGCAACTTCTATAATCAAATGAAAAAAAATGTAACTGTAAAATAATTTTATATGTTAATTTTTAAATATTTCTTCAAAAATAATCCAAAATATTTTACTTTTTTTACTTTCTTATATAATAGTATTTTTTATACCTACAATATGCCCAAAATAAATAGAGAGCGTCCCGTGCATTTCAATTGCCAATTTGCCATAGAGAAAAACGAAAATGGAAACTAAGTCTTCTTCCAATTTATATATATATATAAGTATGTATATAAGAAAACCGCACAATGATATTTCGTCAACTTTTGAAATTTTCTATACGAACACCTAATTTTGACATCAAATTTGGATTTTTTGGACCTTAGGATACTAAACTGGAAGCCGTTCGGTGAAGTAGTTTAGGGTAGATATAGATATAGCTATAGATATAGATACAGATATAGATATAAAATTTTGAACTACTAACGTTAAATTCATTTATAATAGTTTCAAAACAAACTGCAATACGTGTAGATTTTAAGCATAATTTAAACATGCATAGTTTAATACATAATACTTGGCGAAATGAACTATAATTTTGGATTTTAAAATTTAAAAATTCTAGGTATCAATTTCTGTTTTAAAAAAAAATTATCTACTACAATACACCTTTTTTCGGCTATTAATGTCGCTATTTTTATACTATTACGAAACTAATATTTAAAAAAAAAATGTATTGCAGTCTATAGAACTTTTCACTTTTTAACATAAATTAAAAGAAAACATAATTCCCATTCGAATGGATATTTTTATATTTTCCTACTACAATTTGGTGATTTATATATGTGGTGTACTTTTCTTTTGGAGGAAGGGGGTTGTCTCTATGCATGTACAGGATGATCAAAAAGTCGCGTAAGCTGTGAAAAAAAATATTTTATTTAAAAAAATAAAAGATGATCCAAACTACAAAATATGATTTAAATTGAAAGCGTAATTATTCTGATAAACAAATCTAAAAGAAAAATTAGCACTGTCACAGGAGTATAAAACGTGACCATTTCTTTGGATACATACACATATGGGGATTACCATATTTGAGGCCCCATTCTAAATGTTCTAATGCTTATTTGTTGAATCTCATGTTCAATTATTGCTTTCAGGTCATCAAGAGAGTGTACATTGTTTCAATAAACACATACTTTTAAGTGATCCCATATAAAGAAATGGTGAGGACGGGGCGTGATAAATCTAGGTACCATAGAGGCCACAGTTCTTTTGAAAATAAAGCATTCATTAAAAACAAATCTGTAAGAGATGCCATTTTTATATTTAAGGTATGTCTCTTTAAACATTTTAATAATTTTAATAAAAGATGTTTTGAGAAATAATTCTCAATCATAAAATTTTTGTGCTTGAGAAAATTTTACTTCCATCTTGCACCAAACAGTTCTTACAGTAACAATATAAACAACACCTGAAATTTCTATTTATATGCAACTTTCACTAGTATAGTGCTGACATTTATCAAAAGGTAATCCCAGATTATTATACATCTTGGATTTCGTACAACTTTTTAAAGTTTTGGTTGCGCGACTTTTCAATCTCCTTGTATGTACTTCAAGCTCCCAACCCAACCACCGATACTTAATACATAAAAACTAATAAAATAAGAACAGCCAAAAGCACAATAAGAAGATAGAAGAATATGAAGAATTGTCCATTGAATTCTAAATAGATATATATATATATTAAAAAATCCAAATTCATATAATTTAGTACACACACACACATACACAAAAAAAACCTCTAACAAACTTTAACTAAAACAATAATTAACAAAACCAAGAGTAACTAAGAAAAAACTAAATATGAAGACAAGTGGCAAGGCTTATGACTTGCTCTGTGGGCTTAAACATGTTTTACGTGCACAACATTCCCCCTCACTTGCCAAGACCAAACAAATTGAAATTGAAAAAATGAAAAATACAAACTAGCCCAAAGCCGTCAAATGAAATCCGTGAATATCCTCACCGCTAAGCTATTTTCGATAGGAATCACGTATTGATATATCACCATCATCGAACAATTCCAATGCTTTATTACGATAGCTTTTTTTCTTGATAAAATTGAGAGTTAAATCATTCAGAAAATGTAATGGGTAATTTTGCTTACTGGCGTTCATGTAAAAGTTAAAAATTTCACCAACCAATTTATCAACATTCGAACACAAATTTGCAATACGGTTTAAACCATTTAAATATATATTTCTAAAAATTGGAACATGCACGTTACTATTAAAGTTTAATATTTCTATTGTATCAAAATCAAAATAATTTCTTTTATCATAAATACTATATACTAAAATTCCGTTTATAATTTCCAACTTAACATCCAAGTAGTTGACGGTGTCCTGACCATCCGAAGCACGCTCTAAATTTAAAGTGTCTGGATAACATTTAAATTGATAAATTTCCTTAATATTATTCAGCTCAACCACCAAAATATCATCTATATATCTGTATATCGTTAAGTCTTTTTCCAACAATAAACCAGCTTCATATGTAAACAGATAAATATCTGCAAGGATGGAGCTACAACTGCCCCCCATTGGAATACCTCTCATTTGTTTATATATTTGTTTCCCTTCAAACAGATATTTTTCGCAAACAACAAATTGAAATAAATCGGTGAATAGTTCAATACTGATATCCTTCTCTTTAGATTTCTTGAAAAAATCCATAACTCTGTACTTCAAATCATCTAAATTTATGCTATTATACAAATCCTCAAAATCATATGTATGCAATCCTGTAATAATTTTCAGCGTTTTTAAACTTTTTATAAGTTCAGAACTATTTTTTATTACTATCGAAGAATATTCATTTATAACCTGATCGAAAATCTTTTGCAATATATTCAACAATTTTTTATTTACACATTCCAGATAAGAACCGTACCCACAAGTTACGGTTCTAAAAGTAATAGGGTTTTTATGGAATTTTGGAATCATTACCCATTTATGGAATTTTGGAATGATATATATTTACATATATATATATATATTATATATAACACCACCAATAAATATGACTTTATGAACGCAACAAGCTTAACGCTATCTCAGTGAAAGCGTTTGTCAGAGCACTACATACAGATAATATTCTTGAGAGGAGAACTTTTTAACCTTTTCTTATTACCATAAAATATTAAATTCATACGGAGATCACCACATAAAGTGCCCAGCTTAAAGCATGTGAGAGATCATTATAATCGTTATTACAATTTAGGGGGTTTTTTTCTTAGTAGTTTGAATATAATATCTCGTTATATTTTAAATGATACATTACATTCACAAATCAGAACTCTGAACACAATTCTCTTTTATCCGTTTAAAAAATATGAAATTAATATGATAAAAACAGCGATAACAATAATTACGGATTTTCTGTAACGGTTAAGATTCTTTCCCATAAAATTAGAAGCGTGCTTTGTACACGGAAAATTTGGCTAACAGCGATAACTAATAATCATTTCTATTAATACTGAAAAACGTTTAGAAAGTTTTCAACTCTGCAAATGTATTTTGATTGCCGAGACTGACAGCAATGTGCAGTTTTATGGATATAAATGATTTTAACATTCATTAAAATTATTCCTTCGTTTCCATGCATATAAACGATTTCCCCAATAGTAAACGAATCTTGGCGCATGGTTGACTAAGTATTGGTGTAATATTCGGGTAAATATCGGGGTGTTTAGAGATATGTGCTTAATATTTCCTGCTAATATTTATCCAATATTATTTGGATGTTCACATAACATTCGAAAAATATCCATGAAACACCACTATTTAGGAAATGTTTAAATTCAGTTTCAAATATATCTAAGAAAATGCAAATGTAGGTTAAATAATTTCACTATCGGTGTAATATTAGCTGTAAATATTTTTGACTCAAAGTACATAAATACAATATTTTGAAATATTGGGCAATTTCGGCTTGCTGCTACTGGGTAATGATTTAACCTGACATACTAGATAATGATATAACTAGACATAATAGAAAATGATTTAACTAAAGGTAATGAAGCACCGGTATTTGGGAATTATTCAGATAAATTAAAAATGTTTCAAATAAAATTCCAATGTCGTTTAAATATTTCCACATCCAATTTTAATGTAATATTGGTATTACATCTTAAACAGTTTCAATGTAAAGTATATAAATATAGTATTTCGCTATATTAAGCGATTTCGACTTGCTATTTACTACAGTGAATGATTTACCTGCATGTAAATCTAGGTTTTACATGTTTTATACTTTTGAGTACCACTATTTCTGAATAGTAATATTCACATTATTTAATGGTAGAAATTCTGGAATAAAATAAGGTGAAATTACTTTTAGAAAATACTGGTACTCGAAAGTAGAAACCTTGATATCCCTGGGTATTATTTCCCTGGGTTTAAAAAAATGTTTCTGTCTCTGTAAAAACAAACTCGAGCGTAGTCATTCTCTACGAAATTGAAAAGCTCTTATTGAAAAGAATAGAATGACCTAGTGGGAGAACGGTGCAGATGGTGGTGACATTAATAACTCTTAAAGCCTCTTTGATTCTTCTACGGTACACTTTTAATAAAATAAATGAATTCGCGGGGTGGAGTGGATAAAATCCCCTCCGTGGTTTTGTTGAGTAGTTATGAGATTTAACCGTTTGGACAATGAACTATTCATCACGCATATGTTTGGTAGCATTTTTGAGTAGAATATTAGTTGAGGAGAACAGATAATTGCAGAAATATAACTAATATTTACATAGTTTTCCTTCTCATTTTAATTTACGATTCTCCATGCTTCTGCTACTCAAAATACTAACACATAATATCTTAGACAGATTATTACGATCTTAAAATAAGTTAATGAATGTGTCACAGGTCATCCAAGGAAAAATGACAAAAGAAATTAAACCAAATTAAACCCTGAAATCCTCTTTAATACCTCAACAGTGTAGAAAGATCCCCCTTCGCAAGTACGATAAGAATAAAAAGAATATAGTGAATTTATAAATTTAAATGTCTATTCAAATGTTAAATTACTTCAGCTCAGCCTTCACATAAAATGCTTAAATAATGCACAAATCAAATAGCATTTGAGTAATCGCAAGTATTGCTTGTTTGAGAAACATATTGTTGACCGAACTGGGTTCCGGGGACACTAGTAAGGGGTTATGTTGGTTCTGAACACAAAATTCTCGAAAATATCACATTTATTTTTTAGCTAATATACAATCTAGATATTTTAGCACAAAATAACGAAAATGGCATGTAAATACAATAATTAGATCAAGAGACCTCTGTGGTGTTTAACACGTTCACGCCGGCGCGGTGGGTCACACTCAGCTGTCTCACTGACTGTGTCGAGTTGTCAAATCTTCGGCTTTTTGCCCACCGCTGTTATTTTAGGGAAAATGTTGTTCCTTTGAATCGCCCAATTGTTCTAATTAAATAAAACAACATTTTCTGTATTAAAATACTGGTATCCAAAAAGCCGGAGACTTGGCAGCTCTGAGACAGTCGAGTGTGACCGGCGTGAACGTGTTAAGGAGTACTTAAAACTTTGAATCTGTTTATGCCGGAATGAATTTTTACAAGTTTCATCATATTTAATCTATTATATCTATATTTTTCAGAAAGATAAATTTATGAGACTTCGCTCAATTATGTTTATTTATATATTTGTTAAACTGTCTTTAAGATTTTTTATTTTAAGAAAATAATTTCCAAATATTCGCAGTAAAAAAAGACTCATAAAAAGGCCTTTTTTGTTCTTTAATAATAATCAAATATTTTTGTAAATCCTGAAAACATATTAATATATATCATTTTCTGTACTCAAAAAGGAAAAAAAGTATGCTAAAAACGTTATTTATTCATAAGATATGCGAATTTTTAAGTATGACTAAAACATAATTTTTAATTTTTTTAATTAATTTTTCTTAAAATAATTTACATTTGAAATGGAACAAAAATACAGGGTGTTTAAAAAAATTGTATGCTCAACTGCACCCTCCGGTGTGGATAATCTTTATTGAGAGCGTTAAAATAATAGAATGTAACTCTTCCAATGTAGGCACTTTAAAATGCAATGAATGATTGATTTTCAAAGTCCTTCCTCAGGGGCTGCTTAGCGAACAGATTTCCTTTAACTTTTATCCTAGATTTCTACCAGAGTTTCTCTAGAATTTGTTGATGACCAAGGTCTTCCCGAACTTTACTTTTTAACATTTTGAACAGCTGCAACTTTCTGAAGCTTATCTCTAATTCTAGCAATTGTAAATGGTGAAGGACAGAGTCAGCGAACTAGCGTGCAAGAGGGCTAATTCCCACCGGTATTTCGACAAAACAATCTTCAACTTATTTAATGAAAAAAATTCTGACATTAAAGAAGGGGGAGATTACTTTTCAGGAAAAGTTTTGACAATTGGCCTTCTGGCACGCGGGTATGCCGAAACTAGCATAAGCGAATCGGCTTCAAACGGTCTCTGCACTCCAACTACATTTTCGAATTTTCAGTAACTTTTTAGGGTAAATTTTCTTTGCCTCGTTCTTTTGCTTAGCCTCACTCCAGCTATTATTTAAAGTTAGTTAAACCTGAAAAAAAAAAGAAGAACATGCCAATTATTAGAGGATAAATTGTGTTTACATATCTTGAAATACGCTGTATCTATCTATCTATATTATATACAGGTATCCATAATTAAACAATCCTACATTAAAGTTGTCTTCAGACGAAACTATTGGTGAGAAAATTGTAAAATTTTGTGACGGACATAATAAAGGAAGGGGAAATTGTTTGAGCGAAAAAAAATAGTTCAAAATTTCGCCACCCGGGTGGCTTTTTTAGTGAATTACACATTTTTAAAAGTTTTTACGCTTTTTTTTCTCACATTACATAAGATAAATATACAGACAGCCCCCCCCCCCCCCCTGAAAAAAATAAAGCCTAAAAACTTTTAAAAATTATTGGTGTTCGAATTGAACGGACCGTACGAACTCTGATAAAAAAAATCCGACTACAACAACGGCAGTTTTTGGCCGTGTCTAAATGTGTAATTTATTAAAAAGCGCCTTCTGGTGGCGAAACTTTAAACTAAATTTTTTTCTCGCTCAAACAAATTCTCTTTCCTTCTTTCCGTCTGACACAAAATTTCACAACTTTCTGACAAATAGTTTCGTATTTAGACAACTTTCAAGTAGGGTCGTTTAATTATGGGCACCCTGTATATGTATATTTATAAAATCCATTATAAAACAACATTGATTTATAATTCAGAAATGAGAAAATGAAACTAAAAAATGAAGTCGTATCCTTTATAAACAATATCCACAAATGAATTATAATAACAAGCTATATAAGGAATACGTACTATGTATTCCGTACGTATGTATATTATAAACAATGTTAAAAATTTCCGTTCAATCTTGAACCATCATATGGTTAAAAAAAGTCAGCAAAAGTACCAAAAGATGCTTCAATCTCTATTTCAATAATTCTGTTTCTGGTGAATCCTAGAGTATGGTTCAGCCTTTTACAATCCAGTGGCAAAACGTTGCAGCCAATCACAGATCGTCTGCCATTGAATCTGTCGGTGTACGTGCAGGATAAAAGCGACAATAAGGCATTTTTATTTTGTTTCATTTAATCTTAACGATATATAAGGATTTATTTCTATTTCTTAGCTATAATTTGGGAATAAAGTATACTTCCTAATTAATCCTTATTTCATTTTTGTGTAATGTTGATAAAATGTTATTTTACAATGTGTCTGTTTGTATTAGGCCTAGTTGAATAATATGTGGATATGTGGTTGGATTTTCATTTCTTATATCTTTCGTATCAAATATTAATTTTAATATGTATATTATGGATCAGGCACTGATATTGTGAATTAAACTTTGCTAAGTAGCTGAGCGTGAAGTTATTATCAGGTTATGAGTTGGATTCATCAAGAATTTGAATACGGTTTACATTTTAACGGACATTTGAAATATATTATATTAGCATGTTGCTTGATAAAACGTATGTTAGCTATTTACTATTGAAATCCGATAAAAGTGTTATTCGCTCATTTCTAGCTTAAACTAAAATAATACAAACAAAACATACTAATGAAAATGATACTTTTATCAAAGTCAATACGTTCTTATCGTTCAAGTATTACGCAAGCATTCAAGAAGGTGTTCAAGGTTTCTTATTTTTGCTGAAAATGAGTGCGGGGATCCGAGCAATGCTTACATAAGCATAGAAAGGATTAAAAAGCATTGAAAAAAATATGTAGCCTTTGAAAATTGTTAAGGGTGGGGGTCAGATAAATGCTTACATAATACTTGATTTACTGCTTTAGAAATGCCATAAATTTATTTCTCAACCCACGCGTTTGTTCGTTCAAACACGCTGGGATTTAACACTTAACAAATAAATATTCATTATTCATAGTCTTGAAAATGTTTCAAGAATGATAGTAATAAAAAGGCACAAACAT
Organism: Maratus speciosus; assembly: GCA_963932465.1. Classification (NCBI taxonomy): domain Eukaryota; kingdom Metazoa; phylum Arthropoda; class Arachnida; order Araneae; family Salticidae; genus Maratus; species Maratus speciosus. The sequence continues at coordinate 370,108,679 of OZ010787.1, read as the reverse complement.
AAATCCTTAAACAGTATTATATTTAAATTTGATAAGTATTTTTAAATGGTGTACAAAAACATTGCTACTTAAGTTTGAAACACTACATTTTAAATATAAGCAATCTTCATACATTTTGGTGAAAGAAAATTTAAAGCATTTATTTTGAAATGCAAACCACATATATATATATTTTTTTTTTATTCGTAATTTTGAAACTTTAAGGAGAGTAAAAATAGTTAAGGGAACGTCCATTGCTACTCTTGTGACCATTAGAGCAAATTTTCACAAATACTTCCAATTATTTTATTACAAAATATAATAAAAAACAAAAATTGATATAAATAGTTAAATACAATTATGTTTCACTCGCATAAAATATATCTAATTTCTAACAAAAAGCATTTCCCTTGTCTATATAATCAATCAAAATTTTGTTACTCTTGTGACCAGAGTGTCACAAGAGTCATTTAATATATACATAAGTAAAATGCTTTTTGTTATAAATTAGATACATGTTTGTGTGTGGAACAGAGTGGTATTTAGCTGGTTATATCAATTTTTATCTTAATTATATTTTGTAATAAAATAATTGGAATTATATATGAAAATTTGCTCTAATTATCACAAGAGTAACGAATGGACGTTCCCTTAAATTGTCTGCAGTCAAAATACCTTAAAGAGGTTGTTTGAAATTAGATTTGTGTTTGCAGAAATTTTAACTTCATTATACAATGATATGAATGTTACAATTAATTTAAAAAATATATATAATTTAGTTTAGTTTAGTTTCAAAACAAATTTTCGAATTGTCTCCATAAAAATGTATGAGCATTGTTATAAACTGAATTTATGTTCCAACCTATTTCCAAAGTGTGGCTCAACCAAAATTCAGTTTATGGTTCAACCTATTTACAAACTATGGTTCAACCTATTACCAAATATGGTTCAACCTATAACCAAACTATGGTTCAAACAAAGCACCAAAAGATGGAGAAATTTTCCATCTTATGGTTGCAGCTACACTTGTACCATCTTTTGGTGAAACGTTAAGCCAAAATTTCTAACAGTGTAGGGTAAGGTGATGCAGGAGTGTGCACATTACCTATTTCATTAAATAACAATAACTGAAGAGATTTAAGGGATGATGTTATACTTTATTTATAATCTCATATTATTAAGCTAACAAAAAAAACTGCTTTCGTCAACGTATAAGAAACACTTTCGTTATTATTTGAAAAAAGATTATCTTCCTGGATGCGCACTCTTGTACAGCTATTGGGCGCAAGAGTGCGCAATCAAGTGTGTATAAAAAAGGAAGCATTTCATTTACAAAAGTCACATTTGTAAATAACCACGACCGACGTAGTCTGTGCATTCTTCGTGCCATCAGTTTCTGCAAGAAATGCACTCGATCCAATCCTCTGCAATTGGTTCTCTATAGATTTCTGAGAAGCCTAGACATATCCACAGCTTTTCTTTGGTGCAGTTTTTGGCTTACTGGGTTTACTTTTACTGTTGTTTGGTAAAAGTTTATGGATTTTTTTTTTCCGAAGCGTCATCTTCAAGCTGTCTTTGTGTACTGAACTGCTTAAAATTTCAGGCTGTCTGCTCCTTTTATTATAGCATCACAGCACAGATGATTCTGGATATGGTGACAACTCTATTAATTTGACGTAAGATGAAGTTGTTGAAGTCAAAGCTATATCTTGCGAAACCGAAGTTGGGTTTATTTCACATTGAGCGTGCACCTTTTCTTTACATAACTTTTCTACCTTTTCATTTTCTATTGAAAGCAATGCGCTTTTCTCATCATTTTCAGTTTTCAGTGCACTGTAAAAAAAAAAATCCGTAAAGTTACTAAAATTTTTCTAGGAAACTGGGATTCCTAGAGCTTTTTATGTAACGGCAACAACAAAAGTTCCCGTAACAGCGTCTGTTACAGGAATTTTTCTTGTTGCCGTTACATAAAAAGTTCCTGGAATCCCAGTTTACTAGAAAAACTTTAGTAACTTTACAGATTTTTTTTTTACAGTGTGGTTCAACAAGTTTAGATTCTAATGGTCTTCCAGTGACGCTGCTTACTGAAAAGCCAGTATATAAAAAAGGATAATTTTTGAATGGCGATAGAACCGGTACTTTAAATCCTGCTTTAGAACGGTAGCAGTTTTTCCAAAAGCAGGAGCGCACTCTTGCACACTTTAGCACTGCGCAATCTTGCACTATTTTCACTAAATATCTTTGAATCATCAGTAATTATCATCAAGTCTATTAATAAGCAAATTTAAATCTTTAAGGTTACAGGTAGTCCGATAATAATCTAATTCATAAAAACCAAAAAAAGTAAATTAGCTTTGTAATCTTTATTATAATCCTGTTTTCAAACACCATAAATATTATAACGAAAAGGAAAAAATCACCTTTTCTCTTCTAAATCATGAAAAGTTTCACCAAATTACGCAGTTGTTTTTCACCATAAACTTATTAAGTCATTACATTGTTTACAACTGTAGCTAAATGCAAAACTTTGTTTTGGTATCAGATAATCGCACTGCGTACTCTTGTACACCGCACGCTCGACCATTTTAAGCAACTATACGTTTAGCATAGTTTTTCCTGTTTCATTTTTGTGAAGATTGGCTGGGTTTAAAACATATGAATTAATGACTATAATAGGGAAAAATTATATGAATGTTGGTAACTTTATTAGTTTGCAACTTAAATTAAATATTTCTTTTGCAATTGACATGAATTGAGTTAAAAAGATAGAATAAAGGTTAAAAGTTAAATACGTATTTCCAATCCGTGTGAAGTAGAGAAAATTTCTTCAAATATTTTGTGAGCGCCAAAGTATGCAAATGTATTCCGATCAAGTAAATAACTTTTATACTTTACCTAAAAAAATATGAGTTTTTGCGGTTGAATGGTATCAAACGGAACTTCAAAATATAAGCCAATTTTATCGGTTAATTTTAAAATACTTTTTAAGTAATAATCTAAAATGTTTTGTAATTTTTTGTTTGTTTGTTTTGGTTGTATTTCGGGAAAAAGTAATTACATAGTATCCTGGAATTATCACTACAGATTATTATATTATTTGGAGCTGTTTTTCTTTTTTTTTTTCATTAAGTATATTCATCTAAATATATTTTTCACTTTTTAGTTTACTAAAGTCGGTCTCCTAAACCTACTATATTATTTCAAGGAATTTGAATTTTTTCATATAAACTGAGTCTCTAATTTCACGAATCTCTCTGAATTAAAAGACTTCTAAGTAGATTTTGTCAGCTTTACACTTCCTAAATAAGCTATTTACTTTTAACATGAATAAATAAAATTCTAATACACAGCTTAGAAAATGGTTTTAAATGATCGTAGTGTCTCCGTCTGTAAGTACTCATTCTAACTTTCATAAAAGAAAAATTGTATCGGAATGATATTCATTACCACTCCATTGTTGACCAGTAACGAAGAAAACAGTAAAATGGGGAAACTTCGTTATCATTCTCCTTTTGGTTTTCGGACTTTTCAGGTCTGTAGAACGCGAAATAAAGCAGAAATTGTAAAATTAATGGAGAAATTTCAAAATTTTCATTTTCTCTTTCAAATCCGCAGAACCCGAATTAATTCCGAAATAAAAACTTTATTTTTCTTCTTTTCCATCGAAATTTTTCGGATCTGAAGGACACGAACTAACGACAAATTCTAACAATTTCACCTTTTCTTTTCGGAGTTCGCGGAACAGAAATTGAAAAATTTACATTTTGTTTTATCGTTAGATTTTGATAGTTCGGGTTTGCAGGTTTGCGAGGATACGGAATTTCGAAATTAATGAAGCGGAATTTTTTTTTTTTCTTTTAGATTTTGAAGCCCTAAGAACAGAATTAATGCTGAAAAGTGAAAATTTCGCTTTATTTTTGTTGCGTGTGCTCCTAACAGGTAACACTAGTATATTAGAAAGCCCGGCATCGGAGTCGGAATCGTTAAAATTTCCAGAGTCAGAGTTTGTCGTTTTTTCCACCGACTCCGCAGCCTGGTATGAGTAAATATTTTTCCCAAAACAAACAATTTTATTTATCTTCTATGTAACGCTTGAAAACTTTTTTTCTAATTTTTATTATGAGCGAATTGAGGTATAAATTTTATTTAAATGTTTAATAAATCCTTATACGACTAGCATAAACATATATCAAAATCAAAATTATACCTTTTTTCCGCGCTCTGTTTAGAATAAATAGAAAAAATGTGAAAATGTGTAAAAAAAATAGCAAAATTACATAAAAAAGGACAATTTTGGCTACTAGAAAAGATCTGTTTCACAATTTCAGTGAACCTAAAATATTATATATTGATCATATTGTATTATATACAATGAAAAAAGTTTAGAAATTCTTTTTATGTCCGTCTTTGAAAGTATCCACTTTCATACTCTTATCGACCTTAGTCCTTTAAAATCAATTTTTCGATTAATGAAATAATTTAAAAATAAAAATACAAATATAATCTGTTTAGTATAATAACTTTCGTCTAATTTTCATTAATAAAGCACCAAATTGATTCTCTTACTTATTGACGAAGCAACAGGTAAAAATACAAAAAATAAATAAAAACGATTTTTGCAACACTATGATTTACAGCATTTCGACATTGATTTCTGCAGTCATCCCTGATTTGGCTGCTTATCGCTCTTTTCACTCACTGCTCGAGAAATGCATTTTCATTTTACTCAGATTTAAAACACGGTAAAATCCACCTGTTTTTTTTTATACTATGTATTTAAAAAAAAAAAAAAAAAAAAAAAACCGACTAAATCTACAAAGCTTAATAATTTTTTTTTCTTTTTTATGAAACTAATTATTTATGTTTTTTGGCTGCAACAAAAAAAAATAAGTCCGAGTTCTAATGAAATAATGTTGAAATTTTAAAAGTTCTAATGACAAAAAAGAGAGCCATTTTAAGCTTGTCTAAAATACATTTTTTATGACAGTTTTATTTTTTCGTTGTTGCTTTGTAGCTTAAAAATATTCAAGAGCTTTTAGAATATACACACGCAAACTACATGTAAGTACTATAATTTGATTAAAATATATAAAACTTTTTATGTTCTTATGTCGTTATCACACCTACTTCAAGGATTTAAATGCGTTTGTCTTAGAATATATTTTATCAAGATTTGCAATAGTTAAATTGATTATCTAATTCCAATATTTTATGGAATATAAAATTACCATATTTTTTACGATGTTTTTCAGTTATATATTCTTTTATAATGAGTTACATATTTTTTTAATTGTATGATTCTCATATTTAAAAGTACTCATAAAAGAAGACTCCCTATTTCTTTTTTAAATTATATATATTTTTTTTGTAAATCCTGAAAATAATTTTTTTTTTTTTTTTGGCTTTCTAAAACAAAAAAAAAAAGTTTTTATTTCAGAAGATACATCGAATTTTAACATGAATAAAATTTGAATTTTTCAACTTTTAAAAATTAAATTGCAATTGTTTTAAAGAATTTGCATTTGAAAAGAAATATATAAATAATTGTACATTTCATTAATAAAAGGAGTGAAAAATATCTAAAAATAAAACAAAAGTAAGATTTTGTGTCCCGGCCCGCCTTAAAGTTATTTTAGCTATAATAAAAGACTGGGTACGTAGCGATTACAAATTAGAAAAAGAAATAAAATTTAAACGTCAAGCGTAGATTACGAAATATTTTCCAAGATTTCCAGAAGATTTCAACAAAATATCACCGTTATGTAACGGGAAAGAATGCATCCAAGTAAATAATTTTGAAAATGCATAACACATTTAAAAACCCCATTTAAGTATTTAAGAAGGTCGTCGACGAAATTTTGCAATTAAAAAGAGAAATTGAAAGTAATCAAGATCGAAACTAGGGAGAGGAAAAGCAGGGTATATGCCCCGGTCTCTAAAAGAAGATTTCATTCGTCCTTAGATACATTAAACAAAAAGCGAATTTGAGGCAAAAATGTCATGCAGTCGGGCAACCCAAAGTAAAAAATATATTCGTTATTTTTATACTCTTTGCTTTGACCAGAACCGGTTTTCCCATTAGGGGATTGCCTAAGAACGCAAAAAAATGCATGATTAACGAGTTCATTCAAGATACTTATAAATCAATAGACTGTTCCTATTAAGTTCAAACTAGTTCAGTATTTCAGACGTTACCGTATTGACAAGTTTTGCATGTTTCTTGTCTTTTATGTCCCTGTAAACGATAACAGTCACATACTTGATTAACGAAATCATCCAAGATACTGGCAAATCAATTCATTGTTCCAATTAGGTTTGAATTGATCAAGTGTTTCGGACGCCATCGTGATGTGATTTGCATTATATATAGTTAGATACATATATATAAACGAAGTGATTGCAACAGGTTATTTATAAAAAAATCAACTTAGAAATCTTAAAGACAATTTACTTTCTAACAATTATTTCATATTTTTAAAAAATAATAAGAATGGATAGAAATTTTTTATTTATAACTTTATTTTGGAAAGGACGTGTGGGTCGATAAATTCATGCTTGCCCCGAATTAAAAAAAAAAAAACTATTTTCGGCCCTGAAAGCAACAGTTGAAGCTAATTTACATACTATAGACCGACAGCTTGCTTCTGAATTTGGAATATATTTTAAAACTGTATGCAACTACTTAAACTAGTTGGATGTGCCAATCCCAAAACTTTCTTCTATCTCATGTCAATATTTCCTTATAATTAGTTTTATTAGTATTTTTTATTAGAATTAAGTACAACTTCATACACTTTTCGATGGTACAATATTGAAAATTGCACAAAAATAGCTATTCCGGCGAATTTTTTCCAAATTCAGGGAGAACTTTCTTTCCATGGCCAAAAACATATACAAAAATTTGGTTCAATTTTATGCATAACTTCATGCACGTTTCGATGGGACAATATTCAAAATGCACAAAAATGCCCCCTACCAGTGGAATTTTTCTAAATTCAGGGAGGACCTTCTTGCCATGGCCATAAACATACACAACAAAATTGGTTCAATTCTATGCATAACTTCATACACTTTTCGATGGTACAATATTCAAAATGCACAAAAATCGCTATTACAGCGCCCCTACCGGCGGATTTTTCCAAGTTAATAGAGGACCTGCTAGCCATTGCCAAAAACTTTTTTAAAAAATGGTTCAATTCTATGCATAACTTCATGCAATTTTTCATGGTGCAATGGCGACACACGGACACATGGACACACGGACTGACAGACAGACATTTTGTATAAACATGTTTTTGTGATCTCTGACCTCTAAAACGTGTAAATCAGTCGAAAATTGGAAGTCGAAAAAAATTTCGGTTTGGTTGAACAGTTACATAATAGAAACGGGCATTATTTTTTGCATAACATGTAACGCACATGTCCGCCACGTCAGGTAAAGGATGCGATGTGATACAGATATTAAGTTTAAATGAACAAGTTTATTAAAATAAGAAATAAGTTGGCTGGCAGCGCAGCTGGGGCTTTTACTATGCTGATAAAATTATAGTCAAAGTTCACTTCAACTAAACCTTGATTCAATTTAAATACAAAACTACTAATGAAAACTTAACTTAAACAATGAAAAATGGCTTCTCTAAATCATATCCAATATGGCTTCGATGTCGGAGAAACTAAATCGCTGAAAATACTTTACTAGAACACAATTCAATGGTCATAAATGTAACTGCAATCTAGAAATCCGTACTTTTTGCAGATATTATTTTATTCAAATATGCTGAAGCAACTTTATCAAAAATGTGAACTCTTCAGATAAGCAAGGCAGAGTATCCAGGCGCGTGACAATAAAACGAGCTTTCGCTCCAAAGCTAAGTCTCGGGATCCTCTCTGAGGTAGGACTCAAATCAAATCCGCTCATACAAGCTTTCATCCCCCATATTTATAGTTCGTCAGCTGACCACCGCGAAATAATTAACATAAAACTGCATGAAATAACCGCTAAAGTCAGATTGTGGGAGGCAGAATCCAACTAGTGAAAATTAAAGAAAAATGAAGGATAGATGTCATTTACACTCGCATATGTTAGCATTGGACAAGACGGTCGCACTCAAAAGACTGGACTATCTTTATAGTTGAGTAACTAGCTCCTGCGATAAACTTAATACGAAATTGCTGAAAAGAAACTGCATATATGTCAGCACGAGAAGTTAAAAAATATTCCCCTCTCATTTATCAAAGCTATCTCATTTACATTTCTCGACTTAAGATTTTTTTTAAAATATATATTTAACTTTATCATTCCTTAAAAGTATTATAATGTATCTTTTACACTATAAAAGTTTGGAAAAAAATTGCTGAAAGTAATTTTATGAATGTGTCAGAAGCTAGAAAATATGGATTTAAGAGTATCCTTGAAATAAAAATGTTAAAAGTGTAGTTAAAATTGCGTGAAAGTAGGAGAATTCTACTTAAAATCAGCCAGTTCAATTTTCGTATGTTTGTGGAATATTTTTACAGTCTAAAAGTAAGAATAAATTATACAGTCATAGTGAAAGGGAAAATTTAATAAGTCTTTCAGCACTGTTATAAGTCAAGGATGCTCTCAAATCTATAGTTCTTACTCTCTGAGACTTGCACAAAATCACTTTCATCGTTAATCATTTCCCTTTAACCCTTTGCGGCTCAGTGTTCCATTACATTGAACACCCAACTTGATTCCCAAATGCCATAATGACACCAGAATTCTGGTATAAATATTTTTCGTTTATTATGTGTGGGGAAAAATAGCTTTTTCTTGTTTTCGAATAAATTTGTACGTAAATTCTGGTGTCATTCATTCATTTCAACATTTTCGCGATGGAAGTGCTCTGCGCCAAAAAAGGGTTAAAATACGGAATTTGCCCTAGCAGAGATCAAATGGTTCCTACTTTACTATTTCCGAATAGTAGTGGTCCCATTTCTTAATCGCAGAATTTCTGTAATCAAATAAGACAAAGATCACTACTAAAATTTTTTTTACTCGAAAGTAGGAAGCATGCGAGCCCTTCACTGGAAAAATATAGATACTTTTACAGTTTAGAAAACTTTCAGTTAAAGAAAATCAACACCATTAATTATTCATTGATACTCAATAAATTATGCATTGAAAGATTTTGATAGACCATATTACTGTCATATAAACAAAATTTTCTAATCAGTTACCACAAACTCGTAGCGAACTTTTTTAGCGTAAACAATTCTATTGGATCGAAATTTATTATCAAAATGATTTAACTTTCTCTTCCTCATTTGACTGTATCGCTAGATTACCTGAGAACTTAATTTTCTCAAAGTCTCAAACACCACGTAATATTACTTTTAGTAGTAAATAAAACCATTTTGATAAAGAGGATGAAACTTTTCCAGCCACCTGTATGAAAAGCATCATCCATGCTACTGGATATTTGTTCAAATTCAAATAAAGAAAAAATTTATTGATAGCATAAATTTAAGAATTTATATAAGATGATTGTCCATTATCGTTTTCTTTCTGACGCAACCCTGAATACCAACTGCTAGATCCACCAGTTAATAAAGTAGATAAATATCATAAGGTGATAATCGTAACTTGTACTTAGCTTCGTAAAATGTTATTTTTATAGGTAACTTTAAATCTTTTGGCGACCCTCTTGGCGCATTTTCAAAAAGCGACAGTAAGGCACCTACGGCTTGCATCTTCGATTCTTAGTGAACTAAAGATAGCTCTTTTTTATATCGCTCGGAGCAATTTAAGGAACACTTTTGCTATCCTATCGCATCCCAGAGGAATAATCTTTAATTTACGATGTCGGTACATAGAAAAGAAGAATAAAGAAAAGACGAAAGATATAAAATTATGTTTGAGTATTGTAAAGCTACATTTTCACTTTTCGTTTTAAATAAAATTAAATTCTCCGATATTTTAAAATTTGTTTCATTATTTACGGTATTTGAACCTCGGTCCAACAAAATTTATAATTAAAGTTAACTTTTAACAGGTAATGATTTTACTTTTTGGTAAAATTGTTGAAATTAAATTATGACAAAATAGTTTACAAACAGAAATTTTACGAAATCCACATTATGTTAATTAAAGGATGTTCAGGATAAATTTGACAGTTTGTAAACAGTTTAAAATTATGGGTTGTTGTGAAAAATATGACATATTCTACATATGTTTTTACTCTATAGTTTCAGATACACCCGCGATTTCAAAGATAACGGAAAGGGAAAAAACACGTGCATCATAATGGCTCGCGCTGGTAACCCAATTCCACAATCAAGACAGGTAGGTACTCAATAACGCTTCACTCAGGGCTGATCACTCAACTTCCGATTTACCGTCCCTAATGCAAAGTCTATGGGAATTCGATACATTCGTATATTTAAAATAACTCCTCGGGAAATTAATATTTTTAACTTCTATTTTTGTGTACACTTTCTAAAAGAGGTCTCTTTTTTTCTTAGTTCTCAAAATATTTCTAAAATATAGACTTTATTTTATAGGGAGTGTTAAAATCTTACTCACAGTTCGCCAGCTTTTAACACATAAAATGTTAAATTCAGCATAGATTTTAAAAATATTTTGAAAACTAAGAAAACAAGTTGGAAATTGCTCGTCAAACGTGGCAAATGAGGTGCGTTCGTACTATAACTAGTTTTATAATTATTTTTTGCACCCCATATTGTACTGAATGTGTATTTATTTGCAATTCATAAGTGCATAGTCTGTAACATCATTAAAATGCACTTGCAATAATTTTTTCCCATTCCCCTTAATGTAACGGAAAACTTTTGACTGTCCCTGTAATTAAGCTATACATCCGATTTTCATGAAATTTGAAATGGCTCGACAAAATTTTGCAGCAATTATATATTTAAAATTTCAGCCCATTCGGAAAGCTGTAACATCATTAAAATAATGTGCAATAATTTTTCCCATTGGCCGTAATGTAAAGAAAAACTTTTGACTGTCCCTGTAATTTAACTATACATCCGATTTTCATAAAATTTGAAATGGCTCGACAAAATTTTACAACAATCATATATTTAAAATTTCAGACCATTCGGTTGGGTAGTTTTTGCTCTATTATACGCGGACGGACGGACAGACAGACGGACTGAACGGCGACTATAGGTGCTACGTATTTATATAATTACGAACGCACCTAAAAATAGACATCCTTTAAGAAGAGTACACAGAAAAAAAAGATGTTAAAAATATGAATTTCCCAAGAAGATATATTTTAAATGTACGAATGCATCAAAAGTCCATGGACTTAACATTACGGAGGAGAATTCCAAATCTGAGGGACCAGCCCCCTTAAACACCGTAAAAATGATAAAAAAAGTGCAATGATGAGGTGTAACAGGGACTACGCAACAGAAAAAAAGCAAAATGTTATGGTCCTTGGTATATCCGCTGTGATGGATGGTACGGGGGTCTTGATCACACTGTTTTCCCTCTAACTCTCTTGATTGCAAACCTATGAATTATTACGTTTGTAGCTAATTGAGCAAGTAATCAAATGTATTGTCAGTACCACAAAGATCCAAGTAATTGAAAGAATTATAGCAGCTTCTGCCAGATTCTGGAGCCACGTCGTTGTGGCTACTAAGCGTGGCTCATTTGATTAAACTCTTTTTGCATTGTTCTAATCTTTATGTCATATATCCATTTTTCCATTAAAACTTCTTTTTGACTTGGACACTTCGTTTTTTCGACTTTTACTAGCAACTGTCAAATTTATGCCGAACATCCTGTATAGTATTAAATGCAACTATATTATATTCCTACAGTATTTCTGAAACTTTTAAAAAGCTTCGGTTTATAATAATTATATTAACTTGATTAATAATCTTTATACAGTTTAGTGCATGCAGATTATAAAACTGATATACTTAATAAATCACAAGGAAACGGAACGTACCATTTGAAATTTTATTTATGTATAAAAATAATTATAATTTTGTTAAATTGTGTTTTTAACCATATAATAAAACGCCCTCTGGAACAAAGTTAAATGTATAGCTGTGCAAACTTATATATTTTTTTTTCAAATATTTATTGATTTTTATGATACAGGACACTTCTTTGAACAGTTTTTTGTTGGTATATGATGTAATGAAAAATGTTTTCTTTTTAATCCACCAGTCCTTTAACCCCTTGAAGGGCGATGATTCATTTTCGGACCATTATATTTTAATCCCTAAATGCCGCATTGGCACCAGAATTTTGGAAAGAAAAATTTCTTTTTATTAAGTACGTGAAGAAAAGATAAAAGTATAAATAAAGCAAATTACAAAATATTTTTTAACGCCATTTGAAAAGTTATACAGGGTGCCCATTAAAATTCTGTCCACTCCCATTAATTTCAGAACAATGAAAGCTATAGTCATAAACGAAGTGTGTAGGTGTAGTAAAGTGACTATGCCTTACACTATGAGATCACTGACAGCGCTATATTGAGGCAAACTGTGGAGTTAGCGTTTTTATCGGGAAAAAGGTACAAGATACGGTGAAATTTTTAATTACCATTTTAGAGTCCCCTATTTAGTATGAAATAATGTCTCTCGTATAGAATTAACTTTATTTCAAGCCCTGAAATTAAATGTTTTAATAATCTATCACAAACTTAAGTATGCCACAAATAGCATGCAAAAGTGAGGCATTATAAGCAGCTTATAGAAAATAAAGTTCAGGATCCTAAATATGTCCACCACCAGAATTCGTGATGCATTGTTGTCCATATAGACATATTTAGCATATTTTTCTTATTGAAATATACTGCACCTTGTTTAGATGTGCTCGTGTTATTAGTGAATGCGCGTCTGCTTTATAATGTCAGTCTTTCATATGTAATTAGAGGCGTGTTTAAAATACCGATTCAGTACAAACAATTTACATTTCAGGGCTTCTATTACAGCTATTTTAAGACATCATTCCATACTAATTCGAGGAAGCTATAGAACTTTAGGGTTGAGAATTTTATTGTGTTTCGTACCGTTTTCGGGATAGGAACCCTAGCTCCACAGTTTGCGGCTAGATGACGCTGTAAACAGTCTGATTGCATAGCGCATATCCGCTTTACTATGCTTACTTAGATGCTATGTTTATGACTATAGCTGTCGCTATTCTGAAGCCAATGTGAGTGGACAGAACCTTAAGGCTCCTCGTCAGTCAGGCTGGAAATTTCCCTCTCTAAGGTTAACCTATGGGCTTGGAATGCATCCGTATTTTTCAAAATTTTCCTCGGAAAATTAATTTTTCTTCTTCTGTTTTCTGTATGCTGTTCTTGAGAAATGTTCTTTTTTTCTCTTTTTAATTGGACAAAATATTTTTAAAATACATTGCTAACTTTATTTAAAGTTATAAATCTTACTTACAACTCGACTGCTTCATTTAGATTTTAACACTTAAAATATAAAATGACTTTATTTGCCAAAATGATTTAGAAACATTTTGGCAAATAAAAGAGAAAGAAGCATTCTTCAAAAAGAGCATACAGAAAACAGGAGGTAAACATTTTAATTTTCCGAGAAGAAATTTGAAAAATACGGATGCATTCCAAACTTATAGGTTTAGCATTAGAAAGGGGAATTTGCGTCCTGTCTATGAGATCATCAAAGATATATTCTTCTAAGTTAAGAAAAAATTTTTCGTTATTTTTCAGTAGATTCATTAGTACTTTCCGAAGTATTTTTAATATGATTAAAAAAACAATAAAATTTACTTTACACACTAGTTATACGATTTTTTAAGAAAAATTTTGTTGACATTAATATAAAATAAAATTAGCTTGAAGTATAGGGCCGTCCAAAAGTTCAAAATGAGGTTGAATTTTTATTATATATATATATTCTTTGGGCTATATGCCCTGCTCGCTAATGCTTGACAACTCAGGATGTAAGTCTTAAGTACCTACGTAAAATACAAATAAATGTTACTCAAAGGAAAAAACTTTATTATATTGGTGTTTACTAATCAAGCAATTTCCTTCTACACTACATTATTAATTTTCACCTTTTCTTATTCACTTATCAAATATCGATAATAAAGATCTTTCAGTAAATAGAGAAAGGTTAAATTTGTTTACGTGTAGAAATGAAGGTTAGATAATACGACGTCATAGTGATAAAATAATACTAAAATATTTTATTTTCATGAGGGAAAATGCAACTTTTTTTTAGAAAGGCTTCGTTTTAACATCGGAACCATTCATAGCTCAAGAGATTAGTACATCATTTAACGAAATCCTTTTTAAATGTCTGTTTTATTGAATATTTATTATGATTACGTGGAAATAACGTCATTTTAATGAGCGTTTTATTTTTCACATACCAAAGATCTTTAAATAAATAATAGGAGATCGCATCTATTTACGTGCAGAAATAAAAGTCAAGGAATATGACATCATATTGACACAATCATAATAAAATATTTTATTTTCGTGTATAAAAATGATTCATTTTTATAAGAATGGCTTCATTTTCACTGCAAGAACCGATTCCGTGTAATAATTTAAAGCAATTGTTTTAAAATATTTGAGTTTTATGAATTCCAATAAAATGTTGCTTTCAAATATGACGGCACTTTCACAGGTTAAATCGATCAACCACCTGGCGATAATCCACATGCTTCTGATTGGTAAATTTTTGATCAGGAAAGCTTAATTTTATGTTAGAGAGATATAACAAAGATATCTGATACTATGAAACTTTACAGATTACTTATAAAAAATAAATTTAAACTTGAAAAGTATAGGAATAGTGTACATCCGTTGCAGGATAGTTAAATCCAGGCTTCATAGAGAGCGAAACAAAAAAAAATAGGAGGCATAGAATACGCTGTAATTAAATTGAACATGTCTTAATTTAAATAGAATATGCTTTACTTTTAATAGAACCTGTCTAAATTTAAGTCATATTGCATGTGAAATGAATTTATCTCGATCATTTATTGATATTTATTTTTATTTCAAAATCGTACTTCTTTTAAAATGTTATGTCAAACACCCTATATCATGACCACAAGAATTATTTCATCATACAGATTTCACTTTTGTTATTGTTATTTCTTTCAATATTATTTGTGCTTAAAATAATGCTAAATTGTTTCTGAAGAATTTAATAATTTTTTCTGATATCGTACGATTTAAAATAAGATCTAATTTTTTAAAACATTATAAAAAGAAAGAATTGCATGTCGCTATATTAATTTGAAATTCTCAATTAGCATATAATTTTCTTTTCTGTTACGTCCTCATTGCATTTGTAGTTATGTTTCATTTAAAGATTTTTCAAGAACCTTTCATGCTAGTTCTCATTAATATTAGCAGTCCCAAAATATAAAAGTTATTGTATAAACTATACTAGGTCTTTAAATATTTTAAATTAATTAATTAAAATAAATAATATTAATACCTTAACGAAATTACTCAATTGAAAAATCCATTAAAATTTCAGGTAATTTATTAAAGTCTTTGAATAATTGTGAACTAGGATTAGAACTGTACATTCCGAATTAAACGCAATATATTTTTTATGCAACACTTGCAAGTAACTATGTAATTACTAGTTTTATTGGTATATTTATTTACACTGACTAACTTACTACAAATTAAGAGCTGAAAATGTTCATATTTAACGTTATTTCATTATCGTAATGATTGCGTTTTTAAACAATTTTCTTTCATCTTTTTAATTATATTTCATATTACAACTACATAAACACGATTCTTTCATAATATTTATCAGAAATTACTGACTTCGTACAATTTTGGACATCTATTTATAAAATAATCTATGGAATAAAAAAAAATGTCTAAAATAAATGTGATTTTTTTTAGATAATCAAATACAGACATCAATGAAATAAAGAAAAAAAGTATGGATTTATGCGGTCTTCTGTATACGATATTCGCCAAGTGAAAGAAATAAGCATATTTATGATAAGTTGCACATGCACATATACAGTGGTATCGGGATAAATACCTACTGAATAAAATTGAGACAACATTTTACCGCCATGTAACGGCACTAATTATCCCACCTAAAAAATTTTCGAAGCACATACACTATAGTAAATTTTGGATCTGCCACAAGTTTATAATGGAACTTATTAGATTTTCTTTCAGAAAAATGAATTCTTACAAATTTATCTTACTAGAGCTTTCCAAGATATTTAACTGGTTACTGCTACATTATATACGGGCAATCAGTGAAGTATGTCCGTACGAATAGAATATATGGGGCATTCTCACAATCTTTTGACTTTTAACTCCCTGAATAATAATTTTTATTTTAGTACATATTCTTGAGGGGTTTTTTCTTCCTATACCGGGGAACATCCCATTGCATGACTGTACTTATTAACGAAACTTATTAACGAGATAAATAAGTTTTGGACGATGTTGGGGGTCCAAATATACCAGGAAATTCCTATACCGCCCCATGTCCTTGATGCTGATTTTTAGGTCTGGAGCTGTATGTATAAAATTGCTTCAATAAAAGTAATTCAATGTAATTTTTTTCCGAAACTGGGACTATTGTTTTATGTAAATATGTAGCAAAAAATTAACCTGCGCACACATTTTTACCGTTATTTTTTTTTTAACTCTTTAGATTCCTTACGTCCCTCTTGCAAAAATTATACAGAAAATCACTTCAGATGCAGCCACAGAATTTGCTTTTCAATTTTTTTCTCATGCAGAAGTATGCTAGAGAAAGAATGGCTAAATTTCTTTGACAGGAAATTTACTGCAGAATTTAAATCAGCATTTAAATATCAATTTCAAGCATCGTGTTTTTATTGGTAGTCTTACCGTCCCCAAGGGTTATTTCTGCACTTTTCGAGGTAATTTTTAAAAAAAATCTAATTTTATTCAATGTAAATAACTAATTCTAAAAATCAATGAAAATTGAGGCTATCACTTAGTATTAACATGATTTTCCTAAAAATATGTGCTAAATTTCCTTAACGTCCCATCCTTACCATCCCATTTTTTTCCCTTACAGTCCCTTTTTTCCTATACTGCCCCCTTTTTTTCCTTACCGGCCCTTCTTTAACACCCCTTTAAGACAATTTTATACCAAATTTTGTACTAAAAATACTACATTGTTATTATTTCTTATTTGAATGTCCCGGGTACTACGCAAATTCATTATAAGAAAAAATTTAGAAGAAAATAAAAAGTGATAGTGGTAAACCGGTAAGGAAAATTAAACTCGCAAGTGTAACTTAAATCTCAGTTAAATAAAATAAAAAAATCACTGCTGACCATTTTTTCTTTATTTTGAATCATTAAGGCATTCGTCTATAAGTTTAAAATGTTATTTTAGCAAGTTTAATTTCACCAGATTTTTATTCCTGAAAGTCAAAAGATTGTGAGAATGCCCCATATACATATATAAATCTTGTTTATAAATGTGTGAAAATTGTAATATATGGTGATAATTATTTATATACTTTTGAATGCAGAATATACATGTCCATCGTAAGAGTTTGCTAATTATGAAGTTTTGATTATATCAACTGTCGGATAATTTGATGTGTGTAATTCATTTCTTCCCAAATTTCATGTTTTGTATGCTATACAAAACTTACGAAAGAGGAAAGTCTTGTCCAGAAATATGTACCATTTGTATAACTGTTAATTTCTTATGGTTGTGAAAAGTTGAAGAAAAACCGAAAAAGTTATTACTCAACTACCGTATGATGTTGGAAGAAGTGAATGTCGATGTAAGTTTGAAATAGATTTATGGGAAAGGGAGAGATTCAATAACAAAAAATATTATAGTAGAAAAATTGCCGGTGCAGGATGTTGATCAGACTAAAAAAAAAAAGTGGAAATGAATGGCGAAAGATGTCCCCAGAGTTTCCATTGAACGTCTTTCTTCACTTCAAATATGACTCTTGGGTCGAAAAACCTGTGTTTCTCAAAGTACAACATTTTGCTTTTGGACTATTTTGTAAGATTTTTTGTAGCATCGTATTTAAACGGAAGCAAAATGAAATATTGAAAGTGAGTATTACATATATAAGAAATGGAAAACATTTTTCAAAGAGTTAAACTCATCACACTGTTAAAATAATAAGAAAAAGACCGTTTACAATTTCCATATTTTTACGGATTTTTTTCCGATAACAATGATTTTGTGACTGGTCAGAAAGAAGTGAATATGGATTTAAAGATAACCTTGGCACACAATAATGCTGAAAGCCTAGTTAGGTAGTCGTTTTCACTAAGTCTGTAAAATATTTTATATTTACAGTGTAAAAAAAATCCATACAAATGCAGAAAAAGAAACATTTAATAAGACATAAAATACATAAAGGAATAAGCATCATATACTTGCACAGTGGGTCAGCACCACTAAAAATGGCCGTCTGTCAATTTTGCAGTCTTAATATGGCAGAAGAGCATTTTTGCTTCCTCGCATTAAATAAAAATGGCAAGTTACTCAAACCTTATATAAAAACATCCAACTTCTACCAAAAATGTTCAAATAATGATATCATCCATCATCATGGCCTTTGAATCAATCATGGCTCCTAAATCTTTATACTCCATTGTGATGAGATATTGCATTTAGACATTGCTCATTTTTCTCATATGAGGACTCTAGGAGCCAAGGGGTATAAGTAACAAAATTGAAAAAACTGAGCTAAGTGCACAGGCTGTCTGGAGATACGACGGTTTGGAGGGAAATAAATATAAGTGATTTTCTAATTATGTGCTGCGTTCTAGAGGTCAACTACTTAAGCTCTTTAAACTACTTAACTGCTTAACTCTTTCATCTCTAATTAAATTTAAAATAATTTTTTTTTAAACTCGATGTTCCAATTGCTTTTGTGCTGTGAAAGCTTCCTTTTTGTCTTTTTTTATTTTTTTATTTCAAGGTTTAGTTTATAAGGCGGTGATGTAAACACAACTGTTTTTTGGCTCCCTCTGTACTTTGATTTAACTGAATTTAGCAAGGAAAATAACATTTCTAATGATTTTTTTGCTTTTGGGGAGGATTTGTAGCTGCAGCCTTGTTGCAGGTAAATTTCTTCACAACTTACTGTCTGATTTTTGGTTCCTATATCTTTAACAACTTTTGCTGTCATGGGTGTTTTCCTCCAGACAGTTTGTCTATGTCTTTTTCAACATTTTCGTCAAGGTTTGAGATTTTATGCGTTTTAATGGCAAAAAAGTTATAATTCCACCCTCCAGAACTGTAAAAAGTCTTCCATCACAAATATCCTGCAGGAGGAAAATGTTTGAATTCAACTCTGTAAATCAAATATGCCGTAGGAATAAAGAATTCAAAGAAAATAAATTCAATTACATACAAGATAAAAGACATTGCAAACAAAATTTATTGCATAGACATGTAAAAATATTTTTATGTTTATATAGGCCTAAACTGTATAAAAAATTAATCCAGATATACAAAACAAAAATGCATGGAGGTAGTAATCCATTATAAAATATAAGAAAAATAGTGTACAAAGCGTACCGTCCTCGAAATTCATTACTTACTTTTCAAATTTATGATCGCATATCTGGTCCAATTTAAACAACTTAAATTGGCCCAATTACGGCAACTGCGCCAATTTTTTAAAACAGTTAATTTCAAGACTAAGAACAAAACCGAAATCAAATAAATCCGCGTGAAAAATATGCGCAATAAACAGATGAATTCATATATGTATATGAAAACATAACAACTTACCTTAGTTTTAAAATATTCACTTACGTTTAGTAGGAAAAAAATTAGATCAAAACAGCTAACTTTAGCTTTTTTTAAATTCTTTGAAAACAGCACGTGGTAGGCAGATGCTTCTTCTAATCATGAGTGACGTCATTCTGATGAGTAGGATTTCAGCGATATATGGAGTCTCTTCCTGTAATTAACAGCAGAATAGCAACGGTCCAATTAAAGCGGCGGTCCAAATATGGCTACTCTCCCCTATATCATTTATATATTGCACATTTACATTATAAAAGCAAAAATAAATCCCACATTCTTTGTTAAAATGACAACTGAACTGGATTTTTAGCTCTGTTATCCTGTATCAACGTAATTCTCAAATCTATATTAGCTACTTTCTAAGACAATCACGAAATCACTTTAATAATAAGAATAATAAAATAAAAGCAATTTAACAAATTACAACGACCATTTGGAAAATGATTTTTTCAAAGACTAAAATTTAAGACATAAAAAATCGCACGGAGTTGATCATACATTACGTATGCCATGAATTAAACATTAATAGTGTTATTACACGTAAAAATTGCAAGCGACAAAAATCGCCTGCGACTCCTCAAATTTCCTGAAACTTACGTATGACCCAAGCATTTCATTGGCTGTTCGGGAAAGGTTTTTCCATCGTCCGATTTCCAAGAAATCTGACGACCAATTTTAAATGAAATTTCATTCTTAAACTTCTAAACATCCCACAATATTACTTTTTACACCGTCGTATAGCCCTTTAAGACCCGGAACATTTTCATATTTAAATATTACATTCATCTGGTTATTAACTCTATACTGACCCTAATGACACTTAAAAAAATAATTAAAAAAATTTTCGTCACCCCCCTGGAGCATGGAGGTAACCCGCACGAACGTGCGGGTTGGGCTTTTTCTGAGAAAGCCACACCCGCACGATCGTACGAGTTGAGCTTTTCCTGTGAAAGCATTACTTATAAGATGGTTTGGGAAGTATTGGCTGAAATACTGCAATGGAAATCCTTACTGGCCCTAAAAGCCTAAAAAAGAAGAAAAAAAGTTAATATTCGAGATGTGCTTATCGACTTCAAAAAATTCATAATTTAATTAATTTAAAAATGTTTGCCATATTTTTAAAGCTTTTTTTATAATATCGGTTTTATTTTTTTTCTATAAGTCTATAACTTTTTTAAATTAAAATTTAAGAAATGAAAGACATACCTGCGATTGCGTGAAATCTAGGATGAGGTACAGAAATGAACTTCTTAACATCCTACTTGTATTGTTTTTTATTTTTATTTTTTCATTCTATTTGGTTTGGATGTAGAACTTTAGGGAATGAGTTCAGAAGACTTTGATGAGGTAGAATGATCCAAAATTTTCACTTCTTTAGAAATATTTGTAAATTTTTCTTCATCGATCTCATCTGAACTTGACTATCATTCTAATAAATCTGCTTCAAATGTTTTGCCGCAACCTCGTCATCATCCGAGAGATCACTAAATTCAGAGCCTGATTTATTCATCAATTGCAATATTTCTTCTTGTGTGAGAATTCTTTTCGGTTTAAACATCTGAAAAAGTGTTTTATTTTGCTTTGTTAAAAGTTAACAAAGTATTCAATAAAAAATAATAGAATGTATTAGAAAATTTTATTAAATGAAAAGAAATAAAAAAGTAAAAATTAATTGAAAAACAAAAAAGAAAAAAAAATATTCATCCATGACAACACCCAAGAAAATAATATGCATTAATTATATAATAACATACTTCCATTTTTATTCTGGCTGTCAGCAAAATTATTGTAACAGAAATCAATATGAACATTCAGAAAGCTCATACCTTTGCTGTAGCACTGACTAACGTAACGCCCAAGTCGCACGATAGTGCGGGTAACGAAATATTGGGTCCTACGAGCAACATAAATAGTGTATAATTAATGTTTTTTATTATATTACACTTATTTAGATATTAAAGCAAAAATATTTATCTAAGCAATTAGAAATCTACTGATAATTACCTTTTTACGACAGATAAAATGATGAGCTGTATGTGTTGTACTTGTAAACAAAGCTAGTCATGCCGGCTAAAAGTAAAACATGTACTACAACCGTCATCTGTTGATAAAAAATGATACTTTATTCTTTTTGCAAACCAGAACAATCGTCCGATTCGGTTTTTTATTACATACGACTGTTTCAGAAGCAAAAATTTACATGAATGTCTAACCCGCACGATCGTGCGGGTTGGGTCTTAAAGGGATTGAGAAAAAAATGTACTTTTAAATGCAATTTGTTTGAAAGCTGTATCTCAATTTGTTTCTGCATTATTAAATTTTTTTGTAGTTTTTATTACTTTTTTGTCATAGTGGCAACAGAAGTATCCATCTCTGTTGAAAGTAAAGGGAAATACAGATTACTGTATAGACCAACCAGAAAACGAATAAAATGCGGATTAAACCAATAAAAAGCTTCAGATATGCTTTTGATTTCCTACCCTGACGAGGACAATAACCATTTTTCCAAATGGTTAATAATAATAATAATAATAATAATAATAATAATAATAATAATAATATAATAATATGGAAATTGCAATGGCAAGAGACAGAATTTTTTTATATAGTAAATAAATTTTGTTCATTGATATAGTATTTAAATAATACAAGTCTTTAAAATGTTATTTGTAGAAGTTCCACACAAGTTTATTTAAATTTTGCAACGAATATAAATATATCAATTGAAATTAATTAACTTTGAATTTAGAATGAATAAGCATTAGAGTTGCTGTAGGAAAAGATATAAGAAAACACCTTTTAGGTTTTAATGATAAAATGTTAATAACAGTCATCCAAATTTCTAACAAGATTAGACCATAACATTTTTTTTAACCTAGAAAAATATACCGGGAACAATATTTTGATAATTTAATATATTTTCCTATATATGTGTATGCTATTTTTAGCAATTGTTTGTAAATTTTATTTTTTCTTAAAATAAAATGCTTTGCAATATTTTTAATGGCCGAAAATGACAAGTATACATACAATACTTTACTCAAGGCTTTGGGCGAAAATTTCTAAAATTTCCAAATAATTGATTTCAAATACAAATATATTTCTTAAATAATTACCAACAATCTTCAACTTCAATTTTAAAAATGTATATATCCAAAAGAAAATATTGAAATCATTCTATTCATGTGATAAAAGAGATAAACTCCCTAATAAAATTTTAAAGCATCTAACTGAACAATAAAAATAAAATAATGTCACAAATCACAGACTGTAACAGAATTTAGTTAGCCTGTAAATTAAATTTTTCAAATTCAAATGCATACAATTTATATACAGAGTCCCATTATTAAAGTAGAAGTGTTTATACGTCGATTGTAAAAAATCACAAATCCAAGCGCAACCAAACTTGGTGTAAATACTATTTAGAGATTCGGATGAGATTTAATACGAAATGTTAGCTCAAATTTTCGCAAACAGGGGCAAAAGAGGTCTTTCAGGCTGATTTGGGGCTGTTAAATAAGCATAAGAACTGAAATAAAGGATCGCTTGACGTAATTGTCTAACATGTTGTGGAATCTTTAGTTACTTCTCCTTTTACAGTCATACGAAGGACCGTTTTCGGTAGTTGCTAAATAATTTATAGAATCTTTAATTACTATGCCTTGAAGCGCTACTTTTAGTCCTGGTGGCAAAAATCAGATTTTTTTTAATCTCAAATCAATTTCCCATGGTCTAAATAGTATTTTCACCCCATTTTGTTGCGTTTATGGCCCCAATTGAAGATACCATACCTTTCAAAATAACCCCCATCTTAATGATCGAAACTTTAAACTAAAGCATTAGTAGCGAAAATATACAAAAAATTAATTTAGATTATACATGGATCTCAACTCGGTCTGCAAAAGGTTAATTGTAAGACAGCGATTACAATTCAGTTGCAAATTCTTAAGGCAGTCGGGAACACAAAATAACTCGAAAAAAATCACATTTCGACTTTCTTAAGAGTATGTTCACACTGGGATGTTGGAACTGTCTTAAACCACCCAACGCTCTTAATTTTGAGGTGGCACACTCCCGGAATTAGAAACCTGTTCACATCGAAAAACTCACCTAAGATAACTCAGTGAACGCCACTGTGTTGTTTGCGCATGCGCTTAAGATAAAATCGCCCACAACACCCAATCAGTTAATGCGAAGCTTTTCAGCCAGCCAGAGTGAATGGTCGTGACTGTCTCTAGCTCGAAGGACGTTGAAGCTCTCTGAGGGAGTTTGTTGAACACTCTCAGAGAGCTCGGCGGTTTAAGATAGTTCCGATATCCCAGTATGAACAGGATATCAGAGACTTTCTCAATTTAACGCGTATATATTTTTTTATGTATGTTCACCGATTACTCCAAAACTACACGACCAAGTCATGTTTTTTTTTTTTTTTTTTTTTTTTTTGAAAGGGGATACTCTCAAATTGGCCCATTTAAATTTCATCAAAATTGGTTCAGTACTTTTATAGAAATTCAACAAAAATTAATAAATGAATATTTTTCCTCAGTCTAGTTTACTTCAGCAGCTTGCGAATTGCTGGTATAGCTGGATGTGAAGTGCCCGTCTCCGCACGAGCAGCTGATTTATAACAGACTACGAAAACTCGTCTGTTAGGTATATTTCGTAAGAAATACTACATATTACATTCTCCCCTATGTTAGAATTTCTGAAAAATTTTTTGGAGATATACGCCTCTAGAACCCAGAACCACCCCTAGTGCAAAACTCTCTCTCTTATTTTCTCTCTCTCTCTCTCTCTCTCTCTCTCTCTCTCTATATATATATATATATATATATATATATATATATATCGTCAATTCACAAGATATCAAATCCACTTAATTTTTTTATAAATCCTCTTCATATTATCTATAACTTTTATATTGACAAGTTATTGATAGGACTAACTCTTACAACAAAAAAAAAAAAAAAATAAAACAACTAAAGGGGGGGGGGGGGTGATGAAGAAAAAAATCATTACTTCATCAATTCACAAGATAGCAAATCCGCTTAAATTTATTATAAATCTTCTTAATATTATATACAACTTTTGTATTGACAAGTTTTTGATAAGATCAACTCTTACAGGGAAAAAAATAAAATAAGGCTGGGAGGGGGGGGGGGGGTTGCAGAAGAAAAAACTTCGAAATCTACCTGTGTTTTTAGACCTATCCGGCTGGGATTTTTTGGATGTATGCTCACCAATTACTCCGAAATCATGCGACCGATTCATGTAATTTTTTTTTTATTGAAAGATGATACTTTCGCATCGGTCCCACTTAAATTTCCTCAAAATTGGTTAGATGCATTTTTAGAAATTCAACAACAACAACAAATAAAATAAACATCTTTAAAATATTACATTTTTCAAGATTTACAACGAGTGGCATAGCGTCGACGTAGAAAGGCGATTTTTCTCCCTCTTTTTACGGTTTTGTTTCTAGGATTGGTGTAGGAAAAAACGAAAAACGATGCTTCAATTTTGCACAAATCTCTTCCAAACTTATACATAAAATCAAGGGGCAAAACGTCTCGGTCAAGTTTGTTAATGGGCAAAATCGGACCAAGGGGGTGGAAATGGGGAGGGTTTTTATAAAAACAGAAAAAAAAATCCAAAACTTCTTAATTATAATACATATCAAATCAGTTTAAAGTTATTATTACTTCTAGGAAAAGGGCCAAAAATTTCTGTAGGACAGATTTTCGATATCATTAAAAATGGGCTAAAGGGGCGCAAAAATAGGGTTATAAGAAGAGAAAAAAAATTGAAACTTCATCAATTCACAAAATAACAAATCCACTTGTTTTTTTTTTGTTTTTTTTTTTCTCTCTTTAATCTTCTTAGTGTTATCTACAACTTTTATATTGACAAAATTTTTACAACAAATAAAAAATAAAAACAGCAAAAAAAAGGGGGGGGGGGAGTGAAGAAGAAACAAACTCATAACTTCGTCAATTCACAAGATAGCAATTCAGCTTAAATTTATTATAAATCTTCTTAATATTATATACAACTTTTGTATTGACATGTTTTTGAAAGGATCAACTCTTACAGGAAAAAAAAAGCGGAGGAGGGATTGTAGAAGAAAAAAACTTCGAAATCTACCTGTGCCTGTATGTTTAGCCGGCAGGGATTTTTTTTTATGTATGCTCACTGATTCCTCCAAAACTACGCGACCGATCCATGTATTTTTTTATTATTATTATTATTGAAAGAGGATACTCTCGCATCGGTCCCACTTAAAATTCATCAAAATTGATTCAGTACATTTTTAGAAATTCAACAATAACAAAAAATAAAATAAGAATCTTTAAAATGTTTCATTTTTCAAGATTTTTATCGAGTGACGTATAGTTTTGGCAAGAAAGTCGCCACCCAGCGATTGTTCTCCCTCTTTTTACGGTTTTGTTTCTAAGGTTATTGCAGGAAAAACTACAAAACAATGTTTTAATAGTTAAAAACTGTTATGGCATAAACAATCAGTAAAAAAAAAGAATCAAAGTTGTACAGTGTTTAAATTACCCCAATATTTCTGCGGTACATTCGCTTCATTTGAAGAACTATATTTTTACGATGGAGGGATTTGTACGCTAATATAGGGTGCGCCAAAAGTCCGCGGCAAATTTTTGAATTTAATATCGATTCGATTATTTAATAAATCAAGTAATCGAAGTCGGTGGTATTTTGTTGTTGTTGTTAAAAAGTTTATAATTATTTTTAATCTTTAAAATACTCTAAGACTTTTAGAATAAAATAATGTAGGCTGCATGTAAATGGGATAATTAGATAAACAGATATAACGCGTTTATGTAGTAGTGTCTGTGGTTGCAGCGACTTCTTCCAGAATTTAAATGCATTTATCTCAAAATGTATTTTTGGAGATTTTTCATACTTAAATTCATGGATTTGAAATTCTATAAAATATAAAGTTGCGACTCTTTGTACAATATCTTTCCGTTATATAGACTTTAAACTGTCTTCGGAAATTTTTATTGTGAGAGAAAAGTTTGAAAATATGTTTTTTGTAGTTAAAAATACTAATAAGAGATTTTTTTTTTACATTTAAAAAACTATTATTTTTTTAAATAAATATTTTTGTAAATTCTGTAGACAAATTTTCTTACGGATAACAAATAGTCTTTTATGTACTCAGAAATGATAATAATATGCAAAAAGAGTCTTTTTACAGAACATATATCAAGTTCAAAAGATGGCTAAAATTTGAAAAAAATTCATTTTTTAAATAAAAAAATAATTGTTAAAGAAATTTATATTTGAAAAGAAGTATATAAATAAATATACATTTAAGTAAATGAGAATAAATATTTGTAAATTAAAAATACAAGTCTCGGATCACCTTAATATCAGAAAAAAATATGTGTCATTATATTTAGCTACTAATTTGTCGTCTATAAAACATTTAAACTACCCCACCCGAGAAAATCAATTA
This sequence comes from Maratus speciosus, assembly GCA_963932465.1. Classification (NCBI taxonomy): domain Eukaryota; kingdom Metazoa; phylum Arthropoda; class Arachnida; order Araneae; family Salticidae; genus Maratus; species Maratus speciosus. The sequence goes on along the minus strand of OZ010787.1, from coordinate 370,081,456 downwards.
TAAGGCATTGTCTGTTTGCTGAAATAAAATCAAATAACGTACAAGAATAGACTCCCTCAACGATACTTTTCCCTTTAACATACCTCATAGAATAATGTGATCACGCCCATAAACGAGTGCCCAATCACAGTCCACTATTAATTTTCAAAGCAACAATAAAGCGGTCTGTCATCATTTAGTGTAGAGCGTATATGTTTTCCCGTTCTCCTAAATTAAATTCAGGAATATTTTTAGCTCGTAAATTTGTATTTCATGATTTATTTGTGATTTTAAAAGTTTTCAAACTAGCCACAAAAGGGGAAAAATATAATTTATGAATTGAAAATCCGTAACGATTAGTTTTTTATCTACAGAAATTTGTCTTAAACTCTGATATCTGACGATATGCCTCTTGGTATTTTCATATTGCAATTTAGTGATCCCCCACCTCCCTGACGACAAATGTCTGGAAATGCCCTCGCAGACTGTTGATTTATTTTCAATTTTATTGATCTAAATTTAAAGCTTAAAATCTGAAGTTAACCAGTCACTTTCATAGACGAGATCCATTCCATAAACTAAGAATGAAGTAACAAAAAATGAAGAAATAAAGGTACAGCATAAAACGTTATATTCTTTGTTAGAGTATCTTCTGCCAGCCAATAGTCAATGGTCTCGTCGTTCATTCCATTTTTTATAGCAAGCGGCTAATGCATGTTGTGGACTCCGCTTCAGTGAACCATAAAGAACTGAAATAACATTGGCATCTGTATGAAATTTTCTTTAACATAATTTTTCCTTCCCCTTTCTTTTCTTTACAATCACAGAGTTATCTATGCGGCATTTGAGCGCTATTCTCTCCATGTGCATGCGTGCGTTTTTAGTCAATCATACTGTTTAGAAATTGATTCATTGTTTGAAGATGTTAGACATACCTGGTATGTGAAAAAACTATTTTTTCAAAATTTTAAGTAATTTTAGTACTACTATCAGAATTTTAAGTTCAACTTTGATAGCAATGGCATTGCTGCCATTGGAATTATTTACTCATTTTATCGAAATTTCTTTTATTCAATGATAAATATTTGGAAAAATGAAGATTTTATGGCTCAAGATACTTTTAAAACAATCAGCTTCATAAAAAAAAATACATTTTATTCATCAATCATATAACTGCAATCCCTTATTAACATCTAGGAACGAATACGCGGTACAGCCGTCAACAGGCTTGATTTATCATGAGTTGTAATTTTCCAACTGAGTGAAAAAGTGCCCAGCCTGACCTTTGGCTTAAGCTGCCAATTCTGTACCAACTGAGTTAGCCTGGATAAATTTAGCGGGCACAATTCACTCGGAAAACTTTTTGATAAGAGCATCTGGTCTGTTACCTGACACAGCTCAACATAATAAATCGAAGGTAATGGAACTCCAAGTAAACGCTGGATACGTAATTACACTTTATTACACTTGAACGCTTTATACATAATTGCTTGATAAATCATCTGATATTTCATCATTATTTACCAAAATATAAAATACAAAATAATGAAATGCACTTTTTGGAAGTTTTTTTCTAAACACAATTTTCTCCCCATATGTTTCTTCTTCTTCTATCTCTTAAACCTTTTACTTATATTCAAAAAATATAAATATCATCTAGAGAAATCCATGAATACTCTTTCAAAACTCTTCTTTCAAATGCAAACGAAATTAAAAGGGAATCAAATGCTATTATAAACTTTTTAGGATTTTTACGACTCGAGTATTTTTCTGTTTATGTAAAACATTATTCTTGTAAATAAATACAAATATTGACTGAACATAAAATTTTCATCTGGTGGAAATTATAGATTTTGATAAAAATGATAAATTCTGCTTTATAACTGACAATGTGTTACTAATAATGGCATAAAATAAGTACAATGTCATAGGAAAAGGCAAGTTGAAGAGCGAGAAAGATTTTCGTTCGAGAGCGAAACTTTCAACTGGTTTACCTTCATTGTGTTCCGGCATCAAAATAAGTACTTGAAAGGTGCAGCATTTTGGTTAGAGCGGCGGTATGTAATGTAATTACATATAAAAAAATTGCTAGTTTTTGTAAAAGTTGCAGAAATCTGTTACTAAACTGTAAGCTGATTAAAGTTTTATGTGTACGCTGTAAAGAAAAAAAGATGTAAATCTACAAAACTAATTTTTGTAAAGCTACAGAAATCTGTATACTTACTAAAACTTTATCGGTAACTGGAGATAATTACACATGATTTTTTTTCAGTTGCATAAAAAGTTTTAGGCTTCTCATTTTCCTGGAAAATTCTTAGTAAAAGTATTATTATTATTTTTTTTTTTTTACAGTGTAAACGTGAATCTGTTAGATGATTTTTTTTTTAATTTAAATAAAAAGTTCTAAGCATTCCAGTTTTCTAGAAAATTCTTAGTAACCTCATAGATTTTTTTACAGTCTAGTTCAATGCTATTTGGATGCAGTACGGGACCACCTCTACCAGTTCTCACGATAGCGCTAAGTTTCTAAACTGGATAAGCCAATTTGTAGAACTTTTCGTTAAAATATCGTCAATATTGTTAAAGTTATGAACAAAAAATCGGGTTTGGATTAGAGTGAGACATATTTTGACTGAATAAATGGATTACGATCGTAGTTTCCTGTATAAATATTGTTTGTTTAACTGTGCTCTACCAGAGCCCTTAGGGTTTGTATCATAAGTTCTGAATCACCCTGTATAGCAGACTGATAGACAAAAGTACAATAACTGAAGTTTATGTTTATTCAGGATATTTTAAGGTATAATTTCGCGAAAGAGATTGCAGCGGATTTGATTCACAAAGGACCAAATTGTGATTTTTAAAAAAATAAGAAAAACCTTTCCATCTACTGTTTAATCTCTTCGCTACTGAGGTCCACATATGTGGATCTTGGATCTTAGCCCATTGTAATAAAACCATGCCAGATATCTAAATTTTGATTATCAATTCACATTTATGACAGTTTAAGCTTCAAAATGAATCCAACAGATTTGAACACTTGACTTATTTTCATGGCTAAACTGTTGGTTGAAAGTGAGGTTTTGAAAAATATCGTCAATTCAGCGATTGCATGAAAGCAAGTAATATTTATATATGTATTAACATTTTAATTAAGATGTCTTTTTTTTTTGTTGCTGTTGTTAAGAACATTATAAATAATCACTAGATAACTTCTTTTTGTTTCTTTTGTGATTTTTTTTATTTTAAAAGTAACATTTTATCAGGTCCACATACGTGGACCTCAGTACTCAAAGGCTATAAATAGGCTTAAACTCTTGAAATACTTTTATCGTATTTAGAAATAATAATAATGGCCTATTATATTTAATTAACTCAAAATATGTGTTCTTTTTTTAAACAGAATATGCAATTGAAGCTAGATTAAGTGGATTTTGTATATTTGTTTGATTAAATAATATTTAATGCTGATTAAATTCTGCAATTTTATTGAAAAAACATAGCCACATTGGAGACCATAGCCAGATATATAATGTATTTTTTATTCAAAATAAATAATAATAGTTATTTTTATATAGTTACATTTTCAAATTATTCTTTAGCATAAATATTACATAATAATAATAAAATATTAAAAGATTTCCTTAGGCTAACTTTTGAGTTTAATTTTTTTATCCCAATTCTATTAATACTAATGCGTACATTTTATTCTTATACATTCATTTTAAACTACATGATGGAAATTCAATGGCTGTTTATTTTTAAGTGTACAAAAATATTGCCTAATACTGTTAAAATTAATAATTTTCTTCAAAATAAAATTTAACCATCAGTTATGAGTATTGAGCTTTTTGAGAAACTAGCTGCACAAAGAAATTTACATTCCATGCAAAATCTAGAGCATAGGTCAATAAATACTACAGTTTATGATGTGATGAAGCTTACAGGCCAGCATATTCTCATGGGTGTATCGAAACTCCCCCAAGCCAAATTATATTGATCAAAACACAATCCAGCAATTTGTTTATACAATGACAAAATAGATAAAAACTAAAGAACTAAAGAATTATCTGCATTTTCTCGTACCACTCATTTTAGATTTAATAGGAGAAAAGTGTTTAAGCTTACCTCGACCTAAACGTATTTCTTTGGACTAGAAAAGGATTCCCTTTTTGGGCAATGTGATTTCCCACAATATGTACCTTCAAAACCAAATCCTCTAGGTATAAAACTTTTGTTCTGTCTGTTACAGATGTTTTGGTATTAGATTTCTGTATATACATATGTTAACAATGGCAGTATTTCCTCAAATGATATGCGGGATTTTCGTTTTGTTGGGGGTATTGTTAAATTATTGCGTTAAAGTGTACCCCAATATTTTAACCGTATAATTTACACCGATTTTCTACTAGTTTGAAATGTGCAGAATACCTTTTGCAAAATATTTTTTTTCGAGGAATAGAATTGTTTCTATATACACTTGATAAAATATCATTAGTTTCCTGCACGGTGTACAAAACTGTTGTAAAGTCAAAAATAAACTTATACAAACATTAAAATAAAGTTAAAATATCTACGTTTCGGTCATCCTTCTATGACCTTCCTCAGGAACGTTGTCGTATATCTTCTAAAATTAGAGCAAAGCCGTCTTGAGTTCAAAATGTTCGTTATATATTCAGTCAAAAGTCACTTTATCCAATTACAATCCAGAAAACATGCAATCGCACCATCTATTAGACAAAAAGTAGACTACAATTTCGAATGATTTTTAATATGGCGCCGTCTATGAGGTGAAAAAGGAATAAAAGAATATCAAATGAACAATTTTGGCCTGCAGTGGCCCCATCTATTGTAAGGCAATGTAAATAAATGTAGAACTTAAAATGCAAGAGGCAAACTTTGTTAAAATCAAAAATAGTAGTGCATACTTGACTTTGGGAAATGTAAGATGAATAGATTAAATTGCAAAAAATTATTTTAATATGTGCAACCAAAGTTTAGGGATATTAACTGATATGTTATCATTACAAACTTCTTCATTTCTAAACATAATTTCTATTGATTCTTTTTGAAGGCCATCTATTGCAGTATTACATGGAATTATAATTTTAGCATTATCAAAATCTATATAACTATGGGGGTTGTTGAAATAAAATTTAGCCAGTGCTGTGGTCTGACGATATTGTAAAATGTCTCTTTAATGTTCTTTCAACCTCTCCAGAAATTTTCTTTTCGTAGTACCAATGTAAAATTTTTTAGCACCGTTATCCAAAATGATAGGAATTTCATAAACACCGGCACGCTCATGGCCAGGTGTAGGATCTAAATTGCAATTTAATAAATTAGTAAGGTAAGGAGGGGGTGTTACATGTGTTAACTGTGTATCTGTGATTTATAATATTCTATGTAACTGTGATTTAGTATATTTTATATAACTGTTATTTAATGATTAACTGTAACTGCAAACTATTTACCAGTTAGTTGAATGTCATGCTATGATGCTGTGTGCATGCCTGGGCTTAGTGCCAAAGTTGATATCTTTCAATATGTTTTTTTATGCTGTAAATAAACCTTATATTTTAAACTATACTTAAATATAGTTAGTAATTAGATATCCTAACATGGTGTCAGTAAAGATTCGAACCGCGTAAAAAGAATTTCATCGATGCAAAAAGATAACAGTTTAATCTCCATGTGATCTCTGTGTGAGAAATCGGCGAAATCATGATGTTTTTTCCCTTTCATCTGAACTAAGTGTTCCTGAAAGGTAAAGCAATGGAGATATTCAAGCCGCCAGGCGAAATAAGTTTCACATGCAATAATTTAGCAGAAGCCTGGAATAAATGGACTCAAAAGTTCAACAATTGTCTGGTTGCATCAGAAAAAGTGGAAAAGTCCAATGCTATAAAAATAGCTATTTTGCTAAATTTCCTGGGTGATGAAGGTACAGAAATTTTTAATACCTTTAAGCCAGAGGCCGGCAAAAGTAAAGAAAAATTTGAAGATGTGATGGAAATGTTTACTAATTACTGCATTCCAAGAAGAAATGTGGTTTTGGAGAGATTCAAATTTTTTTCATGTTCCCAGCAAGAAGGCCAGCAGGTAGATAACTACCTGACAGAATTAAAAACACTATCTTCTACTTGTGATTTTGGAAATCAGGAAGAGAGTCTCATCAGGGATAGACTAGTACTGGGTATAAGAGAGAAATCCCTACTGGAGCGCTTGTTAAGAGAACCGGATTTGACACTACAGAAGGCAGTCGATTTTCTAAGAGCAGCAGAAACAAGTAAGATTCAAATTGAAACAGTTAAGTCTACTTCTCAAGTTCATGAAGTGAAAAAGTGCAATGAAAAAGTTGTCAAAGGGACAGCAAAGTTTAAAGAGAACTGTGTTACTTCTAAAACATTTAACTGTAATAGTTGTGGAAAAGAACACAAAAAGTATAACTGTCCTGCTTATGGAAAACTGTGTGCCAAGTGCAAAGGAAAAAATCATTTTGCCGCTATGTGTAAAGCGGTGGCGAAAAATAATTACAAAACAGTAAATGATATAGAAAGAGACTGTAATGATTTAAATTTATTATATATTGATAGTGTGTCACAGCAAGTAGTAGATTCCTGTTCTGATTGTGAATTGGTAAGTATTAACTCACTAGATAATGTATGGGTAAAGAAAATTAATCTTGAAAATAATTTGATTGAATTTAAACTTGATACAGGTGCTGAAACTAATATGTTGCCATTGTCTGTATATAAAAATATGAATCTCCTACCGAATGTTACATTAAGTAAAACTAATATTACATTAATTTCTTATGGTAATTTTAAATTGGTACCAGAAGGTGAGTTATTATTGCATTGTACTGTAAATGAAATTAATAATGTTAAATTGAAATTTATTGTTGTTAACGTGTCATCTAAGACAATACTAGGTTTAAAAGCATGCCAAATACTAAATTTGATTAAAAAGATTGATCAAGTACAAGCTGTTAATAAACAAAATATCATAAATGGTTACAGTGATGTATTCAAGGGTTTGGGTAGATTTCCTGGTGACCCATATCACATACAACTAAAACCGGAATTTAAGAAAGTAATACCGGAAGTAATAGATCCTCCTAGGCGGGTTCCTCTAGCACTTAATAAGAAGCTTAAGGATACTTTAAAAAATTTAGAATCTATGGGTGTTATAAGAAAAGTAAACAAACCCACAGACTGGGTGAATATCCTTGTGATTGTTGAGAAACCTAATGGGAGTTTGCGAATTTGCTTAGATCCTAGAAATCTCAATAAAGCAATAAAAAGGGAGCATCATATTATCCCTACTGCAGAGGAGTTAATTAGTAGGTTAGAGGGGAAAGAGGTATTTTCTGTTCTAGACTTGAAGGATGGGTTTTGGCAAGTGCCATTAGATGAAGAAAGTGCAGATTTATGTACTTTCAATACCCCATTTGGAAGATATCAATTTTTATGTATGCCTTTCAGCATTGCATCTGCTCCTGAGATTTTTCAAAAGAGGAATTTAAGCTTGTTCGATGACACAGATAATGTAGAAATTTATTTTGATGATGTAATAATTGCAGGGGAAAATGAACGTGAGCATGATTTAACATTAACAAAAGTTTTGAATAGAGCAAAAAGTTGTAATGTAAAATTTAATCCTGACAAATTCCAATTCAAAGTCCCTGAAGTTAAATATGTAGGGCAAATAATATCAAAAGAGGGAATCAAAGCTGATCGCAGCATATAAAAGCAATTACGGATATGGAAACTCCAACTGATAAGGCGGGTGTTAGAAGGTTTCTGGGCATGGTTAATTATGTGTCTAAATTTATTCCAAATGTGTCTAGCATATCTTCTCCTTTAAGAAACCTAATAAAAGACAAGGTAGAATTTAATTGGTTTGCTGAGCATGAAAATGCTTTTACACAAATAGAGTTTGTTGAGTTCTTCAACTGTCTTAAAGGTATTTAGTAGCTCGAAGGAAGCTATTATTCAATGTGATAGTTCTAAAGATGGTTTGGGAGCTTGTCTTGTCCAAGAGGGTCACCCGGTATCTTATGCATCCAGAAGTCTCACTGAAACCGTGCAAAATTATGCTCAAATAGAGAAAGAGATATTTGCTATTGTATTTGCTGTGCAAAAGTATCATAATTTTGTGTATGGAAAAAATTTACTATACAAACTGATCATAAGCCCCTTACCAGTATTGTAAATAAACCAATGTGTAACATTTCTACCAGGTTACAAAGAATGTTGTTAAAATTATTAAAATATCAATTTGATATTACATATGTAAAAGGTACTGAGATGTTTTTAGCGGGTACACTTTCGAGGGCATATCTTAAAGATAAAGTAAATGATGATCCTGATATGTTAAATGTTATTCATACTGTAAAGCAACTTCCCATGAGTGAACGAAGGTTGGCTCAATTTAAGGATTCTATTCAGTTAGATCCTGAACTAAAGTTAGTTTATGAGTATTGTGAAAAGGATTGGCCTGATCATGTTCGCAAAGTTCCTGATAACATTAAACAGTATTTTAAATTTAAAAATGACTTGTATATTGAATTTGGTTTATTATTTAAAGACTCTAAAATTGTAGTACCATCTTCATTTAGAAATCAAATGTTGTCATTAATCCATGAGGGACATTTTGGGATTGATAAAAGTAAAAACAGGGCAAGAGAGATTATGTATTGGCCTGGCATCTCTCAAAACATTGAATCTTTGGTAATGAAATGTGAGGTTTGCCAAAAATTTCAAAGAGCAAATGTTAAAGAGCCTCTTCTGTCACATGTAATCCCTAATAGACCATTTGAAAAATTAGGTATTGATATTATGGAATATGGTAATGTAAATTACCAAGTTATTATATGCTATTATTCAAAATGGATTGAAGTAGAAAAATTAAGTAGCAAAAATGCAAAGGAAATTATTAATAAATTAAAAGTTTGTTTTTCTAAATTTGGGGTCCCTTCAGTTGTTGTTAGTGACAATAATCCATTCAACAGTTTAGAATATAAGACCTTTGCCAAGGAATGGGATTTTGAGTATAGTTTTGCAAGTCCCAGATATCCTAAAAGTAATGGCATGGCAGAAAGAGCTGTTGGTATTGTTAAGGCAATATTCAGAAAAGCTTTTGAAGATAATAAAGAGTGGATTGTGGGAATGATGGAATATAGGAATACGCCTATCTCGGGGTTAAATCTATCTCCTGCTCAATTGTTGTTTGGTCGAAGGTTAAAGACTAAAATTCTCATACACAATAAATTATTAAATTCCGAAATATTTAAAAATGTAGGGGAAAGAATGGTGGGTAACCAAGAAAAGCAAAAACATTACTATGATAGGGGTACTAGGGTACTAAAACATTTTAATCCAGGCGATAATGTAAGTACATATAATTTTAGTCAAAAGACATGGGAACCTGCCCAAATAGTCTCTAAGTGTCAGAAACCTAGGTCATATGTTATTAAAGTTGGCTCTGGTAAGAGACTTGTGAGAAATAGAATACATTTGAGGCCATCACAGATTCCATTTGAAATTGAAAGAGAATTTGATGTGTCTGATGAACCTGTATCTCATTCTAATAATGTTACTAGTAATCTCCCAGCAACTGATACATCTCAGTTACCCCGAAATCAAACCAGGTCTGGACGCCACATAAAAAGACCTCAATATCTAAATGATTATGTGTAATTAAAAATCTTCATGGAGGGGTGTTACATGTGTTAACTGTGTATCTGTGATTTATAATATTCTATGTAACTGTGATTTAGTATATTTTATATAACTGTTATTTAATGATTAACTATAACTGCAAACTATGTACCAGTTAGTTGAATGTCATGCTATGATGCTGTGTGCATGCCTGGGCTTAGTGCCAAAGTTAATATCTTTCAATATGTTTTTTTTTTATGCTGTAAATAAACCTTATATTTTAAACTAGACTTAAATATAGTTAGTAATTAGATATCCTAACAGGGGGAATAGCAACAAGTTGAACATTAAATCCACGAACCATTTTCCTTAACTTTTCAAAAACTTTGCTCTAATTTTAGAAGATATGCGACAACGTTCCTGAGGAAGGTCATAGAAGGATGACCGAAACGTAGATATTTTAACTTTATTTTAATGTTTGTATAAGTTTATTTTTGACTTTACAACAGTTTTGTACACCGTGCAGTAAACTAATGATATTTTACCAAGTGTATATATAACATTTTACGGTGTATTTGTCCAGTTCTTTTATTATTGATTTACCGATACTGGGTTAAAAAATGGATTTGAAAAGTTAAGGAAAATGGTTCGTGGATTTAATGTTCAACTTGTTGCTATTCCCCCTCCTTACCTTGCAAATTTATTAAATTGCAATTTAGATCCTACACCTGGCCATGAGCGTGCCGGTGTTTATGAAATTCCTATCATTTTGGGTAGCGGTGCTAAAAAATTTTACATTTGTACTACGAAAAGAAAATTTCTGGAGAGGTGGAAATAACATAAAAGAGACATTTTACAATATCGTCAGACCACAGCACTGGCTAAATCTTATTTCAACAACCCCCATAGTTATATAGATTTTGATAATGCTAAAATTATAATTCCATGTAATACTGCAATAGATGGCCTTCAAAAAGAATCAATACAAATTATGTTTAGAAATGAAAAAGTTTGTAATGATAACATATCAGTTAATATCCCTAAACTTTGGTTGCACATATTAAAATAATTTTTTTTGCAATTTAATCTATTCATCTTACATTTCCCAAAGTCAAGTATGCACTACTATTTTTTATTTTAACAAAGTTTGACTCTTGCATTTTAAGTTCTACATTTATTTACATTGCCTTACAATAGATGGGGCCACTGCAGGCCAAAATTGTTCATTTGATATTCTTTTATTCCTTTTTCACCTCATAAGTGGCGCCATATTAAAAATCATTCGAAATTGTAGTCTACTTTTTGTCTAATAGATGGTGCCATTGCATGTTTTCTGGATTGTAATTGGATAAAGTGACTTTTGATTGGATATATAACGAACATTTTGAACTCAAGACGGTTTTGCTCTAATTTTAGAAGATATACGACAACGTTCCTGAGGAAGGTCATAGAAGGATGACCGAAACGTAGATATTTTAACTTTATTTTAATGTTTGTATAAGTTTATTTTTGACTTTACAACAGTTTTGTAAACCATGCAGTAAACTAATGATATTTTATCAAGTGTATATATAACTTTTTACAGTGTAATTGTCCAGTTCTTTTATTATTTATTAGAATTGTTTCTGCTACACAAAAATTAAGAGCTGGTAAAGAACAGAAAAAAAGGAGAGTGGGATGAGGTACTTAGAGAAGATGAGATTTCATTTCAAAGTGGAAATATAACAAATCAGTTACTTTTCTTTCTACATGTGTTGAAAATGAAGTAACTTATACATGCATGGGATGATCGAAAGAGGATAAGAAAAAAGAAAAAGTAGCCAGCCAGCTGTAGCAGAGATGTACAGCATATCTATGGGTGGTACATATTTTTTATTGGTACCTAGCATATTATCAATGTGCAGCAAAAATAAACAAACGACCAACGCGGATATTTAATTACTTTGTATATCTAATGATTTCTAATTGCTGGATACATTACGTAAGAGATAACAAAGCGATGAAGATGAAAATACATGTCATTAATAGATTATAGGATGTGTGTTGCCACACTTCTGATGCAGTATGAAGTAAGAAATCATATAAACCCCCGTAGGCGTAGGCCACGAATACGTTCTTGTTATGAAAGATGAAATTGCAAAGAAACAAAGAAAAGATAACGTACCTAATAAAGAAAATCCATCTTGACAATGTAAAATATTTACCAAGATTTACAGACAGCCAAAATGCGTCTAAGTGTTGTTTGGAAGAATGTAAATCAAAAAGAAGAGTTGTGTGTATAAAGCATAAAGTTTATTTATGCATTTTGAAAAAACATTGTTTTAAATTTTTTCGCACTAAGTAAAAAATAAGGTAACAAAATTTAATTTTTGCAGTCATTTCTTTGCAATAGTCCACGACAAAAATTATTTTAAAATGTTGAGGTTTATGATTTAATTAATTTAATACATTGAAAGCAATATATATGTTACGGCCAAAACCCGAAATTGGCCAATTCCCGAACTGGCCGGCCAATTCGCGAACTGACCAACAACGTTTTAAACTGACTGGCCAATTCGGGAATTGGCCGGCCAAAACCCGAACTGGCCAGATGCAATCGGCCAGTTTGCGAAGTGGCCATACAGTATCGGCCAATTCGCGAAATTGTTATATAGAAACCGATTTTTACTTTTTATCATTTTCTAACATAGTTGAAAGTGTTTTTGAATTGAATTTGTCTGGCCGTATGCATGCCCGTGCTCTAACTTGGGTAAAGACTCGGATTGACTTGTAATTGTTATAATATTTAGCTTTATAAATACATTTTGGTTGAAGTTGTACTATTTTTGGTTAATTTGCATCAACACACAAAAATATTTCATTACAGTATCATCAATGGTTTTTTTCAGTGCATTTTAATGTTGCTACATTATCTCAATTATAATAAAATAGGTATGCTTCATTAAGATGGACGACAAACTGTTATCTAAAGGGTATGAAATAAGTAGCAATTATAGTTTGTCTACAGAAACACTCAAAAGTATTCCGTTACATTGCAGTGAATGGTGAAAGATCATTTCTAGTGCACTTAATTGATGTCACGCTATTTCAAATATAATAAAATTTACATTCCTAACTCATGTAGTGAGCAATATGTTTTTTTTTTTTTTTATAGAGTATTGATTAAGTAGCCATTATAGTTCGTTTATAGGACCCCCAAAAGAATTCAGATAAAGAATTATGATATATGTGAAAAAATCGTTTATAGGGTATTTTAATGATGTTACACTACTTCAAATGTAATGAAACTGTTATATATTACTAATATGCTCTACAACATTTTTCTATAGTTTATTGGTTAGGTAAAATTTGTCGTTTATTTACAGTCCCTCAAATAATTTGTTTATTGGATTGGACAATGAATCCGATGCATCGATATTTGTCACGGAGGACAGAAATCTTCAGCAGATTAGAATATAATGCTCATAATAAACCCAATTTATCGAAATATATCAAACAGGCGGGAAATTGTCCAACATATCAGAATATAATCGTCACAGTATAGAACGTTCTTTCCTATCAAGTGTGCACATCATTGCCACCTACCGGGTAGCCTTGAATCCCCACTTCGTATATTGGCCAAGGCTTCCCGGCCAGTTCGCGAATTGGCCGGCCAAAACCCGAAGTACGCTGTTCATTTCACATATTTCGGGTTTTGGCCAGGAATCTCGGCCAGTTCACGAACTGGCCGGCCAATTCGCGAACTGGCCAAGCTCCGGGTTTTGGCCGTAACATATATATAATATTTAATTATGTTATATTAAAAAAAAAACATTTATTTTCGCAATTTTAAAAAGAAAAAAATATTTACAATGATTTTCCAAAATTTTGAACTTTTTATGCAATTGAGTCCTAAGGTCCACATATGTGGACCTTCATTTACTAGTACCCTGGTGCATCAATTTTTAAAATTATTTTATTATTATCATTGTTTAAGCCAAAATAAGTAGAAAAACATATTCCAACATTTTTTCGAAAAATATTTTTTGTTCAGTAACGAAGAGGTTAAGGAAAGAGAGAAGCATGCCTAAAAGATTAATTTTACGTCAGCTGTTGTTAGTAACATTGTCTACCATAAACAAATTTATTTAAATTGTGTGTTGTGGATATTGTGCATATGTTGATGAGGTACGCTGATTTTTAAAATGTATTATTATTAATAGATTAAAAATGTTACTTACACAACTAAAGATCGTGTTGGCATTTTTTTCTAATCACTTTAATATTTTTTTTTTTTTTTTTTTTTTTTTTTTACCCCCACTGTAAATTAAAATTTCTGAAATTTAGGCACTTAAGTGTCTGAAACGGAGTGTTCAGTTTTCAGACATTTTAAAATGTCTTAATTTTTTCAAACATTTTTGCGTGTGAATCCAATCCATTTTTTTGTAAGTTTCATACGTAGCCATGTTTGACCACGTTGAATCCTGGAAAAATATTTGACTGTGTAGTGGTCCTGCCAACTCCACCCCATACAGCCTGATTTTTTTTTTTTTTTGGGGGGGGGGGGGGGCTCCCAAATTTGATATACAATTTTCGTTAAGCTGCTAATTTAAATCTTTTACGACATTGTACTTATTATAATCAATATTTTGAACTTCAGGAGTAGAACAAGATTAAAAACAAAAAATATCTATCTAAATTTTAGATTTTTTTATTTGTTTTGTTTTTAACTTTATTTTACTTTAAAAGTTCAAAATTTTCATTATAATCAGTACAATTTCTAAAAAGATTTAAAATATAAGCTTTACAAATGTTGCACATCAAATTTGGGGGCACTGCAATCGAAGGGGGGGGGGGGTCACTGCCCAGTATGCCCATGCATTAATCAAGAAGTTCTTTTGCAAAAAATAAAACCCTGCATTATGGTTATCTAAACTGAGATGTCCGGTATTCGAGAATATCCGTTTTGGAGGTTAATAGACATTCCCGAATAGCGTACACCTCTATTTAGAGAATACTTTTTTAATCCGCAAGGCAAACATATTTGTATATTTTTACCTCACAAAAGCAGACGTCTCCGATTATCGGGCAAATTCCGCGGTCCCGAAATGTCCGCTACTAAGGACTTTTAAGGTATATGGATAAATATATATATATTTTATAATCTTGTCCTACTCTAAATGTTCAAAGTATTAATTATACTCGGTTGAATGTCAAAAAAAATTTAAATTATCAGATGTCCGAAAATTGCAAATAAATCTCCCCCCCCCCCCCCAAAAAAAAAAAAATAATAATAATAATAGAATAATAAAATTCACATAATTTAAAAATTAGATTTAAAAAAAAATTATATTGCCACATAGGCAATTTTACATATAAATCAGGTGATAATCACGACAGCTATTTAACTATGAATAAAAAAATAAATAAACAAATATCCTACTTTAAACACATTGAGAAAAACATTACTTCGCTATTTTATTAAATATATTTGTGTTTTTAATCTTGTCCTACTCTAAAAGTTCAAAACTTTCATTATACTCAGTACAAGATCTAAGATATCAGCTTTACGAAAATTTCATAAAAAATCCCCCCCCCCCCCTCTTCCTTCCCGAAAAAAAAAATGAAAATCCTTATCATTTAAAAATTAGATTTTTTAAAAATTTATATTGCCACATAGGCAAGTTTTTATGCAGATCAGAGGGTAATCATAAAAGCTATTCAAATATCAATAAAAATAGTAAATAAATATTCTATATATATAACATACACTCCTCAAAAAAATTAGGGGAGCAAGCAAAAAAGTGAAGAGAACAGTGCAAGACAGCCATGTATGGGTATAAAACGGATAGTACACGTGTATCAATGCTCAATACAGAAAAAAAGACACAAAAAATTTGTAAGGGAGCTTTTATTCTTTGAAAAGATAGAAAGAACATGAAAAGATGGTTTAAGGCAACAATTTGGTTTAATGTAAATGATAAAAAAAATGTATTGTTTAGAAATGATGCAATATTTTTAATATGGCGCGTGGTCTCCTCGAACAGCAAAGACTGCTGCACACCTGTTTTCCATGGATGCGATGAGGTTATCAATAAGACTTTGGGGAATACTGTTCCATTGCTCAAGAATTGAAATCTCCAAGTCCCTGACAGTAAAAGGAGGCCTTGGTCTCGCAGTAATGCGTCGTCTGAGTATGTCCCAAACATGCTCGATCGGATTTAGGTCAGGAGAATATGCCGGTCATTCCATACGCTGTATTGTTTTAGCTTAAAGCATGTTTTCCACAAGACGAACTGTATGAGGTCTGGCATTATCATGCATGGAAAAAAAGAAATCACTGATTGCTGCAACATAAAATACGACATCAGGTCTCGGTACCTCCTCTGTATAACTTCGGACCGTCAAAGTGCCATTCTGAATTATATGCAGGCTCATACGTCCACCTATGCTGATTCCAGCCCATAGCATCAGCCCACCTCGTCTGTAATGTGATCTTTCATGAACGAATGTGAAATTATTTTGAGTGCCTCTTTCTCTCCCTGCCAAAACACATCAGATATCACATTCAGACTGAATCGGGACTCGTCTGTGAACAGAATTTGACTCCAACAACGTTGCCTCCAAACTCGATGTTCAGTTGCCCATCTTCTTTGGGCCCCACAGTTGCTTGAGATCAACGGAATACAAACCGTTGGCTTACGTGCAAATAGACCGCCCTGATGAAGCCTATTGCGGACTGTTTGACTGGACACCCTTCGTCCTGTGACCAAGAAAAACTGTGTTTGCAGCAGAGTAACATTGCCCGTTCCGTCTCGACGAGCTGTTAACAGGATATATCGGTCATCAGTTTCTGTGGTAGCACATGGCCGACCTTGCCCTTGTCGATGTCTACCATTCCATGTGTCTTGGAATCGATTCCACAGACTTGCATTGACACTTCTTGCGACCCCAACAACGTCCGCTACACTTCGTTGTGTTTCCCCAGATTAAACTGTCCCGATAACACGCCAAGCCATGAATTTTGTTAAATCACATTGTTGTGACATTTTCAAGTCACCTTTTCTCCAAACGCAAGCTGAGCAATTGAATTTTACAGCTGAAACAGTGAAACAGACGTTTCTGCAAAATCTCGATTTTTACACTTATCTCCTTTTTCTACTTTTTGACGTCATAATCATTAATTTGCACGTGAAATTTTTTTTATCTGTTTTCTACTACGCTTTAAATCATGGATGTTTTATTTTACGTTATTTATCGGTGTAAATATTGCGTAATTTTGTTAAAACCATGTGCTCCCCTAATTGTTTTGAGCAGTGTATATAACATAAAGAAAAAATATCTTATAGTTTCCGAATTTCTTTTGTCTTAAATAGATATACTAACATCTAATTGTCATTTTTGTATTTTTCGTATAAGTGCATATAAATAAAGTTATAAAAACACAATTTTAAGTGCAAAATCTAGTTATAGCTTTTTACTTTTACCTATTATAAATTTCAAATTACTTTTTTATTAAAAATAATCAAAAAATCAATATTAGAGTTCATTGCAAATCAAATACATATGTATATTTTTACTAGCAGTTTTAAAATTACTCGAACACATAATAGATGAGTCTCATTTGCTTTATTTATCGTTTTTTAATCTGCGGTTTTATGTTAGGAAGTAAGAAAGCATTAGGTGATCTTTCAAAGATATTTTTTCTTTATTTCCTTGTGGTCATTTACTGTGAGATAAGAATTCGCCATTGAAACTAAGAACTGCCATTGAAAACAAGAGAATGAATTTAACTTAAATTGTCTGTCTTTTAGTGATATTATAATTTTAAATTTGGGAAAAAAGATGAGAATTTAGAATATATAATTTGTAATAAAAGACAACGTCATAAGTTTAAAAATATATACTTCTAGAATTAGTGGGGTTTTTGCAAACAGATTCAAAACTAATTGAATTTCATGCAAGATTTTGTTTAGTATAACAAATAAAATCATAAAAGACATTAATTTTAGTACTATAAAGAAATTATGACACTTACTTCAATCGCTCTTTGCAAGAGGTAAGAAAAATTCCTCGATTTGAAATTGTAAAAACTACCACAGTGAGGGATAAACACTTGCATCATTTTAGAAGGAAATCCTATAATATATCCGGCTAGCCATATTTAAAAAATTAAATGTTTCATCCTCAAAACATAACCCGACAGACAAAAGTTTCTTTTTTTGCCAGCTTTGACAGGACGAAGACGAATAACACAATATTATTGATATAAATTAATACAAATTAACATTAAGTCCATTGCACACGCTTTGTAGAGTTCCCGGGTGTAATCTTCAAGTGCTGTTTATTTCTGGGTCTATCCCGCCCTTATAATCGACGACAGCTTATAAGAGACATTTGGTGTCAAGTACACACGTCAGATGTATGTATTCAATAAATAAATAAACTAAGTGAATACGAATTAAAATCACAGAACTTCACATTCCGAAAAAAGAAGAATTAAAATATACCGGTACATAAAAACAACCTTTCAGTTTAAATTACAATGTATACCAAGTTCGAATGAAAGACATCTACAATACATGCGCGACTGAGAGTGCCCCTTGCTGGTTATTGCGTCGGAAAATCAAAACGTCTTAAATTAAGATACGTTTGAAGCAACGAAGTGTCTTAAAATAAGACGTTTGCTGATATTTTAGACCCTATTCTCAGTTCGTTTACACTAGGATCATAGTAACACACTTATGTATCTTAAATTAAGACATGTATAATATCTTAATTTTCAGATTAAGACACTTAAGTGTCTAAAATTCTTTTTCGGTCACATATGTGTCTAAATTTAAGACGCCTCTATTTGCAGCGCTGTAAAAAGGCTTATTACATCAGCAGATCTTAATTTATTACACAAAGTTTGCTTTAAGAGGTTTCTAATAGAGATCAACCGAAAATTAGGTTTCGTTTTCATTTTCGGCACAAAATCTGAGTTTTGCCCAAAAAAATACGTTTCCGGCGAAAATGCTGCTGAAAATTCGGCCGACCGAAACTATATTCCATAAATCTCGTTTTTTCTTTCGGAAATTTTCAACATTACTCATTGATTTGAGCTGTAATCGGCTCAAATGAGACACTGTTTATTTATTGCTATGAACTTCACTGTTTACATTTAATTCAGTTACTGTATATATTTAATTCAGTCATCACTAATTCAAGACGTGAGTGCATATTGTAAAGCAGGAAGCAGGTAATGCATATGTGACAAGACGCTTTTCACGTGCACATTAAAAGTTGCAGACTTAACAGTAATAGAAAATTTTCAGTTTTAAACCACAGAAGTGTTTCAAATACTCTTTGAGAAAGTTCTAGTATAACAGATGATCATTTACAAAAATTCATTATAAAAGATAAATCGAGGTATATATACCTAACAAACTTTTTAATTAGATGAAAATCGTACAATTTGAAAACCATTTGGTATTGTTGATGCATTAATTACATTTTATTTTATATGAAAATAAACAGTTTTGCTATGAGGCAAAGACAGCCAACTTGGACCATATGTATAATTAATAATTATGTATATTTAATAAACATGTGCAATTAATTAATAATTATGTATATTTATTTATGTATTAATTTACTTAAAAGATTTTTTTACATTTTCGTTTTCGGCCGAAAATGGGAAGATCACCGAAATTCTGTATTTGTTTCGGTCTTAAAAGCCTGTTTCGGTCGTTCCTTAGTTTCTACACATTTTCATTAAATTTTCGCTTTCATTAGCTCATGATCACTTACCAAACAAAATAATGAAATCTATATTTGAAAGGTTCTTTCTATGACTATTTTCTCTAGCATATATTTCTTCTTCTCCTTTTCCCAAAACTACTTACTTCTATTCAAAAAATATGAATACTCTTTCAAAAGTTCTCTTCTGGCAAATGCAAACGAAAATAAAAAGGGAATCAAATGTTATCATTTACATTTCAGACTTTTTACAACTAAAGTGTAAAGTATTTGTTTTTTTTTTTCATATAAAAAGTTATTCTTGCAACTAAATCCTTACAAATATTGCTTAAACTTAAATTTTTTGTCCGTTATTTGATAGAAATAATGCATAGTGCTTTAGAGCTTGCAATATTAAAAGGGCACGAAAATAAGTAAAATGTTAAGGAGAAAAGATAATGTAAGAGCTTAAAAAGAAAATCTATTGTGATTTCATGGACCAAAAAGCGTCGGTTAGTGTTTGTTACGGCCTATTATCTGTACGAAGGATATATGCCGAGGAAGTAATTGTCCTTAGTGGGGATCTTCTTAAGGGAATTTAACCCGTATTTAAGCAGTGTTTACGGAGGTTTGAAAAATGCTACGGAAACGCCGAACGATTAGGCCTACGAGTACAACATAGGTTCAAACCCAGCGCATCCTCACCATTAGATTTCACAGCAGACGTGGAGCGTAAGGTCCTACAGCTCTTCAAGCCAAAGTTATCGAGATTTAATTCTTATATGAGTCATTCTCACATAATTTTGGCATTTTAAATCCCTGAAGGATAATTTTTATTTTAGTACATATTCTTGGGTTTTTTTATTTCTTATATTGGAAAACATTCAATAGCATGACTGCATATATGCAGTCATCCAATAGAATGTTTTCCGATATTAACGAGATAAATAAGTTTTGGACGATGTTGGGGGGGGGGGTCCAAATATACCACGAAATTCCTTACCGTCCCGTGTTCCTGATGCTGAATTTTAAGTTTAGAGCTGTATGTATAAAATCGTTTCAATAAAAGTAGTTCGGTGTATTTTTTCCGAATTTATTCCGACTATTGTTTTATATAAATATGTAGCAAAAAATTAACCTGCACACATTTTTACCGTTGTTGTTATTTTTTTTAACTCTGTCCCTAGATTTTAGATTCCTTGCCGTCCCTCTTGCTAAAATTGTACAGAAATATAAATGCAGCCACAGAATTTTTTTTTCTCATGCAGAAGTATGCTAGAGAAAAAATGGCTATAATTCTTTGACAAGAAATTTACTGCAGAATTTAAATCAGCATTTAAATATCAGTTTCAAGCATTGTGGCTTTATTGGTAGTCTTACTGTCCCCAACATTTATTCTTGCAATTTTCGAGATAAATTTAAAAAATATATATTTAATCCAATGTAAATAATTGTTGCTAAAAATCAATCAACACTGTGGCTATCACTTAGTCTTAACATGATTTGCCTAAAAATAGGTAGTAAATTTCCTTATCGTCCCATCCTTACCGTTCCTTTTTTCCATACCGTTCCGTCCTTACCATCCTCGTTCTATTTCACTGCTAAATAGATTGCAAGGGTTTCACTGGAATAGTACAGTATTAAACATTAATGCTGAATAAGAAAATTTTCTAATTATACCTACAAGAACATAAAAGCTTAAAACTGGAAGTTTTAAAATGCTGTTTTCTTTTTAAGTTGAATTTCACATGTTTGTTATTCATGAAAATTAAAAGTATCGGAGAATGGCTCGCATGCATTTTGTTATAAATCATCGTTTTTAAAACTTTTAAGTATTGAGACCCTTTAAGCATTCATAAAAAAGTAAGTAGCTTGTTTTATAATACTGTTTTATTGAAATCTTAGTAACCGCTTCTTTCAAAACAATGAAAGCATTTTCTTCAATAGTATTATCAAAAAATAAATTAGTTGAAAATAATTTACTTCTATGTGTTT
This sequence comes from Maratus speciosus, assembly GCA_963932465.1. Lineage (NCBI taxonomy): Eukaryota > Metazoa > Arthropoda > Arachnida > Araneae > Salticidae > Maratus > Maratus speciosus. Next base: position 370,060,118 of record OZ010787.1, on the reverse strand, counting down.
CAAATGTAAATCCACATATAGTAAAGCTTTCAAACGATAAATAAATGCAGTCATGTAATAATATACATTTACGTTTGCATATACAACATTGGCATCAGTACCAATTATGTAATATTTGATTATTATTATTTAATAACAGATATTTCTTGTACATAAGCATTTTATTTTTTCGTTTTAACTGCAGCCTCTCGTTATCTGTTCGCGACTAACAATTGTAGAAACAATGTTCTAAATATTTAATTGTATTATTTGCTGCAGTTCTTATCGTGCCTGTGATATTCTTACCGTCCCTACACTTATCCTGTCCCCACATCCCACACGTCCTGTTTTAGTGAAAGATTTTAAATAATACAATTTTTTTAAACCGTGGTATGTATATGTAATAAATTATCATGTCTGGAACATCTGTGCTACAGGAAAATAAAAAAATAAATCAGCATAAAAATAATATAAACTGCTAAATTTTAGCCTTTAAGACAACGTTATACCAAACTTTTGTGCTAAAAATATACATTGTTATTATTTCTTATTTAAATGTTCTGTGGGTACCATGCAAATTCATTATAAGTGAAAATTTAGACGAAAATAAAAAGTTAGAGAGGTAAAATGTCAAGGGAACGGTAAGAAAAATTAAACACGCAAGTTTAACTTTAATCCTCAGTTAAATAAAATACTATTAAAAATCAGCCCTGAAAATTTTCATTATTTTGAATCATTAACCCCTTGAAGGGCGGTGATGCCGTTATGGCACCACTTAATTTTAATCAATAATTCCCACATTGGCACCAGATTTTTTGAATGAAAATTTCGCTTTTATTTAGTACACGAAAATATACCTTTACTTGCTTACAAATAAATTTTCTTGTAAATACTTGTGTCATTAAATTATTTCAACACTTTACAAATACAAGTACCTTGCCCCTGAAAGGGTTAAGGCATTCATCTATAAGTTTAAAGTGTTATTTTATTAAGTTTAATTTCACCATATTTTTATTCCTGAAAGTTAAAATTTTGTGAGAATGCCTCATATACCAGATTTGTAGATAAAGACGAAATACATAAATAGTTATACAAGTTATTTTAAGATTCCATTTCTCTACTGAGATTTCAATGAGTTCATTCACCAGGAATCAAACTGACATAAACAAGTAAAAATTAAATTTTAAAAAATCAAAAAACCTGACTGCGTAAAAAGCGAACTAATTAATTATGTCTCATCAATGTGAAACTATTTTTTATATTACTTACATATTTTTTTTTTCTTGTATTGAGGGCTTTTAAGTTGTGTTTAATTGTTAGTTCCTGTCTATAGACACTGGTTTGATGAGGCCTATATATGTCTATGATGGTTAGAATTGCAGTAAAGCTGGAGATCCTACCTACACAACCTCCAGATTGTGTAATATTTAAACGGAGCTTCTGACGGCAAAATAGTCAATGAAATATCGTTTTCATTTTGAAAGACCTATCTAGTGTTATTCCACTCAATAGGGTGCATAAAAAATTTTTTCGTCTCTACCTCCATTTTAAATTTATAAAAACAAAACATAGTCTATAACCATCGGACGGTTAAGACGAATCGATAGACACCTCATTCATTAAAATCCATCCAGCCGTTGGAATGTTTCGAGGATATAAAGAAATCCACATACCCAGATACGCGTGAAACACATAACTCTTCTTGGCAGTCCGGTAATAAAACAATAATAAATGAATAAATAAAACTTCGGCTCAAGGTAGGAGGAACACATGAAAAAAGTTTACTAATACGTCAGCTGTTGATAGTAACAATATCTACTATAAACTATTTTGCTTCAACCTTGAGCTTATACAGTGTGTCCACGTATAACCTGACCGACCTTTATTTTCGCAACCGTTGGCCCAAGATGCATACTTCCAATTACAAAAATGGTTTAAATAAGGTACAGAATTATTTTTAAAACGATTTGGGTCAAGAAAAAAATGTATTAAAAAATTACGAAATTTAAATTTTTATACGGTTTCCCGGTCCTATAAGTGATATTTAGTAAAACTTTACTGTGACACTAACAAGTAAGACAAAAAAAGTCCCATTCACCTAACATTAAAATTGACCGAGTTATGAAACTTTGAAATGCACGACTTAAACCACTTTTATGCATCTCAAAACCAAAGATTTCTGCCATGCTTTCAGGGATCGTATTTAAAGTACTTAAACTTATTTCAAGGTATCTGCGCTTTGAAAGAAATCGTACAAATATTACAATTAAGTTTTATTAGTTAAGTTTCAGATTAGTTAAAATAATTGTATTTTAACATATGTTTTATTTTGTAAGAATTTGAGGCTATGATTTCTTTTAACTAAAATTGTGTTGTTTTCATAAGGTTTTATTTAACTTGCAATGATCGTCTTTCCAGTTTAAAATTTGTACTAGAACTTTAACTTACTTTCAAATGTCCGATCGAAGTTAAATTTTACATACTGACTTAAATCCGATAACAATGCAATATTATTATGATTTTCGACTCTTATCATCTTATACATACTTATATTAGAGGGTAAAACAAAAAAAATCGGATAGATTACCTTCAAGAAGTTTAAGAAAGTGTTTTAGATTAGATAACATAAGCCTGCGATGGTTGTGTTTTTTAATTTTTATGTATTTTTTAACGCTGAATAAAAAAATTACCTCCACTTTTAACCATCATGTCAGGATCTTTCGCAAATCGTAAATTTCAATGTTCAAAAATAGCAAAAAATCTGATACTATAAAATAGATGTACGACTTTTTTATTCGGTTTAATTTTATTTAATTCAATAATTTATTAGATTTTTTGGCTTATACTGGGTTTCTTACAGCTAATAAACTCGGAGGTACGATGAGATTGGAAGGGGAGGGAGGATCAATTTTAACTTTTAGCATTTTAACTTTGAAATTTGCGATTTGAGAAAATTCCTGACGTGATGGTTTAAAATGAAGGCCATTTTCTGATTCAGTGCTAAAAATTACATAAGAATCAATTTTTAAAAGCTTAAAAACATGCCACAACCCAAAATTTGAAAGACAGTGTAATCTAACAGCATTTTAAAATATGTATCATTTTGTAAAGAATTGAGGCTGTTGTTTTTCATCCTTTTATTTAACAAAAAATCTGTTATTTTTATCCTCTTATGATGTTCAGTACAAATTGTGCATTTTGCAGTAATATGTCAGATGATTAAAGATTTCAAATTTATATTGCAATGCTAATTTTACTCTCAACCATTTCTTTAATATATCTGACGAAATTATATTTCTACTAAATTTGTGAATGACCCCTAATATGCAGCAAAAAATATACTCCAACTTTAAACAGCTACTACTCGGTCAATTTTAATCGTAGAAGAACGGGACTTTTTTTTTTTTTTTTGCCTTACTTGCCAGTGTAACAGGGAAATTTTACTAAATATAACTTATAGGACCGGGGACCGTATAAAAATTTAGATTCCGTAATTCTTTACTAAATTGTTTTTTCGCTTCAAACTTTTTTTATCTTAACCCTGCACCTAATTTTGACCATTTTTGTAATTGGAAGTATGCATCTAGGACGAACGGTTACGAAAATAACGGTCGGTCAGGTTGTACGTGGACACACTGTAAGTGAATGAGGTACATTGATTTTTAACATATATTTGTAAAATTATAAAAAAGTAAAAAAGAAAATTGGTTCGCGCATTTAAAAAATTTTCTAATCATTTTAGCAGCCATTTGCTTTTTTATTCTTATCATAAAATAAGCTTATTACAGCACGTTGTATTAAAATAAGAATTTTCGACACATTTTCATTAAATTTGTACTCTCATTAGTTCATGATCATTTATTAAAATACAAAATAATGAAATGCACATTTGGAAGTTTTTCTAAAAACATTTTCTTCTGCATATGTTTTTTCTTCTCTTTTCGTCAAAGCCACTTACTTCTATTCAAAAAATATAAATATCATCCAGAGAAATCCATGAATACTCTTTCAAAGATGCTCTTCTTTCAAATGCAAACGAAGATAAAAAGGGAATCGAAAGTTATTATTTACATTTCAGAATTTTTACGACTAAATAGTAAAGTATTTTTTATTTTAATATAAAAAGTTATTCTTGTAAGTAAATCCTATTGCTGAGACATAAATTTTTCGTTTATGTTCTGTACAAATGTATGCTATTTTGTAATTTTATGATGTATGCTTCTTATTTTTTTCAGTCAGTAAGACATTTTGGAATCAGTGCAAATTAAACATTACGTGAACTTTACCGATCAGCATGATAGTTTTATCGAATCTGAAAAGCATCGTTTTCAAGAGTTTTAATTAATAAATTTCAACGTAAATTAAATTTACACGAGTTCGCCATGAGTTCTGCATTAAGTCGATTTTTTAAGAAATGAAATGCAAAATTATAAAGTTAAAAAGAAGATAAAAACTAGCCTAAAAATGCTTTTACTGAATTTACAGTAACACCTGTTAAGTCGGATTCGATAGTGATCGGAGAAAAGTTTTGTTTTATATTTTCGTTTCTACGGGATTATGAAAGTTTTTCGTTTAAGTTAGGATTCTGTAATATATAGGATGCGTTTTGACACGTTTTACCTTAGCAACATTTTCAGTTTTAATATTGTTGCAATACGTAATTTAACCCGTCGTTGGTCGCGACTTTTTGAATGACGCCCTTAGTCGCGTATAAGAGTCCACTCACTCTATATTCTCCTATTATATAAGCTGTTCGCGTAAGGAAAATAGTTATAAAATCTTTCTTTAGGGGAAATACATTATAATTTGCATTTAAAGAAAAACTATGAAATTTTAATTGAAGGGAATATGAAGGTCGTTTCTAAACTAAATACACAATTTTTAAGCCTAGCGTGACTAACGACCATCCTTCATTTGCTATGACGAAAACATCATTCTACTAGTTTTTTTGCTTAAAAGTATATTCAGACATTTCCAATATATTCCGTCGAAGTTACGTAAAGGTACAATAACTAAAAATATGGTTAAAAAGCTTTTTTCTCCATCAATTTTCTTTTACATAATTCATAATTACAATCTTCAAATTCATTTTTCTCAGTTTATGATTTGTTTGTTTTTTCAATAAGGCTAGTCCATGAGTAGGGGAGACCGGGGCTAGTAGTGACATTTTCGACATTTTTGATATTAGCCGTAAGATTTGAACTGAAGCGAAACATTTAGTGTATCATATCATTAGAGTAAATCTTGCGTAACATATTTATAAAACTACTATTAACATTATTAACGTTTTTCATAACACAAAATGAATTCTGCGTAATCTCGAAATTTGTCACTACTAACCCCCGCTACGGGGCAAGTTGTGACATGCTTAGGGCACATTGTGACACATAAATGACAGATACAAGTACATTGTAACATATACAGATTATGTAAAGAATGCGATTAAATGGGATATGTTAAATCAAGAAAGAGAAATTTATTTATTTATAACGTTCTTAACACAATAAAACACTTTCGTGTTTTAATAATATTCTAAATCAAATGAAAATAAAATAGTTAAATTGTTAACACTTGTAAACTCTTAGTCCTTTACAAAGATACTTTTAGAGGCACTTTGCAATAAAAAAAACTGTCTTAATCAGGAAAGAAATAAAAAGTAAGCCAACACTAATCTCTGGCCATACTGATCTTTGACTCGGTAGCCTACTACAACGTGTAGACCTATTTTTAATCACTCATTGTAATCGCTTGTTTCAGCGTCTGATTTGCAGTTAATATAAATATAATAAGGTTCATTTTTGGTACATTTGACATGCGCCCATCTTTTATATGCCATGCCACCCAGTCTTCTCCGGGTCTAGAAATTTTGTATTGCTCCAAGCAAACTAGACATAAGCAATTTTCGGCATGTTCAGAGCTATCCAATACTTGCTTCTCCCTTTTTTTCAATAGCCCAATATCCTAGGTGAAGTTTTTTTATGCACTGCTTGGCCTTTCCATACAGTTTCCTTTTTGCTTTTCTTCTTCAATTTGTTTTCTGCGTTGTTTTTTTTTTTTTTTTTTTTTTTTGCTTTTTCTTCTGCTCGAATTTACTCTTTTACGAGTGTGCTTGTTAGAATGGCAGATTTTAAACATTTACGAATAGATCGCTTGCCTTTTCGAGGTCCTGTTTTAGGGAGTGGTCTTATTTCTGTAAGACTTACTACTGACACATTGCTAATATCAATTGTCATAAAATCATCTAATTCAATGAGATTTCTTACTTCCGAAGACGGTTCTGCAATCTCACCATTATTGATTAAAGTTATTGCTGAAGTACTTGGTTTATTAACAGTTTCATATTTACTATTTTTTTTCATTGTCATTCTGGTCTTTAACGCTCTCATCTCTGATGGATAAAGGTTGGTCAGTTACTGAGGAACATAGGAAGACTTCATCTGTAAAACTGTTTCTATTAAATTCCCAAATTCCACTACAGCGAAATCCTGCTTGAATATTTTTTGTAGTGGCAGCACTAGGAAGGGCTATTTTGACAATACCTGGTATGTCGTAGATCCACACAGTGCTTCCAGGATGCGATTTCAACCATCCACATACAGCCTGATTGTTGAATTTTTTGCTAATTATGCTGGGGTAAGTAGTGACACTGTCACAACGTGCCTCTTAGGCTTTGTCACAACTAGCCCCGCGTTACGCCATTTTGAACTTTATTCATTAGTTTCCGAAATTTTGGCATGATTAACAAATAAAATACATAAAATAACAGCTCAATATATAAACATTTAAATAATGTTAGGGAAGTTTACATACCTCAGTATCGCTAGTGGCAATGACGATTCCAACGTAGGTTGCAAAATTTACTTTTATCATAGAAAACAGGATAAATATTTTTTATCTCGAAAACAACGCAACGCTATACTTCAAAACATACGCACAACACTGAGACAATCAACCTCTTCACTCACATGACCCGACAGGAGCTGCAACCTATTGGCTCAGTCAAGAAGCTCGACGGCACAACTAACCCCGGTCTCCCCTATTTGTAGTGTAAGTCACATGCTATGGTCTTTAGCTACCAGCATTTTAGAACGGAAAAATTTGACTTTCTTTATCGGCGATATCTCGCTTATTCAACAAGGTGAAGCGAACTTTTCGAAAATAACGGTGTCCAACAAGCATAGCGATCATCAGCTATGTGACTTACACTACAAAAACCCATGGAACTAGCCATATATCAGTATGTTAAAAATTCTAAATCTTCAACATGTATAGTCTTTAGCTTAATTGACAGTTTTTACGGATGTTCTGTATGGTGGGTATTATGAAATTAAGAATCAGATTTGCAGTAATATAAATAGCTTACGTTTTAAAAAATATATATATTAAAGAAATTTTCATTTTTACTGCATCGTTTCATATGGCAAGATATTTTACTTATTTTTAGATAGATTTCATGAGAAACACTACCTATTACATTCTCCATATGTTGGAATTTCTGAAATATTTTTGCAGAACTACGCCGGTCATGACCCCTAGAACCCAAAATCCCCCCTCAGTTCAAAAATTTATATATATATATATATATATATATATATATATATATATATATATATATATATACATATATACGAAGGAAAATCAGTAAGTAGGTCACAAGCCAATATGAGAGGTCGGTAATTAGCAGTAAATTGTTTCCAAATATGCAAATAGGTGGCAGCACTGCCAACTATAAGATGTCAATTTCGAATTTATGAGACAACAATTGTACAAGATGAGCAGGGGCGTTCAAAAGTTCTTGACTAAGAACGAAGTGGTCGTTCTGTTGATATTGCGACAGAAGAAACTGTGCGGAAGGTTGAGGGAATGGTTAGAGCTGACAGGCGAACAACAGTAGACAGTATTAGCAATTGCAACAGGGTATTCAGATGGTTTACCTTACAGCCGACTGATGCAGACGTTGAATTTGGGGTACACACATGGTTGAGAGTGCAGTCCAAATACTTTTATGCAGCAAGTATTAGAAAACTCTAAAGAGATGGGACAAATGTATCAATGTAAATGACGATTATATAGAGAAATAAACATGCCTTTGAAGTATGTATCTTGGTTTCCCCCTTTTTTAATTGGCTTTTGTGACCTACTTACTGACTTGTCCCCGTACATATATATATATATATATATATAACCATTAATTAAACATCACCGACCATCATCAAAAACTGCAATATTGTGAATGATTGACTACACGCCATAAACCAACAATATAGAACTGCATGTGTAAAATAAAGTACCGTATACCTAATTACAAGAATTAACATGGAAGAAAAAAAGAATAATATGGATTCCGAAAAAATTGAAAAATTTATATATTGAATTACGTTTTCAAGAGTACAGAATTCAATGATATAAGCAAATCGATTGTTTTCTGTGGGAAAAAAGCTATAAGCTGAAAAAAAAATTTTCCCCTGTACTCAAACAACCAATGTAATCAAAATAATAGTTTCAAGATGAATACAGAACATTATCAAATGGCATGAAATGGGAAAAAAACTACAACCCATTAAATATCTAATTTATAGCAATAGAAATCCCACAAAACATACCGTATTAATTCCCAGTAGATTTTCAAAATATATTCCCGCACATGGAATCCAAAAAGCATGATAAGATCAAGGTGAATAAAACAGTTAAGTTAACACAGAAATTAAAAGCTATGGAGTCAGTTAATTCATGTTGAAATATTGTGATAAATATAATTAATATAACATAAATAAAAAATAATTACATTATTTATAATACCTAAAAACAATTTTAAATTGTATAATAACAATTTTACAACATTGCCAATATTCAGCGTTAATTACCTCCTAGTGTAAAAAATTAAAATTATGACTTTAAAGAGGCTATTTAAAAATACAAAATTTATGGTGCTGCCATCTATTATTATTTTATACAAATGTCACAGTAAGTAGAACCTAATACATGCTAATGAATTAAAATGTATCAACTGCATTCCTACATACATCCTAATATAAACAATACCATACTGTATTTCATTATTCAGAATTTTTTTAAAAATAAATGTTAATACAATAAATTCTATTACCATACCATTAAATCTACACTGAGAAATTAAAAAACTTTTTTAACTTGATAATATATAGAATATAGGCTATATGCTATAAAATAAAATAGATTATATATTATAAAAATATAATAGTCGTAATATTTAGCTGAACAGGAAAGAAAATAAATAAATAAATAATTAATTAAATTATAAAATAAATGAATAAAAATGGATGTTTATAAGATTATCAGATACTAAAATTCCAAATAGCCTGAAGATCACATATATAGTGTGTGAATTATCCTTATAATAGTCATAAAAAAGCTAAAAAAAAAATATGATAGTGCCAATCAAACATATAAACCGATAATTAATCATGGAATACAATGTTGAAAATAAAACACTATTAAATAGTATAGAGGAATAATAATAATAAAAACCATTTGCCCAATTTTAATACATACAGTATAACATTAGTTAATCAAATAAACCAATATGCATAATAATCACTAAAAAGTTGGTATACTATTATTAATTTATATGACATTGTCCTGAGTAGACTAAATTAAAAATAAGTTAATATTGAATTTGATTAAATAAGTTAAATTTAATATGAAATTAAAAAAAGGAGGAAAAATCACCAATTACTTATAAAACATCAAATCAACATGCATATAAAATACGTATTAGAAATGTAGTTATAATACAAAAGCCCCATTATATATATATATATATATATATATTAACCATTGCGTATTATCCAGACAACACCACCCTCCTCCGTACTCTAACATCTACCCACCCAACCATCCTATAGTAATTGTTTATTTTTATTTTCCAATTTTTAATTTTTTATAAATATTTTTAATTTTATAATTTTTTTGTAATTTTGTTTACGCATTTGTTTTTTTTTTTGTTTTGTTTTTTAATAGATCATGTAAGTACTAATTGTATATTAATGAATATATGATTTTTTTTTTTTGGAAAACCATGATTTAATGCATCATAAATTAGTTTTTTAATATTATTGTTAATTAGATGAGAAGAACATAAACATTTTATTATATATAAATGATTAAGTAGTATATTTCGATATACAGAATGATGAAGACAAGATTTAAAATTTGTAAATGTATTAACTTTGAATTTAAATTCTTTACGTTTATCATATAAATCAGTTATTGTTTTGTTGTCTTTTATTGTAATTTTAAGATCTAAGAAGTTAATAGTATTGTTAGATAAGAGGTTTTCCGTTAATTCCAAATTAGTGGGATAATCAACTGGAAATTGAGAAATTTTAGATTGATCAGTGGCAATTAAAATTATGTCATCAATATAACGATATAAATGGAGATTATTATTAGTAAAAGTACGTTCATAGTTCTATAAGTCTGATAATAAACTGGATGTACAACCACCTTGTGGTATACCGACGTGCTGTAAATATAATGTATTATCTTGCAATATATAATTATTATAGATAATAAAGTTTGTTAATGATTTAAAATAAGCGATATCAATATTAGATGGTAATTCCAGTTTTTTATAATACTTTTTAAATAATGCATTTATTATATTATGTAAATCTAATAAGTCTATATTATTAAAAAGATCTTTGAAGTCATATGTCGTTATATTATATACACAGTTAAGATTTTTTAAAATAGTGACCAGTTGATAGCTATTTTTTTATACAATGTGTATTATCATTGTTTTTAGTAAGTATATATAATTGATTAAGAATATTTAATAGAAGTTTATTGGCTTTATTATTATATGTATTGCAACCAATAGTTACAGTCCTAAATTTAATTGGAGTTTTATGAAATTTGGGAAGTAGAACTAAATAAGGATAATTAAAATTAGTAGATAGAATATTTAATAGTTTATAATAACTTTGAATTTTACGATTATTTACAATTACATTTTCATTAGTTTTTTGAAAAGATTTATTAGAAGAAATACAGGTTGTAAGAAGTTGGTGATAATAAGATTTACATATGATTGCATAATTATTAGGAGGTTTGTCTACATATGTAATAACGTAGTTTTTTTGTAATTTAGTAATTTGTTGGAAAAAATGTTTGTGTTAATAGAAACCAAATCAGAAATATTATTTTTTAAAGCCATAGTTAATTTTTCAATTACTAATATTTTCCATTGATTAAAATATGCAATAGGTTTATTGTAATAGATTGAAATTTTATATATAAAAATATCTATATCATATGTAAACTGTTTGATTATAGATTTAACAGTAAATTTAGATGGAAGTCTATATTTAGTACCAAAACCCATTAGTTTTTTCAATTTAAAATCATTAACAATATTAAGATTTCCAGTGATTATATGTCCATGATCATTGTTCATATATTTTTTTAGATTGGGGTCATTGCAATTACACGGAAAATTACTTGCAGCAGATGTATTTTTTGAAAATGTATTGTAGTTAAAAATCTTTCTACCAATTGTATTCGGATATTTAAAGGTTTTTGCTATATGAAGATTATCAATAGGAAAATAACATTTTTTATCGTTAATTATAGAATTGATATTAATTTTATTAAATATATGATTTGAAAAAGTTATTATCATTTGAGTATTCGTATATGAATTTTATGTTTTTTTTTTTGTAAATTAATATTTAAAAGATTAACCCTAGTCATAATGAGATCAAAATAAATATCAGAAAAATGTTTAGAGAAAGTTTTACTTAGAAATACATTTAAATGTTGTATAATCTGTTTCTTTTTAATAGCAAATATGTATTTTCGAATTAATAACCAATTATAATGCTTTAAATATTTACTTTGAAGATCATTAATTTGTTTAGTGATATATTTTTTAGAAACTACACCTAAAGATGAACCCTTTCCACGTTTGTTTCGTGTTGTTTTACAATTTAAATTATGATTAAGAGTAAGATAAATTGGAGAATAATCAATAATGTTATTTATAGATGAGAAGACTTTGACAGGTCGATTAAATATTTCAGAATTAAGTCCATAAGGATATATTGTGTTGTAATATTTCATGTATTATGACTCCATATAAAGCCGTTCTGATTTATTTTTTAGAATTTGAAGGATTTCAATTGTCGTATTTTTAAATTGATGTTTATGAAAATGTGCAATTTCAGCTGTAGACTGTAGATCTTTTGCTTTGTTTTTATTAGCGTCTGAACGATGTTGATTGATACGTTTATGAATTGGACCTGATGTTTCACCTATCTATTTCATGTTACATAAGTTGCACTTTATGCAATAAATAACATTAAATGCTTTACAAAAATTTGAATAATTAGGATCTGAGACAATTTGTGACTGAGAAGCTTATGGACATGTCTTGCACCGAGCATCTAAACATTTACGAAAAAATAAAGGTGGAGGAAGAGAGTATAAATGGTCACTGGATGACGATCCAGGAACAACCCCATTATTGTTCCTGAACCGGGCACTACACTGCATAGATGCTATGTGTATCTTGCCAGGATCGAGATGTTTACTAAGAACTGCCATATAAGAATTTTTTTGGAAAATGCAATATTTGCAAAAAATGAGAATAAATGAAATTAAATAAGTCTTGATTAAATTTAATATTAAATATCTTGAGTATGAAATATAAATATATATACAATATGTTCAAATCAGAGAAGCAGTACTCAAAAACCATCTATAATATTTCGAAAACCAAATAATGATAACCCTCAATGCATAAACTGCAAATGCGTAAAAACCACTGGACTTTTTAGAACAAATAAAATAACCGCATCTAAAATCCAAAATCTAGAACGACATTAACCATGCAAAGACGACCAAAAACGCTATCTCAATTGACTTCTCAGATCAAAGTAATATAAATATAAATGTCTAAAGCTTATTAACATAAAACGATTATTAGAAATATATATTGCTACCATATTGATGTATATACATATATAAATAGAATAGCTAATACTGAATAAATTTAAGAAAAAAAAAATAAAAAAAAAAATAATAATAATCTAATAAATTGAAAATATAAAGGACAATACCATACAATAACAACAAGAAAATACATATAAGTTACATAACTAGAAGGTAAAATCATAAAATGAAACTTTGCGATGATAAGAATGAAAAAATGAATGGAATTTCCTAAGGGAGGTATCAGATAACTACAAGTAGAAATCATATAGATAATACACAAAGATTATGCGCAATTTGCAGCAAGGATCTAAGCGTATAATATTTAAAAGATTGCTAAAACATTTAGCAGCCTAAGTATATATAAATATATATAAGATACCAATATTAAGGACAAAATATTTCAAAATGAATTTTCATTCAAAATGAAAAGATATCATAATAAAAAACATCATAAAAAGCTTACATTCATAATTACATGCGCAAATGCAGCATAATAATTTGAATGCTAATATATAACCATTAATTAAACATCACCGACCATCATCAAAAACTGCAATATTGTGAATGATTGACTACACGCCATAAACCAACAATATAGAACTGCATGTGTAAAATAAAGTACCGTATACCTAATTACAAGAATTAACATGGAAGAAAAAAAAGAAGAATATGGATTCCGAAAAAATTGAAAAACTTATATATTGAATTACGTTTTCAAGAGTACAGAATTCAATGATATAAGCAAATCGGTTGTTTTCTGTGGGAAAAAAGCTATAAGCTGAAAAAAAAATTTCCCCTGTACTCAAACAACCAATATAATGAAAATAATAGTTTCAAGATGAATACAGAACGTTATCAAATGGCATGAAATGGAAAAAAAAACTACAACCCATTAAATATCTAATTTATAGCAATAGAAATCCCACAAATCATACCGTATTAATTCCCAGTAGATTTTCAAAATATGTTCTCGCACATGGAATCCAAAAAGCATGATAAGATCAAGGTGAATAAAACAGTTAATTTAACACAGAAATTAAAAGCTATGGAGTCAGTTAATTCATGTTGAAATATTGTGATAAATATAATTAATATAATATAAATAAAAAATAATTACATTATTTATAATACCGAAAAACAATTTTAAATTGTATAATAACAATTTTACAACATTGCCAATATTCAGCGTCAATTACATCCTAGTGTAAAAAATTAAAATTATGACTTTAAAGAGGCTATTTAAAAATACAAAATTTATGGTGCTGCCATCTATTATTATTTTATACAAATGTCACAGTAGGTAGAACCTAATACATGCTAATGAATTAAAATGTATCAACTGCATTCCTACACACATCCTAATATAAACAATACCATACTGTATTTCATTATTCAGAAATTTTTTTTAAATAAATTAAATGTTAATACAATAAATTCTGTTACCATACCATTAAATCTACACTGAGAAATTAAAAAACTTTTTTAACTTGATAATATATAGAATATAGGCTATATGCTATAAAATAAAATAAATTATATATTATAAAAATATAATAGTCGTAATATTTAGCTTTACATATAAAATGAACAGGAAAGAAAATAAATAATTAAATTATAAAATAAATGAATAAAAATGGATGTTTATAAGATTGTCAGATAAACTAAAATTCCAAATAGCCTAAAGATCACATATATAGTGTGTGAATTATCCTTATATTAGTCATAAAAAAGCTAAAAAAAATATGATAGTGCCAATCAAACATATAAACCGATAATTAATCATGGAATACAATTTTGAAAATAAAACACTATTAAATAGTATAGAGGAATAATAATAATAAAAACCATTTACCCAATTTTAATACATACAGTATAACATTAGTTAATCAAATAAACCAATATGCATAATAATCACTAAAAAGTTGGTATACTATTATTAATTTATATGACATTGTCCTGAGTAGACTAAGTTAAAAATAAGTTAATATTGAATTTGATTAAATAAGTTAAATTTAATATAAAATTAAAAAAGAGGAAAAATCACCAATTACATATAAAACATCAAATCAACATCCATATAAAATACGTATTAGAAATGTAGTTATAATACAAAAGCCCCATTTTTTTAGATAGATAGATAGATAGATATCATTTTTTCTGGACGCGATAACATCTATAATTCCGCACAAATATCTTCGAAACTGACACATAAATTTAAGGAGCAGAAAACCTCGGTCAATTTCGTTAATAGCCAAAATCGGACCACGGGAATGGAAATACGGGGGGATTTTGTGAAAACCGAAAAAACTCCTGAACTTCTTAATTATAATACATATCAAATTAGTTTAAATTTATTATTACTTCTAGGAAAAGGGCCAAAAATTTATGTATCACAGATTTTTGATAAAATTTAAAATGGTCTCAAGGGGCAAAAAAAATGGGTTTTAGGAAGAAAAAAATTTATAACTTCGTCACTTCTCAAGATATCAAATTCACTTACTTTTTTTTAAAAAATCTTCTTAATATTATCTACAACTTTTACATAAACAAGTTTTTTCACTACAAAGAAAAAAAAAGGGGGGGGAGGGGGGGGGGTGCAGAAGAAAAAAATTCATAGCTTCGTGAATTCACAAGATAGAAATTCAGCTTAAATTTATTATAATTCTTCTTAATATTATCTACACCTTTTGAATTAACACGTTTTTGGTACGACCAAGACTTACAGCAAAAACAAATTAAACAAAAATAGGGGTTGAAGAAAAAATTATCGTATTAAGGTTGCACTCAAATCCAAACTCCTTATTTTCTGTCTCATTTTTAAATTCATTTTTACCCTCAAACGCATCAAATTAGCAGGCTCTCTTATTCAGAAACTATAAAATGTGCTGTATTCGTCGATTTTTTGATAAAGGCAGAATATATTACAAAAAATGCGGTCAAAGAGGGCGTTTTGAACCGAATTTCCCGAAGCGATAATGGTGGAAATGAAAAAAAAAATGGTCGTACTGAAAAAATAATTGTTTGTAAATGAAGTTCTAATTGACTGAACCAAAAATAAAAACACAGGTCTCCAAAAAATCACGTCAGCAAATTTTATGTTTTTACTTTTAAAATGAGTCTAAAAATGTGTCAGAGAATTTCGAGTTCTGGAGCGTGGAAAAATATTTTTCCTTTAATACCCGCCTTAACATGATTCTGATAAAACCAGCTCTTATAGAAAAATGAAATTAAAAACTCGTCAAAAGCGTACATATAAAATTGTTAAACTGGGTTTATCTCTAATCTTGATTTAGTTTTTGTTGATGAACTTAGTACTTAACTTCGAAATCTACCTTCGCCTGTAGGCCAAGCCGGAAGGGAGTTTTGTTTAAACTAATTAATTGTGTCATAATGAAGAGAACGGATATTTTTTCCAACTAGATTAAATCATACTCAAGGCTGGGGAGCACAGTTGAATTTTATTCCAACAGAGCGAAAAGTTTCCAAATCAGGAATCGAACCTGGATACTTGGCGCATACAAGGCTCCAGCCTTGAATATTAATTAATTGTGTTTCGCAGATCTGGTCCTTACAGTTATGGAACACACCTGTCAGAAAAATATAAAAATTCTTTTGTTATTGTTTTTTTTTATGTATATTTGTGGGTTTTTTAGTTCTAAATTGTAGGCGAGGCGTGATTTTAAAATTTTCTCAAATTTGTATAATTTTTTTTTAATTTTACACCAAAATTAAATTTTTTCTTGCATAAATCATTTTTCTTCATAAAATCATTTTATTATTTGTCAAAAAGGTCTAAAATACTCAAAAAATTAAATAAAAAATAGTTAAAAGTGTAGTGAGCCATCTGGAACTACTCCTGAATGTATTTTTAATAGAGCAAATAATAAAAAATCATGTTAGTATTTTTTTATCTGTATGCATTTCTTAGTTTAATTTTACCCATCTTTTAACCGATAAGCATTGTTAAAAATTTTGTTCAACATTTCACCAAAACATTGTACCGAAATAGTGCATCCATAAGATGCTGAAACTTTGTTCCAACATCTAGTGCCCCGAATGAAACATAAACTTGTGTAGGTTGAGTGTACATGACTGGTGTGACTGGATCATGTATTATGTGTTCATGAGTGTATAAACTTGTGTGCATGAGCTGGTAAAATGTTGAACCGAGAAATGGTAAATGTTTAAAAATAAACTGGTGAAATGTCGGACCATAAAGTAGCTAACTGTCATTCTTGCAAACTAGGACTAATCAGACTCTGTTTAACCCCTTGAAAGGGTGTGGTTCATTTTTGGACGACTTAATTTTAATCCTTAAAATACACACTGGTACCCGAATTTTAGAAAAAAAACCTTTCTTTTATTAAGTACGTGCAGAAAATATTTTATTCATTTTCAAATAAATTTGTTTGTAAATTCTGGTGTCATTCAATCATTTCAGCATTTCACAAATAGAAGTACTTTTCCCCTAAATGCGTTAAATTGGAATTCGAGACAATACATTCGACCGGATATAGACGCTTGAACAGAAAAACGAATCTATCAACTCTTGAAGCCAGCGTTCTAACGCATATATAAGCAGGCGTATACCATCGCATTCTAAAGCAGAATATTCAAAGTGCACAGAACTATTTATTCTAATTTGCTTTTACATATTGCCGTAGAATGATAAAAAAAAATTGAACCATTGTTGAAGTTTCACAATATTTAAGAGTTTTTAAAGAAAAAAATCTAACGTGCTTCTGCTTTTACTGCACCATCAAATAGTTCAACTTTGAAAGAAAATTTTTTACATTGTATGCACAATTATGGATATACAATAAATAACCACAATAATGAATTATAAAAAAAATATATTATTTTTAAGTCGTGCCGTATTTCTGCATTTACCCGTCCTATGAATGTTAATGTTTTAGATATTTTGAAATAAATGAACACTAACTCAGTTCTTTAATTAGCTCATATAAAATTACTAAAACGGGGAATATTTTTTTTTTAAATTTTAATTGGATAAAATTTATCTTGAAGTATTATCATGGATTCAAAGAAAACACTTGAAAAAAAAGAAATCTGTAAAATAATCAGTATAAGTAAAACAAAAAAACTCTCAAGAAGGACAGAAGTTAAAAGATCAACATTCTAAGTTTTCTTGGTGCTTCCGGAGTGTTGTCATAGATTAATTTTTTTCGCTCTTTTTAAAACTAACAGTATATAATATTTTGATTTTCCTCTCAGAAATATTCTAAAGAATAAAATATTCAATATACTCGACTTAAAACTTAATGAATATTTCAAAAGAAAAAAAACTTGAAATTTGGTACTGCAACACCTGCTTCTTCTTTTTAGATATATCAAAAAATCTTATTTTATTTAAACGTAAATCATCTAGCGTCCATCCTGTATTCTTTGGAAGACCTTTATTGCAGACGTAATTTATCACCCGTAAAATCAGTTTATCCATCTGGATAAATGAAAAAGACCTTTTTTAATAAGTTTACTTTTATGTTACGATGGTGGTTTGATGGTTTCAGGTGCAGTAGCTGAAGCTGAAAAACAGGGATATGGCATGTGCTTTTAGCAGCTGAAGGACTAAAAATATTCCACATGAATGAAAACCATTGGTACTTGCTGTTGATGCTTTTATTATCCAAGTAATGTTAGCTTATATAGAACATTAAAAGGGGAATAAGATTACTTTTTCTGATCCGAAGGAAGTACTAAAATAAATTGTTTAAGATTCCGAAAAAATTGTAAATAATTCACTTCTTTCTTTCGTTTTTCTTATTTTTCTTATTGTTTTTTTCAAAACAAATACTATGTATCGTGTCTTTAAAAGTGCTTAACACAAATATAAAGAAATGAAAATCTCTATTTTTCCTTATACACACAAAAGTGCTTAACACAAATATAAAGAGATGAAAATCCCTATTTTTCCTTATACACACACACTCACACAAACCTATTTAAGAAAAACAGACACTGAAGGTTGTGATCATTTGATATCTATGACTCTTTGGTGAAAACAGGATTTCGTTTTCTGTAATGATGCTGCACCGGTTGTCGTTAACATACGGAGCGAATTTTTTCCATGGAGAAGATGAACCAGTCAAAGCATCAACAGATTAAAATTGAATAAAAGACCTTTTTTAATAAGTTTACTTTTATAATACGATGGAGTTTGATGGTTTTAGGTGCAATAGCTAAAGCTAAAAAGCAGGGACATAGCATGGGCATTTAGCAGCTGGAGAACTAAAAATATTCCATGTGAATGAAAGCTATTAGTATTGGCTGTTGATAGTTTTATCATCCGCGTAATGTTGGCTTGCATCGAGCATTAAAAGTTAAATAGAATAACTTTTTCTGATCTAAAAGATTTACTAAAATAAATTGTTTAAGATTCTGATAAAATTGTAAATAATTCACTTATTTCTGTCGTTATTCTTTTTATTATTCTTTTTCTTTTTTTCAAAGGGTGAAACATGGTCTAACACGTGTTTTAAGTGCTTAAAAAATATATAAGGATATGAAATTTTCTATCATTAATTGTAGACACACACCTCAACAAAACTGAGTCTATCTTTGAGATAGTTGAATTTTTGTTAAGAACCTTAGTTCGTTTTCTGTTATAATGTTAAAATTTTTAATTCAGGTTTTCACATGGTTTAATAGTTTCAGGTGCAGTAGCTGAAGCTGAAGGATTTAAAATATTCTATATGAATAAAAACCGTTGGTACTTGTTGCTGATGCTTCTTTATCCTTATAATGTTAGTTTGCATAGAGTATTAAGCCTGTCAGGGCAAAGAACTTCTATTCGTAAAATGCTGAAATGATTGAATGGCATATAAATATAATTACCAGAATACCAGAATTAACAATATTTACTAAAATTTACAAACAAATTTATTTGAAAATAATTAAAAGCTTTTCTTCACGTACTTAATAAAAAAGATCATTCCAAAATTTTGATACGAATGGGGCATTTAGGGATTAAAATTAAATGGTCCAAAAATGAACCACCTTCCTTCAAAGGGTTAAAAGGACAATAGGATTATTTTTTCTGATCTGAAAGAAGTACTAAAATAAATTGTTTACGATTTTGAAAAAAGCGTAAATAATTCACTTATTTTTTTCGCTATGTTCTTCTTTTTTTCCAAAAAGTAATTGTGCGATATCTGAAGTATAATGAACGTAATCTGAAGTACATTGTGTCTTTAAGTGCTTAAGGGCCTGTTGTTCTGGAGCCTCTACCTACACTATTTTATGATTGTGAAGAAAAATAGTTTGTTTTGTCTTTTCGGATCTCTAAACTAATACTTTTTGGTGTTCCCCTATCAATGAGAAAATACGAGAAACTTTCATTTTACACGAAAATACGACTAGCTTTTCCACGTGAACTTTGCTTAAGATACAAAATATATTAATCGATTTTTAATTAAGTAAATTTTCCTTTGTAAAATGACCAGTTTAAATAAGAAAAAAATCATGGCTCCCCCTATTGAAATATTATATTAAATATGTTTCAAAAATGACAAGTTTATTTGAAAATAAAAGTTGTTTTATTTCTATTATTTTTATATTAAATTCATTTTACTTAAATATTGTGTGGTTTTTCAAATTTGCTGTTTCAAGTACATTGCAGAAAGCTATGCATTTATATCGCTTGCCATTTTTGAATAAAGAGACCCGTCATTTTTGGAACAACCGGTATATGGACTGCGTACAACTAGACTGTTAAAAATTTTATTTCAAGGTTGATCTAATCTATATGTTGTAAAATAATGAGAATAACCAGAATATTGTTGTTCTTAACTGCAAAAATCTTTTATTCATGGTTTAAATTTGAAAATTAATTTATGTTTCGCCAAAAAATGTAGTTTTTCAAGAGCCAATCACTACTTATCAATACACTCTTGAATTGTTGATTTAGAGCATTAACGTATCCGTCTGCAAGTTTATAGGTTAGAGCTCAAGCTACAAGCACAGATGCGTCTGATTTGAATCCCGATCAGGCTTGGATATTCAAAATGTGTTGTATTCCGCTAAAAAGTGGTCTTGGTTAGTCCATGCTTGCAAAGGAAATCTGTAGCGACTTTATACCGGGTGTCCCAAAAATGACTGATGGATTTTAAAATTCAATAACTTGCAAACGGCAACAGATATTAAAAAAATTCTTGCAGGAGGATTATGTATGATGCCAGAAGTTTTTTACTGTGATTCTTGATTTTAGTTCGAATTTCAAGCAATAGATGGCGCTTAGAGAAATAGGTGCACAGTCCAGACCCGATTTTTGGTACTTCGGGATCCATTCAATATCATTTGATCTCCTTTTTTTCGCAAAGAAGGGAGAGGCTGGAAAATCGAGCCTGGATTTCGCGGTTATTGCTTGCAACGCCATCTATCGATGCTATTTGTAACTAAAACTGAGAATCGCAGCATAAAAACTCCTGACATCTTACATAACACTCCTGCAAGAATTTTTTAAATATCTGTCACCGTTTGCAAGTTATTGAATTTTAAAATGCATCAGTAATTTTTGGGACACCCGGTAGTTCGGCATTTTATGTGTTTATTTTTCAACATTTTAAAAATTTATTTCTCAATATTTTACTATTGCATGGTTAAATCTAGACAAATTTATGGGCCAAAATAGCGAGGTCATAATAAGTTGTTTTGATATTCTAATGAATGATTCGGGTATGCGCAAAAGCATAACTACCAAACTTTGTATTCTTTCTAATCCATTACAACCAAATATTTCATTTTAAAAAATGTGTAGCTCTTAATTCATTTATTTTTTTTTAAATGTCTGGCTTTAATTTATTAAAAAGGATACTAAAGTTTGCATCTATTCCTTTACGCATGCCCGAAAGATTCATTCGATTACCAAAATATTATGCCCATCACTAGTTCAAATGGTGTGTTGAATGTTGCAACAAGTTTTCACCATCTTATCATTGCAGCAACTGCAAACAAAATTTGTTTCAGTCCATTAAAATTTTTAACAGAGTATGTTTTATTTCAGAAATATGCGCTTTTCTTTAATAAAATTCATTGTTATTTCTTATCATAATCCCTAAATATGTAAAATTCACAAAAATTGAATTTTTTTATTTTACGTTTTATTTTTTGGATAATCTCTCATACCGTGAAATCTACGATCCTACCCTATAGTTACACCACTGTTGTTTGTAAAAGTCTGGATAAAAGAAGAACTATAGAAAACCTTTTTGGACACAAAATATTAATAAAGTGTCATTTTGATATCATAAGCATTTTTTCTTCATCTGAAAAGAAAACGATTCCGATACATTTGTAACAATTGACACGTATTTATCATTTTTATGTTTGAATAGATTATTACATCTGAGTCCAAATATTATCCTTTACGTGATATCTTACTCTAATATGTCACTTAAGAAAGACATTTATTGTAGATTTCTGCATCATGATTCCATACAAATGTATAAGTAATCTTTGTTCCCCATTTTTGATTCTTTGCCGAATGTAACTCATTTTATGTTGAGTCTGATAAAGATGAACGAACGGATGAATTATCTGTATTTTCATAGCGATTGGCAGTGACTGGTTAATGACTAAAAGATTCTGATAAAGACTTCAATCTCTTCGACTGACGTGGTTCATTTGAATGTTTCAGAGTCAATTTAAAGATTCGGATAATTGCAGATATTATAATGAGTTCAATACATTTTCTCGAAGAAAATTATTATTTCTTTCCTCTAAGTAGTGCATGAATGAGTGCATGAATGAATTGTCAGAGAATTTAAGAATTAGAGCTTACAGATTAATACCAAAAATAGAAATTTTGATGATATCCTTACATTTTTATGTAGATTGTGGATCATTTTCTTATTTAGGAAACAATTTTCTATACTAGATGTTCCTGAACTATGGATAGCGGGCGGCGTTTTGGTGAGTCGTATATTAACATATCAATTCTTCCAAAATACATTATTTGATGTGGTGTTAAAATATATCGGACATATATTACATATTTAATGGAAAAAATAAGAAAGAAATAGGAATAAGAAATTTTGTGAAAATATAGTGTTTTATTAATTTCTGTGAAAGAGCGACTTGAGACTGAAATTAAACCGTAACTATTGTCACAGAAATTAGTTGTATAGTTACTGTAAGTGGTCTCAGTTACCACTTGATCTAAATATCAATAAAAGGCTTGATTAACTCATGGGATACTGTATTTGTACTAAATAACATGTATGATAATTAGGATAAGCGAAGCTAATCCTCTACTAAGCTACGCAAATTACATTTTGTCGTACACTTTACAAAAAAACTATTCAGTATTTTGACTGGAAATTAAACATAAAAATAAATTATGATCTGTAGATTTGCGCAATATTATTTTTTTACAGGATAACCTTAAAAATTTTATTATTTTAATTCATTTATTTTACATGTTTTTCCATTACGGACGCATTTTTGCAAATAAAAAATGAAACACGTATATTTTCAGAAGAAAAAATAAATCATGGAGTTAGTAATTATAGATAGAACCAAAACTAATTAAATAAATAAAATATTTTTTTATTATTATTCTGCCAAAATCTCTCAAAAACTGTTTTTTTTATTTAATTAAGGAAAGAAACCTTTTTGGACTTGATAGAAATAAAATATAATCTGTAGATTCTGACAAAATTATTTTTGTATCGAATGATTTAATAAAAAGCATTTTTTATTATTTTGTTGAATATATTTTTCCATTATACGGATTTATTTTTGTAAACGATAATGAAACCTGCGTATTTCTTGTAGAAAATAAAAATCATTGAGTCAGTAAAAATAAATATAGTCATGAATGATTAAGTAAAATATTATCGTTGCATCAAAATTTCTAATTTTTTTCTTAATTATTTAAATAAGGAAAGGAACCTATATATCTGCAGTTTGCGAAGACGAAATATTTTAAATATTGAAAATAACTGCAGAATTTATACTTCAAACCGTAAAAGAACATTAAACTTTCTTATATTAAAAATGTATGTTATTTGAGAGGAAAATATGCATTTTAATAGAATACTTTATTAAGATAGATTGGAAATGGCGCATATTTAGGTGCTCTTTCCTTTTAATCAAATAACAGTTTCACGATTTCTTTTATGAAATTTTTAAAATACAGTAAACCATCGATTTAACGGACTAATTGGGACTAAGATGTGTCCGTTAAATCGCAAAGTACTATTTATAATATTATTTTATTATAATTATAGTACACATATATATTATTACGTACTTTTAATTACATATATTATTACAGTGCAAATTACATATATATATATATATATACAATTTATACAGTGTATATACATGTATTGTATATATACAATGTATGTATATACATAAATATATATTGTATATACATATATACTATTGTATATATATATATATAAACACAATATATTACTTTTAATAATACAATATTGGTAATGAAATACAAACGAATTAACACATATGCAACTTTTATGCATGCATAGAACGAAAAGCATATCACATGGCCGCATAGGTTGCCAGCATCATTGCGCATGCTTAGAACGAAAACCACGCTGCAGTGAGAATCAAAGCGCGCGCTTTCGGCGTTTCGTGTTCTTTCCCTTTTTTTAAGGTTTCGTTCATTTGATCACGAGATATTGTGTCGCCACAGACATAATAAATATTTTTTTTATTTTACCGAGAAATCGCTTTTTAAAACTAGTAAAAAGAAATGCTTTGTCGTTGTTCATTGCTTGATTTTTTACATATAAAAGCTTAAAAGAGGGTTGCGTGTTGATTCTCAAGTAGGGGAGGGGGAGGGGGGGCAGTAATACTTTTTTTTTTCGAAGCGTGTTTCATCGTTTTAGAAGCTGTTTTATCATGGAGGCTTCCGGTAAATAATAGTGATAAATAAATATTTGACATTTGTCAAATATAAAAATTTTAAATACGAGCGTTGAATTTCAGGTTAGGGAGAGGGGAATAATTTTAAATTAACGATTTTGATTTGTTAATTTAAGGATAAAGTGTTTTAAAAGGGATATTAAACGAAACCCTCTGTGCGATCTGCGATCACACTTACCCACTTGTTTTACTTTAATTTTTGTTTAATTTTTAATTTTTTTTTTTATTAGTCCGTTGAATCCGAAGTCCGTTGAACCGAGGTCCGTTAAATCGAGGTTTACTGTAACCTTTTTTATGAGAATTATAGCGCATTTTCAATGAATTAAAATTCGTGAAAATTCAGTTATTTACATTCAATTATAAAAGTATTTTTCAGTATTAAGAATTCAAGTGCGCAATTTATTCTTATTATGTGAAATCATTTACGCAGACTATACTTACGCATTTTAAAAGATTTTGATTTTTTTTTTGTAAAGTGGCAACAAAAGAATTGTAAACAAATAACAATAATTGTTTTAATTAATAAATTAATTAAACATCTTTAAAAGAGCTTTTATTTACTTACTTACGCATTTAAAAAGAATTATATTATGAAGAATTACACTTACGCATTTTAAAAGAATTATATTATGATTTTTTTTTTTGTAAAGTGGCAACAAAAGGATTGTAAACAAATAAAATTAATTGTTGTAATTAATAAAGGTTCTGCCTTTTTTCCTCGTGAAGGAAGGTTGTTCCAAGGAATTTTTCCAAAAGTGATCATTTGAGGTCATTCCGGCAAAAGCCGTAGCGAATACCTCATAGCTTAAATATCTAAAAAATATATCTGTCTAATTAATAAAATGTAAAAACATCTTTAAAAGAGATTTTAGTTGAAAATTTAAAAATACTTTGTAAAAATTTGCTTCGAAAATATTTTTATTTTTACCAGTCTTATATGGGTCATTCCATACAAAATGAGCAAATCACCTGTGGCAGACATGTCACAGATTTTAACGAAAATCATTTTGTAAGTAGATCATATCTATTTCTGAGTAAATGTAAAATAATAGATTTTAGGATTGTTTATTTAAGTATTAAAATTTATATTAAAAGTGGATGCAAAATCGTGGTTTTGGCTACATGCTTGAAGTTTCAATTTTGATTATTAGCCTTAAGCAAGCAAAGACTATATTAAAAATTATTTATAATTAGGAACGAATAATAAGTAACAGAATGACGTAAGTTAGCAATTGTATTTTTATTCCTTAATGAGAAGAAAACTATTTTTCAAAATTTTTGAGGGGAAAATGCGACGTTTCTATTGAGATGAAGGACACCTCTGACAATATCAAAATTGCTTGACGTTATAGCTAAAAGTATATATATTAAATATTCAAACTTTCATTCTTGCCTTTTTATTCCTTAATGAGAAAAAAAATAAATAGTAAAAAATGTTGAGGATAAAATGCAATATTTCTATCACTTGTTTCGACGTGAAGGAAAGCTTTTTAAAACTTTTAATTCTTTTGATATTATAGATAACTGTGTATATTTTAAATATAAAAACTTTTATACTTGCTTTCAGTTTATTTTTGCCTCAAGAAGATTTTTTTTTTTAATTAAAGTAGTAAAAAAAAGCTCAGTTGAACAAAATATTATATATTAACACCTAAACCCACATACAGAAAATAGATGGGAGCACTAAATTTTTTCACCTTGAAATCGTGCAATATTTTAAGAAACGCGCGCGAATTAAAAAAAATAGCTCATGGAATGTAGTTAATATTGCCTTTTTAACCCAATTTTGTGACGTTAGGAATCAAAAGGCAATCTTGAAAAAATTTTTTAGCAGATTATGGACTTATTGATCTTTATGTCTGTGCAATAACTGTAATGTGGGACTTTTCCTTCATTATTTTTTTTTTACTTATCAATAAGAGGAAAAATTACGATTTTGTCTTTTTTTTTAAGTTTCTAAATTTTTTTAAAGGTGAAGGAAATACATGGCAACTTAAAAACTTTAGTAATTCGATCCTAATATGTAACACTACATCAGGCATTAACTTCTCAGATGTTTTTTAATTCCTTGAATTTTTATAACGTTTTTAATTTTCTCAAAATTTGCAAATTTTCAATTTTCACAACCAATTAAAGATTAATCATGGTGTTACCAGATTATTATTACTCAATAAATAAGAAGATAATTTTTCACAGGTTACATTATTATAAAAAAATTCATTTCAGTTAAATAGTTTTCAAGATACAGAACTTCAAACCTGCAACTTTGGACGATTGCACACATGCCATTCTTTATTTTTTAAATGTCCAAAACTGCTAAAATAATTTATTTTTTGTGAAAATATTTTTCAGAGCTCTATTTGAATATGAATTGAACCTGTATATCAAATTTTATTAAAATCGGTTACTATGTGGCCACGACTTTTTTTAAAATTTTGCTCATTTTATGTGGAATGACCCATATCATAAATATAAAATTCCGAGGAAATTCTTAGTTATTTGGCTGAATTTACATTTCTAAAGTTAAAATGCGCCAAAACATAAAATAACGATTTTTCTTAATAAAGATGCAAAATTAATATAAAAAAATATTGTTAATTTCAAATATTTATCTTATTAAATAATGCTTCGCGAATCCAAACAAAGGATGGCTTTTGCTAGTTTTATGATCAAACTCCACCTATTCAGAAGTTTCTAGTGATCAAAAGATGAATAAAAGGCTCAATTAGCTCATGGTATACAGTTTCTGTACTAGAAATTATGTACAAGAATTTATAATCAAAATCCACCTACTCAGAAGTGTCTAGTGATAGTACTGGGCTTTCAAACGCAACAAAATTTTACTAGTATATATAGTTAAACTGAAAATTGCAAGTACTTTTACTGCGTATTGTTTACATTGTTACTAAGTTAAACGAAATTAAAAAATGATAGTTATAGTTATTTAAATCTTACGTAAAATGAAATATTCATAGCGTAAAAAATAAATAAAAAATCCCAGGAGCTTTCCTGAGAAATTATGGTCAAATAGTTGCCTAAAATTTTTCAAGGAAAGTTACTTCAAAATATTAGAAACTTCTGGAAAGTTCGATTCATCTACAGTTCTCGTAAACTTTGAGCAATAATGTTTCAGAATATAAAACAAGAATTTTCCAGGAAATTATTTTGGTAAGTAGCTGCCCATTATTTCCGAGAAATGTTCCTGGACTTTTTTACAGTGTACTTTAATTTATACGGCTCGTCAAAGTGAGCCTACCAAATAGCAATATTCACCTTTTTCCATAATAGAAATTCTACAGTTAAATAAAACAAACATTGTTCGGAAACAATGAATTGATAATTGGAAACCCCTGTCCTAGAGAAGAGATTATGATTTCAGGCTTGAATATTCGTTATGGTACAAAATCTGTTTTAAACTCAATTAAGTCTATTAAAGTCTATTTAGCACTCATGTGCTAAAAGGCCTCGCAGCGGATAGGAAAATTTTTATTCTTCTTGCCATTATTATAAAATGATTATCTTCACAATATATCTCTATTATATTTGTTAAAGAAGTTTATGCTGAAGGGCATTGATTCGGGATACTGGTAGGAACAATAAAACTTTTCCCATTGCCGCAAGTCCTGCTGTAACGCTCCCAAACCACCCAATATTGCGACTTCCTATTTGAATTTTCTATGAAATTTTAAAATAATAACAGAGAGAGCCAGATGATAAGTTTCCTTGGGCAGCTATGGACAGTGTTTTTATTCAAGTGAAATTGTAGACTGCGATTATAAAGAAGAAGGATTACTTTATTTTTCTGAGCAATCAAATTGGTATGAAAATTTTCAATTCGTAATCCTCGTTAAGCCTTCGTGCAGCAATAGAAGGGTTAATTCGAGTTCCTGTGGCAGCCTGTAGGTCTGAAGGTCTCTTGCAGTCGCTTCGCAGTTTCTTCGGGCCGGCAATGACAGGAAACGGTCTTCGGATGCAGTTGTTGTCCTTGGTCTCCCTTGACCAGGCTGTCTATCAACGGATACAGTGCTTAAAAAGCGGCTCGATTCTCTTAATATGACACTTTGAGGGATATTCAAATCTTGGGCGACCTCCACTTGTTTTTGACCTCCTTCGATTCTACCAATTATTCGCCACTTTTGACCTTCACTTTAATTATGCTTTTGAGCCATAACTAATGAATACTGATCATTCTCAGACACCGCATTCACTTTAAACATCACTACAGACCAGAATTCTAACATACGTCCATTGCGCACTACATTGTCAATCACCTAATTTGCATATTTCCGACGCTAACGTATGGGCGGAAGTGGAATTTTGTATTCAATAATATTTAATTAACATACAGTAATTGCAGAGTTGGTCATTGGTTGCAACATTAACTTAGTGAGCATATTTTTTTCATTATCCTTTAATTTTGATGACTAGTGTATTTATTGAAAGGAAAACCCAAATTTATCACCAGCAAGCAGCTGATCACAAAATCAGAGTGCATGCGTTTTGTGTTTCTTTACAAACAAGTACAGCAATTATGAGTAGCCAGCTAAACTTTATCATTTCTTTTCAAGATAGTTAGATTTCCCTATGATAAATATTAATTAACGAAGCTTTTATCTTCCACAAGAGTATTTTCCTGTTGAATCAAACGTCACGAAATCTCTGTCGAGTAGTGATAGCCAAATTTTATTTAATGCAGTTTTTCATTGTTTGTAACCCTTTTTTTATTCAGTATTCGATCTAGAACTCTTGGCCTGAATATATGTAAGACCATTTGGTTCGTGGAATCACAACAGCTCTTTTTTCACATCTTCCATCTGCCCTTTCGCTTAGCATTTTATATTTATTTTCACACCAATTTTTCATTTCTGTTATGAAGTTTTGCGACTCGCTGCATAAGAAGATGTTTTATTTTAAAAAAATGATTTAAAACTCTAATTATCAATCATTTTTAATATAAGATTTGTGATTTATAAAAAAATTGAGTCATACAATAAATTTTCAAGCATTTATTTTTAAAGAGAACGTAATGAAAATGTAAGAAAGAAGGTCTAAAAAAACACTTGTGTTTCATTATTCGAAAGATTATTTCACAGGTTTTTCTTTTTTTCCAGGATAAACAAATATAGCATATTTGTTTCTTTGTGTTAACCCTTCCTACGTCATTATTTAAACTTTAATTATCAATAATTTTGTATTACAAGATTTATGATTTAAAAAAAATATGGTCACTAAATTAACTCCTGAAATATTTATTTTAAAAGAAAACATGATAAAAATGTAAAAATGCGGCTCTACAAAATTCTCTCACTGTTTCATTATTCGGATGCATATTTTTTAGTCTTTCAAGAATCATTTGCGTCTTTATATTAACTCTTTATGTCTCATTATTCAAACTTTAATTAGAAATTATTTTGTAACATAAGATTTGTGATTTATAAAAAATTGATCACTATATGTTTCCAAACACTTATTTTAAAAAAGAATATGACAAAAATCTAAAAATGAGGTTCTACAAAATACTCTCTAGGTTTAATTTTTTAGAAGCCTATTTTACAGTTTTTTTCAGGATTAACAAAATAACATATTTGCTTCTTCATATTAACCCTTTCTATCTCATTGTTCAAACTTTGTAACCCAAGATGGCATTTGTGAGTTATAGAAAAATTGATCCGTAAATTAGATTTTCAAACGTTAGTTTAAAAGAGAATATAATAAAAATGTAATAAATGAGGTTCTACAAAATACTCATTGCGTTTTATTATTGGGAAGATTATTTCTTAGCTTTTCGAGAATAAATAAAATAACATAGTTGCTCCCTTATATTAACTCTTTTTATTGCGTTATTCAAACTTTAATTATATTTTGTAATATAAAACTTGTGGTTTATAAAATTATTTACCACTTAATTAAATTTCAAAATGTTTATTTTAAAAGCCAACATGATAAAAGTGTAAAAATGAGGTTCTACAAAATGCTCTCTGTGTTTCATTATTCGAAAGATCATTTCTTAGCTTTTCCGAGATAAGCAAAATAACATGTTTGCTTCTTTATATTAACCCTTTCTACCTCATTATTCTTAAAAACCATGTTTATGCATCAGGTGGGAATTTTTAACCCATGCATTGTCAAAAGAAAGGAGATTTTTTAAAATAATGCAGGAAGTTATTTACTTCCATTTTATTTCGGAACGCTAGTTTTTTTTTTTTTTTTTTTTTTTTTTTTTTCTTTCCTTTTACAACAAGAATAAAATATCTTTGAAGTATAGTAATAAAACTCTTCTGCATGAAAAAAAGGATCTCATTACATTTCTAGAACACGTAACTTTTGCATTTAAATCAAAAAGTTCCTTAACATAATCACAGTAACTCAATAAAGATGTGGTTGGAAAATGAAAGAGGAACATTTTTATCTATTTATCTAAAGATATATAAATATATATCCTTCTTTTACTTTTTTTGTGTATTTAAAAGATTTTTAATGTTATCAAACAAGTAGTTTATCTAAATAACTTGTAAAAGTCAAATGCGATTAAAATGTAAAAATATGGAAAGTGGATTATTCATTATGAAAATAAATAACATTCGTTTTAAATTACATTCTTTTTTTTTTTTTTTTTTTTTTTTTTTTTTTGAGAAAAGGAGATAGGAGAAGATATCGTCAACGTCACTAGTTTGCACTTGTATTGTACAGATGTGAAACTGTTAGGAAGATATACAAGCTAATGTTTATAAGCTGGGTAAAAGTAGCAGACGACAAAATAAAAGAAAGAGAAATGAAAATTTGATTCTTTTGATTTATGGTATTTCGTTGCATGGATAGTCATTCGAAGAAAATGTCATTTTGTGTATATAATGTTTTAAATAAATATAGTTTTTAGGGAATGCAACACGTTTTCAAAGCGTAATTCATATAAAAATAAAATATAGTTGTTTAAATAATCTAATGTAAAAATGCAATTATGTGAAAAAGTAATCTAAAGAAGTACATACCCAAATTCCAATCTACATACTAAAAGAAGTGTATAACACAAATATAAAGTGTATATTATTAAAAGAAAAAGTAATTAGTTCGTTGACTTATATCAAATTTTGATATAAAAAATCATCATTTCATTTTATGCCATAAAATCAGATTCTTTTTTTTTTTTTTTTATCAAATCAAAAGTTTAAGTTTTTGATCATGCGATATCTCTGGAAATCGAATTCAGGATTTTATAACAATTTCGAAAATATTTCTGTATTAAAGGGTTAAGGAATAATTCATGAGCTTTTCTTTTTTTTTTTTTTTTTTTTTTTTTTTTTACATATTTTAAACATTGCATTACCACAAATTATTCAGTAATGCACTCTCTGCTGTTATTTACGGCTTCCTCCCATCGTTCAATAAGTCTTCCGATGCCTCTCTGATAGAACTCTCACGGTTTTGATTCAAACCATTCACCCAATCAAGCCCTCAATTCTGCACCACTATTGAATGATACACCGCACAAAACGTTTGAAAGTGAAAAAAATAGATGAAAATCTGACGGCGCCGAGACTGGAGAGTATGGAGCATGAAAAAGCAAATGGTGTCAAAAATTCTCAGTTTTCATCCACTTCACATTCTACACCGCGTCCCAAAAGTTTAGACAATCAATAAAATTTGTATTAACGTAAAATGTAATAAGGTACAATTAAAATTTGTAAGATAGGTAATAAATAAAAGCAGTTTTGCTGATATACACATATAAATTGCGATCAAAGGTTTGAAATTATAAAATATACTTTAAACTATATAACAATATGTTGTCCCAAAAGTATAGACACAATACATGCATTACATGTTTTCTTTTACATTTTTGTTCACAAAATAAAATATTTGTATTTTCGTCTGCTTCTATAAATGCAGAATAATTTTCCCTTTAATTGAAATATCGTCTGCCGTATTTTTAGCATAATAATTTATTGAAATTTTGTGGAATCAAATGAGTTCAATGTATTGTTTTGTTTGTGATTCGGAAAAGACATTTCTTGCGTATTCTGATAAAAATGCCATCTATTTTTCCAAATTTCATCTATTTTTGAAAGTGAAAAAAATAGATGAAAATCTGACGGCGCCGAGACTGGAGAGTATGGAGCATGAAAAAGCAAATGGTGTCAAAAATTCTCAGTTTTCATCCACTTCACATTCTACACTGCGTCCCAAAAGTTTAGACAATCAATAAAATTTGTATTAACGTAAAATGTAATAAGGTACAATTAAAATTTGTAAGATAGGTAATAAATAAAAGCAGTTTTGCTGATATACACATATAAATTGCGATCAAAGGTTTGAAATTATAAAATATACTTTAAACTATATAACAATATGTTGTCCCAAAAGTATAGACACAATACATGCATTACATGTTTTCTTTTACATTTTTGTTCACAAAATAAAATATTTGTATTTTCGTCTGCTTCTATAAATGCAGAATAATTTTCCCTTTAATTGAAATATCGTCTGCCGTATTTTTAGCATAATAATTTATTGAAATTTTGTGGAATCAAATGAGTTCAATGTATTGTTTTGTTTGTGATTCGGAAAAGACATTTCTTGCGTATTCTGATAAAAATGCCATCTATTTTTCCAAATTTCATCTATTTTTGAAAGTGAAAAAAATAGATGAAAATCTGACGGCGCCGAGACTGGAGAGTATGGAGCATGAAAAAGCAAATGGTGTCAAAAATTCTCAGTTTTCATCCACTTCACATTCTACACTGCGTCCCAAAAGTTTAGACAATCAATAAAATTTGTATTAACGTAAAATGTAATAAGGTACAATTAAAATTTGTAAGATAGGTAATAAATAAAAGCAGTTTTGCTGATATACACATATAAATTGCGATCAAAGGTTTGAAATTATAAAATATACTTTAAACTATATAACAATATGTTGTCCCAAAAGTATAGACACAATACATGCATTACATGTTTTCTTTTACATTTTTGTTCACAAAATAAAATATTTGTATTTTCGTCTGCTTCTATAAATGCAGAATAATTTTCCCTTTAATTGAAATATCGTCTGCCGTATTTTTAGCATAATAATTTATTGAAATTTTGTGGAATCAAATGAGTTCAATGTATTGTTTTGTTTGTGATTCGGAAAAGACATTTCTTGCGTATTCTGATAAAAATGCCATCTATTTTTCCAAATTTCATCTATTTTTGAAAGTGAAAAAAATAGATGAAAATCTGACGGCGCCGAGACTGGAGAGTATGGAGCATGAAAAAGCAAATGGTGTCAAAAATTCTCAGTTTTCATCCACTTCACATTCTACACTGCGTCCCAAAAGTTTAGACAATCAATAAAATTTGTATTAACGTAAAATGTAATAAGGTACAATTAAAATTTGTAAGATAGGTAATAAATAAAAGCAGTTTTGCTGATATACACATATAAATTGCGATCAAAGGTTTGAAATTATAAAATATACTTTAAACTATATAACAATATGTTGTCCCAAAAGTATAGACACAATACATGCATTACATGTTTTCTTTTACATTTTTGTTCACAAAATAAAATATTTGTATTTTCGTCTGCTTCTATAAATGCAGAATAATTTTCCCTTTAATTGAAATATCGTCTGCCGTATTTTTAGCATAATAATTTATTGAAATTTTGTGGAATCAAATGAGTTCAATGTATTGTTTTGTTTGTGATTCGGAAAAGACATTTCTTGCGTATTCTGATAAAAATGCCATCTATTTTTCCAAATTTCATCTATTTTTGAAAGTGAAAAAAATAGATGAAAATCTGACGGCGCCGAGACTGGAGAGTATGGAGCATGAAAAAGCAAATGGTGTCAAAAATTCTCAGTTTTCATCCACTTCACATTCTACACTGCGTCCCAAAAGTTTAGACAATCAATAAAATTTGTATTAACGTAAAATGTAATAAGGTACAATTAAAATTTGTAAGATAGGTAATAAATAAAAGCAGTTTTGCTGATATACACATATAAATTGCGATCAAAGGTTTGAAATTATAAAATATACTTTAAACTATATAACAATATGTTGTCCCAAAAGTATAGACACAATACATGCATTACATGTTTTCTTTTACATTTTTGTTCACAAAATAAAATATTTGTATTTTCGTCTGCTTCTATAAATGCAGAATAATTTTCCCTTTAATTGAAATATCGTCTGCCGTATTTTTAGCATAATAATTTATTGAAATTTTGTGGAATCAAATGAGTTCAATGTATTGTTTTGTTTGTGATTCGGAAAAGACATTTCTTGCGTATTCTGATAAAAATGCCATCTATTTTTCCAAATTTCATCTATTTTTGAAAGTGAAAAAAATAGATGAAAATCTGACGGTGCCGAGACTGGAGAGTATGGAGCATGAAAAAGCAAATGGTGTCAAAAATTCTCAGTTTTCATCCACTTCACATTCTACACTGCGTCCCAAAAGTTTAGACAATCAATAAAATTTGTATTAACGTAAAATGTAATAAGGTACAATTAAAATTTGTAAGATAGGTAATAAATAAAAGCAGTTTTGCTGATATACACATATAAATTGCGATCAAAGGTTTGAAATTATAAAATATACTTTAAACTATATAACAATATGTTGTCCCAAAAGTATAGACACAATACATGCATTACATGTTTTCTTTTACATTTTTGTTCACAAAATAAAATATTTGTATTTTCGTCTGCTTCTATAAATGCAGAATAATTTTCCCTTTAATTGAAATATCGTCTGCCGTATTTTTAGCATAATAATTTATTGAAATTTTGTGGAATCAAATGAGTTCAATGTATTGTTTTGTTTGTGATTCGGAAAAGACATTTCTTGCGTATTCTGATAAAAATGCCACGTTCTAAAGAAATTTCAAAAGATGAAATTATTAAGATTTTACATTTAAAAGCACAAGGACAAAATCCTGTAACAAATATCGAGAAGAATAAAGAGATCCTTGAACAGTATTTATAGAATTTTGAGATCAGGTGGAATTTGGAATAGTAGAAAGCGAATCGGAATACCAAAGAAAACAATGTTACGTGATGATAGAATGTTATTAAAAATGGCTTCAATTGATAATTTATCTGTGCGTGAAATTGCATCAATTTGCAGAATTTCAAAAAGTACTGTACACAAAAGAATTAAAACTTCAACAAACTAGAAAACAGGAATTCTGCTTTTTCAGAATTTAGTGTTGCCCCCGATGAAAAAAAAAATATAGGTATAGATAAATAGTACAAAAAATATTTCAATTTTAAGACTTACAGCACACGCTTTTATTTTAGGTAAAATAACGTTATTCGAATCCGCTTAAGAATTCCACATTTACAATTCACTCTTAAACATCTACAATAAAGTATGCATAGGACGTCACTATCGCGAAATAATACACAAATGCAGCAAAAAGATGCCGTCATTAAAGAAATTCGACAAAAAAAAATGACTGTCTAATGATTCATAGGCCTTCATTTGTTTGTAACATTAATATAAATACTTAAAATTAAATATATTAGGTTGTAACGAAAGTTTTCCGCCAAATTACCATTACATAATACTAATTATACTATATATAATTAACTGTAATTTTATATATAACCACCATTCCGCCAAACCTTCACAGTGTCATATGATACAACACTAGTACCTAAAGCTGTATACTTTATTCGGCGACATTTTGTAGCTGACTTTTTGCAACAGAACTGGAAGTAAATGATGGTTCTAATCTGGTAGCGTGATAGTTCCATTTCAGACACCCTGTTCTTAATGATAATGCTATTTTTTTATAAATTTCACAACGCAGTGTTTTAAAGCAAGTCTCTTTCTTTCAAATGCCAAAAATCGTTTGACAAAATATGAGCAAACACGTCAACGTGAGCTGTTTGCATAGACCGTATTAGCTATGGCGGGAAACTTTCGTTACAACCTGATAGTTTATAATAGCTCCATGTTTTAACAGAAATTATTCATTTACATTTTTTCAAAATAGCACGTATTTTAATTACATTTTTTTCGGTTGTTATGAAAAAATGGCAACAAAATTATAATTAATGTTTTATAATTATTTTTCCTTTACTTTCTACAGAAATAGAGTACTTTCGTTGCAAATATTAAGCAAATGGCTCCAAAAACTACCAAAAAATTAATATTTCAAAAATAAATGGAGATGCAGTTTTCAAACAAATTGCATTTAAAAGTACTTTTATTCCCCAATACGAGGGTATAAAAATTGAAAATGTGCGATGCTTAGGAGTTTAAAAAATTGTTATAGAGTATTTAATCATACTGATTTGTTTTACTGCTGGCTTCTGTAAGGTAACGTTATTTTTTGGAGGTGACACAAATTAAGCTGGGAGAAAGAAATAGCATACCTTACCGGGGTCTAATATTGTTTACAGGAAAATGAAAGCAAAACCTTGCTTAAAGAAGAGACATAAAGCACGTCTAAAGTGGACTAGAAAGCATATGTCATACGGTAAAAAATGGATTTCTGTCATATTCAGTGATGAAAAGAAATGGAATTTAGACGGCCCTGATGGTCATAAATTTTACTGGCATGACCTAAGAAAAAGAACCCAAGAACTGTTTCAGCAGGCAACAAGGCGGAGGATCCGTAATGACCTGAAGAGGGATTTCATTCAACGGCCAAACATTTCTAGGATTTATGGACAGAAAAATGAAATCAGAGGATTATCAGTATATTTTACGTACCATTTTACTGCCAATTATGGATTAGCTAGCAGGATCGGGCTGTGTTTTCCAACAAGATGCATCCATCCATACCTCCACATCATCAAAAACATGGTTTAGGCAAAACAATATCACACTATTACACTGGGCAGCACTTAGTCCAGATTTGAATCCCATGGAGAACATATGGTGGATCTTATCTCGTAAAATATATGAAAATGGAAAGCAATATACACGTGTAAATGACTTAAAAATTGCAATTGACAAAGCGTGGTATGAAATACCTCCATCTGTAATGCAATGCTTAGTTAATTCTATGGAACAACGTGTATTTGATGTTATAAACGTTCGCGGCAATACAATTAAATATTAAAAATAAGTTTTTAGTTAATTTTATAAACATAAAACAAAAAAAATTACAGGTGTCTATACTTTTGGGACAGCAAATTGTTATATAATTTAATGTATATTTTATAATTTCAAACTTTTGATCATAATTCATATATGTATATCAGCAAAACTGCTTTTATTTATTATCTATCTCACGAATTTTAATTGTACCTTATTACTTTTTATGTTAATGCAAATTTTATTGATTGTCTAAACATTTGGGACACGGTGTAGAGTAATGATCTAAAAATACACAAAAACCAAAAAAATTAAAAATCAATAAAATTAAAAACCATGCTTACATAAAATATACTTACTTCAAAAACAAAAATAATATAGTCTTTCAAATATTTCAAGCTTAACTTTTACATTACTCGACGTCTCTGGAAACCAAATTCAGGATTTTATTACCTTTTCGCAAACATTTATGTATTACAGGGTTGAGAAATAATTCACGGCCTTTTTTACACATTTTACACATTACATTACAACAAATTATTCAATAATATACTCTCCGTTGTTGTTCACGACTTCTTCCCATTGTTCAATAAGTTTATCTGTGCCTCGCTGATAAAAATCTCCCGGTTTTGCTCAAACAATTCGCCCAGTAGAGGCTTCAATTCTATACCATTATTGAATGGTGTACCGCACAAAGCGTTCGAAAGTGGTAGAAACAGATGAAAATATGACGGCGCCAATTCTAGAAAGTATGAAAAATAAAAAGCAAATGGCGTCAAAAATGGTCAGTTTTTGTCCACTTCACATTTTATTTTAATGATCTAAAAATACACAAATTCAATAAAATTAAAAATCAATAAAATTGAAAACCACGTATACTCACTTCAAGAACAAAAATAAAATATTCTTTAAAATAATACAAAACATTTTGCTTATACGTTTCACTTCTGCGTTCATTTTTAATTTTTAAAAAACGCTCATAGATTATTCCTCACCACAATATTTTATTCGCTTGTTTTTCATATTTAATATCTCTCTTAGATCATATTTTTGTGTAATTAAGCAACTTGAAATAAAGGAAAAGGGATATTTTTCATGAAAATCTGCATTGAAACCAGAATTCCATTGAATCTGCATCAAACTGACAACAAAAAATAAAGAACTGTTTGCAACATAGTCGATAATCTTTGATTAGAAATCTTAGTTGCTAATAACTTTTACAATATCTCGGAGAAATATTAATTATCTTATTCTGCTCAAAGGGCATGATTTCTCTAACATGTTCATTGACAGTCGAAAGAATTCAGTTGAAGGTAATTTAGAATAGTCTGGTAAGTATTCTCAGCTTTATTATCTATGAGAATCCAGATGAAGCGACTCTGTCAAAAGATTGGATGATCATAGTTTGCTTTTGACTACTTCGGATGTCTAATTTCCACGTATTCAGAATTAGTTTTTAAAAAAAAAGTAGAAACATGTTCTGCTGATTTCAAACATATAATTTCTTTGAATTTTTGCTGTGAACTGTTTTCTGCTAGTATTCCCTTTTTCGTCCGCACTCTCTCTCTCTCTCGAATATCGTGCATAATACATTTTTAGAATCTAGTGGCAGAACAGGATTTTTTTCACTAGTAAAAGAAATAGTAGATTACCAGTTTTATGGTATTCAAATTATATCAGTTCTTTTTTTAATGACTTCTTATAACGAAGGAAGTTATACAGGTCGTTTGTATGTTTTATATCCATAAATACATATATATATACACACTGCTCAAAAAATTTAGGGGAGAAAACAAAAAGTGAAGAGAACAGTGCGAGACAGCCATACATGTTCATAAAATGGAGAGTACATGTGGATCAATGCGCAATGCAGAAAAAAAGACGCAAAAAAATCGCAAGAGAGCTTTAATTCTTTGAAACGATGGATAGAACATAAAAAGATGGCTTAGGGGTAACAATTTGATTACATATAAATGACAAAATAATTGCTGTTTAGGAATGATGCAATGTATTTAATATGACGTGTGGTCCCCTCGAATAGATAAAATTGCCACACACCTGCTTTCCATGGATTCCGTGACATTATCAATCAGACTTTCGGGAGTACTTTTCCACTCCTCAATAATGGAAATATCCAATTCCCGTACAATAAAAGGAGGCCTTAATCTCGCTGCAATGAGTCGTCAGAGCGTGTCCCAAACACGCTCGATCGGATTAAGGTCAAGAGAGCATGTTGGCTACTCCATACACTGTATTGTTTCAACTTTAAGCATGTACTCCACAAGACGAGCAGTATGCGATCTGGCATTATCATGCATGGAAAAGAAAGGAATCACCAATTGCTGAAGCGTAAAATACGGCATGAGGACTCACTATCTCGTCTGTATAATTTTGGGTTCGCGAAAGTGCCCTTTCGAATGATATGCAGGTCCGTACGTCCACCTATGCTGATTCCAGCTATCAACCCACCCCGTCTCCAATGTGATCTTTCACGAACGAAAGTGGGAGTATTTTGAGTGCCCCTTTCCCTACATACCAAAACACGTCGGATGTCACATCCAGACTGAATCAGGACTTGTCTGTAAACAGCACTTGACTCCTACACCGTTGCCTCCAGTCTCGATGTTCAGTTGCCCACCGTCTTTGGGCCGCACAATTGCTTGAGGTCAATGCAATACAGACCACTGGCTTACGTGTATAGATACCACCCTAATGAGGCCTATTTTGGACTGTTTGGTTAGACATAATTCGTCCAGTGGGTAAGAACAACAGTGTTTGCAGCTGAGTAGGATTGCCTGTTCCGTTTCGACAAGCTGTTAACAGGGTATATCAGTCGTCATCAGTTTCTGTGGTAAGACATGACTGACCTTGCCCTGGCTGACGTCTAACATTCCATGTGTCTTGGAATCGATTCTACAATCTTGCATTGACACTTCTTGCGACTTCAACAGCTTCCAGTACACTTCGTTGTGTTTGCCCTGATTCAACTGTCCCGGTAATACGCCATCCCATGGATTCCGGTAATTCACGTTGTTATGACATTTTCAAGTCACTTTTTCTCAAACCACGAGCGGAACAATTGAATTTCACAACTGAGACAATGAAGCAGACGTTTCTGTGAAATCTCGATTTCTGCACTTATCTCCTTTTTATAATTTTTGGCGTCATAACCTTTGATTTGCAAGTGAAGTTTTCTTCCTCTATGGTCTAACGCTTACATTATGTATGTTTTATTTTACGTTACTTGTCGGTGTAAGTATTTGCGTAATTTTCTTAAAACCATGGGCTTCCCTAATTGTTTTGAGCAATATATATATATATATATATATATATAAAATTTTTGTAAATACAAACCATTTAAACAGAGGAAATTCAATTTCATCTGTTTAAATGGCTTATATTTACAAAAAGATTATATATATATATATGTCCGCGCATAACATTACAACGAATGTTTTTTTTTTATTGTTGTTGTTGTTGAAAATGTTTGTCTATACAAATGATCCCGTTGTAATATCATTAACATTCAAATGCGATATGTTTGCCTGCCTGTCTTTTTTCATGGCTTTTTCTGACTTTATAGGTTTAAACTTTCGTAAAAATTGACCAAACATCATAAAATTTTAATATGGTCTTAATGTACACAGCACTGCTTTACGTTTTAAAATAGTCTCCATCCCGTTGCATAGTTTTTATTTAAAGTGATGCCTCAAAAATTTCAATATATCTGCGCGTCCAAACTGAGATATTAACAACAATAAGATTTGAAATAAATGTTGATTAGAGCCCTGGATCAAGCCGGGTAACCCAATTTTTCCAGAACCCGACATGGCCTGCGGTTCGGGGTCGGGACGGATTGTCAGTAATTGTTTTCGCTGCAGGTTATGTTGTTTCGGGTTCGGGTTGAGTTTTGACTCTTGCTGTTAGGTTTGGTACACTTTTAAAGAAAACCCACAATATTGTCTAAGTTCAAAAATCTGTATATTTCAATGTAAATGACTCTATAAAGGTTTATTTTTCCACATAAAATATAAAATTGATATTAGAAATATAATTACAGAGTATTTTTCGCATAATTTGCATTAAAATAGGAATTAGTTTTCTTTTATTTCGGGTTTCGGATTGAAGAGCGCCGGGTTTGGGTCGTGTTTCTTGTTCCTTTCAAATAAAACTTTCGGGTTTGGTTCAGTATAACCCGACTCGTGCAGGACATTTTTGTGGATAATAATGAACAGTTGTCACAAAAACACGAAATTAAGAACCAATTCCTTTAAGTCGGTTTTATTTTCTATTAAAAATTACTTGATTATTTATGTCAATGTCCTCATCAGTTTTAAAGAATCTATACCTTTTAGCAGATTTTACATACATAATAGCAAATAAAAATCCTTTAGAAGCACCTAATATTTCCAGTATCTAGTTGGTCTTTGCGTGACGGTTTATAGCTTTAAATAATCAAATAACACTGCTTTAAGAATGAATGAGTACCTTTCTTCACTATTCAGCTTTCTGCCCCTTGTGGTTAACTCAGTTTTAAAGCGTTTTATCTGAGTGGGCCCTTGGGTCCTTTTGCCCCTTTTTATAGGTGATTAATTAAGAACACACGAGGGATGGAATGTTCCACCCAAAATATACCACGCCCTTTTATGCTCATAAATCATAGATGATCCCGATGCAACTCCTTGCTAAAAGAAAGTAAATGTATGACATAACTTGAGCTTGATCATATAGGGCAACAGATAGTAATTCAATATGGAAAAATGAAATTTTGAAACTTATGAAAATGAATTTGTCTTTATTGTTACTTGTGTTTATCTGTAACCTGTTTGTATGTAACTATGTAACTTATATTTAATTGTAACTTATGTTTTATTTCTGATAAAAAATAAATAGGTTTTGATGCTCGTCCGATTTTAATAAAAAATTATTAATTTTCTTTCTTAATACTATGTTTTTGAAGAAAGAGTTTTTTCTCTTATAAATTATTTCTACTTCCTTTTCGTACACAATAACACCATATTAACTTTAGCATTGACTATGGAAGGATAATAAATTAAAAATAAAGTAAATTTTCTTGTTTTTTTTGTTTAGTATTTTTATGAAAGCATTTTTCAACATAAACTTTTCCTCAATTGCTTTCTTTTCACTCTGTCCGAGTAACTTTTTGATAAATTCCACTTCTATTCTCTTGTTGTAAAACCGCTAGATCAACAAAACATTAGATTACATTGATATGAAAGTTCCATTCCTGTTTCTACATTCCTGTTTATGATGTTGAATATTCATAAATTGCAAAAATTATGTTTGAAGTGAAATTTCTTAGGTTTAATTCGAAAGTTTGTTGCGGTTTTTTCTGAAAATTGAAATTCAATTGTATTTTAATCATAAGTAATTGGAATTCATCTGGAAAGCCGAACCAAATTTTAGTAAAAATATAAATAAAAATGTAAGCGATTCGGCTGATCGAAGATTATCTAATCCTTTCACCACTGCGGAGACATATTCGTCCCATAAATGTATTTGAGTTTCTCTAATGGTGTACAATTATCCACAAAAATCATAAAAGAAAGTAAAATGTCAGTAATTCAATATTGAAATAGAGTGGTGCTCCAGTAATTCACCTGTGAAGCACAGTACTGGTAAAGAACGGGAATGAGTGTGTATGTTTTCTATTTTTGTTTGTCACAAACTATAGGGGAGTGTAGCCATATTTGGACCGCCGCTTTAAATGGACCGTTGCCATTCTGGCGTTAATTACAGAAAGAGACGCCATCTGGTGCTGAAATTCTACTCATCAGAATGACGTCATTTATGATTAGAAGAAGCACCGCCTACCATGTGCTGTTTTTAGACAATTTTAAAAAGCATAAAATTAGCTGTTTTGATCTGATTGTTTTTTCAAATCAATTAAATCAAAGCATAATTATTGAAGTAAGTTGTAATCGAACAGTTTTTTTAATTTTCCGGTAAATTAATTACATCTTGAGTTACAATCAATTATTGCCTCAGGACGGCAGCTTTTTTCTTTTCCTATGATGTCGAGTCCAGAAATTCGGTTAAAAATACCAATTTTGACAGCATTTTCTAAAAAATCTACCTTCGTGAAAAAATTGAAAAAAAAGGTTCGATTGCATAGTTCGATAGTCTCTTAATAAGAGCACCTGTCAATTTCTTGCATTTGCGAACAAAAATTAATTTAACAGGGTGTCAGAAAGCAGCCAGTTTGGATTTTAGAACAGCCTTAAATTCAATGTATAGCTCGATTTTTTTACATAATTCCTTGTATTTATATCTCCAAATGTAGATTATTTTGAACATTTAAGCATACTCAACATTTACTGTTTATATATTATAAAAATGAATTTGCATCTAGAATAAATTGTAATTTTGCAAATAAACTGGTACAAAAAAAAAGGTAAAAAAAGATTAATATATTCTTCGTTAAAGAGCATATAAAATTTAAATGCAGTTATACTGCAATGTAGAAGTCTAAACTAAAGCATTTTTTTTTTTAATACTGAAGAGGGCTTCAAACATGTAGTTATTGAAATACAAGAGAAAAATTTAAAAACTCAAAAAGGTGCCAGAAGATACAATATTTATCATTGTAATTTAATAAATAAAATAAGATAAATTCTAATTATGTGCATATATATCAATAATTAATATATATATAACACTAGAAAACAGGAATTCTGCTTTTTTAGAATTTAGTGTCGCCTCCCAGGAAAATATATATATATATATATGTATAATATATATATGTAGATTCGCATCCGCTGAAGAATTCCACATTT
The DNA here is from genome assembly GCA_963932465.1 of Maratus speciosus. Lineage (NCBI taxonomy): Eukaryota > Metazoa > Arthropoda > Arachnida > Araneae > Salticidae > Maratus > Maratus speciosus. The sequence goes on along the minus strand of OZ010787.1, from coordinate 370,015,415 downwards.
GCGATCCACTCTTAAGAGGCTGCTTCAGTCACCTGAAAAGACCCGCTCACTAATGCTAATCCTATGGAAGAAATTTTTAAAGATATCGCTATTGCATTTCAGTACTTTTAAATAATTCTTTTTACACTGGCTAGCTGAGATTGAACTGTACAAAGGGCGTTTTTTACATTTTCGATTTTATTTCCAGCTATTTTTAATTAGGACACTTTCATTTTCAGGACCGGTTTCGAAGGTGAAAGCATCCTCTTGAAAAAATCTGCAAACAAAATCGAAAATGTAAAAAAAGGAAAATGTAGAGATCAGTCTCATCTATCCAATGCAAAAAAAATCATTTAAAAATATTAAAATGCAAACGAGATATCCTAAGAAATTTCTTCCATAGGGTTAGCATTTGCAAGCGACTCTTTCCAGGTGACTGAGGTAGCCCCTTAAACAACATCTACAATAAAGTATGCATATGACGTCACTACCACGGAATAATACACAAATTCAAAAGAAGAAATGTCGTCATTCAGGAAACTCGACAAAAAAAATTGTCTATCTAATGATTCATATGCCTTCATTTGTTTGTAATATTAATATAGATACTTAAAATTATATATAGTTTATAATAGCTCCATGTTTTATCAGAAATCATTCATTTATATTTTTTTCAAAATAGCACGTATTTTAATTACATTTTTTTCAGTTGTTATGGGAAAATGGCAACAAGAGAAAAACTATTATTTAAGGTAAAATATATAAAAGATCCAACTATTTTTCCTTTACTTTCTACAGAAATCGAGTACTTGAGTTGCCAACATTAAGCAAATGCGGCTAAAAACTACAAAAAGATTAATATCTCAACAATAAATTGCGTTGCAGTTTTCAAACAAACTGCATTTAAAAGTACTTTCTTTTCCTAATACGACGGCATAAAAATTGAAAATGTGCCATTCTTAGAAGTTTAAACATTTGCAGTAGAGTATTTGACCGTACAATGATACATCTGCTTTGTTTTACGGCTGGCTTATACAACGGAACGTTATTTTTTAGAGACGACACTTTAATTGCTGACCAAAAGAAATAGCACATCGGGAGCTAATAAAACAGAAATAAAAGTTCCTGCATTACGAAAAATAGAAAATCTAAAAATTCTTACACTTGCAGAAAAAGTACATGCTGCACTGCAAAAAAAGACAAATGTTTCTTAATCTAAGAAAATATACTATAATCACGAACGGAAATATACAATAACCTCTTCCGAGCGTTCCTTTATTTTTAGAAACCTCAGAAAACAATTTATTTTCGACATTTAAAGAAGAATTTAGAAAAATAAAATTTTGTTAGCTGCCCGTAATTTTCGGAAACATTTTCGAGTAAGATTTTACAATGCATTAATCAGTTATCTCTACCCGGAAAATCGGTTTTTCGGATGTTATTCATTCTCAAGTAAACATTTTCAGTTGGACAACTGAATTTTTACATACGATTGTAACAAAATAATGTTAAAGTTAATGCAGTTAATTTTGTGTGTTTGTCTGTTAAACATGTTTGTTAAACATGAAAATATTGACTTGAGAATTGATAGAATTCGAAAAACCGATTTTTCGGGTATAGAAAACTCATTAATGCATTGTAAAAGCTACTCGGAAACATTTCCGAAAAATTAGAAAATTTTATAAATTCTTCCTTAAATTTCGAAAATAAATTGTTTTCTGATGTTTCTAAAGATAAAGGAACGCTCTCTTGTTCCAATTTCCAAACGTTCTCTTGTCTCCAAGTTTGCAATCTTTGTGACTCGGAAGAAGTTATTGTATATTTTCGTTCGTAATTATAGCACATTTTCGTAGATTAAGAAAGATTGTCTTTTTTTTACAATGTATGTACACTGTAAAAATAAGAGAAATCTTTCTTAATCTACGAAAATTTAATCTAACCCCGAACGAAAATATAAAATAACCTCTTTCTTTATACCCATTCAGATTTCCGACAAGCGCTCTTTATCTTTAGAAATCTCACAAAACAACATAGAGTAGTGACCAAAATTGGGGACATTTTTTGAAATTTTCATGTTTTATAACTTTGTGTGCTTATAGAATATATTAATTTTCACTTAAATACAAATGTTTATACTACAAATTCAAGGAAATATAATGTAAAATTTACATTTAAAACAAACAGAATTGAAATATCTGCATTATAAAAAAAGTTACACTTACTTTAGTCTAAAATACAAACACAATTAGTCATCAATGCTGAAGTGTATTGTAATAAAAGCTTCCTAGTCAGTTACAATGACTGTTCTGAGAAACAATCAAATTTTCACTAACTAAACTATAGTATGTTTTGATTTGTAAAAGTGGTATTTTGCTGGAATAAATTTTGCAGAAGGGTGAATACTAGTGTAACTAAATAAAATATTGTTTTTTTATGCATATTTCTATTAATTTTCTTAATGGAAATACTTTAAAACGATGCCATCAATAACAAAAATTGATTGCACACCTACAAAAAGAAGCAGAATTGTCATACTGAGAGAAAATGGTCTCTCTTATGCTGAAATTGAGAGACAGGTTGGTGGATCAATCACTTTATCTGGCGTACGAAAGTTGTGCTTACGTTATGAAGAAACTAAGTCAGTGATAACTAAGTTAAGATCAGGCTACAAAAATGCACAAGTGCTTCTGACGATAGAAAGATAAAAAGGATATGCCTCAAAGATAGAAGAATTTCATCAAATGCTGTCAGATGTGAAATGAATGCAATGGGTATTTCAGTTAGTTCAAGAACAATAAGGAGAAGATTAGCAGGTTTTGGACTGAAAGGTAGAATTCCGAGGCTAAAACCATTTTTAAACCTTCAGCAACGCAAGAAACGAATTAAGTGGGCAAAAGAACACATTAATTGGTCAGAAAATCAGTGGAAGCAAATAATCTGGAGCGATGAGAGTAAAATATCGCTCTTTGGTAGTGTTGGGCGAAAATATGTGAGACATAGAGTAGGGGAAGAACTACATCCTGATTGCATTGAAGCAACTACAAAGAACTCAACAAATGTCGTAATTTGGACCTGTATGTCTGCAGTTAGTGTCGGCCGCATTCAAGGGATTGATGACATTCTGAATGCAAAAAATACATCGAAACTGTCCTGGAACTAAAATTGATAACTTCCATCAGGGATCTCTTCCCCAATAAAGAACCATTTATATTTCAGCAGGATTCAGCTCCATGCCATAAGGCAAAAATATGCAGAGAATGGTTTAAAAATAAAAGCATACAATTATTAACCTAGCCAGGTAAAAGCCCTGATCAGAATCCTGTAGAAAATTTGTGGCGATGTTTGAAAACCCTTGTACAAAAAAAGCGTCCATCTAATGAAACACAACTTATTGGAGCTATAATTGATTCTTGGCATCATGTGATTAAAAGGGATAAACTCCAAACACTAGTTCTCTCAATGAAAAGACGCTGTGAAGCTGTAATAACAAACAAGGGTTATCCTACTAAATATTGAATGTGCAAGTGTGAGATTAAAATACAATGAAAATACAGTAAAGAAATAAAATACAATGAAGATAGATCTTACTTTTTGCTAGCGTAACTTTTTTTGTAATGCAGATATTTTAATTATTTTTTTTTATTAAATTCTACATTAAATGTCCTTGAATTTGATATACAAACATTTGTATTTAAGTGAAATTTATTATATTCTTCAAGCACACAAATTAATAAAACATGAAAATTGCAAAAACTGTCCACAATTTTGGCCACCACTGTAATTTCGAGTTTTGAAGAAGCAATTATAAAAACAAAAAAGAATTTGCCGGCACTGATTTTCAGAAACATTCTCGAATAGTTTGTAAGGTGTATTAATCAGTTTTCTCAAGCAGGAATATAAGTTTTAGGATCCTATCAATTCTCAATTAAACATTTTCAGCTGCGTAATTGAATTTATGCATGCAATAGTAACAAAATAATATAAATTTTAATGTTATTATTTTATCATGTTTGTTGAACACGAAAATGTTTACTTGAAAAATGATAGCATCCGAAAACTTATATTTCGTGTCGAGAAAACTGATTAAATCACTATGAAAACTTCTCGGAAACGTTTCTGAAAATCGGTGGTAGAAAAATAAACTGTTCATATGAATTCCTCTTTAACCCTTTATCTACTGCATTATGTTCTATTGCAATTTTTTTTTCAGGTAACTTTTTTTTCAGTTACTACAATGAAAATTAAAGGATAAACATAAAAAAATACTCACCCGTGAGAAATTTAATTCCTTAGAGGTAATTAATTAAATGGTATTTTAAAGTGCCGTCAGTACACTGTGTCTAAAATATAGTAGCAGAAAACCCACAAGGTATTTCAAATGGCACCGGAATTGTCGTAAAATATCTTCGATTTAATAAGTATGTGAAATATAGCCTTTTTTTTCTTATTTACAAATAAATGTTTTGACAAATTCCAGTGCCAATCATTTATTTCAACACTTTAGATTTGAAAATGCTTTGCCCCTGAAAGGGTTAAAAAACTATATATATATATTTTTGTTTTACGGTTCGATCTTGTTAGCAGTCCTTTAGTTATGCGACGTCTATATGCCAGAGACAACATGTTCTCTCACATCTCCACATGTGCAATATATGAATTTACATATGCCATTTCTAGCATAGCAAAAAAGAGCCGGCGCCACATTTTTTTCAATTTCCTATAAAAAGTAATAATGAAACAGAAAAGAAATACTAGGAAAACTACTACTACACTACATTTTAATAATTACATTTTACAGCAGATGAAAACGATGGATAACTACACAGACAAAAAGTAAACAAGAAGTTTTCCTCAAACACCCAATGTACTGACGGTCATAATAAGTAACACCGAATAATTCAACTGTTAAATCAAATACATACGCCGTTCATCTAAAATAGCTAGTCAAATTGTATTCTAGGATCATAATGAACACATAAAAAAATCCAACACTTATCTTACATCCTTTACTGTGTTTGCAGCAAGAAAAAGACCAGCGTGACAATCTGTACAAAATGTAGGCACATAACACATTGGCTGTTTCAAAGATAGTCTCCTTCCTCGCTTAAATAACAAACCTAGAACTACTGCTGCCATGTATCCGGATAAAATTGAGTTAAAAGAGTGTTTTTCAAAGTACCATTAGAATATTACTAATATTCAGTATGGGATGAAAGTTTAAAGTGGGTGGTACTTATAAGTACCGTCAGTAGATAAAGGGTTAAATCTCGAAAATATATTGGTTTGTGAGGTTTATAAATATAAATACTTTTCGGAATCGTGGTTATCTCGGAATAGATTAGTGTATACTAGCTGTCCCGCCCGGCGATGCCCAGGCCCGTGATAATAGGCTTAAATATTATGGTGGAGCCCTTGCCTATGGAAAAAAAAATTCTTCAAATCAAAACTGGCTAGGGTGGGAAAGTTGCTCTAACAGATCCTTATTCTGAAGACAAAATATATTTTAAAAAATATTAATATTAAGTGCTGCCCCAAGGTCATTGAATATTGAGAAAAAAAACGTAAAATCGCTCACCTATGGAATTTTTTTTCCTTAAAATCAAAATGGTGTGGTATAGGAAAGTTGCTCTATCATATCCTCATTCTGAATATAAAATATCTTTGAAAAATATGAGTATTAAATACTGCCCCAAGGTCATTGAATATTGGGAAAAAAAGGAAAAGTTGTGCATTTTCCCATTTTTTCTCTCAAGTATACAAACTATTACTATTAATTTAATTTAAAAAGATGATCACCGAATAATAATAATAATTATTATTATTATTATATTTATAGTAAAATTGTGTACTATTTATATCAAATTCGCTTTTATTATACTAACTCAACGAACATACTTTTTTAAATATATGAAATTTGGGTAATTGTAATTGTTTTATACTTTTTACTTAACCTATGTAACAGGGATGAGAGTTCCGACTTTTTGCACACCAGTATAATCTTAGAGAAAATGTTGTTCTCTTAAATCGCAAAAATGTTCCGATTAAAGGAAAAAGCATTTTCTCTAAGATTATAATGGTGTGCAAAAAATCGGAACTCTCATCCCTGATGTAAGAAAATATAATTTGAAATTATTCTTAAAGAACTACAGTAATAAGGTAAAAATAATTTACTATTACAATTTACAGGCAATGAAGTTACCATTTTATAGTTGTCCATACTGTGTTTTGGTTTTGAAAACTGGCATTTTTTTCCGAGACTTCAGACAAGTTTTAATGAAACCATCGCGTCTCAAAGGACCACAAACAGCAGAACAAGCCCCTGTAACAAGTTTCACACATCTTTCAGTGGCTTCATGGTGACAAGGGAATAGTTTAGTCTTAGGCGAGATGTCTTCATCTAGTGCCTTTGGATTTAGGATACACTTTGTGAGAATGTTATGATCTAAGAACTTAGTTAATGGTGGTTCAGTCACAGTCACTTGAGCCCCATCAACAAAATCGATATAGTCTTTGGCTTCAAAATTGATCTCAGGTAACTTGAACGTACGTAAGGAATTTCTTGACTCGAGATTTTATTGTTCTGCGTAGTGCCAACACTCTTACATGGTCTCTATCGTCAGCCAACATGGCAATCAAAATATTTTCCGGGTGACAAAATAACCATTTCGTTGAATTACGGGATCTATTATTGTTTGTTATTCCTTTGGTAAATATTGTGATAACATAGCTGTTTGATGCAAATGCTTAGCTCCATAAATGCATGAAGACTTAATTTTAATTTGAAACCATATAGTTGCATAAACTCTTAGTATAAAATTTGTCAGAATCAACAAATTTTCAGACGGTTCACTTGAAGAAACGTATAGCCTAAGAATTCTATTTGCCATTGTAAGCCACCTAGAATGTACAATTTTACCGGGATTTCTTTTATACAATTTTTCGGGACACAATCCCGAGGAAATTGCTTCACATATCTCAATCAGATAGAGTTGATCCGTGCTTAAATCATTTTTATTAGTAATTTCTGGCAAAGTACAGCTTATTCTCTTATAAAGTATACAAGAGGAAGATGCTCACAATCTTTTAGAGATTTGCCAATAGATCCTTAAAACTTTGAGGCCCATTTGTTATACCGTCAAGATGCCCGAACAAATGGCGCAAGAATTTCAAAGTTTTTTTCTAATAGCTCATTGGCATGTATTTGGCAAATAAGCCATTGAAGTGGCTTTGCTTCTTTTTCTTCTAGAAATCGTATGACACCTCCTTTGTAACCCGTATTAACTGCAGTTCCTGTCGCAGCCGAGTCCAATTGCAACAATCTTACTGAATATCAATATTTTTTGTAGTTATTTTTTTTATTTCTGCACTTAAAATTAAAGCCTTTCCAGATTGTAAAAAAAGGTGCCCCCAAATACTCAGAACCTGGTTCCTTTATTAAGCTTTAAAGATAATTTAAAGACCATACCTTAGATTAAATTATATTTATAATACAGTTTTAAAACCGTTTTTTAAAAACAAAAAACAATCGCTTTAAAAAAATTTATAATTTTAATGCTTGTAAATTGTAATAACAAATTATTTTTTTTTTGTTATTCTTCATCTTCCAGTATAATTTAAAAATATATATATTCTTACGAAGTATAAAATATAACGCAATTTTGTTGTTTTGATTATGCTTTACAATTACCTAATTTTTATACATTTTTCAAATTTTTGAAGTCATTGGGGCAGTATAAGACACTGAATTTGATATAAATATTACATAGTTTTACTATAAGCATATAATAATAGTAATTTAAGAAGTATGCTTTAAAATTAATTTAATATTAATAATATTTGTGCATTTTATATGTTTGACAAGAAAATGGGAAAATGCACAACTTTTACGTTTTTTCTCAATATTCACTGACCTTGGGGCAGTATTTAATATTAATATTGTTCAAAGATATTTTATATTCAGAATGAGGATATGATGGAGTAACTTTCCCACACCGCTCCAATTTGATTTCGAGAAAAAAAAAATTCCATAGGCGAGCGCTTTTACGCTTTTTCTCAATATTCAATGGCCTTGGGGCAATATTTAATATTAATATTTTTCAAAGATATTTTATATCCATAATGAGGATCTGATAGAGCAATTTTACCCCCCCCCCCCGGCCAATTTTGATTTGAAGAAAAAAAAATTATTCTCCACCCTATTAAATATACCTAAAAATAAATGTTGAATGGTTATATATTCACAAAATGTATATATGAAAATATGTACCGTTGGAATGTCACATTCACCTTGAACTATATCGAAATAAAATTAAAGAACTTGCTGAAAAGGTGCTATTTAATATGTTAAAATGTCACAAATATAAAAGTTGTCACAAATATAAAAGATGTCATAAATATAAAAAATGTTATTATATAATAATATAGTTTTTAAAAACTTAAAAAATATTAAAATATCGCACTGAGCGCTTTCGATCTTTTGCGCTGAGCGCCTTGATCGTCATCAGGGCAGCTTTGATTGCGTACTAAAAATTATATATTAATGATAGTTTAATGATTATATATTTTTAAATGCGGAAATTAAAGTATGAAGGAAAAACGGCATTCACGAAAAAGACTTTCGGAAACGAACGTTTTTGAAAAGTTTAATATTTATATATTTTTAAACAAAAGTCGTCGTTTTAAAGAAACATGAACGCAGACACAGTTTGGTATGGTCTTTTTTTCGTATTTGATTTCTGAAGCCGATGCTGATTTATGAACATCGCAGAAAAAAACGAAGATTTTCAGAAACTAATTTCTTTCAAGGGGTTAATATTGATATTTTTTACAACGGAATGGGGAATTCTAAAGAAAAATGAACGTAGATGTTGTCTGGTATTTTTCTTTTTTTGTATTTTGATTTCCAAAGTCGAAGCAAAATTTAAACATCGGAGAACAAAACGAAATTTGCGTAAATAACTTAAATGAATGTTTTTGAAAGCGTTAATATTAAAACTTTTTAACCGAAGGTGTAGTTTTAAAGGAAAATGAACGGATGTGATTTGGTATCTTTGGTATTTTAGTATTTTGATTTATTTTGGCATCATATTTTTTTTTTTTTTTTTTTTTTTTTTTTTTTTTTTGCTTTGGAACAGGGTTCTCGCACGCACCAAAGCGACGTTTCTTCGGTAAAGCTTTTTAACTGCGGGGTTCATCTCGGATAATTATCAAAAAATTAAAAATCTCAGCCTCATGTGCATTAAAACCTGCCTTGGACTAACCTCATCCAAATTTTTAGACCTCTATGTGCAGTAGATTTTCCTAGCCCTCGTACACACAGAGAGAAACAGACTATTTTGTGATCAGAAATTGCGGTATCAGATTCGTTGGAAACTCCAACGAGTAACTTGTAAAACTGCATCTTTCTTTACGTGCATGCTATGTACAACCGTGGAAAATAAAAGTAAACACCCCCTACTAACTCTATAACAAATTATTGTAGAAGAAGGTTACTGGTACCAAACGGTTGGAAATATGGTCTACTTTTAAATTATGTATATAAAATTTGGTTAGGGGTCCATCTACATATAAAAACAAACCCAAACTTTGTTTTTTTTTTCAATAGCAATACCCAAGTTTTACACCATAAATAAATTTTACACCCTTCAATTAGCCTAAATTCAAATTTTCATGAAATTCGTATAAATAGTTTCCGAGAAATTAATTATTTTAAAATGAGCGTATATTAGGGGTTGTATCCAAATTTAAGTTCGGTACTCGATTGTTGAAATGGTATAGTATGACTATGTCACTTCTATTAATGTATTATTTCTTGTCAATAGGAAGATTTTACTCGCTTAACATGTTTCGACTATTGCCAGACGAAATGTTTCAATAAAATGTGTAAAATATATTTTTTTCAAATCATGCTTTTCTGGATAGCAGAAACCATCATTAAACCAGCATTTAGACGTTTTTTACTCATAGTTCGAAAACTACTTGGAAGAAAAATTTTAAATTGAGAATTCGGAAAAAGCAGGACATAATAAATATAAATCTATCAAAAAAATGTAGGTAGCAATTCATATCTTTTTCGAAATTAATTTTATAATTCATATTTCATATTATAAAATTTTTAAAATTACAAATTCAACGTGTTTATGTTTGGGTTTTTTAGTATTATAAGCAAACAAAAAAATTATCACATTAGGATAATAATTTCAGGAGATATTAAAATATGAAAATGTAATTTAATATTAAAAGCTCTAAATTTTGAATGTTTATAATTCAAAAACTTATCATCCAAATGAATTGAAATGTCGTTTTCTGGGCATAGTTTGAACCGAAGATTTAAAATATATTGTCAAAATTGAGCGTTGCTATTAAAAAAACAAAGTTTGGTCTGGTTTTTATTTGTAGATGGCTCCCTAAGTAAACTTTATATACATCATTTAAAAGTAGACTTTATTTCCAATCGTTTCGTACCAGTGACTTTCTTCTAATATAATTAGTTGCTGAGTTAGTAGGGGGCGTTTACTTTTATTTCCACGATTGTACACAACAATGATGTCCACGGAAATGATGTGCACAGGTTTGACTTTTTTCGTAAATTAATTGTAACAAACTAAATATTAGATTGAACTTAATTATGCTTCTGAATTAAGTTTTGCTCATTTCATAATCTATGCTATTATATTAGTTCATATTTATTTTCAGTCTTTTATATTCCTTGTGTTTTTTTATCTTGTCCGCGGAACTAACGAAGTACTTCCGTTTATCCGTTTGTTTGTAAAATCCTGAACTTAACGTTCATGATTTTTTTAGAGTTATTTTAAAAAATTTAAATATGTTATACAGATAATATTTGTAACGTATTGCTATGTTTAAAATGACTAACAGTCTCCTCTTCATATTTTTCTGTCATCTGTTAAGCTATTTAGGAGCTATTAACTTTCTGTCCATGGGTAGAAAGTAATTACTTATGAAATAAAACTGTAAATAAACAAAAGTAAACTTTGAAATTGAATATTAGATTAATTTTAATCTCCTGAAAGGCAGTACGATATTATTTATACCATTTAATTTTAATTAAAATATGCATCTTATTTTTTTTAATATTTTTTTGTTTTTATAACTTATGCTAAAAAACTTGTAAAATTGCATTTCTTTATTTTCAAATTAAACTTTTTGAAATTTCTAGTGTGAGTATAACATTGCAGCAACAGAATTACTTGCGCCTAAAAGGGTTAAAAAGTATCGAATTAAAAATGAATAATGTATCATGAAAATAATTGCATATCAACTTCAAAAAGGATCGGTAAAAATATGAAAATTGTATTGGTAAAGTAAGGATGTTTTTACATAGTGTAAAAATAGAACTAAATCTTCAATGAAAATGACAATTTAACTATATTTTTAGGCTTGCTATCTGCAGTGATGGAACAGTGGCGCAGCAGTTGGACGTTCGTTACCACTAAATTTTAATAGTATTCTTCCTCGTGAAAAATCTCAGAAATTCTATCCTCAAATAAGACGAAGAATACTACTAAAATTTAACTGTGTCAATTGATTCTCTGCTGCTACACTGTTCCATCACTGTATCTGTTAAAGATATTCTGAAATCCTCATTCGTGACTTTTTGACACATTCACGGAAGTTTGTTTTTATTCCGTAAAGATACGGAAATTGTACCGGTTAATATTTTTTATTGCAATATTTTTACAGTATACCAGATGAAAACAGACTATGTTTTATTTTTTTACTTTAATAAGAAAGTTTGATTTAATTCATTAAGATTTTTTTTATATACCTAAAGACAAAATTTGAATAAAGTAGAGCAACTATTTCTTTATAGCAAAATATCAGTTCTCTTAATAAACTATCTTACACTCTTAACACTATAATTTTACGGCGTGATACAACAAAGCATGTAGCATACAAAAACTTTAAAGAAATAATTAAATATATGAATATAAATTAAAATTAAAATTAAAAACAAATAAGTAAACAAAATGTGAGTTACAAACAAAAATATAATTACTTATAATAAATTACATAAAAATATAATTACAAAAAAATAATATTGCTTTTAGCTTAAACGCATTTCTTGTAACGATAATAGCTTTACATAGTTGACATAATATGATCTTGGCAGCGGTGGCCCAGTTGGCAGAGTATCGGACTCGTTAGCCAAAGGTGGCGGGTTCGAGGTTTGCCGCCAGCTAAAAATCCGACATGTATGCTCTCTTTAAAAAATTCAGCGATTTTAACTCCAACTGAGTGTATTTCACTCCTTTCTAGAATTGAAAATGCACTTATCCTATAGGAGTGGATTTCATCCATCTTGCGGAGTGGTTTTTTTTTTTTATTCCTTTTTGATAAGCTGTTTTCACTCTTTTTTCGACTAAATTAATAGGCAAAACGAGTGACTGCACTCATTATTAGCTAGTCATTTTTAAACCTCTTTTTTTTTTTTTGTCAAATTTAATGGACAACATAAGTTATTTCCATCTTATTTTCAGAAAATATTTTTTTAATTTTGTTTTTAACATACAGAACTCCCTAGTTTGCAAAATGTGTTATTTTTAAAACTCCATTTTGTTTTATTTTAATCCAGACGCAAAAGTACAGAAGAAATTTTGTTTTTCATTTCCGAAAGATAAATTAAATAATAATAATAATAATAATAAAAAGATGGTTCGCGCCATCCCCTTTTTTTCCTTTGTCAATATCCTGAAGTGCGCTGTTTTTATTTTCTTTCTTATGATTTTTTTTTCTTTTTAATATTTTCACATTGTATATATAATTTTAACGTTATTAGTTTTAATCCGGAAATGTGGATTTCTTTAATTATTTCTGATATTATTATATCTTCTAAATATGTTTTGCTTATGACACAGATAAATAATAATAGAACATAGAATTCATGTGTTACATAACTGAAGATTTGTTTTTAGTTAAACTTTTGAATATGAACAGAGCGAAGTATAACACAAAAATAAAATTCATAAAATCATAATTTTAAAAAAATGTCAAGTTAGTTGCGTCATAAAATAAATTAATAATATTTTTTACTAATCTACTATTTTCTGATACATTTTTTTATTATCTTTTACATTTCGTAATTTTTGCATAATACTGTGTGAATTAAAAAATTAATAAATAAAGTGTAGATGTGTACAACTATCTAAGTGAACACAATTTATTAAATACTCGTACTTACTGAAACATTAAAAAAAATAGAACGTATAGTAAGTTAATAATAATTTAATAATTTTTGTTATCATGGGTTGTATTCCGCAAATATTTCTGAATGTCATGAGCAAAGTAATATGTTAATAATTAATAATATAAGCACAAAATGATATATGTTTAATAATATAAATATCAATTAGCATAATTTTACACAATTTGAATACGAGAAAACTACATGTCCAAGCGCATTTTATCGATTATAAAAATTAAGGAACAGATGCATTAAAAAAAGAAAAAAAGGTAATTTAAGAAATTCATATTTCCGATTTAAAAGTAACAACGTTAAATATCGCAAAAAATTATACATACAATGTGAAAATACAACAAGGAATGGCGAATGAATTACAAGAAAGATGAAGTAAAACAACGTACTTTACCTTAGAATTTTCAGTATTAGAAAAATCCAAGAATATCCGGTAGCCATCTTGGTTTCAGCTGGGAAACAAAAAACGAAATTTATTCAGTTCTTTGTGATGATTGCCCTCCCCTCTACTTTCATGGGCATAATCCAGCTATCTTATTCTATACCATTTTTAACTCAATCAAATGTTAATAGTAATATTGTTTTAATTGTGTAACTCGCTTTAACTTTGACGCTTGAAACAAACAAGCGACTCCCTTTTAAAAACGGTCCTGTCCTCAATCCTCCCCCTGCCAAACTAAATATCTCGTTACAGGATTATAGCCAATAAGGAAGTCTCTTAAATCGTTCTTTTAACCCCTTGAGGGGCAAGCGATTGCGTTCCCGTAATGTTGAACTCACACCGGAATCTTTGAAAAATTCTATTTCAAAATAAGTAAAAGCAATTTTACGGCTTTTTTCCCCCAAAGTTAGAAAAGTAAAATTTAATAAAATTTTTCTGGTGTAAAACTTCATTAATCGTAGGTGGTATATAATATATACCACCGCCCCTCAAGGGGTTAAAGATATTTTCTGTTTCGATCTGAAATAGAGTCGTTCTGGGATGCTACTCCGAAAAGGATGATTTGGCAAACCAGTATTTTGTACAAAATGTCTCTTTTTGATAAAAAGTTAAACTCAAAAAGAACGAAAACACGCATAAAACTTTTCATTCTTTTGTGGATTTAATAATTCGTGTTTTTTTTTTTTTTTTTTTTTGGATAAAGAGTGTGCTAATGACACTTGGTGTACGTAAAATCCGTCGTGCAAAGTCCTCCAAGTATCCTATGAGTTATACCTCTGGAGGTGCCTAGTCAGGTGACGATTTCGTCACCTGATCAAGGTTGTAAATTGCGAGATCAACTCAAGTAATGTCCGCCCTTCGGATGCTCCTAAACAAATGACCATCACTTCCGGCCTTGTTGTGGCGAATGGCCTACTTGCCAAGTACCCGCTGTAAAAAGAAGAACAAAAACGAAACATTAGCTGCTGAACTCCCACTTGGTCCGTTTTTTTTTTTTTTTTTTTTTTTTTTTTTTTAATACCACTTATTTCAAACTTAAATCTTCTTTTTTAGATTTCTCTTGCATATTTTGTAGAAACTTACCCAGAAGATTATTTCTATTACAAACGTTGTAAAAACCTTCCACGGAAAGTATTCTTTGGCATTACTAGAATTAGAAAACAAATCGGTGAGAGCCCTGCATAAGAGATGCTTTATTTTTTATTATAAAATTCATATCTTCAGACTTAAGGGAACGGTATACTTTTGAAGAGAAGATGCGATTTTTTCTTCTCTCTGTGTGTGTACTAAAATTTAATAAAAATATTATTATATTGTCATATAATTGGCATAAAGTGCATTTTCATACTTCTTATAAAGGTAGATCATGAAAATAACATGTAATTATGTATTTCAAATTCATTTTTCTCAAAGCAAATTTTCCGTAGTCTATACATCTTTAAAACGTCCCATGCGTTTTGCTCGTAATTTTTCTTAAAAATCCTAGATATCACTAAATAACAATTTTAATACCTACTGCAATAAACCCATTTTTTTAAACCGACAGTCAGTTATTAAACCCAAAAAACTGGTACGAAACTGAATTTTCATGAAACATTCCAGTATTAGAGTTTATAGGTAATTGGAGAAACTTAATAAACCAACATTCCAAAACGGATGCACAGATTTCTTGTAGTATCAAAATTGTCCCTTGGTGTTTCATACAAAGAAACGGAGACATTTTAGAAAGAGCGTTTTCATACTTCTTATAAAGATAAATCATGAAATTAATATATGATTATGTATTTCAGATTCATTTTTCACAAAGAATATATTCTGTAGTCTATACAACTTTAAAATGTTTTCATGTGTTCCTAGATATCGCTAAAGGATAATCTTATTACCTACTACAAGAAACCCATTTTTTGACCCTACAGTCAGTTATTAAAGTTAAAAAAAAAAAAAAAAAAAAAAAAAAAAAAGAGTACGAAACTCAATTTTTATGAAAAATTCCAGTATTAATAGAGTTTATAGCTAATTTCAGAAACTTAATAGACCATCATTCCAAAACGGAGGCTTTGATTTCTTGTAGTATCAAAATTTTCCCTTTGGCAATACAGAAAATTTCGAACAAAAATTAAAACGCATGGACCATTTTAACTGCAAAAAATTTGCTATCGTAAAAAATGCATTTGAAATACATTATAAATATGATATGTTAGTTTCCTTATTTACCTTTATAAGAAGTTTCAAAATACGCTTTCAGCCAAATATGTGGCAATGCATTGATGTGTTTTAAATTTTAATAATACATTTAACCACAAAAACAAAATTTGTTATTTCTGCTCTTTTCAAAGTCCACTGTCATTCCCTTAAGTCTTTTACAAATCGATCAGTGGTTTTCCTTCAACTAGACATGAAATTAGTGATATAGTAGTTTTCAGCGTTGAATTTTCATATCCTTTCTTGGTTTTCAGTTTTGGGTATGATAGAGCAGACGTGTTGAATGCATTGAGAGCTATGTAAGTTGAAGAAACGTCAATAAACAAATGTGAAATGTACGAGATGGATGACGATAGCAAAAGTAGCTTTTGTTTCCCATCGATTCTTTATCCATCAAATCTAAGAAAGGCGTGATTTGTCGTTTATGACAAAGGCGAAGGAACAAAAGCATTACGTATACATGAAACAGTACAAAGGTTTTTCGTTCGGTTTGAGTATACGTATTTGAAGTGTTTAAAGAAGTATCTGATAAACAGAAATGTTTGTTCATATACTTATACTTGTAGATGTATTTGTGTATTTATATATTCACCAATCGTTAAATGCAAGGAAGAAGTGCTATATTTTACTATTAGCTTTTTTAGTTCATTTCTTGAAAAACTAAAATATATCGGAAAACAATTTCAAGCAATTAAAAATGAACTTATATTAATACATGGAAATTATTCCAGAGAGAAACATTCGCCTTGCATACAATATTTCAAATGAAAATCAAATTTCAAATTTCAGAGTAATTGCTTAAAAGGCGCTAAGGCCAACATAGTGAAAAAGATTCCAAGCCGGGTTTAGTCGGTAGAACGTCAGTGCGCTATACTGATGGCCCGGGGTCGGGCCCCGGCTTGGAATCTTTTTCACTATGTTGGCCTTTGCGCCTTTTAAGCAATTACTCTGAAATTTGAAATTTGATTTTCATTTGAAATAAAAATGAACTTTTAGAAAATCCATTCATAATATAAAGAGTGTTCCTAATTTCTAAGGACAACAATAAGAAAGGTAGAAGTACACATCAAGGCAAACAAATTTTGCTATGGAACTCTGGGTGACAATTATCTTATTCAGTCAAAAATACAGGGAGCCTTATTCGAAACTGAACCCAGGCTTTCGTTAACAATTAAATAATCATAGCAATTCCGTTAACAACTTTAACAATAATGAAGACATTTCAACAAAAGTCTCAACACGCGTACCCTCTTTCTCTGAAATATAATGACATCATGACAAATTCTGGAATCACACGGCCAAAGGGTTAAAAAAACTCATAATTAACTCATAACGTATTGTGCGCTATGATTATAATTTTACTTTAATATTTAATGTTTTAAAATTCGATAAAAAGAATATAAAGTTTGATGAAAGAAAAAAAATCATTAAGATTTAATAAGTATCAAACTTCGTTATATAAATCATTTTTATATTAATTTGTGCTCGTGGAAAATGAATCAGGATTATTCACAGCATACTGAAATTTGTCAATTACTTAATAATAATTTTGAATGATTCGGATTGAATTAACGCTCGGATAGCAGAGTGAAGCTTAGTTTGAAACGCGAAAGATTTGTTATAAAAGGTACTGGAGCGGAAGTAAAGGGAATGAAATAACGTAAAGAGAATTGCTGAGAATATTAGCTTTTAATTTATGGTAACATCAGTAATTCATCCTATAAATTAATTACCGATTTCATAAAGACCTGTCAGTCTGTCACTCAATCGCTTTTCAGTTAGTTACAATTTAATTTAACTCAGCCGAGTCCGGTTTTTTTAAATAATTTCCATATATTAAAAAAATAATATTTGTATACAGGGATGCCACTGGCGACTATTTTTTGATTCTGTCTCGCACCATTGTCTTAAAACAAAAACCTTTCACATACACTTTGACGACATGTGCAAGAGAAATGTACCACAAAAGTTTTTTTTTTTTTTTTTAATAGTGGTAAGAATATAACACAAAAATAGTCGCCAGTGGCAGACCTATGTATTCAGGGTGTCCTTTGTTGTTGTTGACCAATAGCTAATTCATCTGCCGTTAGTTTTAGACGTATTTCCAATTACAAAAAGGTTTCAAATATTATTCTTCATCATATGAAAATCCATCAGCCGTTAGTTTTAGAGGCACAGTGCCAATTGCAAAAAGATTTCAAATATTATTCTTCATCATATGAAAATCCATCAGACGTTAATTTTAGAGGTATAGTTCCAATTGCAAAAAGATTTCAAATATTATTCTTCATCATGTGAAAATCCATCAGCTGTTAGTTTTAGAGGCATAGTTCCAATTGCAAAATGATTTCAAATATTATTCTTCATCACATGAAAATCCACCAGCCGTTAGTTTTAGTGGTATAGTTCCAACTGCAAAAATATTTCAAATATTCTTCATCATATGAAAATCCATCAGCCGTTAGTTGTAGAGGTATAGTTGCAATTGTAAAAAGATTTCAAATATTGTTCTTCATCATATGAAAATCCATCCACGACAAAATAGATATATATATTTTTTTTTTAAGTTAGGGAATTAAAATTTTTATACGTTCGCTGCGTCTAATAAGTTATATTTAGGAAAAGTTTCTCTGTGTTTCCTAACTAGTGAGGCAGTAAAACTTCCATTATTATACGATCAAAACTTACCAAGTTCTGATACCTTGAATTTTATGAAATTGTGACTTTTTTTCTTGCACTAAACACGGAAAAATACTTTTTTAGCGTCGTTACATTATGATGTATAGGGAAGCATTGCTTCTGAGGAATTTTAATGATGTTACAGTACTTCAAACATGATGAAATTGATATGCATCATTGCAATGGACTAAAACATGCTTTCTCAGGAGTATAGAACAAGTAGCATTTATGGTCCTTTTGCACGGTCGCACAAAGTAATTTCCTTACTTCACGAAAAAAATAAATAACTATCTCTTTTTTACAATTTTCAACATAGTTGAAAAGAGTTTATGAATTCGGTTTGTCTGTCTGCCGTCTGTCCGTGCTCTAACTCTAATAAATATACTCGGATCTGCCTAAAATTTTTATATCTTATTTATATTTACCATAGAATGTTCGGTATTGAAAATGACACATTTATAACATATATGTGTGTAACATTTATAGCTCATTTACAGTGACACCTCAGTACTCAATGACCTCAGTACATAACGGTCTGCTGAGAAAACTCGTTTTTAATGAATTTTAATGATGTTACAATACTTCAAACATGAAGAAATTAATATGTATGACTGCGATGGACTAAAACATGCTTTTTTCTGGGGAGTACGGGATAAGTAACATTTATAATCCGTTAACAAGGAGGCACAAAATAATGTCATTGCATTGCTATAAGGAAAAATCTTTTGCGATGTATTTAATGATGCTATGATACTTTAAACATAATGAAATTAAAAAGGATCACTGGGGTGCACTGTAACATGTTTTCTATAGATTAAGGAGTATGTAGCATTTATCTTTATTTAGAGTGACGCTCAAAGGAATTCGGTTACAGGACAGGCTATAATCCATTTCATTGTATGAAAAAATAAAATTTCTTAATAATGTTCTGTTAGTGTTGAAAAGTATTTCATAACCTATGCCTGATGCATGATTTTCCGTTCTCTTTTTTTTATGAATAGGCCAGTTCTAATAAGCGAGATGCCGAGACAGAAAATGAGGTGGTTTCAAAATGAATTCTGATAGATTAAAATATAATATAAATAGTACGACTGAAAGGAGGGTAAAATCGGTTATTTTTAGTTTCTTCTTGAAACCAGAATTTAATCAACTTTGCGTAAAATGCCACCAGATGTGTAAGACAGCATATATATGTCAATTTTACAGGATATAAAAGAGTTTAGACTTTCTTTTGAAAAGAAGTAAAATATTTTATTTTAAAACTTTAACTGAGTAACTTAATTAAAGGTATTTCAATTATAAGTCTAATAATTTGATTTTTAAAGATAAAAGAAAAATTATCTTCATTGCAATTTGAAAACTCGAGAAAAAGTTCACCTATTTATCAACCATTAAAAAATCATAATCACTCTTGTCCATGTACCTTTGACTGCATTTTCCTCAAACAGTGTTTATCGGCTCTTCAAGCAATTTTTTTTATCCCACTTAGGACATCCTTTTTTACCCCAAGAGAATGACTATTAGAAAGCAAGCCATAAAATGAACATAAAATTCTAACAAAGGTTTCATTGATTTTTGAGTATTTTCCCCAAAATGTTCATTAAAAAATCCACAAGAAACACCCTTCATTTTAAAGAAAAAAAATATCGTTGCAGTCTCGTGTTATTTTTCTAATCCTAAGGTAAATACATTAGCAATTGCTTCCTAGTCCATACGGTACTTTGAAATACCGCTTCAAAAAACACTTTAAAAATAAATTAAAATGACTTCTAGTTTTTAATTTGAGTAATAATACTACTCCTTAGACTTTAACAAATAAGAAAAATTATATTACAATGGATTTACCTGTTAATGTTGAGTTGTTTCACAGCAGAGTTTTGTCGCACATCACACTACAAGGTGGAAGCTGAAATAAGATATATAGGCGGGAAAACATTCTTCTCAAATATTTTTTGTTTCACAGAACTACTTATTCAATCTGTCGACGATCAAGTGAGGTATTTAACGTTGATCCTGAAGCGTGTCGTTAATAACAATCAAATATTTTTTATAACAGTATGAACCAATTGGTACTTTAAAATACTGTCTGAGCATAAAGGGTTAAATAATATAGTTTCCATTAATACTAACAAATGAAAATAAAAATACTCTGGTCAAAGAGCTCGGTTTATTTAAAAATAGAGCATAAGACATATCTATCAGGTTAATAAATGCCATAGCTGCCAACTTTTACACTTTTTTATTAACACTAAAATCTAATAAAATCTTTGTCTTGTTTAGTCGTAGTTTTGAGCAAAATTTACTATTAAATTTGAATGGTAAGAAAAAAGCGTAAAAGTTGGCACCTATTATAAATATACAGAACTTGATTATTAACGATACGCATTCATATTTTAATGTACGTTTACCATCTTTCGTCTAATTTATCAAATTATTTACTTCATTTGTAATATACCGAAAACTGCTTCATCATAGACATAGACTTATTCTGTATATTAAAACAATTAAGTAACGTTGCAATACATATAATAAAAGTTTTGATTCAGAAAAAATACAAATTTTCTAAATATCTTTAGTAATTAACGGAAAATATTCTAAACATTTCTGAAGTATTCAGAGTAATCATACTGTCATTCCAACAGTTCATATATACCTCAATCTGATTCATCATTTTTTTTCACAGTTTATTAAGAAATTATTCAAGGCACTTTATATCATTTTTCTAATTAATCGTTCATGAAAAGGAATATTTATTTGAGCATGCTAAAAATAAAATATGGCCTTAAAGCAAATGAGATTAATTTTGCGGAAACGTCAGAGATGCTCCTATTTAACAATGTGTGGAATATTAAAATCAATTACTGTAAAATGAATTTAAAAAAAACTCATTTCACCTTATTTAAACCACGCATAGCAATGAATAACTCAATAACTTTTCCCCTCACCTTCAATATTCTTCTGACAGCTTTATTAAGAAATGTCACATTTCAGCATAGTTCGGAAAGGTTTATTGCTTTATTTTGAAAACTTTATTGAATCACTATAAATTACAGAAATGAAACAAATGAGAAATATTGAAATTAATGCGAGATATTTGTCTTTTTAAAGACGTGAGAAGAATGTCGAATTGCGAATGTCGAATTGCGTGATTTGGATTAAATTTAAATTAAAATGAAAAATATTCATTTGCTTTTTTCCTGTGTCCAATACTCACCACATTCATAGTATCTCGTTGTACCATATACGGAGTCACATATTTGAATATGCTTCATCAGATTGTATTTATTCAAAAATAATTACTAAATCTTTTACAGAAGTCCTATTAGGTCTTTAAGTAAAAGAATAATTTTAAAGTGTTCAATTGAGTTTTTTCTGTGATCAATATTTATCATGAAAATAGCTTGTCTTTGTATTATATTCGGAATAACATATTTAAATCCGAGTCATTAGATTGTTACTTTTCTAAAATAATTACGAAAACGTCTTTTACACAAGTTTTCCAAGTCTCTGTATATAAATATATTGTAAAATGGAAAATTAGTTTTCTGAGTGGTCAATACCTCTCATGAAAGCATTTTCTTGTTATATTACGTATATATGGGAATGCATGTTTAAATGCGATTCAATAGATTGTTATTTATTCTAAAACAATTAATAAGTTTTTATGTCTTATTATATCTTTATGCAAAAGAATAAGATAAAAATGCGCAATTGCGTTTTTTTTTTTTTTTTTTTCTGTGATCAACTTACCATAAAAATAGTTTTCCATTGTATTATA
This sequence comes from Maratus speciosus, assembly GCA_963932465.1. NCBI lineage: Eukaryota > Metazoa > Arthropoda > Arachnida > Araneae > Salticidae > Maratus > Maratus speciosus. The sequence continues at coordinate 369,993,119 of OZ010787.1, read as the reverse complement.
TGCTGAATCACATATTTAAATACAATCCATTAGATTATTTTTTTAATTCTAAAATGATTACTGAACTTATGTACAAGTCCTATTAGCTTTTTGTGTAAGAAACAAAAATTTGAATTCGCTAAATTATTTTAATTTCAGATGGTTGATATGGTATAGTGCTGATATTAATTGTAGTATTCTTACAGTTTGAGACTGCGCTGCTTCATCTATTGACGAAAATGTGACCTACGATTAAAATTAAAGTATAACATATTTATGAGCACTTGTCAAATATATCACTTATTTCATCTGTATACTTTTGGAGTTAATGAATTTATTGAATTTTAATTTTATGGAATCTTATGACAAACCTTTACATTTTGCATACCGGGTGGGGTGTACCGCCCTAAGCTAGATCCTCGCGACCTGGCGGGCCTGCCTCACTTAGCCAATCAAACCTTTACATTTTAAAATGAGTCTTCTTGCTTTATTATCACATAACGAAATTGTGTGTGTGTGTGTGTGTGTCTTTACCATTTACTTAATCACTGCTACCATTCTTTCACCTAATCTATGCTTTTTGCGACTTGATTTCTTAACATTTGACTGAGGGGTAAACTTCCGTGATGATAGTGAAATAAGATTCTATTCTAAGCTAGCGCTGATATCCTGCGTGACGTTTGCACCTGGGGCGTTAGCAGAATATTCTCATGTATCTCCATCAAAGACAAAGAATCAATGATAAATCGGAAAAATATTTGTTTAAGTTCAGATTCAGTTTTGCGTGCCTAAGTTTGTAAAATTCTTCCAAGACATAAACTAACTTTAAAATAGAAAACGGTCAGTTTTGCGGGAGCAATTAAATGCATTCCAAGAAAACATTTTCTCGTAAATATTTATGTTTCACGATAAACAGAATGAATTTTCTTTAAAACAGCATCTAAAATATATTAATTTTACTAAAACGCGGTTGCAGTATTATGAAGTTGCGTATTATACCGTTTTGAAGAATTTTATTTTTTTATTTTTCGCTACTTAACATATTCAATATGAGACACTATTATTTTCCTAAACCAATTTACTTTTCGTCAGTTAAAATTAATTATACAATGTTATTAATTACAGGAAATGTTAATAAGGAATCTATGAAGATAAAGCAATTATTTTATAATCGTGCTACTTAAAAATGTTCATTAATATTTTCGACGCAAAAAATAATCTTAAAAGTTTCTTTTAAAAATAAATACATTTTTAGCATATAAATATATTTATCTTTTGTTGCTGCTGTTGTCATGTTCACTTTCCGTGGAAGAAGGTTGTTAGCACTTCAAGAGAGGTTAGGTTTCAAAAGTGGCCGAGTAAATTAAATTCTGGGCCAGACGACGGGGTCCTCGACTTTTGGAAACCCTCTCGTTGACAATTCACGCCCTGAGGACTTTGCACTCACGAGGAATTTAGCGTGCACCTGATGCCATTATCATACACGGCGATGTGTGGAAGTCGTCAATACTTCTTCAATCACGAGTCCAACGCTCTGCCAACCAGGCTGACGCGGGAATTTTCTTTTTTTAATTAGAAACTATATTTTTGTTTCTACAGGGTGTCCAGCGAATAAGACCCTGATTTCAAAATTAATTATTTCAAAAACAAAGATCAATAGAATTATGCGGTAAACGGTTTGTTTATTAGCTAATCTGTAAAAATGTTATACAGAAGTTTCAAAATTTAGTTGCAAAAACCGTTAACAGATGGCGCTGTAATCGCAATGCCTATAAATTGTGCTTCTAAGTCTAGAGCTCAGCCAGCGTCTCATACATAGATGGTTCCCTATGGAAGAACGAAAATTGGGAAAGTCCACTTTTTGGTTGAGGTGATGTGGAGAAGTGGAGACATCTGGTCCCAGAATTATTGCATCAGCTTTAATTTTAGAGAATTTCAATTAATAGAATTTTCAATAAAAATTTAGAAATCATTATATAAGAACTTATTAAAATATTTTATAAGGGTAATGTACAGAAGCGGAGCTATGTGTGGACAGAATTGAGATTTGTTTCAAATTTTGTTATAAGCTATTTCGGGTCTGGGTACCTGTATCTCTGTGGTATGTCTTTTCTCTCCTAATTGGTAGATCGTGGAAACGAATCCAAGCAGAGGAGGATTTGAAAAAATTGGAAATCTTTACTTTTTAGTAATTATTTAAACTGTGAAAAAAGTTTGAATTTTAAAAAAATCCAAAGTTTCTAGTTTTAAAATTCGATCAATTAAGCTAAAATAAACCTTTTTTAAAATCATTGAGCATTTATAATAATGATTCATAAATCATTTTTTTTAAAATTGTGAAATTTGAATGAAAAAATACAAGGTTTCTATTTTTAAAAACTTAAGTTAAAAAAATCATTTTAATTTTAAAAACTCATTTTCATTTTTCAGAAGTATGATGCAGCTTCTTGCGATATGATCCGAAGTTATAGAAAGGAGTGCAGCCTCCAAAATGCTTTTGCTTCGACATTGATGACAGAAACGTTCGACGTTGATGATATAACATATCATCAATTCCTTGTAAAAACGAAATAATTTAATGCACAATTTCTGTCCCTAAAACTTTGTTTACAAAGAAAAGAAATATATGTGTTGTGCTAAAACCAAAATATTATGCCGCGATTTAAAAATATAAATGAAAAGTGCAAAATTACTTTTTTATTTATAATAATTCAGGTATAAACAATAATACCAAAATATTATGCCGTGATTTTAAAATATAAAAAATAAATAAAAAGTACAAAATTATTTTTCTAAATATATGCATTTATATTTAAATAATTATGTGGCATAAAAAATTGAATTTAATAAAATATTTTAATAAGTTCTTATATAATGATTTCTAAACTTTTTATTGAAAATTCTATTAATTGAAATTCTCTAAAATTAAAGCTAATGCAATAATTCTGTGACCAGATGTCTCCACATTTGCACATCACCCCAACCAAAAAGTGGACTTTCCCAATTTTTGTTTGTCCATAGGGAACCATCTAGGAATGAGACGCTAGCTGAGCTCTGGACTTAGAAGCACAATTTATAGGCATTGTAATTACAGCGCCATCTGTTAACAGTTTTTGCAACTAAATTTTGAAACTTCTGTATAACATTTTTACAGATTAGCTAATAAACAAACCGTTTACCGCATAATTCTATTGATCCTTGTTTTTAAGATATTTAATTTTGAAATCAGGGTCTTATTCGTTGGACACCCTATAAATACCATAATGCGTTTCTGAAACAAGTGCTAAAAACCTCAGTTTCATGCCATACATGGGATTAAATACACGTTCCCTCTTCCGTTGAATAAAAACGTATCAAAAATAAAGGCAAAAATTCGAAAATTTTCTTAACTTCTCCCCCCATAAACCCCCCCCCCCCCACACACACACACACACACAAAAAAAAAAAAGAGCAGAATTTCGAAAAAACAAATACTAAAAAATTAACGGTTAAACAGCGTTAAACATAGGTGCGGAAGCCACATGATATCATAGCAAGTAGAAGCAAATTGCATGTTTAACTTACAATAGCTTGAAAGGAATGCAGAAATCAATATTACTATAGGGTAACTCCGGAAGAGTCGCCGCTTACCGGATAAATGCCGCACACCCTGTATTTATTGTAATTATCGATAGATTGTGTTCAAACGCACAGTATAGGTGCGCAATGAGATTATTTTAACCATTGTATAGCGTGAATACCATTTCGATATTTATTTGTAGAAGTACAATCCTTAATTTGATGTAAGTGCATGATTTCACTGTCCAAACTTTTAAACACGTTATGTTTAAATACTTTTCATACACTAATTACTAAATGCATGCATGATTTCGAAGTCAAAACTAAGTGTAGCGGTTGTATAGAGTACTGTATGTATGGTTACGCCATTCCCCTTAGCGATGGCAGGTAACTGTGACGGCCGACGTCTGCACCATGCAAAATGGAATACATGCCGCACTGCTATTCCGGTATACATGCCGCAGATTCTTTTGTACGGGATGATTAAGTGTTATTAACTTTTTCTTTTCTTTTTGCACAGACTAACCATGTTAGGCATGTTATCAAGTTTACTAAAACCAAAGGAGAAAAAGGAGAAAATAAAAAGTAAGAAGTGCAAGAAAGATGCAATTCAAGATGATAATAATGAAAAATTGGATTACGCGTAACTCAGACGTTCTTTGCAAACTACTCCACAAAAGAGGAAGTGTAATTGGCTTCGTTGCATCATGTGTTTAAATGTAGTTACATAAAGACTGTAGTTTTTCGACATTTTTTCTGTAGATTGTAGTCGAAAAAACAGGTCTCTTAACCCATTCGGGGCCATAGGTGCGTATAAGCACCTTCATAAAGAGCTTACAAAATTTGGTTCTGGCACCAGTAAAGAAGAAAAGTAATATTTGCTTTGTTTAATTAGAGCATTTTTCATGATTCTTTAAGTAAAGGTAACTTCTTTTAAAAAAATGGTACCAACCGAATAAAATTTGTGTAAAAGCCACCGGTCCCGAAAGGGTTAACAAATAAATTATGTAAACACAATTTTACTTTTTTCCTTTTCCCTTTATAATAAATTGATGTTACGTTGTTGCTGAAATAACAATTAAAATTTAATGTAAAAAAAAGTCGATAATTTTAATAGTGAAAGTAGGCAACAATTATTTATTTGAACCTACTAATACGTTTCCTTGTACTCATTTAGTTTCATTTTGTTATTACATCGTTAATTATAGTCCAGATATGAATATATTTTTTAAATATTTTTATTTATAATTTCATTCTGTTCTTATTACAAGCACGGCATAACTACCGCACAAGTGCGGCGTCTCAGCCTGAATGTACGGGTGACGCGCCGCAGTGAAAAAAGAAGTTTTAGAAAAAATTGTTAACAAATATTAATAATTTGTTTTGAATTTTTTTGTCGCAGTACACGCGTTGTATATTTAACATTAAATAGCACAGCATGATTTTTTTAATTTTATGTCCACCATGGGACTTTATACACAAATTCAAAAAAATGTGCGGTATAAATCCCGGAATTACCTACTATTCTTTTTTACCTTCTCCCAATGTTTTAATCGTGTTTTTTACTGTTAATTCTTCTTTCCGATCACTATTTAGTTAAATAAAAAACTACATAGCGTATATTTACACAATTGATTCCGTTAAGGGTAGGTTGTCCTTAAATAGTTTTATTTAACAATTCTAGAAAAAAAGTTTTTCCCTTACAAATCACGAAATCCTATGTTAAACTGTAGGACAGTTTAAAAACATGATTATTCTTTATGTAATACATACACAATCTGGTTTTTGCCGCAAAAAATTTGGCAATAGATTAAAAAAAAAAAAAAAAAAAAAAAAAAAAAAAAAAAAAAAAAAAAAAATTTAAATATTTTTAAAACGGTAAAAAAATTTAAAATTTTTACCGAAATAAAAATAAAAAATTAAAATGTTTGCATTTTACAAATCACTTAAAATTCAAGAAGACGATTCAGGAGGAAAAAAAAGGAACTCTTGATCTTAGTTTTGAATCATTTTTCCTCTATCTGTAACATATTTTATACGTTTTGTCATAGCAGACATACAAATAGAAAAGCCCGTAATATCACTTCAAGCTTACCTATCAAATAAATATTGATCTGTGATCTGTTCTTTAACATTTTCTTGATCCATAGAAATGATAAACGATTTTAAAAATTGAAAAAATAAGAACAATAATTTCTATTTATTTCATTGGGCAGAGTACATTTTCTGTAATCAGAAGAAAGAAAACTCTCCCAAATTAGTCCACGAGCCAGCAACAGATTTTGATGACCAAGGTCCTCTCGGCCAATAATTTGTAAAATGCTTCAGAGAGTTGTATCATGAAGCTCCGTGAACGTCAGCTGAGGTTCCGTTGGTGGGTTGAGCAGCGGTAGCCACCCAAACATGTAAAAAAAAAATTATTCATTTCTTCCCGGTTGAAAATTTGTCAAATTATAGCTAACCCAATATCTTGAAGAAAAAAAAACTCAGCTGATTATAAAGTGGTGGTTAATACGTCATCTGGTCACACGAACATGAAAAAAATATACAGGGTGCAAAGGAAAGTCCCTTTAACCTGAAAATACTTGCGAATGGAGAGAGCTACAGCTATGGAAGTGAGGTAACGGTATAGTAAAGTGACTACGCCAGATTTGATGAAAACGACGGCAGCACCCCTAGTGGCAAAATTTGGAAGCTAGCCATTGCAAATCGAAAACGAAAAGAGTTAGAGCAAAATTTCCAATTAGAAAGTTTTAGAGCATCAATTAATTAGTACGAAACGACATTTGGTTTACATGGATAAGATAAATCTTCGCCCGTATACCCAAAAATGTCCGAAATCGATGCACTCTATTTTGTGTAAACGATTGAATGGAATAGCCAGAAGTATGAAGAAATACGCACAATTTATGGTATAAAAACGTGCTTATCTCAATAAATTTTGATAACATCACACACACAAAAAAAAAAGACAAACTCTCTCACAGTGATAAAAAGTTAATATTCAGTATGTTCGAAAAGTTTGCCATTGCTTACGATACACGTTTGTATTCGTGAGAGTAATTCTACATGCCACATTTCTCAGCATGGAACGTCTATTGCTAGCCTCTTCAATACGACGACGTAGATATAACCCTTTCAGTGGCGGCGGCTAGAAGGTCTAGCCACCTAATTTTTAATTTCAAAACTGACAAATGGTAGCAAGAATATTTTAATAAAATTTTGCTTTTGTAATGAAAGTGAAAATTAGCGGGGGTTTTTTTCTAAGAAATTCGTTTGAATATTCTGGTGTCAGTAAATTACTTCATCAGTTTACGAACAGAATTCTTTTGCCCCTGAATGGGTTAATCTAAAACTTTAAAGGCATTGGACATTAAATTTTTGCAGACATTACAGCACAGTATAACGTCACAATCTGAAATTGTGCACTGCTACATTTACTTAATGTGCAAAGTAGAATCGTCGCTCATCGATTTCGGACATTTTAGGGCATACAAGAGACGATTTATCTTATCCGTGTGAACCAAATGTCGTTTCGTACTAATTAATTGATGTTCTAAAACTTTCTAATTGGAAATTTTGCTCCATTTCTTTTCGTTTACGATTTTCAATAGCTATCTTTCAAATTTCGCCACTAGGTGGCGCTGCCGTCGTTTGTATTAAATCGGGCATAGTCACTTTAGTATACCGTTACCTCACTTCCATAGCTGTAGCTCTTTCCGTTCGCAAGTATTTTCAGGTTAAAGGGACTTTCCTTTGCACCCTGTATATATTTTTCATGTTCGTGTAACCAGCTGACGTATTAACCCCCACTTTATAATCAGCTGACTTTTTTTTCCTTCAAGATATTGGGTTAGCTATAATTTGACAAATTTTCAACCGGGAGGAAATGACTGTTTTTTTTTTTTGTTGTTTTTTTTTTTTTTACGTGTTTGAGAGGCGTCTGCTGCTCAACCCACCCACGGAACCGCAGCTGACGTTCACGGAGCTTCATGATACAACACTCTGAAGCATTTTACAAATTATCGACCGAGAGGAAATAACTGACGAAATTTGCACCTGGCTCGGGGACTAAATCATCATCAACTGCAAAAGTAATATTAGTTCTGAAAAAAATAAAACAAAATTTTTGGTCGTAAATATGCATGTTATGAAAAAATCACTAATTATCAATTGATGAGCATATGACAAAACCAAAATTTCGCTTTTATATCATTCATACAAAAACGCTGTTATGTATGTTATTTATCTGCAAGATCAATTGGATTTTATATATTTAATCAATATATTCTAAAAATGGCTCACATTTACAAAGTTAATAATAAATGTGCATTACTTTGGAAAATTAATTTTGTTACACGTAATTTTATAACAAATACTTTGCAAAAGCTATTTAAAAACTTTTAAATAAAGTAAATTCGCATAATTCGCATTGTTATTCTGCAAATGTTTATACACCGCATAAAATCGATATAATTCTTCCACATTTGACTCCTTCTATGTCGCAACATTATCTATTAAGGAGTCTTTGAACAATTGAATAAACGATGTATATTAAAAGAATTATACATATAATTAGAACAGATCCATAAGGGTGCTTTCTATTCCTAATTTAATTTTATCAACGCATACGTTAGACTTCGATTAACGCCATCTTAAAATATTGCTTTGGCAGCAAATCGCCACGAAATCTTTTGAGATTTCGTCTCTTCGTCTGTGACGTGAACAAAATGTTTGGGAAGATTTCTGCGCTTAATTTTGTCTTCCCAACAAATGTTGATGTCCCAAATGATAAACTCACCTGGGAATTTCATAGAAATTTCACACGCAATTCCATCGATCATGTGGCACAATATAGAATCAATTGTAAGGGCTTAAACTATTTTCTTATCGGAAATATACTGTTTCCAAAACAAAATTTTAAATTCTATTTCTGTGTATTTACTAAAATATAAATATCGTATGCAATATATTACGTAAACTGTTCACTGAAAGATGGTTTAGGATTTAACTGGCTGACAATTTAAAATAGTTACTTTATCATAACACGTTTAATAACTACTTTTCAACATTCATTTAAAATTTTTGAAATATAATATATTCCCATCATTCTTATTATTATTTTGTTTACATGTTTATGTACTGCATAAAACCGATATAATTTTTCCAAATTTAACACCTTCTCTATCGCAATTTACCTATTAAAGAGTCTTGGAATTATTGAATAAACGATGTCTATTAGAAAATCTATGTATATGATGTGAACATATCTGTAAGACGCTTTCTATTCGTAAATTAGTTTTATCAACGTACATTTTAGCGTTTGATTAATGCGATCTTTCAATATTGTTTCACCGACAAATCGCCACGAAATGTTTCGAGATTTCGTCTCTTCGTCTGTGACGCGAACAAAATGTTTGTGAAGATTTCTGCGCTTAGGTTTGTCTTCTCGTCAATTGTTGATGTCCCAAATGATGCATCAACCTGGGGATTCCGTAGAAATCTCCCACGCAATTCCATCGATCATGCGGCATAATATAGAATCAACTAGGTACTAAAACTATTTTCTTATCGAATTTGCACTATTTAGCAAACAATGAAAAAGATTTTTAATTATAGTTGAAAATATTTTAAATTATAATTGATTTAATTTACTAAAATGATAATTATTTTACGCAAAGTATTACATGAATTGTTTATCGAAAGATGTTACAGGTTGTAACCGACTAAAACTTCAAACTAATGATTTCTTTGGATAATCTTTGACATTTACACATTTTTTATAGAAATAATTTTTATAGTTTATAGAAATTAAACTAATTTAATGCTCTATTTTTTAAATAAATGCAGAAGGTTTTCCTGTCATAGATGAAGCTTTTACTAAAATTTAATGTAGTTACGCACGCTTTCTCAATCATTAACCTTTTTTCAGGAAAAATTTGGAGAAAAGACCAATCAGAAACCTCTTATTTGTGTGACTCGCTGAAATATTTCTAAAATAAAAGGGTCCATTGCAGCCCATAAATTCCGGAAGAGGCATCTCTGTCAATTTGGAAATCTGTTTTTTTTTTTTTTCTGAATTTTCTAATTTGATCTTCTAAAAATTTCTGGAGATAGGGGAAAGTTTTCCAGAATTACTGGTAACTACAATGTTTCGTAATTTTTTTGTAAACGTTTCTTCTATATCGCAAAAAATTATGAATTTTTTATAGTGTAGTGCATATCGCAGAAAAAAAGAAAATTTGAATGTAAACATAACGTGAAAACCAATGTTATCTTCTTTTTCTTTGTTGTTTTTTTTCCCACCAACGTATATTTCAGTTACTAAACCAAGTATGCTAATGCTCCGTTAAGGATCATAAATGCATATGCATGCGATTGTCTTTGTCATCATAGGTCACAAAAGATTCGACTTTTCTAACAAGTCTTATAATAAAAACCGCTGCCTGATACGACAAATTGTTAAATTTTTGCAGTTTATTTTAATGTGAATGGACTTATGGGGCACACCGTACATTACATAACTACGGAAAGTGCATGAATTTTCAGTGATACGCATCAATCTATAAACACAAAATGGCGTTGATAGTTACCTTCATCTGTTGAGAAATAAAGTTTTATTTCTCATAGAAATGTTCATGTCCTTTATTTTTACATACTTTGTAATACTTTAAGGCATTGAAATGGCTTGTCTATTACAACTAGTTGCCGAAGAAGTTATAAAAGAAATCAGAAGTTAATCTGTAAAATTCAATGCAATAAAACATATGCATTCCTAATATTAGAACACTAATGTTTTGCTAAAATTAATGTATGAAACAACAGAATAATGATTTCAGCATATAAGTTCTGGCTCTTAAAAATAGGGTGTTTTTTTTTTTTTAACTGACCTATTCAGAGCCATCTGTAGCTCGTTCTAATTACCGGAATCTCACTAAACTTGGTAAGGAAACTAATGACGCTATAAGATAAAACAGTCTGAAAAAAGAATTAGTTCAAAACACTGCCGATAGAGGAAATATGGCGTTGTAGTAATCTACGCAGCCGAGAATGAGCATAAAGCCAACGCCACCATAGATAACGCCGACAAGCTCGATTTCGACGCCACGGCAGATCATTCATAGCTGATCATTCATTGGACTCTATTCTTGTGACGTTTCTTGTGACGTAAAAGTGGCAAGAATAGGGTCCAATGAATGATCCGCTAATGGCTGATCTGTCGTTACCTTGAAATCGAGCTTGTCGGCATTGTCTATAGGGGGCGTTGATAAAACACGAGTAACAAATGAAAATGAAAATTTATACCTACATATGGAACAACAGCGTCATTAATTTGGGCTTTAAGTGCGCTGCGGTAACGTGAGACTCATATTCAACCTGAGCGGAAAATGTTTTTCGGAGCTTTCCGCATGCGTTTATAATCCACATTATCGACACTATTGTCGCATGTATAGGTGTAAATTTTGCATTTTCATTTGTTACCCATGTTTTATGCTGATTCTCTGCTGCGTAGACTACAACAGCGGCACATTTCCCCCTATCGACGATGTTTTAAACTAATTTTTTTTTTCGGAATATTTTTCCCATTGCGTCTTTAGTCCCCTTACAAAGTTTGCTGCCATTCCGGTTACTAAAACGAGCTACAGATCGCTCTGAATAGCGTCAGTCTAAATAAAACACCCTGTAGATATTCAGTACTTCTACTAATGTATTTCTAATAGATATACTCCTACTAAAAATATGTGATTATGAAAGAAAATTGGAATTATTTCAATGTATTTATTCTCATCTATCTATAACTGTGTTTAATAGGATTGATTTAAAGGAATTAAAGAAACAAAATCAACCTCATTGTTTTCAAAAACTTCAAACATAAATGATGACAATGCGGCAATTGATAATTGAGTTATTCGCCTTCACATCTGGATATTCTACCATAACGTAGTAGTAAAATAAACTCCATAAGTGGATTCACATTCAGATCATATCTACGCCAAAGAAAAATTTGACTGATTCTTTAGCTATATAGATTCTGTCTCCTTGGCTGGATAGATTGAACTACAGAGATTCTCTTTTTTTAAAAATATCTGCTCTAACTTTAAACCCGTATCTACAGATTCTCTGGATATCCGAAACTAAAAAATATTGTCGAAATGGCTAATGCGCTCTGATACGATTATCGGTAGCAAACCCGCTGTTATTCATGAAATACGCATTTGGGAGACTTCGTTTGCATAATGTCCGTCCGTGCGTTTCCTCCTAGCATAAGGATTTTGTGAATGGATAATGGATTTCCCTCCCCCTACCCTATTCAAAAGAACAGGGTTGTCTTATGTAAAGGTTCGATCTCCAACAATCATCGATTGTTACGCAGATGGAAAAATACAATCTATGAGAAAATATACCTAACCTTATTTTACGATAAATTATCGAATCATTGTCTACAGAAATACAGCATAAAATACTACTGGAATTTATAATAATAGTAATAATAATAATAATAACAGTGGGGATAATGTCGTTAGCATAAAGATATTTCTTGTTTGATTCAGAAATCAAATGTGAAAAAACAAATTATTTCATTGCTCGAGAAAATTATAATTCATATTTTTAAGATGATAAAAATATTTCATATTGAATTCAAATAACCTGAAGTTTTATTGTAAGTTAATCAACAACTGTTATAAACAGAAAATATATAATTCATATTAACAGCATAGGGCTTGTTTTGATAAGAAGAAAGGTGGGTTTGTTTGTCTGTTCTTTTGATTTTGATGTTGTAAAGCACTTTCTTAAGATTAAAATTTTATAAACAATAAAATTAACCGTTATACAATTTGTAATAAATACTAAAATGTGCATTACTATACAGGGTATCCATAATTAAACGACCCTATTTTAAATTTGTCTACAGACAAAACTCTTGTTCAGAAAATTGTGAAATTTTGAAGAGGGCATAAAGGTATGTGATAAAGGTATGGGAATTTGTTTGAGCGAAAAAAAAGTAGTTGTGTGTGTTAATCCGTGTTAAATTGTGTAGGTTCAGGAAGTATTCTATTCTTTTTCCAGATACGAAAGTTTAGTTAATGCTAATCAAGTAACCAAATATCCCAAATATCTAAATGGTATTTCGTGTTTTTGCAAATTTTATTGTTTTCCAAAAATTTCTCAAAGTTACATAACAAAATTGCTATGTCTGATGGAGAAAAACTGACATCATTTTTAAATTCAGTGTCAAAAATTCAATTGTTACGGTTTCTGTTCCAAAAATTCCTTTCAAGTTTGTAGATTAGTGTAATTAGAGATGACCAATGTTAAACAGAAATGCCGCAATCTGTATCATATTTCTTCTGTTGTTACATTTTGAATTAGCATATGTTCCTCCAATGTTACAAAAAAAATGTAGTAAATCCAGCCCTTATTTTCTGTCAGGGTCGGATTTAAGAATGAACCAACTGGACCGTGGCTCCGGGCCTTATGATTTTTAGTGAGCCTAATTTTGATATGCAAATCTGATATTGTTAATCTGTTTTCACTTTGTACTGTAATATTTTGTACTTTTAAAGTAGGATAAGATTAAAAACGAATAAGATTATTCAAATATGTATCTATGTATTTATATAGCTATTCCAAGGTATTGAAAATGTTTACTTTCTTATGTCAAATATAGGAAGGGAGCCCGAATGAATAGTGGACCCTTCTCCTATCGTTAGCTAGAACAGGCCTGCTATACGGCACTAAACCTCAATTACTTAGACAATAAATTAGACTATAATTGCAACGAATGCATTTTTTTTTCCTGGCGATAGAAAAATGGATCGGTTTTGTTACAAAAAGATGCTGTTAAGCTGCGTGCACAGTTCATATTATCATAATTTCAGACAGTTCATGGAGAGTCGTTTTTTCAGTTTCTTTATTTTTACATGTACAGCAAATGGTAAACGATTGGTTCTGCAACTATAAATTATTCTAGATATAAGTGTGTCCCAAAGTAATTACCCTGATTTCACAATGTTCTTATTCTTTAGTGATTACACTGAATTCGATTCTTCTTTTGCAGATGCATTTGACTAATCGTCAAGCTTTTCTAGATGTGCTATATTAACCCTTTATCTACTGACGGTACTTATAAGTACCACTCACTTTAAACTTTCATCCCATATATTACTAATATTCTAACAGTACTGTGCAAAAACAATCTTTTAACTCCACTTTATCCGCATGCATGGCAGCAGTAGTTCTAGGTTTGTTATTTTAGCGGGGAAGGAGGCTATCTTTGAAACAGTCGATGTGTTTTGGGCCGACATTTTGTACAGATTGTCACGCTCGTTTTTTTTATTGCTGCAAACAGAGTAAAGGATATAAGATAAGTGTTGGATTTTGATTATGTGTTCGTTATGCTCTTAGAATACAATTTGACTAGCTATTTTAGGTGAACGGTGTATGTACTTGATTTAACAATTGAATTACTCGCTGGTACTTACTTATAAGTACCGTCAGTACACTGGGTGTTGGAGAAAAACTTCTTGTTTACTTTTCGTCTGTGTAGTTATCCATCGTTTTCATCTGCTTTAAAACGTAATTACTAAAATGTAGTGCAGTAATAATTTCCCTAGTATTTCTTTTCTGTTTCATTATTATTTTTTATAGAAAATTAAAAAAGTTGTGGCATCGGCTCTTTTTTGCTATGCTAGAAATGGCATATGTAAATTCATATATTACATATGTGGAGATGCGAGAGAACATGTTGTCCCTGGAATATAGACGTCGCATAACTAAAGGACTGCTAACAAGATCGAAACCTAAAAAAAAAATAGTTTTTTTAACCCTTTCAGAGGCAAAGCATTTTCAATGCTAAAGTGTTGAAATAAATGATTGGCACTGGAATTTGCCAAAAAAATTATTTATAAATAAGAAAAAGGCTATATTTCACATACTTACTAAATCGAAAATATTTTATCACAATTCATGCCATTTGAAATACCTTCTGTTACGATATTTTAGTCATAGTGTATTGACGGTACTTTAAAGTACCACTTTAATTAATTACCTCTAAGGAATGAAATTTCTCACGGGTGAGTATTTTTTTATGTTTATCCTTTAATTTTCATTGTAGTAACTGAAAAAAAAATTACATGAAAAAAATTGCAGTAGATCATAATGCAGTAGATAAAGGGTTAATATGTAGGTTCGTTACTAAGGGCGCTTTTCCTGCTTAATCTGAAAACATAGCTTTTACACAAGAAAAGGCACAGTGTGTTGTGGTGCTGGCTGAGACCAAAACACCAAAAACGGTGCAACGAAAGCTTCAAACTCGCTATGGAAAACAGCCACCAAATGTGAAGTTGATAAAATCTTGGATTCAAAGTATTTTAGTAACAGGTACAGTCGAAATGGGTCGAAGTGCTGGGTGACCATCGACATCTGCAGAGATTGTTGAAAATATTCGCGAGTATCTTAAATAAAACTTGATAAACTTTTGTGTGTATGTGCGAAATAATGCTTGTAAATAAAATAGGCAATAAAATTATACGCAATTTAAATCAGGGTAATCATTTTGGTATTCAGCGTGGAGCTGCACCATGTTAGTTTGTGACTGCGTCATGCCGTTTCGTAAGTCCGTCGTGCTTTTCTTTTTTAGTGCGGCATATAATTTTCCAACTAAACATTGCCATTTTTCGTATGCACGGTGCTTTTATAGGATAATCTTTATCCTCAACTGCTCAGTTGCATTTCCCTGTATCAATTTCAAAAAACTCTTTAATGAGTCGTTATTCACTGTCATAAGGTGCCTTCTAGTGGATAGCAATTTCTTCATTTTTTACCTTTCTAAAATGAAACAGTTGAAATTGGTATTGATTTTTTTGCACAGAAGTTGTGCAGTCCTAGAAATAAAAAATGCACCGCTCCCTATTAACTCTGTCACAATTCATCGTGCAAAAGTGTGACTGGTACCAACCGACTAGTAATAACATCCACTAATTAATGCTATACATAAATTTTGTTTAGGGAGTCGTCTACATATAGAAATCGTAATAAACCTGATTTTTTTTTTCAATACCTAATTAGGACATCATATTTCGTAAAATTTACCTTCGGATAAAAAGCAAGAAGTCGTTTGGCCAAGTAATTTAGGAATTATGCAGGTTTAAAGTTTGAAACTTCCTAAGTTAAATTCATTTTAATCCTTACAAAGCATATTGCAATACGGGTATTTTTCTAAGCATAACTATAAAACTACTTGGCGGAAACAGCTGTAATTTTGAATTCGCATTTTTCAAGCTTCTAGAAATCTATTTCTGTTAAAAAATTTATGGGTTAGAATTCTTATCTTTTCGGAAACTAAATTAAATATATATTTTTTCCGAAATTATTTTTTTAGAAAAATGTGAATTTAACTATTAACAGAGATAAATTTCCAGAATCTTCAAACGCAGAAATCCAAAGTTACAGCTTATGCCTCAAAATATTTTTTGAGTTATGCTTGAAAAAATACCGACCTTTCAATCTGTCTTGCAATGATTTACATGAATTTAACATTAGGGGTTCCAAACTTTAAAGCTGCATAATTCCTAAACTACTTCATCGAGTGATTTAGCATTTGATATCCGGAGGCGATTTTTCCATGTAGACACCTCCTAAGTAAATATTATGTATAACATTAATTAGTAGATGTTATTACTAATCGACTAGTGCCAGCCACATTTTTGCACGTTGATTTGCAGCAGTGGTGCTTTTTTTCTTTTTTTCCCACAACTGTACAGTCCGTGTCAAAAAAAAAAAACAAAAAAAAAACGTCCACCTTTATTTGCAGACCGTTTGCAATAAAAACAAAACAAAGGTGTCATTAGACTCGAAATTATGTCTTTTTTACAGTATATGCATATAATTTTTTAAATAGAGACCGTCTACATAAAAAATGTACTAACTTTGTTTTTTCAAATGGTAACACCCATGCTTGACATCATATATGAGTTCTTTAAATCACGATGATTTGCGGCCGACTTAGCAAGGGTTAGTTCGGGGTTTTTTTTTTTTTTTTTTTTCGTTTTTTTCTTAGTACTTTACTTTGGACGAAAGCATGTTTAAAATTTCGTGTTATTTCTCACAATTACGGTTTAGTTTATTTCTGTGCAAAAATAACACTCGAACCCAGTTTCAATTTTTTAACGGCATTTTTAAGCAGTATGTATGCGGCATATGCATAACGTATGCGTAAAAAAATGAACATTTTTTCTTATTGTAAGATTCTGATTTAAAATGCAATTTGTCTTTGAAACGACGTACAGCATGAACGTTTTTATTAAAAGTTTCCTTTGATTTCAAATGCAACAGATGAAAACGTATTTCACTGATAGCTTAAATTATATAAATTTCTTCTTGTTTAAATATTGTACGCCATGTAGAATAAGGCAATTTTCTTATAGTAACAAATATACAGCTCTTTTCTAATAAATAAAATATAAATAAGGGAATAATCACTGCATAACGAAGTGTTAATATTTTAGCCCACTTGTAGGCATACTCTAATGTCAAACAACATAATAAATCTAAAAGCTTCAGGTTGCTATTTTAAGCGCGTTGTACAAAAAGTTTTTTCTTTCTATAATACTCAACAAAGATACTACTAATATTAACAATTCTTTACTTACAGTCCATAAAAAAGTCATAATATACCTTTTATTTAAAACTGCAGTTTATGTTGTAGTGTTAGCACTACTCTTAAATTTGGAAATAACTAGATGACCGAAATGAATACCGAAATTATTGAAATACTTAACAATGTATCATTCTTAAAATGATTTTAAATGTTACAAAATTTACCATTACTGCAGATAGCATTACGCAATTCTGAAATTCCTAAAACAATTGCAAAAAATACAAAGAGGATGTCAGAGCTCCATTTTGATAAAAATGTATTACGACTGTTATCACTTGAACCTCGAGGAAATGCCTGTAGTGAAAACATTTCCAGATAAAGGCTAGAATGTTGGAAGTATAGCAAGGAAAATGAGAACTTGGTTTAGATGCTAATGAGTAATAAATTAGAAAATGGCAGTATGAAACCACAGCATCACCCCTTTTTCAAAAATGTGCTAATGTGCTCCACATGATATGATGTAATTGCTCCCTTTTATTAATGTGTTGCTTTCTTTAGAAATATGCCATTATATTGAAAAAAATTGCTTCGCAAAAATTAAATAACTAATTATAAAAAACAAGTAATACTAAATAGATTAAAAATATTTTTTATTACAAATTTTAAATGATTTTAAATTTCCTTTTTATATTTTTAAGTTCAAATTATTTACAAAAACTCAAAATCGATTGAAAATTTAAGGAATAATAATAATAAAAAAAAACCCTTTACATTAAATAAATTTATTACATTTGCATTTTAAACTATATGTGTTATCTTTGTAAGATATTAAATATAATAATTATTATTATTACTACAGCAAAAAAAATACTATTATTTGCAAAAAATACAAAAAGGATTTCAGAGCTACATTTTGATAAAAATATAATGGTTCTGTTATTATTATTATTATTATTATTATTATTAATTTGTGTTATCGAAAATAAATGTCTGTTTAAACATTATCCACAAAATTTATTGAAATACCATTTTTAAAGTTTAATTCCAAAAACTTATTTCGATTATTTATCGAAATTCATCACTACAAATTACTCTTTTAGAGTTTTGAAATAAAATTCTTAGCTCGTCTGAAGATAAAAAATATTTTTGTTTCAACTATTTCGTATACGATGAAAAAGAAACACAGAAAAGTGACTGGCAAAGCTCAAGAAAATCTAAAAATGAACACCGCGAATAAACACACTTCGACACGTTTCCTAAATAATAAATATTTCGAAAGTTAAACAGAAGAATGCAGAAACACAAAAGCATACTTAACACCTTCCTTGACCTTATCTTCTACTGCGGTATTAATATTCGCAATTAATTTCTACTCATTCGAAAAATGTTAAATTAATTGCGCTAGCAATGTCTAGCTGCTTAACAATCGTCGTGAGCAGCGAGAATTTTCCGACGCAGTTGCACAATAAAAGCGACCCCAAAAAGAACGAAAAAAAAGAAGACTTCGGAGGTCTTTATGACCCACTTCTAATCAACCAAGTCCTCCGGGTTCGAACCACATTGCATCCTTGAGTACTCTTGTAATGAGTGTTGAAAAGAGGACCGGAATAACTCATAATTAAGTTCGAGTTATTTCGCCAGGAGACGACTTACTGCTGAATTGTACTTTAATTAGGATCCCCTGTTCTTAATAATACGAAAGAGAAAAGATTGCTAACTGTATTTAGAAAGTCATATGCTAACCGCATTAATACTTGAAGAAAAATATGAATTACTTTCTTTGCATGCCTGGGGAATACTACATTAGACATGTTAATACTTTACTGCTCATACCTTAATAGTGATAAAGGTATTGATTTAAATGCATAGAAACAGGCTTTCGTGTTCTACTGTAAACAATTTTAAGGAATTTTAAAAAGATTTTGGATTCCTTCTGTTTATATCTAGCTAAAATCTGCATCAAAATAGTGTTCAAGATATGTAAACTATGTACAGATGGTAAGGTAATACTGAGTACAATAATGAATCTATATTTAGTTATTGAGTGCTTAAAATGTTATTTATTTTTTGTTGTTGCTGTTATCTTTGTTAAAAAAAAAAAGAGTAATTCTAATGAAAAAACATCAGCAGTACTTTGAAACTTTTAATTAGTCAATCCTGTCTACATGCATTAAATAACTTTTATTTCATTTTTGTTTCCATTTATTCGTATTTTCTATCTATTCCTTTATTTATTTTGTAATTCGTAATAAATGTTGGAAATTTGACCGAAAGTAAGGAAAATGACTCTTTTATAATTAGCTATGAAAAGACAAGTCTTTATTGAAATGAATTATAATTTGTGCTGTCAATCACCATCTCAAATTTACGAGAAAAAACATCTGGTAGACACATGCACAGGAATGCAATGAAGGTGCATTTTCCTGACGTCAAATGATAAGTCCCAACTAATCAGTGGAGCGTAAACAACCAAGGAAGCACGCTGATTGGTTGGCTCTTATGATTTATCGCCAGGAATGCCAATGCCAATTTATAACGCCAAAATGTAAATGCGCGTAGTGTCCTAGTAGTCCAGGGGAAATGTACATTTTACCTTGCAAAAGGTCGGGTAGAAGATTTTTTTTCTGACTTGTTTATAAAGATGCCAACATGGAAAAACCAAGTTTTCTAACAAAATTTCTTAAGGCTAAATTTTCTGTGGTCAAAAACAACAAAATTTTGGGACCTTTTTCATTTTTTTTTAAATATCTCGAGACCCGTTGCCGTAGCATATTATTTGTTGATAACAATATTAAACAGGATAAAGTTTTCTACAACTTTCATATTTACAACTTTTTTATACGCTCAATAGCAAGCGCAGTACGCCATTTCAAAACTAAGACAATTTTTTCAATTTTCTTAAAAACCGTGAAAAACGTAGTATTGCCCCAATTATTAAAATGCTCCTCGCGGATTTAATGGTGCATGTCGATTTCTAAAAATTTGTACCAATAAATTATCCATTATTTGCACACTCACGTCTTTATTTTCATGTCAACAGACATTTTATATTCAATAAATTTATATAATTTTAAAAGTAGGACAGAGTGTAGATGAATGAGAAAATTTTCATATTTAGACAGTAACTTTAAGTGTATACAATGTTAACTTCAAAGCATTCTTTAAAAGAATACTTCAATATTTAGTAACTTATTGGCACGATAGTTTTAATTAAGAAAGAATTCTTGTTTAATTTTAATAATTTTATAATTTTTATAATGTATCCATATTTTTTCAGGTATCAATGGGATATCTATGAAAATTTGCGAAAAACACATTTTATTCCACACTGCAATGGTATATTTTATTTACCAATCATTGATAACATATATTTTAATGTTTTACTCTTTTAAAGACAGCAAACATTGGATTGTAGTTCCATATAAAAAGGGAGGACTCAAAAAATAAATAGCTTTTATGTAAGGAATACTTTTACCTTTTAAAATAGCTACAATAAAAATGACAACAGATTCTTTCACTAACTACTGCTATGCGTTTATCTCTTGTAAAATTTAAAAATTCTGTCAATAAAATATTTGAGACCACTAGTTTCATAAAAATATTTAAAAAGTTAGTTGAAAAAAATATTGTCATTTTTTCCCTACTTATATGGGGCATTCTCACAATCTTTTGACTTTCGTGTCCCTGAATAATAATTTTTATTTTAATACACTTTTTTGTGTTTTTTTATTTCGTATACTGGGGAACATCCCATTGAATGATTGAACAACAATATTAACGAGATAAATAAGTTTTGGACGATGTTGGGGGTCCAAACACCTGGAAAACTCCTATACCGTCCCGTGTCCCTGATGCTGATTTTTAAGTTTGGAGCTGTCTGGATAAAATTGTTTCTATAAAAATAATTCAATGTAATTTTTTTCTGAAACTGGAACTATTGTTTTATATAAATATGTAACTAAAAATTAACCTGCACACATTTTTAGGGTTGTTATTATTTTTTAAACTCTGTCCCTAGGTTTTAGATTCCTTACCATCCCTCTTCTAAAATTATACAGAAAATCATTTCAGATGCAGCCACAGAATTTTTTTCAAGTTTTTTCTCATGCAGAAGTATGCTAGAGAAATAATGTCTAAAATTCTTTGGCAGGAAATTTACTGTAGAATTTAAATCAGCATTTAAATATCAATTTCAAGCATCGTGGCTTTATTGGTAGACTCACCGTTCCCAAGGTTTATTCCTGCACTTTTCGAGGTAAATTAAAAAAAATTAATTTAATCCAGTGTTAACAACTGTTTCTAAAAATCAATGAACACTGTGGCTATCACTTAGTCTTAACATGATTTTCCTAACAATAGGTGGTAATTTTCCTTACCGTCCCTTTTTTCCAATACCATCCCCCTTTTTTACCTTACCGTTCCTTCTTTAACACCCCTTTAACCCATTTATGCCTAGCGTCCCATTTTTGGGACGTTTCAAATTTTAATACATTTGTATAATTTTCTTCTTCTTTATAACATGAAAATTGCATAAAATCATTATTTATAAATGTCTTTATCTGTAACCGAGAGATGACAGCACAAGGTGGATATTTATATGCTTAAATTAAGGCTTTCTTCGGTGTTTATAGATTTTTAATTTTTCAAGAGGGCGAAATGTGAAAAGTAAGTTTATTTGTATTTTTTCTATCATGGACCCAAAATCGTAAGTTATAATCTTAGCTTGTGGACTTTTTTGAAATACATATTTTTTTTAATTGCGAAATTAAATGTTCATGCCTATTTTTTATACATTTTTGTAATGTACAAAATATAGGGTTCTAGGCACAAATGGGCACATATTTTTGTTAGAAATTTAGGAGATAGTTATTTATGCAATCTCCTTTCGAAGATATTTATGAAATAAATTGTTATTAAGTCTGCAATACGATTATTCTTATTTTATTATTAATAATAGTTATAACGTTATTAGTCTTTGCAAAGAAATAAATATTTTTTTTTTGTAGTTCATTAAAATACTAATTATAGTGCATAATATACAATTTAAAAACATTTTAAATATAAATATAGGCAAAATATATAATTGTGCATATTATTCTATTAGATTTTGTCAGATTTTTTTCCCAAAAGTCAAAAGATTGTGAGAATGCCCCATATCAATAAATATAACAAGAGATTGTATCATTTTAGCATGCAAAAATACATAAAACTTTAAGATATCTATTAATTTCTTTAAAGCTCAAACAGAAAACTTACTTTGGTTTGAATTTCAATATTTATTTATTTTTATTTTTTTCGTATGATACCTGAGGTCGATATCTAACGTTGTGCGTTTTTAATGTTTCGAATTTGGTTGCATTTTTTTTTAATGAGGATACTTTAAGTTACAGAACGGGCTCCAAACAGTTTTCAAAAAACGAAAGCGTCCGAATATATATATTTTTTAATGCAACCAAATCCGAAAAAGTACAAAAGCACAACATTAGATTTTGATCTCAGTTATCCCATCAATTTTTATTTAAAAGTAATAAATGCAAGCGAGATATTTGTCAAGAACGCTCCCATAGATTTAACATTACTACTTTGTGATTGTCTTCGTGTGACTAATTTAGACTCATAATTTATATAACTGTGACTTTAAACACTCAATACAACAACTACCGATAAAATCTTTGAAAATGAAATCTGTATATACGGAATCTGGTCTTTAGAGAAAAAAATATATATTTTCAAGAGAAAGAATATGAACAATTATACCTGCTACCTGTTTAAAGTTGAATATATTTCGGTTTAGTTTTCAAGGTTTTAATGAATCAATCAATATTTCTAAACGCTGATTACGTAGTTCAGCATTACGTATTTAATTATTACACAGTTAAAATTTTTAAAATCCGTCTATTAGAGATTTACTAAAATTCTCGTGGTAAATTTTCTTTTTAAGAGGGGGGGGGAGGCAAAATCCACGTTTGCCACGTGTGCAAAAAAGGCTAGTTTTGGGCCTGAACACATAATATACTGCTACCAATACATAGAAGTTAACATACACAATTAAATGCGTGGAAACGTTTGAATAACCGGGGCAGAACTACGTTTTTCGCGGTTTTTAAGAAAATTGAAAAAATTTTCCAACTTTTTGAAATGGCGTACTGAGCTTGCTATTGAGTGTATAAAAAAGTTGTAAATATGAAAGTTGTAGTGAATTTTATCCTCTTTATTATTGTAATTGACAAATAATATGCTACGGCAACAAGTCTCGATATATTACAAAAATATAAAAAGAAGTCTCAAAATTTTGTTGTTGTTTTTTGGCCACAGAAAAGTTAGGCTTCAGAAATTTTGTTAGAAAACTTTGTTTATCCATGTTGGCATCATCATAAACAAGTCAGAAAAAAAATTCTACCCGACCTTTTTCAAGGTAACCCCCCCCCCTTTTTTTTTGGTACATTTCCCCTGGACTATAGTAAAGAAGATCAAGATCACTGGGGTTGCAGCACGACTTACGTCGAACATGAGGGGAAAATGCAAGATTTTGTATTCATTAAAAGAAAAAAAAGAAAAGATAATCAGAATTGTCAGTATCTCATCAGTGGTAGCTATTGCAGGAACTTCAAATTTCCAGAACTAATGTTCATCGTATTTAATATAGAAACTCACAAAATTTTCAAACGCCGATTCACAAAACATATGCTTATTATTCTATTCATTTTTATATTTGCAAATAATTTACGAATTTTAAATTTACTTCGATGTAAATCTGGTAACTATAAAGATGCTAGTTGAAAAGTTGTTAATAAAATATCTTTCTGAGTTACCTTTGATTACGGGGTTGGGACATACTCGTCCGAGAGACTATTACTTTACTCTCTTTGCAACACTTTTTGAAAACTATTCTCTTCCATACACTAACACTATAGTTGGGGCGCGTTTAACTAGTCAATGGGTACTATGCTACGCCAGCCTTTTTACTAACTTTGGCGTTGTAGGATCCGCGGATTTGGCTGTTTATCGTTGTTTGGGGGAATAAATTTGAGCGAGTTCATGTTACCAATTCTTTTGTTTTTTCATGTTCCATGCAGATTGTTCCGTATTCCTAAAAGAATTTCGATTCCATTGTTTTAGCCTAATGTACTAAATTTTGTCATCTGTGATTTCTGAATTTTTAGCGATTCTTATGCGATTTAATGTTTCTTTTTTGTTTTTGTTTTTCGCGGCGATTTTCTACATTATTAAAAATACATCCAATTGTTAACTTTTAGTCCAGTACAATAAATTTTATCCTTTTTTCAATGAAGTTTATTTGGAATTCGCGTACAGCAATTTTTGTCGGTTTTTGTTTTTTTTTTTTTTTTTTGGGGGGGGGGGGGGGGGTTGCGCGACGATTTCTCAACATTCGCAAATTGAATCTAGGGGTCGATCCAGGCAAAATTTGGGGCCAATTTAGGGCCCTTTCACAAAAATCTATTTAATAAAATGGGCCCCTTCACAAAAATAAATTTAATAAAATGGGCCCCTTCACAAAAATAAATTTAATAAACTGGGACTCTTCACAAAAATGAATTTAATAAAATGGTCCTCTTCCCAAAAATGAACTTAATAAAACAGGCCTCTTCACAAAAATGAATTTAATAAAACAGGGCCCTTCACAAATTTCCTTTTAATAAAATAGGCCAGGCCCCTTTCGTATTAATCTTTTTCATAAAAACTGTTTTAAAATATGTAATTTGTAAATAAAACCAGGTCACGAAAAGCAAAAACTTTTTAGCAAGGGGATTTAAAGAAGTTTTTGTTAATAAATTCTTGGTTCGAATTTGAGTAACTGGATTTCAACTTTCATTACAAAATGGTATTTTTCACAAAAATATTATAAAATTCACAAAAATAACTTTTATTTTTCACAAAATGGGCCCCAAGAATAAAAACCTGCATCTACAACTGGAATCCTATTTTTTTCCAATATAGAAATTTTTTTATCCTGCAATTTTTGAAGTTTTAGTCATTTATAATGCTATTTTCAGCGTTTTTTTGTGAAGATATAAAATTAACGATGATTTAATGTACAAAAATATTCAGAAAGAACTAATTTATAAGAGAAAAATTGTATTTTAGTTCAGACACCCTCCCACCCAACCAGAAAAAAAAGGTCAGGAAATTTTATTTTAAAAGTGCGCGAACAAAAATCGTATCATATAAAATTAGCTAGCAGGAAGCTATATCATATTAAATTAAACAGTTTTTTTAATACATTCAATATAGAATTTATTGTAAATCACATGAAACGTGTATAAAATAAAAATTGTTTTTCCCCCTTATTTTTATAATAAAAATAAATGGTCTTTGCTGATTTGTTTGTAATAGAAATCTTCTTCGGAAAATCATAAACGAAAACAGGAATTAATATTTTTAGCTTTTCTTTTCTAAATCAATTATTATTTAGTCCCAGATTTGAAAGCTTTCATTACAATAATAACAATAAATAAATCTGCCGGTGTAATAAACTCATAGTAATGAATGCTAAAATTCAAAAGCTGTGCAGTGTTTTATTATGAAGCCGAATAAAAATGTTATTGATATATATGTTAACATTTTAACTAAAGATAATTCTTATTATTTAGCATTCAATTTTTATGTTTAAAACAAAAGAAAAAATTGAAAATAATCTAATTATATCCTTACAAATTTTATTCCAATTTCATATTCAATATAAATTTCATCCTAAAAATTATTATAATATCACTTTTTTCAAACTTATCTATTAAAATAGAAGGAAACACACATACACAACCTCTCACAATGTTCGTACAACACTTTACTCACAATTTTTTTTCTCACAATGTTTACAAACAAATGCACATTTTTAGTAGCATTGAAGAAATTGTTTTAAACTAATCTAATATATTTAGATATTTTGCAATTTCGTTTCCAGTTAATTGATTTATGTCAAATTAAATTATAATTTAACTTATCGAATCAAATTAACTTACATTTATGTATAAAAATATAGTATGCATTATGAATAATTGGTGAATTTTTTCTTCTTTTTGTGTCTAAAATACTGTTAAAATATTGAATTTATATCATTGTTTAAAAGACAAATTAATTTAACTTCTGATCAATTCTTTCTAAGTAAAATAAGAATAGTTTAAACTTCTGTATGCGGAGGGATGGAAATTATATCGTGAATGTACTTAAGAAAAGCCGTATTTAAAAAAAAAAAAAAAAAAAGAGGTTCGTTTTAATTCACACAAAAGGAAAATTCTTGTTATTTTACATATTCTTTCCATATGCTTCATATTTATTTGAGGTGAAATTGTCTAATCCACCAAAATTTTTTATCCAACTCGATTGTCCAGTAAATTAGATAAATAAAAATCCATTCTTAGACAACAATTGCTTGTAATTAATTTACCGGAAACTAAGAAAAACTGTTCGATTTCAAATCCCTTCAAATATCATGCCTGCAAGTATCCTGTGTTTACATTTAAAAAAGAGCCTTAAAATATAAAGTTTCCGGTTCTTGAGCGGGGAAAGATAATTTTTTTGAGAACAGCCTTACAATAAAGAGCTTCTTTTATTCGTTTTAATTTGCAAAAGAAAATTTTCTTTTTTATTTTAAATGTTTCATCGATATGTTGGGTATGTACTTGGGGTGAAATTTTCCGAAAAATTCGAATCCACCGAAAATTTTTCTCTATATGTAATAGCTTAAAAAAAGAAACTTTTGATTGGACATCAAAAATCTACAATCTCTGATAATAAGAAGAGGCAATATCTATTGACCATCACCCCACACAGCTCTGTTGGGGGTCTAAGGTTGCTAGTTATTTGCGAACACCACGCGAAGTACTCGCCAAAAACCTTCCTTGCGAATAAATACATTTTCTTGATTATTATTAGATATTTATCATGAAAATGAATGTATGCTAAGCTCAATCGATTTCGATTAATGAGTCAATCATTTTTCCTGTGAAAATGAAGAAAAAAAAGAGATTTAATATGCCATTTCTTTCATATTCAGTACAGAACTATTTATTGTCGCGGACTTACACTCCTCTCTAGTATAATCACCATTGACAACTTAGGTCTTCCTTAGGTATAGATAGAATAAAAAACTGCGCCCATATCAAGGGTACAAACTTAATGCTGGAATCGGGCGTAAATTGCTACAGCTGCGATATCTTGTGAATGGGGTTTATAATGCAAGTACGCGGGCTTTTAGTGTGACGTCATATATGACAGAAATCTACCATCTGCGCATACTTACTCATGGAATATGAATCTTGTTTACCAGATTTATTGCAAATGCTTTTTTTTTTTTTTTTTTTTTTTTTTTTTTTATAAAATAATGTATAAAAAGTCACAATATCATTTTATTTTCGAGAGAAAAGAAATTAATGCTACGTAAATATTACTGCCTTTTGTCCCGAAACAAAAATGACATTGCGACCAGAGGAGCGGCTCCAGATGCACCTGACACCGCTAATTTTATAAATTTTTCTTCACCTTATCTAATCGGAGAATTTTCAGCTATTAATCAATGCGCAAAAAACTGTACAATTTTAGTGGTGTGAAGTGCATCTTACTCCCCACCCCACCTCTGACTGCGCCATTGATTGCGACTATTTTTTTAAAAATACGCACATTTTTATCAAAACAAACTGTAATAAAAATATTTTGCAATAAGTTTGGTGAACAAAATTGATCTTCCGTGAGCGAGAAAAGATTTGAAATACGTGACTGAATTTTGAATAGGCATTCCCTAAATAGCTTTTGTCCGTTTAAAAAATATGTAAATATAATATATATATATATATATATATATATATATATATACATGTATAATCTGGCGATTTTAAGAAAATTATTGAAGCTATTGTCTAGAATCGCAAAATATTTAAACAAATAAATGAAGGATACTTTCTCGTTTAATAATACAAAATTTAATGCATGCATTTTAAATTAAACTGATTCCTAATATAAAATGAAATGAGTTTTGATTCAAAGGAATGAAATATTTGTAAGTTAAATAATATGAGTGCAATGCGATCCATATAATATTGGTAAAATATCGTCTGCGCTCGATAAACTAAAAAAAAAAAAAAGACTTAAAATTGAATACTCTATTTGTAATTAAATTATATACATATTCTAAACAGCCATAAACGTGGTATTCGCATCGGGAATACATCCGTGTATATCATTTTTTGTAATTTTTTCACATCAGGAATCCAGTAAAAAATGGAGGCTATAAAAATCTATCTTTATATATATTAACTAATTTTATGCGTCATTTTTCATTATGTTAAAAAGAACTTAATTAAAATCAAGCGTATTTAAATCAGCGACATTTGAAAGTATATATTAAATAATATTTCACCTTTTTATAAAATAATATAAAAACACGTTACTAACTTGTTTTAATCTATTGAAAACGAAATAGATGAATTCTATCAGAAAAAGCGTTTCCTTACAATTTCGAAAACTACAGGTATTAGATGGCCAACATTTTGCCATTTTTACAAATGATATTAGTTCTAAAGAGAACTGTTTTTATTTAAATAATTAACTATAATAAATTAATTAAATAATCACGAATAAAAATTAGTATAATATAAGTACAGCTTTGTCAGAATATAAATATTACAAAGAAATGAAAACGCGACGATTACTCCATAGATGTACAATTAAGGGAAGACAAGACAGGATGCAATCCTATGGGAAATGTGGGAGATTTAAGACTCGTTTCATCAGAAACTACCCGACAGATTTTGATGAAATTTGAAATTCATATTCACTGGATTATGCTCAAGACTTAGGGCTGACAAATGTTTTCTGCCACTAAAACTTTTTATTTTAGAGCAATGGCAATTTTTCAGATATTTCCCGTTTTCAGAAATGTTTTTGCTTTCTGAAACTAATTAATTATTTAAATGTCTGCCACACATGCTCTTATATTTATACTCTACTACTAAATAAATATATATATATATATCGAAACTGCTTGAGTACTTTAGGCGGTAATGGGGTTTTTATCTGAAAAATAAAAATTTTTGGAGAGCTAAAAAATTTAGACACTTCTAACTTGTGTGAAGTTCTTGCACAGTTTTATCAAACACGTGAATTAAAGACTATATAAACACTTGAATAAAATTTAGTTACATATGATAAATGCGTATAATACATTAGAGTAAAATTCATATGAGTGGGCGTGGCGTTCCAGTCGTATCTTCCCTTAATAGATTATCAAAAAGAAGAAAACGGTTAGGCATCTTTCTGTAGTTCAAACCCGTCCGCTACGTGGCGTGTGACCTTGATTGATGTGACCTCGCCTTTAATCTTGCGGTTACCTCTCCCATTTAAGATTGGACGCTTGCTATGTATACTGCTTTGCTCGAACAATTTCAAGAGAAAAGTCCCACGAAAAATTTTCTTTGTAAATTGTGGTACGAATGAATATAAAAATAGCCGTCGTCCTAGCCCGTAATCAAAAGGTTAATTATAGACAAACCTGTATATATTAGGTCTACCGGAAAGTTCTGTTATTTCACGCCTACTTTTTAAAAAATTCAGATTTCTTCCTTTGCACCAATTTTTTGAAATGGTAAAATCCCTATTGTTTTCACCTTAATGTGAAATGTGAAAACAAAGAGAATTTTACCATTTCAAAAAAGTGGTGCCAATGAAATAAATCTTAATTTAAAAAAGTACACGTGAAATAACATTATCGGACAGAACTTTCCGGTAGACTTAATATATTTAAAAGGATACTTCAGAAGTTTAAATCTTATCTGAGTTTTTCTATGGATACTCTGTATATATCCTCAAAAAGCGATTTCATATTCTTTTACAATACTTTTATCTCATTCATTTTATCGATCTTTACAATGACAACTTTACGTCACCGCAAAATCTGTTAAACGATAATAAAATTCGATTAAAGAACTGGAAAAATGTACAGATTTCCCCTTCAATTCCATTCTCTTGCCCAAAATATATTATCGTCATCATTCTTTATGACAGCGTTAAATATAATTGCACTGTATGATGCTTTTTCATCGCCATAAATAAGTCATTTCATATATTCCATTCATTACACACATGTACTATAAATCAAACCCTTGTCAAAGGAGTAAATCTTAGACCAAAGACATGTTTCACTATCTACATTTCTCACGCAACCATCTTCTACGGATTTTTAAATTAAGCAGAATATTTGATAAGTGTACATTTACAAAGCGTTATGTCAAATGATACGCATCTCTCTTAAACAGTTACATATCACAACTTATTTTTTAAATGACACAACTTTAAAAAAAATTAAGATTGCCAGAAAAAAAAAGAAAACTTTTTTAAATATGAAGGCAATTTTTTTTTTCAAATAAATCAGAAATTTATTCTATATCTTTACACATAGGATTTATATATTTATTTATTTATTTATATAGGCAGATTACAAACAATTGCCTAACGATTTGCCGACAGTAATGCTGTTCTACACTAAACGTGAATAGTAGTAAAAACAGCTATAAAGGTAATAGACCGGGGGCCGGAAGCACAGACAACCAACTCATCGAGTTCCAGATTTAGCAATTCCAGAATTAGCTAAAACTCGATTCCCATATTAAAACGCAATGGGTCTGCCAAGTCATATCTTGGTGGAAAACACCTAAAAACCCGATTTTAGCAGTAGACTCGTAAGTTTACCATTGCGTTTTCCTGCACCCAAAAGGTATGAAAACATGGCGGACTGGGAGCAGAAAAACACAATGGTAAACCTACGAGTCAACAGGTAAAATCGGGTTTTTAGGTGTTTTCCACCAAGATATGACTTGGTAGACCGATTGCGTTTTAATATGGGAATCGAGTTTTAGCTAATTCTGGAAGTTCATGAAGACATGAATTTTCTTACGCATTCAGAAATATAATGTTATTTTCCTTTTTCGTCTTTTGTAAACAGCATTGGAATTTTTTTTAGAAACGCAATATATTCTGGAAATCATGTATTGATAAAAGAACTACTTGTCGGTACTGAGGAATGATTTTATTCAAGGACAAAAAAAAATATGATAATCAGAGCCAAAGAACAACGCGGGGTCATTCTGACTCCTGTCTCCAGTTACGGGTTAATAGAAGGCAAAATTTTGCGCATTTAACCTAGATTTCTTTTTCTATATAAAGATACTGGTAGTTTTCCTGGAGAAATAACGGTATCCGTACGAACCATGTGTCTGTGCTGCCGGCTCCCGGTCTATAATAGATGTTGTTTGATGGTATGGTTTGTAGTGAAATGGTATATTTGTGTACGTATGCATGATTTGCTAGCACGAACATCTCAAAAAACACATTCTTGGAAGTATGTCATTTCAGTGCTATATGACAATGTCGGGGCAATGTGTGTTCTACAAGCACATCCTGGAAAATGTTTTAAAATCAAAATAAAAAACTTTTGCAAAATGGTTTTTCGTTCATGCTATTCAGTAATTTGATTTTAATAACAAAGAAGGCTGCCGTAAAATCAGGTAAATAGGAACAGTTTTTATCTTTAGGCATAAGAAAAAGCACTACATATATACAAAAGAAAAAAATATATATGTACTACCTGAAAATTGGGTCTTACTTTCTTCTTTTAATATCGAAACAACCGAAAGTTGAAGAATGAACTATAAATTACTCCCTTTCAAAATTTTTAGGAGTACGTTATTAATTTAAGGAGTAATTTTTAAAACGTATTTTCTGTTTTAAAAATTTTCTACAGTATTATAAATATGTTAGTTAAGAGGGCAGATCACGTTGAGCAGGCAGAAAATAACCGTATTTAAAGCAGTACGAAAACCTCTGTAGTTTCTTAACCAATGAATGAAACACAACTTTTTTTCTTTTCTTTTACACATTCTTATGGTTTGATAATTCAAATACGCATTATATTTAGTAATATTAATTAATTAAATCATAACGACAAAAGTGGCTTTGGAAAAATATGGATATCGAAATATGCATTTTGCGCGCATGATTTTACAAATTCTACTGCAGATATATGTTTAATGTTTCATAGTTTGTGTACGGCATGGTATATTTGTGTACGTATGCATGATTCGCTAGCACGAACATCTTAAAAAATACATTCTTGGAAGTATGTCATTTCAGGGCTATATGACAATGTCGGGGCAATGTGTGTTCTACGAGGATTTCCCAGAAAATGTTTTAAAATCAAAATAATATACATTTGCAAAATGGTTTTTCGTTCATGCTATTTAGTAATTTGATTTTAATAACATAGAGGATTGCCGTAAAATCAGGTAAATAGGAACAATTTTTATCTTTAGGCATAAGAAAAAGTATTACATATTTATAAAGCAAAAAAATATGTATACTACCTAAAAATTTGGTTCTTGCTTTCTTCTTTTAATATCAAAACAACCGAAAGTTGAAGAATTAACTATAAATTACTCCCTTTCAAAATTTTTAGGAGTACGTTATTAATTTAAAGCGTAATTTTTAAAACGTATTTTCTGTTTTAAAATTTTCCTACAATATTAAATATTAGGTCTACCGGAAATTTCTGTCCGATAATGTTATTTCACACCTACTTTTTTAAAATTCAGATTTATTCATAGGACTATTTTTAACGGGTTATGACTAGTATTTTGAGGAATTGCACCAGTGTTTTATAGAGATGCGTAGTAACTGCTACGTGAAAAACTACCATACTTTATTATATTTTATACTGTATACAAACAGTAGATATCTTCTTTATCAGTGATTTTAAAGAATTGAAATGTGTAAGAAAAACGTTACAAACGAGAAAATCTAAGGCGTTGAGAACCAGAGTGGACCAACCTTCAGCTGTGATCAGGGCCGAAACTAGCCTTTTTGGCTCCCGGGGCAAACATAGATTTTGGCGCCTCTCGCCCCCCCCCCCCTCCCTCTCCACCACAAAGTAAATTTACAAAAGAATTTTACTAAGTATCTAATAGACAAATTATTTTTAAATTTAAAATATATAAAACTGAACTACGTAATCAGCTTTGTCAAACATTGATTCATTAAAACCTTGAAAAAGAAATGAAAAGGAACCAAACTGCATTTTAATTTTTTTTTTTTTTTTTTTTTTTTTTTTTTTTTTTTTTGCATAGTCTAAATGAGGTCGTTATCTAAAAAAAAAAAAAAAAAAAAAAAAAAGGGTTTTACTAAGAATTTTACTTTGTGCATTCCCCTTCACGTTTGATTTTATTGTCCCGAGCAGTCATCGCCCATGGCAAGACGAAAAAAAAAAAGAAAAGAAGCTCAACGCTGTTCAGCGGGAAAAAAACAAACAGTTTTCATGGAATTTTTTTATCTAGAAGAAAAATCAGACTGAGGGGTCGCTTCGCGTTTGGTAGTTATCCGTAGTGGACAGTGGGGTGTCCCACAATAGAGACTGACCTTGAAAAACGGTAATGATTCTCCTCACAGGAAGTGATTTAAAAGATAGAAGGTAAATCATAGGCATGATACTTTGCAATTTTGTATTGTAAATGAATCTTTTTAGATTAATGCATTTGGTTCAGTTTTCCTTTTAAATTTTCCGGCTGCGAGACATTTTTATACAAATTTCATATATATATACATTCTTATGTCAAACGTCAAACACAATCTTCATTTTGGCGCCCCCTTCACCTTCTGTTAAAGCGGCGCCCGGGGCACGTGCCCTCTCTGCCCCCCTCCCTAGTTTCGGCTCTGGTTTTTAAGATATAGACGAAACAAAAACTGCTACGGAGTCTTTGTATGAAGGTCAAATACATAAGAAAAAAATATTTTTCCATTTTCAATTTTTTGGTACCACATTTCAAATTTTAAATTTTTTTAAAATTTTTAAATGGCCGCCATTTTGAAACAAAATGGCGGATGAAGCTGGCCAACGAACTCGGTCCAGACTTTGGTATGTACTATGTACACACCGAATTACATCCAAATCGGTTCATAAATACGAGAGTTACAGTGTGACTATATATATATATATATATATATATATATAAATTTTGAACGGAGGGTGCTTTCGGGGTCTGGGGGTCATGATCGATGAAAATATACCAAAATTTTTTGAAATCGCTTTCCTCCGAACGGCTGCAATAGGTAGCTTTTTGTAAAGAAAGCTACCTAAAACTATGCATACTGAAATTAGTTACATTGCCAAAATAGAGCAAATCCGAACCAAGAAACAGGAAAAAGCATTATTTCTAATGGAACGAAAATCGAAATTGAACTGAAAACCTTTATTTTTTAAGACAAAAAAAAATCGGTACCATACCGATTTTTTTTATTTTACCTGAACCGGGACAAAAAGTATTGCGGTTCGAGGCCTTACATTAATTTTTAATATCCAACCTTTCTGCAATATCTTGGAATATTCTGCATCACACGCTTTGTCAAAGTATCAAAATTAAAAGCTAAATTTCCGTATAAAATACCCAATTGCAAAGACATATAAAATATACATTTCACTTTAGAAATTTCTGCGACATCA
Organism: Maratus speciosus; assembly: GCA_963932465.1. NCBI lineage: Eukaryota > Metazoa > Arthropoda > Arachnida > Araneae > Salticidae > Maratus > Maratus speciosus. The sequence continues at coordinate 369,958,482 of OZ010787.1, read as the reverse complement.
GAACACTTTTATTCTTACTTTTCTCGCTTCGAAATTTATGCAGTGGTAATACGAGAAACGCATCGGCAAGTCGAGATAACACACTTCGAGGTAAGGGAAAGTATAACGACATCGAAATTTTACGCATCGAACGTGAGTTTCATTCATCAGTTCTTCACCGTACCATGAATTGCGCAGACCGCTGTTAAAACGTCGCATGTAAATATCCCACGAAATGGAAGTTATGGGCAATCTAATTTCCTTCAGTTGAGCATAAGAGAACGAGAGAGATTGGAGGAGGAAGCGAAAGCAGTCGAAGGTATATTTATTTCTTCATTTCTTTATTTTGTCATTCTGAGCACCCATAAAATTTCTGGAAGTTTATTTGGAGGTGACGAAACAGTAAGAAAGGACTATTTAAATGAAACATGTGGCGGATGAAAAGAATGTATAGTTACTAGAGAAGACAGGTATTGGGAAGGATATTGAATATTAGGATTTCATCACAAGAAATAAAAACTTGCAGGTCTTGGTTACGATGAACAGCAAAAGGTTCAAGGTGTAATTCAAATGTTTTTTTTATCAATAATATAATGTATCAATATGCGAGTTATCCGAAAAAGAACGCTCTATCTTAAAAATTCAACAATCCAATAACTATTATAAATATAAGGACAGAATAAGTGACATGTTCAAATGGTAGATCATAAAAGTTTTACACGGAAATGTAAAAAATACTTCAGAATTTGATCAATAGATGTTGTTGTACTATCTCAACATGCAAGAATTCTCAAACTAATATATAAAGATGTATAAAAGATCATCCAATTTTTATTTTTCAATCTGTTTAGTTGTTGAAACACGAAAAAAATGTTTTGCGATTTGAAGTTTTGACATTAGTCAAACCGTTATTACAGATTGAAACAGCATAGTGCAATCTATTTATAAAATTTAGAGTTATTTTCAAATATTCTTGCATGTAAAATTTATGAGCAACCTTATATTTACGTACCTTTTGATCCTTATATTTATTACAGTTAATGAATTATTGAATTTTAAATTTAGGGCATTCTTTTTAGAACATCCTGTAATTGTATACATCAACTTCTTTTTTTTATTATTTTTTTAAAGTAACGAAACTGTCTTTACTTTTATCAAAAAAGTTTATTTCTACATGTAACTTCGTCTGGAATGACTCCGTAGTCGAGTTAAAAAAAACTCACTCTGTGCCATACACAGGATATCCACATATCCATCTCAAGTAAATACAATTTGCTTTACATATGTAGGATATCAATATTTCCAGCTCCAAGACAAATTTGGGTTTAAGTTAATAACGCAATAGCAATATTGTAATTAAATGCTGAACAAATTTCCCTTGCTTTGTGTGAAATGTACCGACAACATATCAAGTGAAGGAAGAAGAAACGACCGCGTCCAAACAACGTTGAAACAAATACTCAGAAAGTGCTAAAAATACTTTTATATCACTGACGCGGATAATGGACATTTATTGCCTTGTCATGATATCATCATATTTCACTCTAAACAAGGTACGTTTATAGAATGTTTCGGTGTATTATCACCAATTATTATTTAATTATGACATTTTCTGAGCGAGAACCCAAATTCGGTTAGGATTATGACATCCTGTATAATGAAAATTGTGCAACTGTTAAAATTTACGGTGAATGTAATAACATTTTAATCAAAGCAAGCTAACTTTTCAAATGATCTACTCAAAGCAATGTATAGTAGTACGTCTTCTCTCAAGAAAAAAAAAATGAAAGACGAGAAAAAAGAACTGTTGTGTGTTACTAGGATTAAGACTAACAAGAAAGTCGGGTCGTGGAAAGTCATAACTTGCTGAGCATGCTCCAAACACTTTATTTTGTGCCTCTTCAGTAACTGAGGATTTAGTTATGTTGCTTTAAGTTATATGCCTACATTAACATAGCCGTTTTGGTAAAAGTTTTCGATTTTATTATTTTTTTTTTGTATTGTTTTAATTGAAAAAGCAATCTTTTACGATTTTAAATATGTTTTAGTTTTATACCTACGACAACTAGAAGTGGAGTTATGGCAGGGCTCGCAGCGTTCCTAAAATTTTCTTACTTTGCTACCAGTATTTTGAATAAAAATTCTTCGTGGTAGATTCCTTTAACATCTATAATGGAATTACACTATATAGATTATCGTTTTAAAATAGTGGTAGCAAAGTGTGAAAATTTTAGGAACGCTGCGAACCCTGAGTTATGGCCAATTTAATAAACAGGAAGTAATGAATCAAATATCGGAAGTGGGCGTAGAAGACAAGGAGAAATGTAAAAACTATTTCTATGCATAATTTTCTTGCGTTTTTAACATAAAAACACTAACAAACCTTAATTGATACTTCTAGATTAATTTTATAGATAAGAAATCTTTAAATGATGTTTTTGGAAAATCAATTTTCTGTTATTTCCATGATCAATAAATTCCATTAAATAAAATCTTTTAAACATATTTCAGTACAATTTTGTCAGAATGCTTTTCATATTACTCACTATATTCTGAACTAGGATCTAAGCTCTATGTGATCATGTAATTATTTTATAGATACTCGAATATAAAAAAATGGTAATTTTTATTAAAAGAATATGTAGTTTTTGACATATTTTGAAATATTTTAGTTAATTTTGAAGACATCGGAAAACTCCTAGTTCAATTTACAGGTAAATATAATAGTAAGTAGGTAGTAGAAAGGAAATTGAAATATACGAGCATTTAATTCAATTGAGTGTGCGCTGTAAGGCGAAAGCATGAAATTATGCTAAAGATATGGCAAAAAAATCCCAATTTTTTACAATGTTATGAAAATATTGTTAAGCTTTTATGTTTTTCCATCCTTCTGTATACAATTGAACTAAAAATATGTGTATCTGTTCAGTATTGTACATTTTTAAAAAAGCGCTCCGATCGTAGGCACATACCTTAATCGTAATCTGTCAGACTAGCTAATTGCAGGTGTAGATCGTTTTCGAGCAAGCATAGTTATTCAGAAAAATTGCCATCTTTTATAGCTTCTGAATTAATAATAGAATTCCTGTTTCCCCAAAATTTTCAGGATGCTAATTTAAATTGTATTTTGCCAGAAAATTAGTATTTGATATAGTATCAATAAAAAAATTTTCTCACTATCTATCGATATATATATAGTATATATATATATGTGAGTGTGTGTGGGATTTGGTTTGAAAGTTACTTAAACCAAGATTCTTATTTCAAGAAAGTTACTTAAAGCAATTAACCAAGGTTCACTTGGATTATAACTACAAATGAATGCGTCTATTAGCGTTTCAATTTTATAGAACATTTATTATTCACTCGAGCAAATAATATGCTTAGTAGATCACGGCAATTCATTCACACCAATAATATAATACATAAAACTTAAATACTGGACTTTACCTGGAATTCTTGCTCAAATCTTTTACAGTCATGGAAAAGATTATAAGGACACGTTGAAAAATGAGTAATATTTATTAAAGTAATCATCAGCTGAAAACAAAATCAAACATAATTTACGACTCGTAATTAGGAAACAGTAGGAACCTATTTATGCGAAATTAAATTACAAGAAAATTTATAAATCACATATTTATAGAAATATATGACATTTAACATGGAAAAAATTATAAGGACATAATAAAATGTCTGCAAATAAATTATTATTCTAAAACATGTTTTTTTAATGACACTTATTAACCGTGCTGTAATTGACTCAGAAAGACCACTTGAAGTTTGTTTAGAAATGCTTTTCCTCGCTAATTCGATGGATGATGACAAATCGTCTGTATTTGCATATTGTGTACAATGCTTATATACTTCTATAGCTAAAATGCCCACAGATTTTCTGTGGGGTTTAAATCAGGGTTTCTTGGCGGCCAGTCCAAAAGTTGGACAGAATTCGCCTCGAACCATGAACGTGATGCACGAGACGCAGGGCAACTTGCATTGTTTTGATGAAACAAATAATCACCACCTGTAATAAGGGGTGCTTCAGGCAATAATGTTTCAGCTAGGATATCCGCATATGATTCTGAATTCATGCGACCTCGAATGGACACGATTGATGTTGTTCCATCAGAAAAATACCACATCTTTCCAGAGAGATCCCACAGAAACGTGTTTTTTAGCAAATTCCAATCTGAGCTTCTTATGTAGTTTTGTAAGTGGTGGACATGACCATAGTTTAGCATATCTAACATTGAGATTATTTTTCAGAACATTAAGCACAGTTCGGCGAGTTCGTGGTTGATTCATTTCTGTTTTAATTTGTGTAGAACTTTGTTTTTGTTTTGTTTTTTAAGAAAGCTCGACGAGCAATTGCACATTTTTAGCGCATAGTCAGAGAAACAGGCTTACCTGTATGCTTCTTCTTGGCATAATCTTTTGAATTCTTCAAAAAATTATAAATTGCTGTTTTAGATCTGTTTATATTCCTTGCAATTTCACATCTACTCACTCCACATTTTCTGTAAGCAATAATTTTTCCCTTTTGAAATTCAGATAGCTGTGTGCTCTTTGGCATGAGGAAGAACGAGAGAAACTGGACAATCTTACTGCGCAACAGTTTTAGGCTACTTTAAACAATCCAATGATATTACCGAATATGCAACATTTTGTTTGAGTTTTCAATAGAAATGCGTGTCCTTATATTTTTTCCGAGTATCAAGCAATTAAAACCTTTTTAATTCATGCCTTTTAATGATTTTCCAAATTTTCAACTTTGTTTGGAAATGTTCCTTTTCAAGCATTTTTATCATACAATTTTTTGCATAATTTTCTAGCCAAGCGGCTCCTACATTTGGCGACTTTTCACTTGTCCTTATAATTTTTTCCATGGCTGTATTTGGTATTTAACTGATCTTCAACCTGCATGTTGAGATAAAAACTATGGACCAGAGCATTTCTCTCGCTTTCTTCTTTAACCATTAAATGATGTTACCGGTCTCATAGACCGGTGCTTTTTTCAATTTTCATAGTTTAAGTTGCAAATTTCAGTTTATCTACAAACACTACTGAAATTTTGTTTCGTTTGGAACTTTAATACTAATACCAGAGACTTTTAAATAGGTGAATTTTAATTATAACACTGTACAAAAAGTTTAATACAAAAACAACATCCTATGAGTTAATCGCGGCTTTTATTCATCTTTCGATGGAGCGGTCTCACAGACCGCTTCACACTAGTTATGTGACAATTTCTGTGACATCAGTTAAAAGTTAAATTAACCCTTCAAGAGAAGATCATTTCCTAATCACTTCCTTGCGATTTCTCCGCACTCTTCGTGTTATACTTTTTTCTTTTCATATGATATCGTGTATCGATTTATTAAACTTTTGAGTTTGTTATGTTGCAATGTTCAGGATATTTATTATCCTATATATATATATATATATATATATATATATAACAGGAACAAGGCGAAAAATAATGAATACAGTAGTTTAATTTTTCTGGATTACTGGTACCGTCAATACAACACAGCTATTTACATGATAAAGTAGCAAAAGGGGTTTTGCGGCAAATATACCGCGGGAAATTGAGAATTCCGATTGGGCCATCTGTCCGAATCCGTTGTGGCTGGCTCTCCGGCGCAAGATCCGTCTGATCTCTTCCACGTCGAAATGAATTCTGAGATTTTGCTTACTGATTTGTTACCAGGCCCAGAGATGTGAAAATATGCATCAGTAATTTCATTCTGAGCTGCCGGTCATTACATCATTACATCCACATTCTCGTGGGAAAATGCTGTCTCTACTTGTTGTTATGCGAGTATCGTGGGAACGTTTAACCACAATCATATATATATATATATATATATAGATATATATATATATATATATATATACAACCTGTGACCAGAAAGTTCAGTGAATGAATTTTTATTTCAAATACAGTATTGTGAAGCATCAAATACAATTTACTGTCCTTCAAAATAATCTCCGTCGATGGTAATGCACTGCTGGGAACGAGTATATAAGTCCTGGTAACCCTTGTAAAACAGTTCTTTCGGAATGGCTTTTCAGCTCGGCCGTCACGTTGCGTTGAATGTCGGTAATGTCCGTAAATCTCTTTGCCTTCAGGGCTGACTTCAATCTGGGGAAGAGGAAGAAGTCTACAGGTGCCAAATCAGGTGAATAAGGGGGGTGATCAAGTGTCACAACTCCATTCGCGGCCAGAAACTGCCGTACAACCAAGGCGGTTTGTGGCCAGGCATTATCGTGGAGAAGAGTCCAGGAGTCTTGCGTGGCATACTCAGGGCGAACGCGACGGATCCATTGCAGTAAACGCTTCAGAACATCGAAGTAGTCAACAGCATTCAATGTGGTACTCTCAGGGAGGAATTCTTTGTGAATGAAACCATTAGAGTCAAAGAATGCGAAAATTATTGTCTTTATGCACGATTTTTCTTATCGTACCTTGGTTTTTTTAGGCGATGACGGACTCTGCCGTGACAGCCGAGCTGAAAGCCATTCCGAAAGAACTGTTTTACAGGAGTTTCCAGGACTTATATACTCGTTCCCAACAGTGCATTACCATCCATGGAGATTATTTTGAAGGACAGTAAATTGTATTTGATGCTGTACAATACTGTATTTGAAATAAAAATTCATTCACCGAACTTTCTGGCCACAGGTTGTATATTAAAAATTTTACTGTTTTATAAACTGTTCCAAATCTAGAATTTTCAAAATACACAATTCTTATGATCTCCAACATAATAAATTTTGAAAGTTTTCTTTTGTGGTTTTCTGATAAATAATATCCTTCATACTTTAACTAGGGTGACTAAATTTTATAACGGTTTTATATATATAACGCTGTGTATATGCATGTATACATATATATCCAACGAATTTATCGTATTCTTAAAATGTAATAAGTGCTTTAAATCGATAACTACGTGAACCGTAGGAATTAGTCTCCAAATATGAGGGTGCTCTGGAATTTCGAGGACGTTAATCACCTTAACTTTATCCAACGTTTCCATAATAAAAGAAAAATTTTAATTTAAAAGAATACTGCAGTTTTGCGACTATTCTTCAAATATAAATATTGCCTCCGAAGCTTAAATGTTTAAAAATAATCTTAGAGAAAAATAACTTGGAAATTCTTTTTCTAACTACTTAGTTTTCCTTTTCAGTACTGCAAACCTCAATCGGGGGGAGGGGTGGGGGCTAAATGTAGCTAAATGATTAAAACGGCTAAAAATGTAGCCCTTAAATTCTTCTTTGATTCATTCAATTAAAAACAAACAAATTAACCTATAACTGCTCTTGGCTGTCTCACAGACCGCAGCTTTTTTCAAATTTTCACAGTTTAATTTGTAGCTTTTAGTTTAATTGGAGATATTAGTGAATTTTTTTTTCATTTGGAGCCCGTGTACTATCGCTAGAGATTTTTGAGTAGGTGAATTTTGATTATAAATATCCTGTGCTTAAAGTTTAGTGCAGAAACAGTATCCTATGAATTAATCGAGACTTTTTTTTTTCATCTTTCGATAAATCTGACTCAGATATGCAGCTAATATGTGACAAAAGCTCAGATTTAAAATAAATTAAAATATCCCTGCGTTTAAATAGCTAATTTTGAACAAACCACAAAAGTTTGTTATTGTTTTATTCGAAAAACTACAATTAGCCATCCAAAACAGTCTCCTTTTTATCGTAGGATCATCGGAAGTGTGGGTTATGGCTGTGTATGGGTCAGCTGTCAAATCGAACGTCTATATTTAAGTAACCGGAAGTTCCTGTTTAAAGGACCTCAAGGAAGAAATGGGCATCTAATACTGAGATTAAGGAAGGTACAGTATATGAATCTCCAGAATTTTGAGATATCAAGTTGGATATTTTTATTAGATTTTCAGAAATGAGAACTTTAAACTCTCAAAAACATAATTCTCATAAACAAAACAGCTTCGAAAAACGTTCTATCTCCAAAATTTATGGTCATATTTATATACAATTTATATAACATTTCTCACAATTTATGCGATATTGTGAGTGTAATGAACTATCGGTTTAAATATCTGAGAATTTCCTGAATTTTTATAAACTAACGCACAGAATATATATTAAAAATCAAAGTAATAATTTGAGTAAAGCGTAGTAGCTCAGTGGTCAGCGCGTGGGATTGCCAAGCTACATGTCTTAGGTACTCCTACGGATTTGGGCATGGTTCGCTCAACTTTTCATGTTGTCAGTGTCCATAAAATGAGTACCAAGCTTTACCATCAAGCTTTACCATACCAAGTGAGCTCATCACCTCATTAGGCTGACCACCGGACCAGGACATATGCTATATAGCTCCTCAGAGCCCATAGTTCAGAAATCAGAGTTGGGCCTTAATGAATGGTAGCACCGCAAATTTTTTAAATAATTTTTTTAGAAAATTTAAATGGGATCTAAGGAAGTTTTTATTTTATGGTTTCGATTATAATTCATTACATTTTTAGTAACTCCAATTATACATTTATTGAAAAAAAAGCAGATAAACTATCATTATTTTTATCGTGGGAACATTTCTGGAAGTATCAAATATTGCATTATTTTTCCTTAAAATTCTAAAGCTTAAAAAGAAATTGCATCAAAATAATTAATTTAAGAAATTAAATTGTCCTTTTATATACTATGCTAATTTGTTTGAAACAATCAGTATTATACTCATTTTTGCTTTTAAAAAAAATAATAAGTGTCAAACTTAATAGGATACCTTAAACAGGAAAATTCTTTCTCGGAAGCACACTGTCTAGAAATCTTTGATATGTTTAAACCTATTGGTCTTCCTTCTTTACCAGAAAAACTTAATTCAACTATCCACATTTAACTACCTTAGATTTAATCAATGAAAATTACTGATTTGTATTTTAAAGCGGTTTCTTTCCACATTATATAGCGTATAATAACTCGTTTGAAATTACATATAGGTATAAAATCCACCCCACATTTACATTTCTTTTTCTTAACCCTCAAACGAAATTTATGCATCGGCAATAACAGAGACGTGAAAGGCAAGTTGAGATAACATTTCTCACGACAGGGAAGTGGAACGATAGAGGAATTTTACGCAAACGACGTGAGATCCATTCATCAGTTCTTCACAGCATTGCAAACGGAGGAGATAGTTATAAAATGCTGCAAGTGTCCCGCGAAATGTGGATTGTGGACAATCTAATTTTCTTCAGTTGAGTATTAGGGAATAAGTGCTTCTAAAAAAAGAAAAGACAGACTGTGAAAATTTCAAATATATAGTTTTGTTTTACATTGCCAACCCATAAAAATCATTTAATCTTATTTAACTCTTAAAAGACAAATATTGGCAATCGAAGATTGAATAAAATTTAACTGCATGCTAGGAATCGTCAACATGTTATTTGATGTTATGTTTCAACGATATTGTATGTATATCATTTGTTTATGATACGTTATTTCTTACAATTTATTTATTTATCATCAAAGTTGTTTTTAAGGCAATGCAGGTTACCTAAAGATTAATAAAAACAGCTTTTATATCTTATCAACACCACAAATATTTTGTATTTAAACCATACATTTGTTTATGAAATAAATTTTTATTACAAATTGTATTGCATTGTAAAAAGAAATAAAAGTTTCCGTTATTTTCCAGTAAAGTTTCATATTTTTAGGCAAATATTTTTTTCGATGAAAGTGACTTCGTGAATGTGTCAGAAAATAGGGATTATGAATTTGAGAATACTCTTGACAAATAAAAATATTAAGAGACTCGTTGAACTCTCAGTTTAACTAAGATTGTGGGATTTGTATTTTTTTGCACTATAAAAAAAATTCTTTATTTTGCCAGTAACAATTTATGCCTTTTTACGGAAATGTATTTTACGGTGAATGTGAATGTGTCAGAAAATAGGGAATATGGCTTTTAGAAAATGCTTGACAAATAACAGTGGTTAAATTACGGTGTCCAAATGTTTCCAAAGTTGGACACGTCCCCAAATTTGAGTCATATAGTTCCTGCAGTTTACAAAAAATTTTATTTAAAACGTTTATTATATTTTAAGTAGGTGATAAAATCGTGGCATTGAAAAAAATAATGCTTAAAGGTTATAAATTTTAAAGTTATGAAAGCTACAAATATTTTTTTTTTAATTTGGTCACTTATAAAATTTTCACACCCAAAGTTAAATTGCCATTTTCATTAAGACTGTAGAATACGTTTTTATTTTTACAAAGTAAAAGAAAATTCTTTTTTTTTTTTTTTTTTTTTTTTTTGGCAGTAAATTTTCCTTTTTTCTACAGGTTTTTTGTTTGTTTGTTTGTTTTTTACATTTTAAAAATTAAAATCTTAAACTTTTACATTCCCTTAATATCCCTTGTAAACATTTATATTTTATTATCAAACATTTTTTAATCCCTCCCCTCACAAATACTCACAAAAGTTTGATTTAGAGAGAAACGGAAACATATTTCAAATGAAAAATAAATAAATATATTTCAATCTTATGAATTACTGGGATCGCAATTTTTATAGTCGAAAAAATAGAATAAGTTTAGCTATCTGAAACAGTGTTGCCAGATTGGGGACTTCTTTCATTCAGATTATTTGACTGCCACCACATTTTTAAAATAGTATAATTCGCCTTATTTTTCAGAATTTTTAATCTACTTTTAAATAGGCCGAATATTTCTATTTAAAAAAGTGGTGACAATCAACAAGCTGGAGACAAAGAAGTCCCCAATCTGGCAACACTGCTCTGAAACGACAAATATATAAGCACTGATTACATATAAGTGTCATAAGAGCTAATGCCTTTCCTGAAAATTTGTAATCATGATGTCTATTTCAATATTTTGTGTATATATTTCAGTAATTTAAGGGATAGGGAAGACCGGGGGAATGCCGCCAACCCGGGTTATGCCGCCACCCCAACTAGTTTAAAAACTAAGGGCAGTTTGAGATAGTGAATGTGCCTGCACTGTAGCGGCCAACATTATAAACAGTGCCTAAAGTGAGAGTGACTTTGCTGTACGTCGTTCGTTTGTTCTAGTGAAAAATGTAGTTTTCATCTAGTTGCTTGTTATTTTGGAGCTTCAAATGAGTAGAGATAAGCACCTTTTATTGTAACATTAGGTATTTAAGATAATATGACCCGTAATCTACATGCATTCGCCGATTTTGATGCAATGTGTTGAACAAGTTCGGTTCTTCTTCCGGCTTTGCTTGGGGATTTCCGCCATATTGTCCTCTCGGGGTAATGCCGCCGGCATGCACATCGGGTGAGAAATGGTCTCATTTTAATGTAGTGGAGCCGATTCAGCAGAGTGACTTTTGCAATATGAAGTAAATTGTAAGCTTAACCATTATTCTGCTCAATAACATTGCTTTCTAACTATTTTCAGTAGGTTGTGTGTTTCCTATAGTACCCATTTGATGCATGTACTAGGTCATTAAAGAGTGGTGGCATTACTCCGGTACAGTGGCGGAATTACCCCAGTGTCCTGGGTAATCCCGCCACTGTGCAGAGGTTTAAAAAATATTTTTTTATGTATGCTTACTTTACAGTTATGATTACGGTTAAATTTATACAGATACTAAAGATCATGATTCAGCTTTAGAATTTTTACTATTAAAAAATAAACATTTTTTCGAGGTGAAAAAATTTAAATTCCCTTAAGGTGTCGCCATTCCCCCGGTCTCCCCTAAAACTACTTTGACAAAACTTTGTCGAACCTGCTCAAAATTTCGAAAATTTTGTTGCATAAAATACTCATTATACACACGAAAATCATATTTTGTTAATTAGAAAATCGCTATCAGACGTGAAAAGGAAATATGGGGATATATAAATAGAGATATCCACAGTGAATAAACAGTAACGAAAACTTTAAGCGGGATGTTTTTTATTTTTATTTATTTATTTATTTTTTTCAGAACAGCATTTTTAAAATCGGTGAATACTCTAGCTCCGCTAAATTTTAATCAGCCAACTTAATCTTTTTGAAAATTAGCCGTCACATATTTCTTTAGTGAAATACGTAGGATTCTTTTGAGGTGTTGATATCTCGCTTTCCTGTGTAACTTTGGCAGTGAAATTTTTGTTTGGAAATTATTTGTGACTTTGAATTCATGTCATTTCACTAAAAATCCATATTCTTTTTTAAAGAACTACGTATTTCATTGACTTTTTAAATAAGAAAACTTTATTTTTTGTTTCGTTGTTCTAGGTTAAGTCTATGATGAGTTATTGTGTCCACTGCTTCATCCTCTTTCTTCCAAGCGCTATTGCCCATGAGTTGTCAAACAGCTATTTTTTAACATATCAACTAAAAAACAAATGCAGTTTTCTGTATTAATATACGTATATTATTTTAGTGTAAATGGATTTTTATAAACACTTCACATTTCTTTAAAAAAAATCTCAAAATTGTCCTTAAATTTCAGGGCGTGAAAGAGGTGTTACCCCTTAATTTACTACTTGCGATACTCATTATTTATGTGATTTTTCCTTAAAAATATGAAATGATTATGCCCATCTACATCCATTAACTTATTATGCTCTGTCTGGATTTCATGTTAACACTTAAAAGCACAGGTATGCTATGTCCATTTCTGCGTGGGGGCCCCACCAGTGGCCGAGAGGTTCTGCTCTCGAAGCTGGTAGACGGGACGTGCTGGGTTCGATCCCAATCGCGCCCGTCGGCCTAATCGTTCGGAGTTTTCGTGGTTTTCTTCGAGCCGTGGATCTTCCATGCGTTAATACGGATTAGGTTCCCTTAGAAAGACCACCACGGAGGGCACTCCCCCCGGCCTATATCCCTCGTGTAGATAATTGGCCGTCAAAAATCAACCCAACCCATTTCTGCGTGGGAGTGTCTGATTTTGGAACCATTGGAATCGTTATCAAAAGTAGAGTAACAAGCACAAGCGTTTCAAATCCAATTTATAACAACAAATTTTAAAAAGGGGAGAAACTTAAATAGCTATTCCCCAGCAATCCTGTTTATTTAGTAGGCCCATGTGCTATTTCCAGGCATACATAGATTTCTACTGAAAATGCAACACGGAAATTATCGTTTGGAAATAGTGGTGTACAAAGTTTTAAACTGTTGTGGTTTGGACAAAATCCCAACCAAAATGTGTTTTCTGATTTTCTTTATGCAATAAATATTATATTGGTAATTTGGATGTCATTGACTTGAAATTCGTGATGCAACAATAATCATCTAGAAATAGATAGCAATCATGCAATTGAGAGCAGAAACTCTCGGCTACTGGTGGGGCAAGAACATTTTGGGAAAAGACATCATGTGGTTTCAAGAGTAGTGTTTCAGATTTGTGCAACGGGACGTACGAATTCAGTTGGTTTCAAATACGATGGAGCGGTGGGTGAATTTTGATATATAAACGTCAACAGTACCAATACCCCATAGAAATCCATTGATCTTCCGAAAAGATACAACTAGCAGTTCCCATTATCTATAAGAAAAAACATCATCCACAAGATTATATTTAGTTTTTCAATAATTTGCCCTCAGCTACACGAGTTGGAGATAAAGCGTTACGGAATTTAAGAATACAAAGCTGACACCCTTCAACACAACGATGATTAAGCTTGACTTTATTTTCCAGAAAATAATATTTCTGGAACAGATGTCATATATTCCCGTGACCACCATCTTCGATTTTTTTTCTTGGTGTGAAAACCCCATTTCCACCAAGTAGTAAATGTCGCCAATTAGCGATTCATGTGCATGTTAGACTTAATGAAAATAAAATGTAAATATTAAAGAAAATATATATACATAAATACAGAAACCTAGATCTGCAGCAATCTGAAAAACGCAGGAAACTGCTTAAAGCGGCAGTTAGTAAATGCACGTATGCACGCTTTCATAAACCGAAAAAAAACATCACTGGATTCAGCAAACTAGTTGTGCAGAATCTCAAAAATGCACGAAACTCGTTAAAGCGGCAGTTAGTAAATGCACGTATGAACCCTACGTGTTCATAAACCGAAAAAAAAAATCACTGGATTCAGCAAACTAGCTGGTGCAGCTGTCTCAAAAATGCACGAAACTCGTAAAGCCCACATGCATGAGAAATATACAATAAACGGCTAATATAAAACATTCCAACAAAATATGTATAAAATTATTAACATACCTTAATCCCGAAAAATATCAAGCACTAAATACCAGCTAGCATCACCTTCATTTCCCAAAATAGGCTTGTCACTAGACACTGTAAACCAAGCTCCTTTTCCCTTCAAAATTTCCTGATATTTCTTAATTACATCAGCAACAGCGGGTAAACTTACTATAGAAGCCATATTTAGTCAAATAAATCCAATAAATTTAAGATAAAAATAAAAAGATAGAAAGATACAACCTGATATCAAAGCACGTGGGCAAAATCACAAGAGAAAAACATCGTCACGTGCTCACAGCAGCTAAATCTAGGAGCGAAGTGATTATTCCCGCCGCAATATACAATCTCGCGACAAAACGGGGTTGCCAGGACACGTCACTCGTCGGGGTTGCCATATCTATAAATATCGCCAACAAAAAATCGCCAAGAAATCTCAAAAATCCAAGATGGCGGTTGCGGGAATATACGACATCTAAGCCATATTTCTTTCACAATTTTCGTGGCACGGTATTTTCTTATACCTTATTTTGCTTTTTTTTTTCTTTTTCAGGGTTTTTTTTTTTCCATTTGTTTAATTTTGGCTGGATGTACAGTCGTGGAAAAAAAAGTAAACACCCCTACTAACTTCTCAACAAATGACCGTAGAAGGAAGTTACTGGTACCAAACGATTGGAAATAAAGTCTACTTTTAAATGATGCATATAAAATTTGCTTAGGAGGCCATCTACATATTAAAACGAACCATAACTTTATTTTTTTCAATAGCAGTACACAATTCTGACAGCATAAATGAATTCTACACCATTTAATTAGTCTAAAAACAAATTTTTATGCAATTCGTACCATAAGTTTCCGAGAAATTAATTATTTTAAAACGAGCGTATTTTAAGGGCTGTATCCAAATTGAAGTTCGGTACTCGATTGTTAACCGAGAGAACTCCCTTCTTGATCAAGGCACCTTAAACGTCACTCAAGCAGTCTGCTAGATTACAGGACAGCCTCAGAAATTTCAAAATATCTAGTCACTTTTATCATATACGGCCCCTTAAACCATCATTTTGCCGTTTTATAAGCATAATTTGAAACTACTTGGAAGGAAAATGTGAAATTTTGGATTTCCATAAAGCAGGACTTAATAAATCTAAATCCATCAAAAAAATTGTAGGTTACATTTCATAATTTTTTTTCGAATATTAATTTCATAATTCATAATTTATATTATAAAATTATAAAAATTGCAAATTCAACGTATTTATGCTTGGGTATATTAGTATTATTGCTACAGAAAAAATTAGCACATTAGGAGCATAATTTCAGGAGATATAAATAAAAATATGAAAATGTAATTTAACATTAGAAGCACTAAATTTTGAATGTTTATCATTCAAAAACTTATTATTCAAATGACTTGAAATTTGGTGTCTAGGCATAGTTTGAACCGAAGATTTGAAATATCTTGTTAAAATTGGGTATTGCTATTGAAAAAAAATGAAGTTTGGATTCGATTTAATATGTAGATGGCCTCCTAAGCAAATTTTATATACATCATTTAAAAGAAGACTTTATTTCCAATCGTTCGGTACCAGTAACTTTTGTCTACGATAATTTGTTGAGGAGTTAGTAGGGGGTGTTTACTTTTTTTTCCACGACTGTATCACCGTCGTGCGTTTTTTCTTGCATTTCTTTTAAAAAAAATACAAGAATTTGCTGATGAATTTTCAACTTTATTTTGTTATTGCTACCTGTTAAATAATGTTAAACTGAGAAATTTAGAGTATTATTTAAATAACAACAATACACAGAAAATGAGAAGGGAAAAAACAAAAAAAAAACATACAAAAGGAAATACAGGTGAAAATGTCCGGTGGTATTTCATTATGAAATTGCAGTGCTATGTAGAATTTGTACCTAAATTACATTCCTGCACAACATTTTTTGTGATTAATGTAATTTCTGGTCTATAATTTCCATATCATATACATCTGTTTGAATCAGTATTTTAGTTGTAAAAAAAAAAAAAACGTAACTAGATTTTAAGTTGCGCTCATTTTACTTCATACAGAAAGTAAAATTCCTGGTTCGAAAGATTGATTGATTTTATTTTAATTTATTATCTGTGACATTAAGCCGGAAATTACGGTAAGTGATTTTGACAGTATAAGTTACTCTAAAATCTTGGTTCTCTTTTTAAAATCACTTCTGCAATGTTGGAATGTATAATGTGCCCTAAAAGAGGAATATTGTTTTGGTTTTCAAGTTATGCAAGAGACAAAATTTCTTTTTCGAGTGTCTACGTACTACCAAATTTGAACATAGCACATCTGTGTTCTTAAGTGTGACTCTTGCCTGTGCTAAACAACAAGTAATGTTCATATTTTATTTGGTGTTAAAAGGTGTGCTGGATAAGCACCTTTTTATTTATAGCTGGATTTGTTATATCTTCTTGCCATCATTTACGAAACGCCATCATCAAGCCATATCAGTACAATTAATTAACTTATAAAAAATAATAAGCATAAACTGTGATCGAAAAATAAATACCGTTCAAGTAATAGGGTAACGCGAGCTTTAAATTTATTAACACAAACGCTCACGTTAAAAATTAAATGTATAAATTTGAAATATCAAGATACTGCGTTGTGTTGTTTCGATTCCCCTATTACTTCTAAACCTTCCGCCATAGTTACGTACTTTAGAATTAACATAAAAAATTTACTGAAATAACTAAATTAAAATTTGCGGGCAAAAGTAAATTAAAAAGTACCTGAAAAATAAATGAAATAAATTTGACTTAAAATAGATTACACACATATACTGATGATGAAATAATTACGAAAAGAAAATTAATTAAAACTAGATTATTTATTTACAAAATTAAAACTCAATATTTCAAGGTAAATATTAATATATAACCAAGAGAATGGAAGTATACACTTCCATGACATTAAGTTCAGCATTATTACTGACTCTGCAATTTTTTTATTTAAATTCTTTAAGTTACATTTATTTTCATGTGACATGATGTCATTATTTTTTTTTTTTTTATCAGTTAACTATCATATTACATTGTTCATTTCATTACGTACTAATGGATCACAGTAGTCCATCCCTAACATATTTGATAAACTTAAACATCTTTTTTTACATAATTAGATACATAAAATTTAAATACCTCTTCCTGATACATCATCCTAAGTCGGAGTTGTGGCCAATGAATAAGCGAACCAGATTTATACTGTCAGATATTTAAGTAGTCCATCTGACTACACTGAGATTACATAACAAAAACTCTACATTCTGCGAAAATAAACTCCGACTCAACAAATTGAGAGTAAAAAACAACAACTTCACATACTCATAAGCAAAACCAGACTCTATATATTTTTTTACTAAATGAAGTCTCTCTGGTTTCAATGGGCAGGCTAAAACTACAATCGCACTGTATTGGCTTACACATCTTCCAATAATAGCAAACATGCTACAGTTGTAACATTTGTTGATATACATTAAAATATCCCCTGCACCTCTCTAAGAAAATAACTAGCTTTTCCCGAGGTCAAAGGCTAAACTCCGTAAACATACCGGACATCTTTATTGCCCTAAAGCCATGTTCATAGCATCCAATAAATTTCTCGAGGCTTGCTTTTGTTGCGACCATCAACTTTGTCGCTATTGAGACTGGATGTGTCTATGCCGTGTTGTGGTCTGAGATTTGTTTCTAAAACTATGCGTAAAAGTCCGCAAATATATACAAAATAACTATTTTTTATAATAATATAATAAAATTGAATGAAACAGAATTTTTCACAAATACCGTGCACTTTCCAAAGATCTAATTTTGATATTTTTATCATGTCTGGTATATTATATAAAAATATATATACAAAAGAAAATGATAAAAATGATTCTGTCATGATTTATCTTGAACAGATGTTGGGGAGCGTAGTTCTCCACCAAGGTGTAGTTCATGTACCTTTTAAAACCTTCATAGAGTTAGAAGAGGTCAAACTTTGAGAATTCCAATGATTCCAAATCTGTTTGACAAACTTTAATTTATATTCTACCAAAGAATTGCCCGACTGAATTTTTAATTAGGGGAGACCGGGGCACATTTTCCATAGGGGCAAGTTTTCCAACTCGCTTTAGTTTTTAAATGAGCCGCTAGGTGACGCTAGCGAGTGAACTGGCTGAAGTGGCAACATCTTACACAACATCTACAAAAGTTATAGCTTAATAGCTGCTGTCACTTCGTCTGGAGAGCTGTTTTTTTTTTCATTTTTTTAACGGTGAGTAAAGTTTTAGGTCTTTATTAAAACGTAAAAAAAAAACGTACTAGCGTTAAACTTACTGTTTTGACATTGCATACACTAACAAAGGGTTTCTTTCTTCAGGTAACTATGCGTTTGTTTTGCAAATAACTTACACCGGTATTTGTCCAGGTAGTGTAAAATTTCAAATATGGCGACGGGGCAGGTTTTCCAACAACATACGGGGCATGTTTTCCAACATGTTTCTCGTTTGAAAACCTCCCCCTCCTAAATCAGCTAGTTTTATTGTATCAAAAATTCGGCCAAATAACCATATATACTACGAACCCGTTTGATCATTTAGTCATTTAAGTAAAACTATCAATATAAAAAACAAGGTAAATTCAAAAATATAATAAAATGTCAATTTTTTCTAAAATGGGTTCATTTAATGAATCGATTTTATGTTAATTATGCCTTTATAGTCATAAGCTAGCACACTGAGATCGCAGTGAGTATGAACCCCTCAAAAAGCAAATTAACCGTGCTTAGAGCCGCTCCACTGGCGTTAATCCACAGTTAATATTATGGCGGGTTTTAAACGTTAGAGAATTTTCATACTGAATCCTGAAATATTTACAAACTCTGCTTTTACGCCATCCTAGATTTCTGACAGGCCAGCTCCTGCCGCACCAAATCTTAAAAGCACCAACAATCCTAAAAAGATTTGGAACTTTCCTCAATAATCACCCCCTCCCCCGCAGAAACGAAACAACACCGAAAGCATCTAATCATTCTACGCCAACGCAGGCTAGCATTTCCAAAGAAACTGTTCCTTAAGTTCTACTCAAAATTTCCCTATTGCTTATGAAAAAAAGCGTTCCTTCTACATCCAAACAAGCTTTGCCTACACCAGAAGAAGTTAGGACTTTTGCGAAGGTTGCCCTAAGCAGGCAAACACGGCGTGGAAAAAAAAATAGGAAGTATTGTACATACTGATTCTCCTGTCAAAAATCAACTGAAAATGGAAAAAAAAAGATTCATCTAAAAAAAAAGGAAACTACAAAAGGAATCAGATAAAAGGGGCGAGAAAAAAAATCCAATTCCGGCCAGGGAGCTGTTTGGACCTTCGTCTTTAAATGTCAAATGGATTAAAACTGTTTTTTGTGTTACTGTTATGTTACTGAGCATTTAGTTCACAATACAAAATACTTATTAATTAACAAGCAAGATTTATTACCGATGTTTTACCATTTAAAGTATAGTTGGAAAACTTGCCCCTGACCATTTTTCGTAGGCTGGAAAACTTGCCCCGTATACGGGGCACATTTTCCAACGTAACATGATTGGACTTAACTATTTTTTGTGAAAAAAGTATATTTAGTTTTTTGAAAAATAATTGCGCCAGTTTGTACAGAAAGGTCCGAGGAATACAATGATATCTTATATATATCAAAATAGTTAAAAATAAAAAATACAAAAATAAAAAATCTAAAAAGTTGGAAAACTTGCCCCGGTCTCCCCTATTATAAGATACAATTAACAAACCTACATATATTCCAGTCACTTTGTATCTTTTCCAAAACATGTTTTTAATTATGAAAATTGTTAATAAATTCATAATATTAACTATATTAATTTTTAAACTTACTGTGTATCCACTAAAGACCATTCCCACCCTCTTAACTGAAGAACGGCTGCAGCTATAGTCATAAAAGTAGTGTCTAGGTATAGTAAAGTGGCTATGCGCTACTAGATTAGACCGCTTACATCGCCACCTGGTGCAAAACGGCGGAGTTAGCGTTCCTATCTCGAAAACGATACGAGATATGGGGGGAAAATGAATTACAAAGTTATAGAGCATAATTGATTTAGTACAAAGAGACACTTTGAAAACATGAATGCTAAAAACAGAACGCATAAAACGGGCATTTGTTTGTTCGTGATTTTTGAACTGTGACCTCACGAAAATTAAAAGGAGAAAAGATTATCTTTTGGACGAAAAACAAGCCCGCATCACGGCACATTGGTATCGCTTGCAATTCCCAATCGAGAGAACTGTGTTTCAAACACCGCGGGGTGCATTCTTGTACTGATTGTCTTTACAAAGAGTAGACAATTTGCAGATCGTGTAAAATCGTATCTCAAAACGTATCAACTCAAAGCAACTCTTTTGAGCTAGGAGTGCGAAATTTGTATATTATGCAAATACGTATAAAACGTCACACCTATTCATTTGAGACAGCTGAAGGGTAATTCTAGGATAGATGGCCATAGAGGAGAGATGGCCAGTCTAAATATCTCCAAAACTTGATCATATATTGCGCCATAAACTTTGTTCGTATGAAATAGTTCAACGAGTTTATTTATTGCGACGTGCAGTTGTGGTTTTCGTTTATAAAAAGTAAGTGTAATTTTAATGTTTATTTAATTAGGTGGTTGAATATTTTTTTTGACTTGGGTATCTGAATGTTTTGCAGTACGTACGCTATATATATTTTTACGCTATATATGGGCTTTTAAGGCACTTATATAATTTAATCTTTACTTCTAAGACTGAAATAAAGATGTACAATGGCTATTGATGCTTTAAATTGGGCGACAATCAATCCTTCAATTTCAGGAGAGATGGCTACATGAAATCGAGGAGAGATGGCCACCTTTAATCCATATTTCAAAATTATACGGAGTGATTATTTTAACTAAATATAATTAAACTTAAAATAAATATATAACGTTTACATTTATAAATATATTAATTGATATGATTATTTAAATTTTACCTAATATAAATATTTTAATAATAATAATAATATAATAAGACCTAACGATTTATTTGTTTCAGAAAATACTGGAAAACATCGGACATTTTCATAACAGAAACTAATAAAGTTGATAAATAAACTAAATTAACGTAATAAACCTACAATTAACGCGATAAAAAAAAAACACACTTCCAGTCGCGAAAAAATGAAATACATTTAAATTATCAGATTTTACAGATTCCGAGTAAATAGAATTGGATTAGGATCACTGTGTTGGTCGTACAATACAATATAATATTGCTTCCAAAAAGAATGTCTGGATACAATGCATAAGGTACCTGAAGTGGTTCCATGAAACGTGTACAAATTATCAAGACCTTTGCCAAACATGTGGCAAGATTTTACGAAAAGTGAAGTATTGAAATTATAGTTCAAATTTTGTTTATTCGAGTTTTATTCACTCATTTTTCATCATATAACTGCATCTTTACAAATTTCTATATGCTTTTAATGATTAACTATATGAAATGTGTTTTTTTTTTTTTTTTTTTTTTTTTTTTTTTTTTGCTATTTCAATTAACTTTTCTTTCTTGCATTGGATGGCCATTTGCCATTTTAATTTCAATTTTGTTTAAATTTTTTTTGTTTTCAATATTTAATTATTTTTTGCATAAAATATCAGGAGTATATGTATAAGAATTTTAAATATGCATAAATAATTCTTGTATTTGCATTCTAATAATTTTTATTTCAATCTTTAAAAACTATGGCCATCTATTCTAGAGTTACCCTAAACGAGAGATATCTCCCCGGGGGCTTTTTCAAGAAGGCTCACGTTTTGAGCCCTTTATCGCCAGAGTAACGGTTGGCGCGGGGATGAATTCAATGCTACGCACCCTTTCTTGTTCCTGATGTCTTACGCGTAACGAACAGCAACCCCATTCCTTTGCTGAGAGCTTTTTGCTTTTAAAACAAACAGCTTTTTCGCATTAAAGTGCTTTTAATTGCACAATATATATAATTCAAACATAAGTTATGTTTTTCAGTTCAATAATATTCATTTATTTCATTAATTCGCAAAAACAGAAGTAAAGATTTTTTTTGTAATAAATATAATTCTATTGATCATGTTTTTATGACACAATTGAACTTAATTTTATTAGCATTATAGTCAGGAGAGGTAATTATGACCACTTTTTACATTTTCAATATTGTTATTATTATTATTATTATTATTATTATTTATTATTATTATTATTATTATTATTATTATTTTATTTTTTGCTTATTTCTATTTGGAAAAGTGGTGTTTTCAGTACATAGGAAGTAACTTTGATTCTTTAAGAACACCTTTTAAAAGTTTTAATTCTCATAGCTGTTTTTTTTTTTTTTTTAAGTTAAAAGTATGGTTATAATTACCCCACCAAAAACTCACAATCACATAAGTTTGGTGTAATTAAGACCACTAGTGGGGAAATTATGACCACTATATCTTCTCTTTATACTTGCTAATACACATTTGTTTGGGGTAATTGTGACCACTTTGAACTCCAAAGTGACAAATGCGTTTATCAAAAATTTTATAGACTTAGTTTCAAATTGCTATTCGGATCTCAAAAAGGCTTCAGACTAGTAATAAAGAATACCTAAGATGAAATATACATTATGAGGTTAATACCTAAGCTTGAAATAAAATTTTACCATACACATTTTTCTCCAATATGACGGCGATCATAATTACCTCACCTGACCCTACTACAGAATTAATTTAATTTTTTTTTAATTAAGCGGCATAATTGTGTGACGTGTTGATTGCACTAATAAAACATATTTTCACTGAAATAATTTATTAAAAATTAATTGTTTTTAATTTAATTGCGATTAGACATTAATAGAAAGTTGAAACTAAAATTAATTCGATTATAATTAGATTGAACAATAAATCATAAATTATTTAGCTGTATCCTGCAATTAAATCAATTAGTTAAAGTAATTGCAAGTTGATGTATGCAATTAAATCAATTACTATTACATTTTAATGCTGTTAAATCTTTATCATTATTTGAGTTCTTATGGGGAAAAAAAAAAAAAAAAAAAAAAAACATTGGTCTGCCCCTAGTGCACAAAATTAAAAATCTTTAAAATTCTTCAGTTTTTTTATTTTAAAATTTTTGCCATATTTTTAAATATTATTTCGTCCTAATTATTTTATTTGTTATTTTAAAATAGTCATTTGTTATATTTGAATAAATCATTTAAATTCTCTCGGATGAAATCCCCTCCCCCATACACACACATTCCATTTTTCGTCATTCTGCACACATATTGTACTATTTATTAAGTTGAAGTGGCAATAAAATAATGATCAATCATCTGAGTCAACCTCCCATTTCGAATTTTCTCTTCTCCTCCCCCCCCCCCACCCTCTTCTCCAGCACACCATTTTTTGACCATTTAAAATTCATTGTTGCCTTGCAGAAAAGATTAGTTAAAATTGTGTTTTGCTCTATCTGTTGATTTTTAAATAACAAATAAATAATTTCCCATAAAAAAAGAAAAGGAAAAAAAAAATAGAATGAAAGATTAAAAAAAAAAAAAAAAAATCAGGATTAACTTTTTGTGCACACGCTTTCATTTTTTTTTTTTTTATTATTATTCTTTACATTTTTAAAGATTTTCTGTCCTATTTATTACTTTGAAGTAACTATAAGTAAAAGACTCATTATTCAAATCCCCCCTCCTCCCCGAAAAAAAGAAAAGCTTGTTTTTCTTTCACCTCCCCCCAAAAAAAGTTAAATATTCCAAGTTTTTAATTATTTTGGTTTATTTTTCTATTTGTTAATTGATAAATTTAACTATTTAAATCTACAGCCCCTCACTATCATACATAGTTAAAAAATTTCTCTACTGATTTTATTTGTTACTTTGAAGTAACAAAAGATAGTCATTCAATATTCCTTCTCCCCCACCTCCCCTTAAGAATTTCATCTCACATTAAAAAGGCAATTTCTAAACATCCTAGTTGGGAGTGTGATAGGTTTTTTTTTTTTCTTTTTCCTGGTTTAGCCTGTTTTCACTCGACTTTGGGTACTGTTTCTGCAGAATGATTTGGTATTAAATTAATTATATAAGTTCATCGCAGAAAATATAGTAATTTTCTGCCACAGGTATTTTTTAAATCTGTGTTTATATACATCAAAATGCACTGAAACTGCATTAATTCATCATCCCCATAAATCCATCTTTATATGTAATCAAATATCTAGATTTATGAAGGTAGTGAGTTTTTGTTTAACAGGTATGGAATTAATAATACTCAATTGAATGAAAATGTAGATTTTTGAGGGGATCAAATAATCAAAATTTTAGTCTATATCATCAAAAGTAATAATGGCC
Source organism: Maratus speciosus (assembly GCA_963932465.1). Classification (NCBI taxonomy): domain Eukaryota; kingdom Metazoa; phylum Arthropoda; class Arachnida; order Araneae; family Salticidae; genus Maratus; species Maratus speciosus. The sequence goes on along the minus strand of OZ010787.1, from coordinate 369,933,922 downwards.
TTTGATAAAACAGAGTATAAGAGTTCGTAATACAATTTCTTTCGAAGAAGGTTTCTTTTCATCTAGAACACATAATTGAAAGTATTTCTTTAATTTAGGTAGGACTGTAATTCTAAAATATCTTAGTTCGTCTTCCGCCATTTCGGCTCAAAGCAAAACACAAGACGACGATTGGCGTTAGAGCTGGATGAACGTTCTCGCTTTCGCCAACTCGCCAAGCCTGGTGCTGAAAACGTGAGCCTTCCTGAAAAAGCTCCCCGGGGTTGTACGTTAAAGATTATGGAGCGATTTTCGAAAAATGAATACTGTGAGATAGTTCTACTGTTCGGTGAATGTGGGCGCAAGGCATGATTGGTAGCGCGGTTGTGTTGGCAACGTTTCCCTGCAGGTCCGCATCCTTCTCACAAAACCATCCTAAAGGCGTGACCAGCCGACCTCGATCCGGCAGACCAGCTAAGGTAGGGCGGCAAGTTCAGCTAGAAGATGTATTAGCATGACAGAGATAAGGAAAAACTTTCGCCTCTCAAAAAGTCGCGTTTGGAAAATCCTAAACGAATTATAGTCCAGGCAATAGGGAATTTTACCTAGTAAAATTAATGGTAGTACTGGAAATCGGCTTTCTAGATGTTTTTGGGTCGCTGAATCCGAATTTGTAACTTCCCACCAAAATTTCCCCCGGCAACCTCCCCAAATTTTGGTAAAAAGCCCCCCAAAAAAGGTTTTTATTACAAAAATCAATTTTTTTATTGTTTTACAGAAAAAGTATCTAGAAATTCAGAAAGTAGACAAAATTTCCAACAAATTAGATATATGACATTATGACTTAGGATGAAGGGGAAGGGGGATCTGCCTCGGAACATGCGCGCGGTGCTGCGTAAACTAAGTTGTGCAATTCCACTTAACCACTCACACGTTTACATTCGCCCTCCCATCTCCCCTCCGAACTTTTTCTATAAGGTTTACTTTAAGATTTTGGGGTCGCTGAATCCGAATTTTTAACTTTCCCCCAAAAATCCCCCCCCCAAATAGTTGTTTTTAACTTAAATTTCTTATTGTTTTAGGGGAAAAGCGTTACGAAATTCAGAAACTAGACAAAATTTGCAACAAATAGGATATATGACATTATGAATTAGGATGAACGGGGAGGGTGAGGGCTGCTTCTGAACATGCACTGCGGCGCTACGTGCATTAAATTATGAAGTCCAGGCAATAGGGGATTTTATCTGGCAAAATTAATACTAGTTCTGAATTTCGACTCACTTTATGTTTTTTGGGTCGCTGAATCCGAATTTGTAACTTCCCACCAAAATTTCACCCGGCAACTCCCCAAAAAATGATTTTTTGAAAAAATTTGGTTTTTGAGAAAAGCGCGCGAGGAATGTTCCGAGGCAGCCCCCTCTCTCCCCGTTTATCCTACATCATAATGTCATGTATCCTATTTGTTGCAAATTTTGTCTGGTTTCTGAATTTCGTAATGTTTTTTCCCCTAAAACAATAAGAAATTTAAGTTAAATACAACTATTTGGGGGGGGGGGTTTCGGGGGGGGGGGGGGGGGAATTTTGGGGTAAGTTAAAAATTCGGATTCAGCGATCCAAAAAACTTAAAGTAAACCTTATAGAGAAAGTTCGGAGGGAAGATGGGAGGGCTAATGTAAACGTATGAGTGGTTAAATGGAATTGCGCAACTTAGTCCACGCAGCACTGCGGCGCATGTTCCGAGGCAGATCCCCCCTTCCCCTTCATCCTAAGTCATAATGTCATATATCTAATTTGTTGCAAATTTTGTCTACTTTCTGAATTTCTAGTTATTTCCCCCTAAAACAATAAAATAATGGAACTTTTTAATAAAAACCTTTTTTGGGGGGCTTTTTACCAAAATTTGGGGGGGTTGCCAGGGGAAATTTTGGTGGGAAGTTACAAATTCGGATTCAGCGACCCAAAAAACATCTAGAAAGCCGATTTCCAGTACTACCATTAATTTTGCTAGGTAGAGTCCCTATACGGTCTCTATTGCCTGGACTATTAGGTGCTCATCCATACCAGTCAACACCTCATCAGGCATCACAGAACGGGGATGCCGAGAGATGTTATGCATGGTGCAACATTGTCATGAACCAGATAGAGCTCCAGCCAATATTCTTCGCAGATATAGTGTGGACGGATGAGGCATGCTTTTATCGGAATAAAATGTATAATAGGTAGAATACCCATTACTGGGCGCTGGAAAATCCTGCATGTTCTACCGGCTTTCGACATCAAATAAGATTTTCGATTAATGTTTGGTTTGGAATTTATAATAACAGGCTTATCGGCCCAGTACTTTACCAGGGCGCGTGAAGGGGCGATATTTAGATACGATATTTAGAACTTCTGCAGTACATAATAACCGATTTTGATGATCCTGTTGTTGCTTCAACTCTGGAATGCATGGTTGCAACATGACGGTGCGCCTGCGCACATGACAGCACCAGTAGAGCAGTACCTGGTGGAAAAATTTCTGAAACAAATAATCGGGTATGGTGATTTCATAGAGTGTCCTCCACGTTCACCTGATCTGACTCTAATGAACTTTTTTCTGTGGGGATACCTGAAACAGCAGGATATGTGACCCCCTCCGCCAACATTGCAGGACCTCAAACGACGCATTACGGGTGCTTGTGCTACGTTTCACCCGCTATGCTACAACGTGTTCAACGTGAAGTTCAGACAAGGGTCCAGATGTGCATTGTTGCTAACGGAGAGAAGTTTGAACATCGAAAATAAAGGTATCTTGTGATAACTAGTTGGGGTTTTTTTTCTAAGATCGTTTCTTCACGTCACAGTGTAAGAAATCGCTAACAAAAAATGCGCATTTTAAGCTTTCTGTTTTTAGCATTCTGGTTCACATGGTGTCTTTTTGTACTAAATCGATGATGCTCTACAACTTTGTAATTCACTTTTTTTCATATCTTGTACCGTTTTCGAGATAGAAACGCTAACTCCGCAGATTTGTACCAGGTGGCGCTGTAAACGGTTTCATCTAGTAGTGCATAGTCACTTTACTATACCTAGACACCACTTTTATGACTATAGCTGCAGCCGTTCGGCAGTTAAGAGGGTGGGAACGGACTTTAGTGGGCACTCTGTACATAAAATACATATAAATTATATTAATTTATAATTTATAATATTATGTTATATATTATTATATTATACTACATTAATTTTTACATAAAACGAACCACAGTCGTCAAAAACCTGTGTTTAAGTATGCAACTCCTTCCAGTCACTAGTTTTTGAAATATAATAAGTTTATCTTTTCGATGACCTAAAGGGACCGCCTTCTTTTATAAATCATCCTTAGAAAAGAAAATCTTAGAAACTAACTGCTAAAACAATTATAGATTTTCCTATAATTACAAAAAAAAAAAAAAAAAAAAATCAAAATTACAATTTTTTTTTTCATACAAAGTGAGTTTATTTGATATTGAGAAATACTGTATTATTTTTCTGGGAATTAATGGTACGTTCCATGTACATTTTACTTATTTTTCGAAATTTATGGATAACCCCCTGGCATATTTTCTTTTATAACTGTATGAAAATTTAACAAAAAGTACGTAAACCGTACCATTTTCAGGCTGCCTAGATCAAAGGAACTCAAAAATGGTGTCAAAATTGTGTGTTACCATTTTGAAATTCACAGTTTATACAATGTAATATATAGACGACCCTGTTTGAAATCTATTACATTCATATTCGGAAAGTACAGTCGTGGAAAAAAAAAGTAAACACCCCCTACTAACTCCTCAGCAAATCATCGTAGAAGAAAGTTACTGGTACCGAACGATTGGAAATAAAGTCTACTTTTAAATGATGTATATAAAATTTTCTTAGGGGGTCATCTACATATTAAAACGAATCCAAACTTCATTTTTTTCAATGGCAATGCCCAATTTTAACGAGATATTTCAAATCTTCCGTTCAAACTATGCCTAGACACCAAATTTCAAGTCATTTGAATGATAAGTTTTTGAATTATAAACATTCAAAATTTAGTGCTTCTAATGTTAAATTACCTTTTCATATTTTTATTTATATCTCCCGAAATTATGCTCCTAATGTGCTAATTTTTTTTGTAGTAATAATACTAATATACCCAAACATAAATAAGCTGAATTTGCAATTTTAATAATTTTATGATATGAATTATGAAATTAATATTCGAAAAAATTATGAATTGCAACCTACAATTTTTTTGATGGATTTAGATTTATTAAGTCCTGCTTTATGGAAATTCAAAAATTTCACATTTTCATTCCAAGTAGTTTTCAAATTATGCTTAAAAAACGGCAAAATGATGGTTTAAGGGGCCGTCTATGATGGAAGTGAGTAGACATTTTGAAATTTATTCTGCTGTACTGTAATCTAACACGCTTCATTGACTCCTTGAGTGGCGCTTAAGGTGCCTTGATCAAGGAAGGGGCTCTCTCGGTGAACAATCCAGTACGGAACTTCAATTTGGATACAGCCCTTAAAATAAGCTCGTTTTAAAATAAGTAATTTCTCGGAAACTTATGGTACGAATTGCATAAAAATTCGTTTTTAGGCTAATTGAAGGGTGTAGAGTTCATTTATGCTGTCAGAATTGGGTACTGCTATTGAAAAAAACAAAGTTATGGTTCGTTTTAATATGTAGATGCCCCCCCTAAGCAAATTTTATATACATCATTTAAAAGTAGACTTTATTTCCAATCGTTCAGTACCAGTAACTTTCTTCTACGATAATTTGTTGAGGAGTTAGTAGGGGGTGTTTACTTTTTTTTTCCACGACTGTACATACAATTCTCACACGAACGGTACCTTTCCCATTTGTCTACGACAATTTGGTGACGAAATGGGATAAGATGGTGCGGGGTTTTTTTTCTTTCTTTCTTTCTTTTCCTCTTCGCAGGACTCCACCACTTTACTACAAAGAACATTATTTCATGTTGTTGGTATTTTGTATGAAATTCCCCTTTTTATAGCCTAATTGAACCACCAATTGGAAGAAGGGAATAAACGCCACTTTTTGACACATTCATTTTTCTACATTTTAACATTCTTTAGACGTGTAGCGCTTAATTGTGAGTTCGAAGAAAATAACAAAAACCATTTGCTTTGTATGTTTTTTTTATTTTCTTCGAACTCACAACTAAGCGCTACGTCTAAAGAATGTAAATGTGTAGAAAAATGAATGTGTCAAAAAGTGGCGTTTATTCCCTTCTTCCAATTGGTGGTTCAATTATTATTTTATCTTTTAATAAAGAGGTTTAATTATTCGTGTCACTTACATCTCCATTTATGCACGTGTAATCTTTCACCCATTTTCAAGATATTAGAAATACTTAATTTTTCAAAGTGCGTTAACTCCAGTTTCTTTTGCCTGTAAAAGTTGTTTTACAGTGAAGATACTGCACTTGGTAGAAAACTGAAATGTTGTTAAGCTGTAATTTTTCCGTCGCAAATTCCGTCGATCTAAGATAGGAGTGACGCATCTTTTCACATGCATATTTCAAGTTTTTTCAAGAACTATTTTACATGATCATGACGTGCTAACTAAAAAATTAATTTAGTGTATAGTAAAGTAAGGAATCAAAATTACTTTTAATTTTTATTAAAACTAAAACAATATATGGTTAACATATATGTATGTAGGTATTAGATTGTAATAATTTTAGTAACAATTACTTTTTAGAAAAATAAAAGATAATGCTATTAAATCCGATTTCTGTTCTTACATCTTACATGAAAAATAATTACTATCAAATTCATACTTAACAGAATTCAAGCTTAACTAGAGTCTTTTGACAAGTAATTTCTATTTAAGATTTTTGCTATTTTATTTATTTATTAAAATATTAACTCGCAGGCATATATACACGGGAAGAATATTGAAATGGCCAAATTCCAGCTTCTTTGTATAGCTCTGGAATTGTATTCCGAGTAGTTATACTTTTATCATCAAAATTTTTACTTAAGGGGAGTTAGTACCTATCGGGACCCAATTTTGCTCATAATAACACGCTTTTTTTTATTCAACATAAATAAATAAGTTTTGCATATTTTGGAGTGAAATTCTTACTGTTTCAAGAATAATACCCTATCTCTAAAAAATTGCCACAACATTTGCAATTTAAATAATATATATTTTTTTAACAATATATAATATATACACAAAAGTAAAAGAAAAATTATATAATTACATCTCTTTCTTACAATATAACTTTTGAAAAATACGTAAGAGAAACTAAATTTTTATATCAAATTGATGCTAAATATCGCCTTTATTCTGTAAACCTAAAACATTCAACTTATCAAATGCTTTATATTTTTTTTATTAAAAATTTAGCATGATAAATGCCTAAAATTAAAAAAAATAATTTTAAATTTTAATTACAAAAATTATAAAACATTTGATAAGTTCAATGTTTTAGGTTTACAGAATAAAGGTGATATTTAGCTTCAATTTGATATAACAATTTAGTTTCTCTTATGTATTTTTCAAAAGTTATATTGTAAGAAAGAGAGTTACGTATGTAATTTTTCTTTTACTTTTGTGTATAAATTATATATTGTTAAATATATATATATTATTTAAATTGCAAATGGTGTGGCAATTTTTTACAGCTATGGTATTTTTCTTGAAACTGTAACAATTTCACTCTAAAATATGCAAAACTTATTTATTTATGTTGAATCGAAAAATGTGTGTTATTATGAGCTAAATTGGGTCCCGAAAGGTACTAACTCCCTTTAAAATCGCTTTCTTTTTCTACAGTCTCCAAATCTTGATCAATTTTTGAGCCCAAACATATTCCAACTAGACTGAAATTCAATAAGCTGCAATTAAAATTCTTCAATTTCAATTAATCAATTTGAGAAAAGCTGAGTTTATTTAAATTCGTGTATTTTCGTGTTTTAATTCTAAGTTTTGATTTAGAACTTTCAGAAAACACCCAAATATTCTGTTGCGTGCCACTTATATCTATAGATTCGCCGAACCTGATCTAAGACTTAAGGGGGCATGCGACTGTTAAATATTCAAAGAATTCGATTTTTTGGAAAACATATATGTGAGAGGAATTATGAGCATTTTAAAACAAACCGCACGAAAACATTCCTATTATTACGCTAGTTATGACTAAAAATGTGTCAATGTTGGCAATATAATCAAGAATTAAACAGACATCTTAAAATAATTTATCTCAAAATGTTAAAATCTTCTTTTTTTAATTGTGTGTTTCTCCTAAAATACTTAATGTTTTTATTTTACATGCAATTTTCACAGATTTATAGATTACATCTATAATGTAATACTGAACTTAAATATATGTATATTTTAGAAAAATATATCTTTTTTAAATAAAGTGCATATTTTGTTTTGACTTTATCTATGCATAAATTCTTTTTGTGGCTGGAATACTAAACAAATATCGGTTCAGTTTTAAAAGTTATAACTACACTGTTAAGAATCTGCAGCAAACTGCCCGGTCATTCAACTTTTTTTAAACCCTTAACGGTCGCATTAAATTACGGTTTAAAAATACAAATTGCTTATTGGCCCAACTTTTAAAAAAAAATAAATATTCATTTTATGTAATGACAGGTAAAATAATACCATAATAAAGTCAATTACACTGTTTTATAAAACTTGTGGGAATCAAACAATATGAATAAAAGACACAGCCCGTGAATATCACGGGGACGAGAATTAAGGGGTTAAAGATAACGGTTACTTGACCATATTATGAAGTGTATCCGAGCGTGTTATGGTCACAATAGAGGTAAATTACGGTTATCTAAACGTTTTCTATAAAAACTGTTGAATGACTGGGCAGTTTTCTGCAAATGTTTAACAGTGTATAAATACGTGAAGATTGCATTTAAAAATATAAAGTAGTTTAGGATAAATCTTGCGAGCAATGAATTGAATACGCGTTTTTAACATTTTGAGAATAAACTATTTGACCATTGCTTACATAAAAAACGTTTGACACATTTTTAGTAATAACTAACGCAACTATAAGAATTTTTGCGCAGTTTGTTTTAAAATGGTTCTTTTTTCACATATTTTTTCTCTGAAAAATCGAATTTTTGAAGATTTAACCCTAGCACTGTACATTATCTGTGCTCAACGTAAAGTGCACTCTGAAATTCAATACACCTCAAGAGTATTAATCAATGCCATTAGAATAATTCTGATAAATTTTAGATTTTTTTCCCTTCTTGCTAAAAATGATTGTGATAAATGCAATTAAAAAGTATAAAATTTTTTTTAATCATTTTGCAACTCTAATAAAAGAAAAATTATAACACTTATTGCACGTAAATTATTTAAATTTTAGAAGTAAATTAATTTTTAAAAAGGAGTACTTCTGGTATTATGGAATAGTAGGGTAATATGGAACATTAAGGTTTCTTTTTCGTAAAGCGCTGCCGCCAACAGGCAATATCATAAATCACTTAAGAGCGTTAAGAGCGCCCCACAGGAACGTGTTGGACAGCTGTGTGAATAAATATGTGTTTTACGTGTTTGGAAATTTGCAGTACATAAGTTTTCACTACTTTTTGTTCATTATTAAAAATAATATTTTTACATTTAAACTAAGCATAATATGCACCCAAATAGTAACACTTTATCATGCAATACTCGTTTTCTAGTTCGCAATTCATCCCAATAAACAGAAGTTGGGATTTTTTTTTTTTTTTTCGAAAATGGCAAAGTCGGGTTATATGAAATACAGTATCTCATAATACCCGGCATGAAATTACACTATCCCATATAATCGCACAAAATATGCATTACTACTTTTAACAGCCTGTATAATGAAACATCTTTGCCATGCAAGTAAAACCTTTACCTGGAAAATTGCAATACTATGTTTTGACCATGCTCTCCCTAAATCTGTTTTTTTTCTGGGGAGGGGAGGGGGGGACAAGTTTATTAACTTTTTTTTAACCTCCTATTCCATATTACCGGACTATTTATAATACGCTCCAAATAAGTTTATTATTATAATTATTTGCTTGCATGTAATAAAATTTTGTAAAATAATTTTCTCTATAAATAACTAATCACATGTGGTTGAAATTTGTAATTTTTTTTTTCAATTTTCGTGGTTTAAAAATATCAGGCTGTGGTATTGCTTCAAATGTAAATCATATTCCATTAAATCGGAAGTTCCGCTTTTGGTGACGATGTCATTACCTATGATGAAGTATATCGTGACATAGGAGATTGAGATTTTTTGGATCATCGATGTAATCACCGGAGAGGGGCACCCACCTAGAAGTCTTAATGCGCAAATGAAATCGCAATGGTAATTATGCAGACATTGCGCTTCAAGGCGACGAATTAGTTGGGCAATTTCTTAAGTTAAGAACTTCCAAAATATTAAATGAAATTAAGCAGTTGAAAGTCAGACTAGTAGTAATATTGCCGAAGTTTATTCATAGATAGCGTTAGGTGTCATAACTGACGCTATCGCTTAGCGAGCGGAGGTGTTATTCAATGGCCACCAGATCGTTCGCCTCTTGATTTCGGTGAATGGGGTTTTGTAAAGAATCAAGTGTACAAGCCGCCACTTCCTGCATCCATTCCTGAACTAAAATCAAGAATCTGCACAGCAATTAATTTGATTGACGGAAGCATGCTGACAAAATCTGTGGCAAGAAATGATTTACCGATGAGTCATTTGCAGAGTCACGAAAGGAAGTCACATCGAACATTTGTGATAATTGTAAACTTGAACTATTTTTCTACCTTACAACAATATGTACTTTAATTTTTCTCTTATCAATTCCATTCAATAAATCATTCTTTTTGCCCAACTAATTTGTAGACACCCTGTATAAATCTGTCCATTGCAGGATTGACGCAAATAAAGATTCACACGCAGTGAATTTCAGCATGAGTCAAAAACTGCAAAGATATTTTTTCAAAGAAATAAAATTGCACACAGCTGCATATGGTATCTGAATCACCAGTCTTAGCATATAAAATAAGATTTATTTTGAGTATTGGAAATCCGAGCATTGGAGCCTGAAAAGATATCAAGGATGAAATGCATGATTAAGTTGATAAAATTTTATAAATAAGTAAGTCGAAATATTCCCATTTCTTTTTCTCTTTTTTTTTTTTATTTATAGGTTGCGCAATCAGATAATGATGGGTGTTAGAAATTAATTTTATTATTCTGTGATGCTGTGGTCTTGCGTCAAAGCTGAGCTCCAGCAATTTTTTGTGCAAAATTATTTTTATGAAACGGCAAATGGCTAAGCGTTGCCTTTATGATGGCGTGTATTGTTCTATTCTAAAGTTTGTAAACTCACCAGGAAATAAAATGCGATAAGGATGAAGCAAGATGCTAAATGGAGCGCCATATGCCATGCAATAGCTCTAGGTAATTCCTATTCAAAGCGGACAGAGAAGAATAAAAAAAAAAGAGACTGGTGCTGCCATCTTTGAAAAAGAAAAGAAACGCTAGTACTGGCATCTACCATCAAAAGAAAGAGCTCACAGGCTATCAAAGCCTGAGAGCTAATGTGCCCGCCCGTTCTGTATGTATGTATGTATGTATGTATGTATGTATGTACGTACGTACGTACGTATGTACGTAACGCGATAACTCTTGATAGAAACATCCGATTTGCTTCAAAATTTTTTCCTAGGTTCACTGTGATAAGGCGCTTCCCTGATTAGTTTTTGGAGTTCATTGGTTAAGGATAAAGGGGGAAAAACGGGGTTAGTCCACACACCCCACCCCTTAATTCAGATAAATGGGTTTTTCATGCAGAATGATTCGATTTGCTCCGAATTTGATATACCGGTTTATTATGTTAAGGAAGTTCCCTGATTAGTTTTGGGAGTTCATTGGTTAAGGATAAAGGGGGAAAAACGGGGTTAGTCCACCCCCCTTAATTCAGATAAATGTGTTTTTCACGCAGAATGATTCGATTTGCTCCGAATTTGGTATAGCGGTTTATTATGTTAAGGAACTTCCCTGATTAGTTTTGGGGGTTCATTGGTTAAGGGTAAAGGGGGAAAAACGGGGTTAGTCGACCCCCCTTAATTCAGATAAATGTGTTTTTCATGCAGAATGATTCGATTTGCTCCGAATTTGGTATAGCGGTTTATTATGTTAAGGAACTTCCCTCATTAGTTTTGGGGGTTCATTGGTTAAGGGTAAAGGGGGAAAAAGGGGGTTAGTCCACCCCCCTTAATTCAGATAAATGTGTTTTTCATGCAGAATGATTCGATTTGCTCCGAATTTGGTATAGCGGTTTATTATGTTAAGGAACTTTCCTGATTAGTTTTGGGGGTTCATTGGTTAAGGATAAAGGGCGAAAAGGGGGGTTAGTCCACCCCCTTAATTCAGATAAATGGGTTTTTCATGCAGAATCATTCGATTTGCTCCGAATTTGGTATACCGGTTTATTATGTTAAGGAACTTCCCTGATTAGTTTTGGGAGTTCATTGGTTAAGGATAAAAAGGGAAAAACGGGGTTAGTCCACCCCTCTTAATTCAGATAAATGGGTTTTTCATGCAGAATGATTCGATTTGCTCCGAATTTGGTATACCGGTTTATTATGTTAAGGAACTTCCCTGATTAGTTTTGGGAGTTCATTGGTTAAGGATAAAGGGGAAAAAACGGGGTTAGTCCACCCCCCTTAATTCAGATAAATGTGTTTTTCATGCAGAATGATTCGATTTGCTCCGAATTTGGTATACCGGTTTAGTATGTTAAGGAACTTCCCTGATTAGTTTCGGGGGTTCATTGGTTAAGGATAAAGGAGGAAAAACGGGGTTAGTCCACCCCCCTTAATTCAGATAAATGTGTTTTTCATGCAGAATGATTCGATTTGCTCCGAATTTGGTATACCGGTTTATTATGTTAAGGAACTTCCCTGATTAGTTTTGGGGGTTCATTGGTTAAGGATGAAGGGGGGAAAAACAGGGTTAGTCCACCCCCCCTTAATTCAGATAAATGTGTTTTTCATGCAGAATGATTCGATTTGCTCCGAATTTGGTATACCGGTTTATTATGTTAAGGAACTTCCCTGATTAGTTTTGGGAGTTCATTGGTTAAGGATAAAGGGGAAAAAACGGGGTTAGTCCACCCCCCTTAATTCAGATAAATGTGTTTTTCATGCAGAATGATTCGATTTGCTCCGAATTTGGTATACCGGTTTATTATGTTAAGGAACTTCCCTGATTAGTTTCGGGGGTTCATTGGTTAAGGATAAAGGATGAAAAACGGGGTTAGTCCACCCCCCTTAATTCAGATAAATGTGTTTTTCATGCAGAATGATTCGATTTGCTCCGAATTTGGTATACCGGTTAATTATGTTAAGGAACTTCCCTGATTAGTTTTGGGGTTCATTGGTTAAGGGTAAAGTGGGAAAAGGGAGGTTAGCCCGCCCCTCTTAATTTAGATAAATGTGTTTTTCATGCAGAATGATTCGATTTGCTCCGATGTTGGTATACCGGTTTATTATGTTAAGGAGCTTCCCTGATTCGTTTTGGCGATTAATTGGTTAAGGATAAAGGGGGTTAGTCCACCCCCTTAATTTAGATAAATGTTTTTTTTTTTTTGCAAGATTATTCGATTTGCTCCAAATTTGGTATACCGGTTTATTGTGATAAGGAGCTTCCCTGATTAGATTTGGAGGTTCACTGGTTAAGTAGAAAGGGGGAAACGGGGGCTAATTCCCCTTCACTTATTTTTTTGAGTGGCATTATTCTTTAAAATTAGAGTATAATATACAATTAGTGTGAATAGTCTGTGAGCTCAATGCCATCAGTTTAGCTGGGCACTTTTCTTTTTTATTTTATAAATGTTTTAAACGTTTTTAGCAGTCCCGATCTCAACCCTCCGTAATGGCATTTCAATTTTATAAATTCTTTTGGGAAAATTTTATTAAATTCAAATTTCGTTCTGATTTTTGTCATCCTGTAGCACTCGTATTTATGAACCGGTTTGGATGTGAGTGAGCGTGTCATGTGTAAAGGACTTATCAAAGGAATCGACCGGGTTTTTTGGCCAGCTTCACTCCCATCTTGTCCAAAATGGCGGCCACTTAAAAATTTCAAATTCAAAAAGATGTACAAAAAACTTAAAAATTAAAGAAGTTATTTTTCTTTAAGTGTTCGTCCTTGATACATGTATTCTGGAGCGCTTTTTGTTTCGTCTCTGTCTTTAAAAACGGCTGAGATACAGCAGTTGGAAAATCTAGGATGACTGGCATTTTGAAACAATCTTATTTTTATCATGCGTCAGTACTTGTATTTATCAATTGATTTGGATGTGACTTAGCCTATGGACAGGACTTACCAAAGTCTCTACCAAGTTCGTCGGCCAGCTTTATCCGTCATGTTGTTTCAAAATGGCGGCCACTTAAAAATTGCACATTCTAAAAAATTTTCAAATTTAGAAAATCCAAAAGTTTTTCTCATTTAATATTCGGCCTTCATACAAGAATTCCGGAGCATCTTTTGTTTCGTCTCTATTCTAAAAAATTACTGATATAGCAGTTTGAAATTCTAGGGTGGCTGACATTTTGAAATAATCTGATTTTTGTCATGCAATAGAACTCGTACTTATTAACCGATTTCGATTTTACTTAATATGTGTACAGGACTTGCCGAGTTCTCGACCGAGTTCGTTGGCCAACTTCATCCACCATCTCGTTTCAAAATCACGGTCACTTAAATATTTCAAATTCTAAAAGATGGTCAAAAAAATTAGAAATCCAATAACTTTTTATCCTTAAGTGTTCGGCCTTGCTACAAGGATGACGGATTTTTTTTTTTTTTTTTTTTTTTTTTTTTTTTTTTTTTTTTTTTTTTTTTTTTTGCCTCTATCTTAAAAAATGCTAAGATATAGCAGTTTAAAATTCTTGGGTGGTGGATTTTTCCATAATCAGGTTTTTATGAGTTTTAGAATAATGTGTTTTTTATGAGTTTAGAGAGTTATGAGGGGGTTTTTATGAGTTTAGAATAAATGTTTCTTGCAAATTTACTTTAATTGATGTAACCATTGTTGCTACTCTCATACACTTACAACTACATAGTCATATCTGTCAGCGTCAAATTCTCGGCAAACTTGGCGATGCTCAGCTAAATATGGCTAAATTTGTTGACCAAACATAAATCGCCATAAATGAAGCCAACTTGGATATAGCTGACTAATTTGGGGAAATTCTCATTCAAATTCAGTATTTATGAAAACTGGGATTGAATCGTCTATAAAAGGGTTCCACGCATTTTAGCTTCGTGTGTTTGAGTAAAAGTAACTGAATTTTTAAAAACAAGGAATAGGAAGATATCTTTACCTCCAGGTACAGGCCGGAAGGTTTTTTAATTTAATAAATAACCAGCGCTAAACATGAACATCATTATAATTGGTTACGTCGTCGCATCGCAGGAGCTTCGTGTTTTTATTTAGAAGTGAATGAGATAACTTTAAAAAGTAGTTTGAACTTAACCGTAATCGGGTTAATGTTCCGGACAGTTTGAAGAGAGAAGCTACTTTACTCAAACGAGTTATTTCAACTGCTTTGTGAGATTCTTCTTTGCTAATACTTTCGCTCATTGTTGAGGAATTTAAAGATGTTTTAATTTAAAAAGAGTATTGAAATCTAACGTTTCTAAATTAAAAAATAAGATTACTAACTAGTTGAAGTAATGAAACTGATTCTAGTCAACTTACTTTATTTAAAAATAAAATTGGAAAATTAATCGAGGATTTACATGCAATATTTAATGTAATTTTTTTCTCAATCTGAAGCAAAAAATATAGATACTTACGTTGAAGAACAGCAAATCGTGCAGGATAAACTTTATAACCTTTGGTTAAATGTTAATTGAAAAAAAATCAAAATTTACTTTAACCCTTACCGGCGCGGTGTCCTTAAAAAAGGACACCTAATTTTAATTCCAAAACTGACAAACGGCACCAAGAATATTTAACTAAAATTTTCCTATTATAATGTACATGAAAATAAGCAAGTTCGTATTTTCTAATAAATTCGTTTATAAATTGCCGTGTCAGTCCATTATTTCATCAGTTTATAAACAGCCGGTAAGGGTTAAACGAAACGAATGAAAATACTATATTTTTAAATCCCAAACACCTGAGGTAAAGTTACCAAAACTCACACATCCCACGTTTAGTGGTAATCTCAGAATGTTTAAACTTTTATGACTTATTTAAAGCTTGTGTGGATTGCAATGAGAGTTTATCAGACTGTCAGCAGGGGCGTCGCCATGGGGGGGGGGGGTAGCCTCCCCCCCCCAATATATGTGAAGTTGGGAAATTTGAGCTTAGAGTTGGAAAATTCTAGATTTTTGAGACATTTTCTTTTTTTAAAGTAATAGTAAAAAAATTACAAATTTTTTATTGTTTTGGTGATTATTTTGAGTACTGCAACAGTAAACATGTTAAATTATCAAAGAAATACAAAAAGAAATCAGCCACACTCAATCTATCATTGTATTTTTCAGTTTTACAAAAATATTGTACATCTACCAGACCGAAATTTCTCTACTCCTGTCCATCAATAACTGACTAACCAGTTCCTTTATTTCCTCCAAAACTTTGTTCCTTTCTCAAAAATTTCACTCTGCCTCCCCTTCTCCTCCCAGCTATTTTAATCCAAAGGGATTGCATTGCAGCTTCTTTTGAAAATTGGAGATCACTTGTAGCACAACAGAAAGGAATGTAGTAACCTACTTGAAACACAGCTATGGGCAAGAAGATTTGATGAGTTTTCACAACTTTTTTGACTAATTTTGCGATTTTTGGACAATATTTTACTCATTCTCGTGATCTTTTTGCCGCAAAAATTAGTTAACCCTTCGCTGTCAAGTAAAAAGAGTTATATGAGCAAATGCGGATATAAGAAGTCGTTAGTTTAGATAAATTTGTCGCATTTTACTTTTATTTGTGAGCGGAAATATATATCAGCCCTGTTCGTTTATATTCATATCTGTTTATAAAATTTTAAACCAAAAGTCCAGTGTTCTGTGTTTAAAGCTGTTCTAAAAAGTTACTATAAATCTCAGCACGAAGAAACCCTTCATAATAGGAAAAGAGTTTTCGTGCAAGATTTTGGAGCATCTAAAAATCCATTCGAGGATGAAAAAGGTAAAAAATGGACGATTTCAATTTGGAACAGAAATATGACCATGAAAGCAGTCCATCAACTGAAGAAAAAATCAACATGCACTGTAACACTGACACGTTGCACTTGAATAAAATTTTGAAGAAATGAAGATTTCCTTACAGACAAGCTCACAAACAATTATGAATATTAGGATGTGACTGGAGAAGCTGAGTTCCGAAATCACCGTAAGAAAACGGTTTCACTAAAGGCAATAGATAAAAATAATAGCACAGCAATGGACATTGATACACATAAGTTTTACAGTAAAAAATTATAAGAAATACAAGAAAATTTCGGGAATTTAGTAATGGGCTTAAATGACAATGTTCCCTATATCAAGAGAATATTGCAGGAATGCATTCCATATTTAAATTACAATGTGCAAGGGAAAAGTTAATAATGTTTCCACCTGGATATGAGAAACCGGATGTACATGACTTGCAGAAATAAACCAAATCCCAACTCACTTAACAAATCTTTTACTCATGCCATGAAATTCAAAGACTATTTGGGTCACGAAGTCAAATTATATACTCGTACCTTAATATTCACAGCAGCTTATCTTTATGGCGTTGCATCTAATGAAAGAATCTTTAGACAAATAAAAATTTAAAAAATATATATTGCAAGCTACAATGAGGGATGGCAGACTTGACAGCCTAATTCTTTTAAAATATGAAAGTGAAATAGGGAATTTTATTAAACTAAGAGATGTTATTAACAGTTGGGCTTCTTTGAAGACCACAAGAATTAATACTGAGCAAAAACTAGTAGGATGTGCCAATCCCAAAATTTTATTCTATCCAATACATGTTAATGCCTCAAAATTTGCAATCACAGTGCCAAAATTAAGTGACAATTCTTTGCCTATAATAACAAACTCTAAAGGTTTGTTGAATTGTGTGCATTTAAAAAGGAGATATAAGCATAGCATTTTTCAAACAAATCATTGAATTTTGGCACCCAGCCTCTTAGATGTCTGCAACCAAAATTCCTTACTCAAAGTGCACAAAAGCGATAGCTTTGGACAGTATAGACTCAAGCCTAATAAGGATCTATTTATGTGGAAGTGCTACTTATGTGAATATGAAGTTTGACTAAATTCCGTGGATTAGTTTTTGAGATACAGCTATCGCAAAATCGTAAATATCGCAAAATCGGTGGCCACATAGCAGCGCCACCTGCTACATGATATACATAAAAAGCTAATCTGCATCAAATTATGTCAAGGTTTAACAGAATATGACGTTTGATCAAATTCCGTGCAATAGTTTTTGAGATATAATTATCGCTAAAATCATGTAAATCGTGAAAAATTCCGCATAGCAGTGCCACCTGTTGGATGATTTACACCAAAAACAAATCAGCACCAATTTTTATCAAGGTACAGTCAAACCTCGTTAACACGAATTGTTTCCGATTACCTCGTCCAGTTGTATGTAATGTAGTTAAGTTCCGATAACACGAACTACTTTTAATACGAAGAAAAAAATGTTTCCCCTTGAGTGTTCGCGTTAACGAGGTTCGACTGTATAAGTGAATCTCTAAAGTTTTATTAAATTTCGTGCATTAGTTCTTGTGTTAGAGCGCCCACAAAATTTGTATCACATATAGACAGAGAGATATTTTCTAAAAACAGTCGAATCGTGTTCAGGACTTACTAAAACGTATAAATCAGTCTAAAACCGGAAGTCGAATTTTTTCACGAATCCAATACTTTCTTCTTGTAAAGATACAAGAAAGTAAAAAGCGTATTTATTTTTTTAGTAAACAAACCCATAATTAGAATTTTTATGTTTTCAGTTTCAGAATTTTTCTTTGGAAAGGAATTTTTTATGCAAAAGTATCATTATAATTATTACACACGTTGTGCATATAATTTTAGTCGAAAATTGGAGCAATTTGTTTCAAGTTGGGAAATTTTCGAATTCCCCCCCCCCCCCCCCCCGAAAAAAATATCTGTGGCTACGCCCCTGACTGTCAGAAGTTGTAAAAACAGTGCACTTAAGATTATTTATTCAATGTCCTCCAATTTCTGATTCAAACTATAAGAGAGCATTTCTGTTATTGAAGGAGCGATATTCAAATAAACGTCATTTAAGTAATGGATTGATTAAGAAATTAATTGGGATGCCTTGTATTTCGGATACTGCACAGTCTATTTTAGATAGTGTAGATATCATAAATGAATGCGTGCGTTCATTATGTGTACCTAAACGAGATTTTAGCGGAATTTTTGAAGTTTTGATATTTTATTTAATTACAAAGAAATTACGTAAAAATACTAGACATTGGTGAGAAAGAACGCTGAAAAGGGAGGAATTACGAACTCTTGCGAATTTATTATCTTTCTTGAAGGATAAGCATACCTCAAAATAATAAATCCTCACTAAAAGGAAATAAATAAAACTAAGCTCATGGCATTGTTGTCTGCTAGTAATATTTGTTCTGTATGCAAAGAATCGCACACATTCTATAAATGCCCTAAATTCGTGCTGTTAAACATACAGAAAAGAATGGAGTTGATTAGAAGGAACAGCTTGTGTTATAACTGTCTTTTAGATAAACGCCATGCTAAAAATTAAAAGAATTTAAATGTAAAGTGTGTCGTAAGCATCACCAAACAGTCTTGCATGCTCCAAAAGACACTAAGTCTCATGCAGACTGTGTAAATGAAACACCGATTGTTCCGCTTTCACCGAACGCAACCAAATTTCAGACGTGGCCAAATGAATCGTTAAATCAAACTTCTTGTATGAGCGCCTTTGAATTTCAAAACAATTCTGCTTCGGTATTACAGTCACTGGGCAAAAATAACAAAGATTAAAGTTTTTGACTCACTGGGTAATCTTGTTAAATGGCAGTGCTTTTCTGAATAGTGGCAAAGAAGACTCGTTCATAAGTGAAAATTGTATGCGCAAGTTGAGCTTGCCAAGGCAATGTATTAAAGTACGGATTACGTTTTTGGTTCTTATAACGCTGAAACTAATGAAAAGTTAAACTTAAAATTGAATCCCCTTTTTTGATTCTGAAGTGAGATTTGCCACTAACTAGAGCATTCGTGATAACATAGCTGCCAACCTTCCATTAATCTTCCGTAATATATGGATTAATTTAACCCAGGTTAACCACTTTCGAACCAGAAAATTTATTTCTTGGATCTTTATTTATTTAATCCCAGGTTTCTACGTGGAACATATTTAATTTCATTTCTTTTAAAAAATTCTGGTTCGAAACGTTTTAAACCAGGGTCAAATTAACGCACGTATTACGGAAGATTAGTTTGAGATTGGCACCTATGTGATAAGAAGAATAACATCAAATGTGCCATATAGTATTGTTCCTTCAAATATTGTGAATAAATTTAATGACTTATTTCTGGCAGACACACCATTCTTTGAATCAATATCTGTAGCTATCTCAGCAGGGTTGGGTTGGGTTGATTTTTGACGGCCAATTATCTACACGAGGGATATAGGCCCGGGGGGAGTGCCCTCCGTGGGGGTCTTTCTAAGGGAACCTAATCCGTATTAACGCATGGAAGATCCACGGCTCGAAGAAAACCACGAAAACTCCGAACGATTAGGCCGACGAGCGCGATTGGGATCGAACCCAGCACCTCCCGTCTACCAGCTTCGAGAGCAGAACCTCTCGGCCACTGGTGGGGCCTATCTCAGCAGGAGTTAACGTTTTCTTTACATTGCTTGAAGGGGAAGATGTGAAAAGAGAGGAAACTCTGCCCTTCGCTATATGTTCTAAACTTGGATGGATTACTTTGGCGACTACCTTTTTTTGAAACAAGCCAACATACATTTGTTGTTAATAATATTTAATTACAATTAGAATATTTAGTTCAACAGTTTTGGTTTTTGGATTCCATTTCTGAGCTAGTTCGAATTTCTAAGGAAAAATAGGAATGGGAAGAACATTTTAAACGAAATTATTTTCAAGATAGTTCCGGAAGATTTGTTGTTTAACTTCCATTTAAAGATTCTCCATCTCGATTTGGTATTACTAAAGGAACCGGCCAAGCAGTGACTTCGTTCTTTAGAACGTAAGCTTAAAAAATAAAAGTCTATTTACGAAAACTATCGAGAGTTTATGATGAAATATTCGAAATTGGGTCATATGGAAAGCATATCCAAATCGGAAAAGGTACCTTCGTTTATTATTTGCCACATCATGCAGTAGTTTGGGAATCAAGTACGACGACAAAACTAAGCTTTTGACTCTTTTGCTAAATCTACTTCTGGTATGTCTTTGAACGATGGTTGGACCACGCATACAGTAGGAATTTATCCCAATTCTTTTATGATTTAGAAATTTGCCTATTGTAGTACTTACAAACATAGAGAAAATGTTTAAACATGTCTCGATTAATCCCGAACATACAAAAAATGTTTAACCATGTCTCGATTAATTAGCCCAGTGGTAGGGGAGCAAAAAAAGGCCCAATTCGGAACTAATTAGGGGAAAGCTGGAAATTGTTTTAATCCCTTCAGTTTATGTCTAGAATGAATATGCTACGTTTTCCCCCTCGTACTTAGGTGAGCGTTAGGAATTATACATAGATTTATAGTAAAAAAACATGTTTTTGTTTTTAAATACCATAACACTATCTCGAAACCACTAACTTTTTCAAAAACATCGTCAGTACAAATGTTGTAGAGCTTAAAATTCTGAATAAAATGAGTACCTACACTTAATACTTTTGTTGAATATTAAGGTCACAATTCTACTTTAAAGTTTTAGCACCGTGGTCAGAGGGTTGAACTCAGGATTAATTAGAGGAAAACTGAAAATCGTTTTAATCCCTTCATATTAAGTCTAAAATGAATATTCTATGTTTTCCCCTTCGTACTAAGTGAGCGTTAGCAAATGTGTACACATTTACATTAGAAAAACACGTTTCTCTTTAATATTTTTAACAATATCTGAAACTGCGACTTTAAATTTGAACAAAAATATTAATGCGAGTATTCATTTTATTAAGAGTTTTAAGCTCTACAACATTTGTACTAACAATGTTTTTGATAGACTTAGCTGTTTTGAGATATTCTTAGTAGTAGATAAATGAGAGTTCAACGGCCACAGGCGGAATCGCGGGATGAGCAATCGAGAGCAACGCTCAAATGATCAGGTAAGCCTTCCTTCTTATCATGGCAAACGTTTTCATGTTACTGTTCTGTCAAACATTTTTTTAGAAAGGTGTATACGAATGCCTCTAATTATCTACCAAAACGGTTTCGTTTATAAAAACCTATTTACTTTGTCTCATTTTATTATTTTCTCTGATATTTTACTTGAAAGATGTGTGTATACAAGTTTGTTTTTGAGTATGTATATATATATATATATATATAACCATTAAATAAACATTACCGACCAACAACAAAAATTGTGATATTATGAATTGTGATATGATGTATTTAAAATAATAAAATAAAATATATTGCTATACTCTTTTAACCTGTTTATTTTTTCAGAGTGATACAGCATGGTACCCCCTATTACAACTTTTAATGGAATGTTATAATTCGTATGTGTATAACTAAAGAAATAAACAATCATATAATAATTAAAAATATATATCATGTCTATAAAATATCAAACTAAAAATTTTAATATTATGATTCGTACTTTTCAAAAATTAATAACAGTTAATACTATTCTTCAAAAAAGAATAAAACCATTGGCATTATATATATCATCCCATCACTTGTATAAACAACTGTTATTCGCTTATTAATAATGAATATTATCATATGTTACCATACAATTCTTCAAAAAAGGATAAAACCATTAACGTAATATATATCATTCACCCGGTATATAAAAACTATTACCTTGTGTTACCATACTATTCTTCAAAAAAAGGATAAAACCATTCACATAATATATATCATTCACCCTGTATATAAAAACTGTTACCACACAATTCTTCAAAAATGATAAAACCACCATCCAAAATGAATTGTTTAAAACAAAATGCATTCCTATCCTCTTTAAGCTGTGTATTTATTTTTTCAAAGTGTTCGAGTATGGTACTCCTATTACAGCTTTTAAAGGAATGTTATAATTTGTACATGTATAACTAAAGAAATAAACAATCCCAAAACAATTAAAAATGTATAACATATCTATAAAATATCCTACTAAAAACCTTAATACTATGATTCATACTTTCAAGAATTAAAAAAGTTAATACTATTCTTCGAAAAAGAATAAAGCCGTTAACATAATACATATCATATCAATCAATTAATCAATCAGTCATATCAATCAATCAATTAATCATATCATTACTAATATGTATGTTTATTTTGCTATACCTTTTAGAACTTTTAATAGAGTGTTAGAGTATAATTTGCATATGTATAACTTAAAAAAACAATAATTCTTAAACAAATAAAAAATATAGCATAAGTTTAAAACATTAAACTAATAATCTTAATATTATAATTTATACTTTTTAAAATTTAAAACTTTATAAAATTTAAAAATTAAAACTTTGAAAGAAAAAAAAACTTTTATAAAATTTAAAAATTAAAAGTTTGAAAAAAAAACTTTATAAAATTTAAAAAATTAAAACTTTGAAAAAAAAACTTTTATAAAATTTAGAAATTAAAACTTTGAAAAAAAAAAACTTTATAAAATTTAAAAAATTAAAAAAAAATTTCATAGAATTCAAGTATGAGTATTAACCAAGTTTTATGTATTATAATACGCTATACCAACATTGCAAAACTTTAAAAAACAACTATACTTAAACATTCATATAAAAAGCAACAAATTATATATTCATACAACATATTATTATTCGATATTTACGTATCGAAAAATAGTGGGACTTACCGCACTTAGAGTCAGAAAAGAAATACTCAGTTTATCAGATTGCAGATCATGACGTAATCGATAAGATATCACGTGCTTCCATCATGCCTTCTGGAATGGTCAATGTACAATCAGACTATGCTATCAAGTCACGAGGTCTAACTGATATGAATTGTTAACACGACGTCAGCCATTTTCAATTTAGTTCTTGAATATGTAGGTTGGATATTTTCTTCAGTCTTATTTTGTGAAATCTTAAGTACCAGTATATCACGTATTTGCAAACAAAAATCCTATTATGAACTTCCTCACTATTGTGAACAAAGATTGATTTTCATAGTATTAAAGTATAATCATTGATAATATTTGATTGATTACTTAACCGTTATTAATATTATTATTAATATTAAATATAAAACCGGAAGCTTTTATTGCATCATTCATAGAATTCAAGTTTGAATATTTACCAAGTTTTATATACTTATAAAAACTATTTATACTAGAATATATCAACCTTTTAAGGTATTGCACCATCCTTTAAAAATCATAATTTAGATTAAATTAATGAATCCTTAACCTAAAATATCATCAAAACTCAATTTGAAAAATAAATTATTTGCTTGTTGAAACATCTAAAGATATTGTATCATCCCTAAAAAATCATATTTAGATTAAATTAATGAATCAATAATCTTGAATAACATCAAAACTCAATTTGAAAAATAAATTATTTGCTTGTTGCAGCCTCAAAGTATTGCATCACCCTGAAAAATAAATCCTACATTGATCTATCATAACCTTTTAAGATATTGCATCATCCTTTAAAAATCATAATTTAGATTAAAATTAATGAATCCTTCATCTCAAATAAAAACAAAACCCAGTTTGAAAAGAAAACAATCTATTATTTTCACTAAATTCTTACAAACATATCATAATCAAATCATTCTAACACTCATTTTTAAGCTTTTATATCTATTATTCAAATTAAAAATTATGCTAAATTGTCATTTTTATTCTAAATTCTAACTAAATTCTGATCAACATACCTCAAATTCATTCAAAAATAAAAGTTAATCAAGTCTGATTACAATCAATACAAACTGTCAGCCACAGAGGTATTAAAACCATTATTTTCAAAAATCCGCTCGCTAGGGGGCAGCACTGAGGAAAAAAGTTTTAAAAAATTAAATTTTAAACATGTATAACTAAATCCGAGAAAAAAAGGCAAACACTATTAGTAGTGGGGAAAAGAGAGTTCGAAAGAGGTGGTGGATTGTGGATTGGTGGAAGGTGGGAATATCGTACTATAGTACGAGAGGGTTTGAGAGATATGTGTGTTAAGTTCTTATCAGTCGGAAAGGAGATAAGATAGGATAGTGAGATAAGATAATCTAATAGTGAGATAAGATAATCTGATAGTGAGGTAAGAGTAAAGTGTGGAAAGATCATGCTATAGTAGGGCGGTATTAGTTTAGGAAGAGAATTATAGAAAGTGTGAGAGGGGAAAGGGTATATTTATTTAATCATCTTACAGTAGGAGGGGTAGGAGGGGATAAATTTTTTGAGAGGGACTAAATTTTTTTGAGGGGGCTTAATTTTTAAAGTAGGGAATCGGTTTTAGAACTCTCTTTTCCCCACTACTAATAGTGTTTGCCTTTTTTTCTCGGATTTAGTTATACATGTTTAAAATTTAATTTTTTTAAACTTTTTTCCTCAGTGCTGCCCCCTAGCGAGCGGATTTTTGAAAATAATGGTTTTAATACCTCTGAGGCTGATAATTTGTATTGATTGTAATCAGACTTGATTAACTTTTATTTTTGAATGAATTTGAGGTATGTTGATCAGAATTTAGTTAGAATTTAGAATAAAAATGACAATTTAGCATAATTTTTAATTTGAATAATAGATATAAAAGCTTAAAAATGAGTGTTAGAATGATTTGATTATGAAATGTTTGTAAGAATTTAGTGAAAATAATAGATTGTTTTCTTTTCAAACTGGGTTTTGTTTTTATTTGAGATGAAGGATTCATTAATTTTAATCTATATTATGATTTTTAAAGGATGATGCAATATCTTAAAAGGTTATGATAGAACAATGTAGGGTTTATTTTTCAGGGTGATGCAATACTTTGAGGCTGCAACAAGCAAATAATTTATTTTTCAAATTGAATTTTGGTGTTATTCAAGATTATTGATTCATTAATTTAATCTAAATATGATTTTTTAGGGATGATACAATATCTTTAGATGTTTCAACAAGCAAATAATTTATTTTTCAAATCGAGTTTTGATCATATTTTAGGTTAAGGATTCATTAATTTAATCTAAATTATGATTTTTAAAGGATGGTGCAATACCTTAAAAGGTTGATATATTCTAGTATAAATAGTTTTTATAAGTATATAAAACTTGGTAAATATTCAAACTTGAATTCTATGAATGATGCAATAAAAGCTTCCGCTTTTATATTTAATATTAATAATAATATTAATAACGGTTAAGTAATCAATCAAATATTATCAATGATTATACTTTAGAACTATGAAAATCAATCTTTGTTCACAATAGTGAGGAAGTTCTTAATAGGATTTTTGTTTGCAAATACGTGATATACTGGTACTTAAGATTTCACAAAATAAGACTGAAGAAAATATCCAACCTACATATTCAAGAACTAAATTGAAAATGGCTGACGTCGTGTTAACAATTCATATCAGTTAGACCTCGTGACTTGATAACATAGTCTGATTGTACATTGACCATTCCAGAAGGCATGATGGAAGCACGTGATATCTTATCGATTACGTCATGATCTGGAATCTGATAAACTGAGTATTTCTTTTCTGACTCTAAGTGCGGTAAGTCCCACTATTTTTCGATATGTACATATCGAATAATAATATGTTGTATGAATATATAATTTGTTGCTTTTTATACGAATGTTTAAGTATAGTTGTTTTTTTAAGTTTTGCAATGTTGGTATAGCGTATTATAATACATAAAACTTGGTTAATACTCATACTTGAATTCTATGAATGATGTAATAAAAAACTTCGCTTTTATAGGAAATTTAATTTACTTCTAAATGTATTATTATCCAGTTAAACAATGAATGATCATACTTTAGCAGTATAAAAATCAATCTTTGTTCACTAGAGTAAGAAAGTTATTTAATAGGATTTTATTATTCAGAAGGTATGAAGGGGGAGGCACGTATTGTCGATTACGTCACTATGTGCAATGCAACAAGTTAGACGTTTCTTTTCTCAGTTCAGACATGGTAAATTTATTATTTTCTAGCATGCATATATCAAATTTTTACTATCTTATAGTATTTTTGAATACTTTATTAAGTTAATTTTTTTTTTATATTTTTAATTTTTTAAACTGAGGAACTTATTAATATATCGCTTTTAACATTTCGAAGTGTATAATTATAGGATATAATGAGGGTAGGATGATAACATAAAGATTTATAATTATTTAACTAAAGCATAGTGAAAGTTGCAATACATATATACTAAACGAAAACATAGTGAAAGTTTTAAAGTCTTATATACACATACATACGCAAACTCACTTTTGATAAATTGTAATTTTTTCTGCTAACTTGTAATACTTGAATTGACTTGAATTTGAATTAATATGATTGATTGATTACTTGTATTTGAAATCTTGATTGGTTGATTGATTGATTGATATGATTGAATACTTTTATTTTAAATCTAATTGAACTTTTCAAAAACATTTTTGAAATTTTTTTTAATTTTTTTTAAAACTAAATTTTTAAAACTAAATTTTTATTTTTTAAATTTTGGAAAACTTCTTTATTTATTTTTTAATTTTAATTATTATAACTTTTTTTCTTCTTTTTACTTCAAAATATTTTTATTAAGGATATATATGTATGTGTGTGTGTGTGTGTGTGTGTGTGTGTATATTAATCTATTGCTTCTATACGATAAAAAGAAGATATATATTAAACTATAACGTGTGGAAAGTCATGTACATGTACAGGCAGGTAAACTCACTTTTGCAAACTTAATTTATGAAATTTTTAAATATTATTTTAATTTTGATAACTTAATTTTTTGAACTTTTTCAAAGTTTTAATTTTTTTAATTTTGTAAACTCTATAATTTTTTCAAAGTTTTAATTTTAAATTTTATAAAGCTTTTTTTTCAAAGTTTTAATTTTTTTAATTTTATAAAGTTTTAACTTTAAATTTTATAAAGTTTTTTTTTTCAAAGTTTTAATTTTTTTTAATTTTTTTAATTTTATAAAGTTTTTTTTTCAAAGTTTTAATTTCTAAATTTTATAAAAGTTTTTTTTTCAAAGTTTTAATTTTTTAAATTTTATAAAGTTTTTTTTTTTCAAACTTTTAATTTTTAAAAAAGTTTTTTTTTCTTTCAAAGTTTTAATTTTTAAATTTTATAAAGTTTTTAATTTTAAAAAGCATAAATTATAATATTAAGATTATTAGTTTAATGTTTTAAACTTATGTTATATTTTTTATTTGTTTAAGAATTGTTGTTTTCTTAAGTTATACATATGCAAATTATACTCTAACACTCTATTAAAAGTTCTAAAAGGTATAGCAAAATAAACATACATATTAGTAATGATATGATTAATTGATTGATTGATATGACTGATTGATTAATTGATTGATATGATATGTATTATGTTAACGGTTTTATTCTTTTTCGAAGAATAGTATTAACTTTTTTAATTCTTGAAAGGTATGAATCATAGTATTAAGGTTTTTAGTAGGATATTTTATAGATATGTTATACATTTTTAATTGTTTTGGGATTGTTTATTTCTTTAGTTATACATGTACAAATTATAACATTCCTTTAAAAGCTGTAATAGGAGTACCATACTCGAACACTTTGAAAAAATAAATACACAGATTAAAGAGGATAGGAATACGTTTTGTTTTAAACAATTCATTTTGGATGGTGGTTTTATCATTTTTGAAGAATTGTGTGGTAACAGTTTTATATACAGGGTGAATGATATATATTATGTGAATGGTTTTATCCTTTTTTTGAAGAATAGTATGGTAACACAAGATATATAGTTTATAGTTTTAGTAGTATAGTTTACCTAGTCTATAGTTTTTATATACAGGGTGAATGATATATATTACGTTAATGGTTTTATCCTTTTTTGAAGAATTGTATGGTAACATATGATAATATTCATTATTAATAAGCGAATAACAGTTGTTTATACAAGTAATGGGATGATATATATAATGCCAATGGTTTTATTCTTTTTTGAAGAATAGTATTAACTGTTATTAATTTTTGAAAAGTATGAATCATAGTATTAAGATTTTTAGTTTGATATTTTATAGACATGATATATATTTTTAATTATTATATGATTGTTTATTTCTTTAGTTATACACATACGAATTATAACATTCCATTAAAAGTTGTAATAGGGGGTACCATACTGTATCACTTTGAAAAAATAAACACATAGGTTAAAAGAGTATAGCAATATATTTTATTTTATTATTTTAAACAATTCATTTTGAATGGTGGTTTTATCTTTTTTTGAAGAATTGTGTGGTAACACAAGCTAACAGTTTTTATATACAGGGTGAATGATAAGTAAATATTATTTAATTGAACACCATTACTTAGATAAAATTTGAAATATTATATATATTTTTCTTTTTTTAGTATAGTATAATATGAATACTTTGTAATTATTTACTTAATTGAATACAATTTTTAGTAAAATGTTTTATGAATACTTAGTAAATATTATTTAATTGAACACAATTACTTAGACAAAATTTGAAATATTATATATTTTCTTCTTTTTAGTATAATATTATATGAATACTTACTAAATATTACTTAATTGAATGCAATTTCTTAGACAAAATTTGAAATATTGTATTTATTTTTTCTTTTTAGTATAATTTAAAAATATTAGTTAAATATTTAGTAATTATTTACTTAATTGAACATAATTTTTAGTAAAATGTTATATGAATACTTAGTAAATATTATTTAATTGAACATAATTACTTAAACAAAATTTGAAATATTACATTTTTTTTCTTTTTAGTATAATATTAGCTGAATACTTAGTAATTATTCACTTAATTGAATACAATTACTTAAACAAAATTTTGAAATATTATATTTATTTTTTCTTTTTAGTGTAATATTAGTTGAATATTTAGTAAATATTATTTAATTGAACATAATTACTTACACAAAATTTGAAATATGATATTTATTTTTTCTTTTTAGCATAATATTACCTGAATACTTAGTAACTATTTACTTAATTGAGTAAAATTTCTCAGACAAAATTTGAAATACTGTATTTTTTTTTCTTTTTAGTATAATATTATATGAATACTTAGTAACTATTTATTTAATTGAATACAATTTTTAGCAAAATGCTATATGAATACTTAATAAATATTATTTAATTGAACTCCATTACATAGACAAAATTTGAAATATTATATATTTTTTTCTTTTTAGTATAATATTATATGAATACTTAGTAAATATTTACTTAATTGAATACAATTTCTTAGACAAAATTTGAAATATTAAATTTATTTTTTTCTTTTTTTGTATAATATTAGTCTAATACTTAGTAACTATTTACTTAATTGAACACAATAACTTAGACAAAATTTGAAATATGATATTTATTTTTTCTTTTTAATACAATACTATATGAATACTTAGTAAATATTTACTTAGTTAAATACAATTTCTTCGAGAAAATTTGAAATATTATAAATTTTTTGTCCTTTTTAGTACAATATTAGTTGAATATTTAGTAAATATCATGTTGAAATAGTATTAAATGTTTTGCAATTACTGAAACATAATTTGAAATATTTACTCAATTGAATACAATTACTTAGACGAAATTACTTTTCACCGACACAGACTCACTGTGCTATCATATTAAAACAAAAAATATTTTTGATGATATGGAACATCATGCAAGCTTATTCGATTTCTCAGACTATCCAAAGCATCATTCGCTCTACTGAGATATCAATAAGGTGATTGGCAAGTTCAAGGATGAGCTCAATGGAGATTTAGCCCTTGAGTTTGTCGGTCTAAAATCCAAAATGTACTCCCTGAAATCTTCGAGTGAAGAAAAGAAGCGAGCGAAGGGTGTATCTACACCTGTTGTTCGACTGGAAATAAAGCATCAAGATTATTTAGAATGTCTACAACAAGTGAAAACTAGCATGGAGAAGCCGAGAAGGATCGCTCAAGATAACCATCACCTGTATACATTAACGCAGAATAAAATTAGCTTAAGTCCTTTTGATGATAAGCGCTACTTACTAGATGATGGAATATCAAGTAATGCTTATGGGCATTATAAAATTAATCAAGATTATATCACTGATGAAAATTGTTAATATAATGTAGAATTACAAAGAAATGTTTTTACGTAAATATATCTTTCTGTAAATATACTTTCTGTAAATTGCTTTGTTTAAAAAAATTGCTGATTTTTATATGAGTATATATTTATAACTTCTACACAAACCTTTCTAACATATTGTTAGATATGTATAACACATATATTCACACACACATAATGCAATATATATATATATAAACAGCTATGCTCATTGCGAATAATTTTGTTTTATGTATAGTCTTTTAATCTTTCAGATTTTTTTTAAAAACATATTTGAACTTTTTATTAAACTCCTTTTTTAAATTTTATTAAACTTTTTCTATAACTTGTATTTTTTTTTTTTTTGTAAAACTTTTACTTTTTAAATTTTAGTAAAACTTTTTTTTTTGTTATAACTTGTGTTTTTGTATTTTTTTTTTTTCTTTTTTTTTTTTTTTTTTACTTTTAAGTTTTATTCAAACTTTTTTTTTAATTTACTTTTTTTTAAAATTTCTATATATATTTTTTTTTTCCTTTTTTAAATTTTTAAATTTGTTAAAACTTTTTTTTTTTTTTTTTTACTTTTTAAATTTTGTTAAAACTTTTTTTTTGTAACTTTTTAAACTAATAATTTTTTATATAAACACATATATATAAACTTATACATGCATATAAACATATTAACAGTTAGACAATCATATATAAAAACATTCACTTATATCTAAACACATATACTTATACTACATATATATAATATATATATATGTATATATTCTTTTTTCTTCTTCCATATTAATACTTGTAATATAGCACAAGGGACTATATTTTATACATAACAGCTGGTATATACTATGTTTTTGGTGTCCATGTTAAGTATGTTGGGGGACACTGTATTATTGTCATTTCATTCATAATATCACAATTTTTGTTGTTGGTCGGTAATGTTTATTTAATGGTTATATATATATATATATATATATATACTCAAAAACAAACTTGTATACACACATCTTTCAAACAAAATATCATAGAAAATAATAAAATGAGACAAAGTAAATAGGTTTTTATAAACGAAACCGTTTTGGTAGATAATTAGAGACATTCGTATACACCTTTCTAAAAAAATGTTAGACAGAACAGTAACATGAACAACGATTGCCACGATAAGAAGGAAGGTTTACCTGATCAATTGAGCGTTGCTCTCAATTGCTCATTCCGGATTCCGCCTGTGGCCGTAGAACTCTCATTTATCTACTACTATTCTTAAGTAACTTGGTCTCCCCGGACTTCAAGCTCTTGATTAGCGATTAAAGCAATATTTTGAAATTAGAATTGCCTTAATTTTGAACAAAAATACTAATGTGAGTGCTCATTTTATTCAGGATTTTAAGCTCTACAGCATTTGCATTGACAATCTTTTTGATAGAATTAGCTATTTTGAGATATTGTTAAAAAAAATAAGGTAAAACATGTTTTTCGGATGCAAATATGTACATATTTCGTAACGCTCACTTAGTACGAGGGGGGAAACATAGAATATTCATTTTAGACCTAATCTGAAGGGATTAAAACGATTTCCAGTTTTTCCCTAATTAATTCTGAGTTCAACCCTCTGACCACGGGGCTAAAACTTTAAAGTAGAATTGTGACCTTAATATGCAACAAAAGTATTAAGTGTAGGTACTCATTTTATTCAGAATTTTAAGCTCTACAACATTTGTATTGACAATGTTTTTGAAAGAGTTAATGATTTCGAAATAGTGTTATAGTATTTAAAAAAACGTGTTTTTTGATTTTAAATCTATGGATAATTCTTAACGCTCATCTAGTACGAGGGGGGAAACGTAGCATATTCATTCTAGACATAAACTGAAGGGATTAAAACAATTTCCAGCTTTCCCCTAATTAGTTCCGAATTCAACTCTCTAACTACTGGGCTAAATCCCCAACATAGAGATTTTGTGGGGATTCTTTGTAGAGAGGGTTTCCAGGATTATGTAGAGGAATACCGTTTAAGAACAGTCACGTATGGTACATCACCTGCAACGTTTCTCTCTCCTAGAGCTCTTCATCAGCTTGAAGAATGATCTTCGTTTGGCATCTGCAGCCATGCTGAAAGATTTTTATGTGGATGTTTTTCACTCTGGGTGACTGACTAAGAAGTCATGGAAATAATTGAGGGGCTCACAACCATAGTAGACCAAGTCCATTTTGAAAAGCCCCACCAGCGGCCGAGATGTTCTGTTCTCGAAGCTGGTAGACGGGAGGTGCTGGGTTCGATCCCAATCGCGCCCGTCGTCCTAATCGTTCGGAGTTTTCATCGAATCTTAGTTTTCCAAGCGTAAATACGGGTTAGGTTCCCTTAGAAAGACCCCCAAGGAGGGCACCCCCCCCCCCTCTTAGGGCCTATATCTCTCGTGCTGATAATTGGCCGTCATAAACACAATCAACCAATCAACCATTTTGAAAAAAAAATTAGATAGTCCATTTAGAAAATGCATAAAATCTGTTTTATCCACTCCCACTGTGGACGAAGTCTGTTTTCCCATACTTTATCATATATGTCATCTGTTTACAGACTTGGTTTACCATGGAAGTGGATAAAATAGATTTTATGCATCTTCTAAATGGAATATCTCTTTTTTTTTTTTTTTTTTTTTTTTTCAAAATGAACTTGATCTACTATGGTTGTGAGCCCATCAATTAATGAAATAATTTTATTAATGAAACAATGTGGCTTTAATTTACGCAAATAAATTTCTAATGTACCTCAAGTAGTGAGGAATATTTCTGAAGAAGTGAGGAAAAGTACAGATTCATTGTTCTTGAATAATGATAGTGAAATAAAAATTTTAGGAATCCAATAGAATTTAAAGGATGCTTTCTTTTGCTTCGTTGCTTTAGACCACGGGGAAAAGAGTACATATTCTAGAAGAGATATCTTGTCAGAACTTGCAAGGGTTTTTGATTCATTATACTTGCTCTCCCCCTGTGATGTTTTCATGAAGATACTGTTGCAAGAATTTCGGAAATTTTCACCTGGGACGAGCTAATTAGCAAAGGATTTAGTAAACGGGTGGACATCGTTTCGTAATAACTTTCGTAGTAACCAGCATTTCTGTGATTAAATATTTGATTATTATTGCTTATATTGCTATTTTTCATATAAGTACTATTTTTGGTATTGTTAGTGAGCATTCCAAAAAAATATATTAAATGTAAAAAATTTATTATCAATTAAAAAAAATGGTTTTCACTTATATTCTATAATCCGGGAAGCCCGGATTTATCCCCATGTTTATTTTAAAGGCAAGAATTTTTGTCAAAGGGATTTTTTCGTAATTACTTGAAACAAAAATTGGTTTTTAGTGTTCCGTACTTAAAAAGTAAAAACGGAACCATTATAAGATCACTCCTGTGTCTGTGTCTGTCTGTCACAGCCATTTTACTCGTAAATTATAGAACGTGGAAAGTTAAAATTGGGGGAAGTAATAAAGACTATTAACCCACATATCTTATATTATAATACGAGCAAAAATTGTGTGTGTGTGTACCCGGATTGAATGTGTAAAATTTCAAAACGAGTACCCCCCGAAATACTCTAAAAAATGGTACTCTACTCGCACAAACTTTTCATTCTAAAAAATACAAATTTTCTTCGTATGAAATTTTTTGGTGTTTATATGTATATTTTGCATATCTTAACATTCTGTAACAATATTTAAAGGATATTAATAAAATTTCGGTGGGTATTCCAAACGTCGATAAAAAGTTTAGTTATTGGCGAGGGCGTGTAGGACGGTATATGTGTGTGTGCGTATGTAAATTTTATCTTAAAAACGGCTCTAACGATTTTGACTAAATTTTGTATTTTACCATTTTCGGGCACGTGAAGACCATTGAGCTAGGTCATGTGTTCGAGAAAATTCAATTAGTGGGCCATTTTGGGTTATGATGAGTCAGGGTCAAGCTAATTATATATACACAATGGCTCTATCGACTTTGACTAAATTTTATATCCAACCGTTTTGGGGCAAGAGCAAACTATTGGGCTAGGTTTCATGTTCGAGAAATTTTGATTATTGGTTCATTTTTGGGTCACAGTGGGTCAAACTAATTTTATCTAAAAAACGGCTCTAACGCGATTTTGACTAAATTTTGTAATCTACAGTTTTGGATTACGAGAAGTCCATTGGGCTAGGTCGCATGTTCAAGAAAATTCGATTAGTGGGTCATTTTGGGTCACAATGGGTCAAGCTAAGTTTATCTAGAAGACGGCTCTAACGATTTTGACGAAATTTTGCTTTCTCTCGTTTCAGGCACGAGAATACATTGGGCTAGATCGCATGTTCAAGAAAATTCGATTAGTGGGTCATTTTGTGTCACAATGGGTCAAGTGTCAAGCTAATTGAATCTAAAAAAAAGGTTCAAAACATTTTGACAAAATTTTGTAACATACCGC
Source organism: Maratus speciosus (assembly GCA_963932465.1). NCBI lineage: Eukaryota > Metazoa > Arthropoda > Arachnida > Araneae > Salticidae > Maratus > Maratus speciosus. The sequence continues at coordinate 369,899,019 of OZ010787.1, read as the reverse complement.
TTCTAGGCATAAGATGAGCATTGAGCTAAGTCACATGTTCGAGAAAATTCGATTTGTGGGTCATTTTTGGGCCACTGTAGGTCAAGCTAATTGTATCTAAAAAAACGACACAAACAATTTTGACAAAATTTTGTATTATACCGTTTCTGGGCATGAGAAGACGTGTGGGCTAAGTCACATTCGAGAATTTTTGATTACTGGGTCTTTTTTGGGTCACTGAGGGTCAAGATAATTGTATCTAAAAAACGATTCAAACGATTTTGACAAAATTTTGGTCTATACCGAGCATGAGAAGACCATTGGGCTAAGTATCATGTGTTCGAGAAAATTCGATTAGTGGGTCATTTTTGGGGGCACTGAATCACGCTAATTGTATCTAAAAAACGACTCAAACGATTTTGACAAAATTTTTATTTCACCGTTTTCTAGTACGAGAAGACTATTGGGATAGTTCACATGTTCGATAAATTTAGATTAGTGGGCCCCTTTTTGGGTTACCGTGGGTCAAGCTAATTTTATCTATAAAACGACTTTAACGATTTTGACTAAATTTTGCATTCTATGGTTTTCGGGTTCGAGAAGGGCATTGGTTAGGTCGCATATTCGAAATAATTCGGTTAGTGGGTCATTTTGGATCACTATGTCTCAGGATCATGCCAATTGTATGTAAACAGCAAGAATGATACAGTGAGAATAAAATATCGAATTTAAGACAAGGCTAATTTTGACCGAGCTTAACTCAGTCATCCCTGCTAGTATACAGATTATTAAGCATTCACAAATGTATTTAGGGAAAATGTAGAGGTGCTAATTAAGTTAATTGAAAGGAAAATCTTTTATTTGTATATCGTGTGGGATGTCGGTTCAAATCTTTCGTAACGCTGTACTCAAAAATACATTTATTTTAACCTTAGGTACTATATTTTCAGAGATATCGTCAAAAATGTAGTGCAAAAATATGTCCCCCCCCCCCTCCTCTATTTCCGAATCTACTGAAACTAAAATTATGAAAAAATTACAGGTAGTAGACGTTAATTTAAACCTTGCAGGAAAACTATAGCGATTACCCTAGGTGACATAGTTTTTGAGAAAATCGCATTTTCCCGTTACGCACAAATTTTGATTTGCAGGCATTCAACAAAAGATTTGAGGAGCGCTGGAGTTACCTATCGTAGTAGAAGTATAAAAGCATTGTTGATAATGATTTTCTAAAAAAAATCGTCGTTAATTAATGGAGATATTCACCCTTAAAGACACGGACGGTTTGGACATACATAATGATAGGGGGGGGGGGGGCGTACTCTATGTAACATCCGCAATGAAAGCCCAGATAACAACTTTTAATGATATGTGTAATGCAATGCCCAGTAGCAGTATAAAAGCAATAAACGTCAAATTGTTAAAAAGATTAATTTAATTTGAATTAATCACATAAATACTATGGGATTCGCGACTAGTTTGCATTCACTGAATCTCTCAATACGCCTGCGGTGTCTTTAAAAGTTAATTAAAAACTTATCTGGAAAAACGCGGCACGGACCAAGGTGGCGTTGCAACTTTGCGACCTCCTTTCGAAGCTCACTTAGCCCAATGCCAAGTTAAAACTTTGAACAAGGGTTTTGTTTTAGCTACACTGTAAAAAGAAAGATTATTATTACGCTGAATTTAGTTTTATGAAATGCCAAATGAAGTTTAAATATGCACTACTTTTATTGACAGCACTGAATTAGTTCATCATAAACAGATTAGGATAAGATTTAAAAAAAAAAGTTATACAGAATAGCAATATTTGATAATACTTAGTTATATTTACTCTTTGAACTTTTATGGTATATTTATTTATACTTTTCTAGTATATATGTCTTATTATTTTTTTAGCAACGATTTTTTTTAATAATACAGTTACTAATTCACATATTTATTGTACGGAACCCTCTGAGTGTGAGTAATACTCGCACTTCACCGTTTATTCCAATATCTTGAAAGTTTCCATTATGAAAATGAGCTTTATTCGAATTTCAAAATTTAACCCTTTGGGGACGAGCGACCAATGTACGTGCCGCGTAAGGTGCTCAGAGTCGGTGATTATTTTCACCAGTAATTATTCAATCTAAGCATTTTCCCAGTTTCAATTAGGCAAAAAATTTCTGTTTTGAAAAAAGATTAAAAATTCTGTAAAAGACGCTCGTCCCGAAGGAGTTAAATGTGAAAAGTTCCCATATACTAAATAACAAGACAAGATCACAGTTTTCATCTTGCATACTTGCTACAGTTAAACAACAGGATTCTACTAATACATTTTCTTCTTTTAATTAATTAATTTATTATTGTTATTTCTGTTCTATACCATAGAATAATGTATTATGTTGCACTTTTTGGATCGTAGTGTTACATAATAGGGGACTGATATTTACGTTAAACTTAAAATTTTCGATTTGTAACTTGATTTTATAATTTAACAAATACCGACTGAAAGGTAGGATTGAATGTAGATAACTTTATGTATTTTTTAACTTCTTTAAATTATATCTTAAGTAATTAGTTGTAGGGTGTCTATTTGTAAAAATTACGAGTATAAGACAATCATTTTTCCTTGTGTGTGTGTGTGTGTGCGCGGCGGGGGGGATGTTCGCACGGGTGCCAAAATGACCTTCGGGTGGCTTTAAATTTCCCCAAATATAATATTATAGTTTTCTCTTTAACTTTAGACTATTGAAAACATAGATTTCCTTTAGAGATTTTTTAATTCAAATAAATTACATTTTCTATATGCAGTAAATTTTTGAGCGCGCGGAATGCTCTGTGCGTTTATTATTATCATTAGATACTACTATTATTGTCAGAATTTTAATATTTACTTTGAAACCATCTTAAAAAGTACGATCGGCCCAAGTCAACGATTAATTATTTGCATATTGTCTCAAATAGTTAATTTTTCGTTTGAAAAAAAAAAAATGGTATTTTGCTTTTATTATTTTCATTGTGTATCATTCAGTATTTTTTAAATAAATATATTTATTACTATTTTACTACCTTTCTTGATGTCCCATTTATAAAAGTCTCCAAAGAGAAAAAAATTAATTAGTATTTCTCAATATAGTACAATACTGGAAAGAAATTTTAATCTGGAGGAAATTTCTAAATAACGAACAGCAGCAACAAACTTTGTGGTGGTGTCATCTGTTGTCAGCTGTTGACACTATAAATGGTCTATTGCAAACGTATGCCTTATACCCATTATGATAATCCTGTCAAAACTAATGTAGCAAAAGCGTTCAAACTGTAGATTATGATTAAGTGCCTTATTGTAATAAACTGTGTTCATTTTTATGAGGATAGCATGTATACTCGTAGAGAAATTGAAGTTTTTATAAAAAAAAGTCCCAAATTTTGCCAACTTTTTTTGCTTATAATTTTTTGTAGAGTTCTCAATAAAAAAAAAAAAAAAAAAAGAAACAGAAAATATGACAAACAACATTAACCTGCAACCAGAATTAAAAAATAATAAAAATTGTATTAAAAATGAGAACGTTTACTAAATAATGATTCACTGCGAATGCCCGAATGAATATAATTTGCATAATGTGTTAGCTAAATGTATAGAGCAACTTTTGTGAAAGTCTCAAAAACATAGTTTGAAAAGTCTGAAAATTGTTGTTGATAGAATAAGCTCAAAATCCGTTATTCCCAAAAGAAATCAAAGAGATGAGGGGTTGTATCAAAATACAGTAATACAGCGTGTAATATTGTGTATGCTATACTGGCACTAATCAATGGATATATGGATACAGCCCCTCATCTTTTTGTTTCATTTTGGGAACCACGGATTTTGAGCTCGTTCTATCAATGATAATTTTCAGAATTTTCAAGCTATGTTTTTGAGACTTTTACAAAAGCTGCTCTATGCATTTAGCTAACACATTATGCACATTATATTTTGTTTACATTCGGCCATGCACAGTGAAACATTATTTAGTAAACCTGCTCATTTTTAATACAATTTTTACTATATTTTAATTCTGGTTGCAAGGTATTGTGTACAATGTTTTTTGTCATTTTTAAAAAAAAGAACTTTTTTTAATATTAAGAACTCTGCAAATTATAAGGAAAAGACTTGGCAAAATTTGAGACTGTTTTTATGAAAACCTGAATTTCTCTTCGATTATACATGCTATCCTAATAAAAATGAACACAATTACAATAAGCCACTTAATCCTAATGTACAGTTTGAACGCTTTTGCTACATTAGTTTTGACAGGATTATCAAAAGATATTCGTTCTTTTCAATTTGTTGACAATCCCCTCTGGGGTTTCGGGAAAAAATCTTCGTGGAAATATATGACCTGTACTATACTGTTTACACACCTGGAATTCCAGGTTAATTCCTCATGTATTTTTCTAGATATTTGACAAAACGTCTAAAATCGCTAGTGGCCGGTCACCTTTGGCCATATAGTGTATAAAAAATTATTAGGGAAAGTTACAGTCAATGAAAGATCTACATTTTATAGTGCATTACAATTGATAAGATATGGATGAGAACATTTAACTTAAATTTTCTCACATATTAATTGCAACTGCGTTTGTCAGGTAGATTTCGTATGAAATACTACCTATTGCAATCTTCCCTGTGTTGGGATTTCTGAAACAAAATTTGCAAATTACACCGATCATGACCCCTAGAACCCAAAACCACCTTCAGTAAAAAACTTTCTATGTATATATATATATATAGTTTTTCAATTTTTTTCGGTATCCTTATTCTTCTTTTTCTCTTCCATATTAATTCTTGTAATTAAGTATATGGCACTTTATTTTATACATACAGTTCTATATTATAGGTTTGTGGTATCCATTTTTATTGTCATTTCATTCACAATATTGCAGTTCTTGATGATGGTCGGTAATGTTTAATTAATGGTTATATATATATATCACTTTTTTATGGACACGATAGCTTCCAAAATTCTGCACAAATCTCTTCCAAACTGATACAGAAAATCAAGGGGCATAAACCTCGGTCAAGTTCGTTAACGGGCAAAAAAGGACAAAGGGGGTGGAAATAAGGAGGGTTTTTGTGAAAATCGAAAAAACCCCATAACTTCTTAATTATAATACATATCAAATCAGTTTATAGTTGTTATTACTTCTAAAAAAAAAATCCCTGCCGGCCCGGCCTACAGGAAGAGGTAGATTTCGAAGTTAAGTATACTAATTTCACCAACAAAAACTAAATCATTACTAGATATAAATCCACTTTAACAGTTTTATCTGTCTGCTTTTGACGAGTTTTTATTTCCTTTTTATAAAATAGCTGGTTTTATCAGAATCATGTTAAGGCGATATTAAAAAAAAAATTTTCCCATGCTCAACAACTCGAAATTTTCTGGCACATTTTCAGATTCATTTTTAATTAAAAAAAAAATATGTATATGAAACATGCTGACGTGATTTTTGAAAAGATTTATAATCGACATGTGTTTTTATCTTTCTTTCATTTAATTAAAACTTGATTAATAAACAATTATTTTCTCAGAAGGGCAATATTTTTCGTTTCTAACACAATCGCTTCGGGAAATTCTGTTCAAAATGCCCACTTTGACGTCATTTTTTGAAATATATTCTGCCTCTATCAAAAAATCGATCATTACTGTACATTATATAGTTTCTGAATAAGAGAATCCAACAATTGAATGCGTTTGAGAGCAAAAATGAATTTAAAAATGAGTAAGAAAATAAGCAGTTTGGATTTGAATGCACCCTTAATAAAATGATTTTTTTCTTCAACCGCTATGTATTTTTAATTTGTTTTTGCTGTAAGAATTGGCCCTATCAAAAACTTGTCTATAGAAATGTTGAAGACAATATTAAGAAGATATATGATAAATTCCTGGAGATTTTATATCTTGTGAATTGACGGAGTTATGAAAATTTTTCTTCTTCAACCCCCCTTTTGTGTTTTCGTTTTTAATTTTTTTTTTGCGCTACGAATTGGTCCAATCAAAAACTTGTGAGTATAAAAGTTGTAGATAATATTAAGGAGATGTATAATAAAATTAATTGGATTTGATATCTTGAGAATTGACGAAGTAAGTAATTTTTTTCTCCCAAAAACCCTATTTTTTGCGCCCCTTGAGCCTATTTTTAATTTTACAAAAATCTGTGATGCATGAATTTTTGGCGCTATTTTTAGAAGTAATAAAAACTTTAAACTGATTTGATATGTACAAAAATTAAGAAGTTATGGGGTTTTTTCGGTTTTCACAAAACCCCTCCCTATTTCCATGCTCTTTGTCCGCTTTTGCCCATTAACGAACTTGACCGAGATTTTATGTCCCTTTATTTTATGTATCAGTTTGGAAGAGATTTGTGCAGAATTGCGGAAGTTATCGTGTCCAGAAGAAAGTGATAACACAATTGCTTCAGGAAATTCCGTTCAAAATGCCCACCTTGACATCATTTTTTGAAATATATTCTGTCTCTATCAAAAATCGATCATTACGGTACATTATATAGTTTCTGAATACGCGAATCTACCAATTAAATGCGTTTGAGAGCAAAAATGAATTTAAAAATGAGTCAGAAAATAAGCAGTTTGGATTTGAGTGCATCCTTAATGCAATGATTTTTCCAACACAATCCGCTTCGGGAAATTCGGTTCAAAATGCCCACTTTAACAGCATTTTTAAAAATATATTCTGCCTCTATCAAAAAATCGACCATTACGGCACATTATATAGTTTCTGAGTAAGAAAACGTACCAATTGGAAGCCTTCGAGAGCAAAAATGAATTGTGAAATGAGTCAGAAAATAAGCAGTTTGGATTTGAATACACCCTTACTTAGATGATTTTTTTCTTCAACCGCTATGTATTTTTAATTTGTTTTTGCTGTAAGAATTGGTCCTATCCAAAACTTGTCTATATAGATGTTGTAGACAATATTAAGAAGATATATGATAAATTCATGGGAATTTTATATCTTTTGAATTGACGGAGTTATGGATTTTTTACTTCTTCAAACCCCCTTTTTGTTTTCGTTTTTAATTTTTTTTTGCGATACGAAATTGTTCCTATCAAAAACTTGTGAATATAAAAGTTGTAGATAATATTAAGGAGATTTATAATAAAATTAATTGGAATTGATATCTTAAGAATTGACGAAGTTATGAATTTTTTTCTCCCAAAAACCCTATTTTTTGCGCCCCTTGAGCTCATTTTTAACTTTATCAAAAATCTGTGATACATAAAATTTTGGCCCTATTTTTAGAAGTAATAAAAACTTTAAACTGATTTGATATGAACAAAAATTAAGAAGTTATGTGGGGTTTTCGGTTTTCACAAAACCCCTCCCTAATTCCATCCCCTTGGTCCGATTTTGCCCATTAACGAACTTGACCGAGATTTTATGCCCATTGATTTTATGTATCAGTTTGGAAGAGATTGGTGCAGAATTACGAAAGTTATCGTGTCCAGAAGAAAGTAATATATATAGATAGACAGATAGATAGATAAAGTTTTTCACTGAGGGTGGTTTTAGGTTCTAGGTAATCATGATCTGTGTAGATCTGGAAAAAATTTTCAGAAATTCCAACATAGGAACGATCCCAATAGGTAGTTTTAGGTTCTAGGTAATCGTGATCTGTGTAGATCTGGAAAAAATTTTCAGAAATTCCAACATAGGAACGATCCCAATAGGTAGTATTTCATACGAAATCTACCTAAAAAAGGGTAAACAATTTATGTATGACAGATTTTTGAAACGGGCTCAAGGGGCAAAAAAAATAGGGTTTTGGGGAGAAAAAAATTCATAAATTTCGTCAATTCTCAGGATATCAAATCCAATTAAATTTATTATAGATCTTATTATTATCTACAACTTTTACATTGACAAGTTTTTGATAGGACCAATTCGTACTGCGAAAAAAAATTAAAAACCAAAATAAAAGGGGGTGGGGGGGGGTTGAAGAAAAAAAAATCCATAACTTTGTCAATTCACAAGATATGAAATCTGCATGAATTTATTATATATCTTCTTAATATTATCTACAATTTTAAATTGACAAGTTTTTGATAGGACCAATTTTTAGAGCAAAAACAAATTAAAAATACATAGCTGTTGAAGAAAAAATCATCGTATTAAGGATGTACTCAAATCCAAACTGCTTATTTTGTGACTCATTTTTAAATTCATTTTTGCTCTCAAACTCATCCGATTGGTAGATTTCCTTATTCAGAAGCTATATAATGTACCGTAATGGTCAATTTTTTGATAGAGGCAGAATTTATTTCAAATAAATGGTCAAGTGCGAGTATAAATCGCACACAGACGGTTCCGTTGAATAAATATATGAATTATTAATTGTATTAGTAAAAAAATACGTTGCTTAAAGAATACTGAGATTTTGTAAAAAAACTATACAACTTAGGGTTGGGTATAACTGTATATACTAGAAAAGTGTAAATGAATATACCATGAAAGTTCAAAGAGATATGGAACCTAAATATCAAATATAGCTATTCTGTATAACTCATTTTTTAATAATATCCTAATCTGTTTATGATGAGCTTAATTCGGTACTGACAATAAAAGTAGTGCATATTTAAACTTCATTTGCCCTTTCATAAAACTAAATTCAACGTAGTAATAACCTTTCTTTCTACAGTGTAGTTAAAACAAAACCTTTGTTCAAAGTTTCAATTTGGCATTGTGCTAAGCTCGCTTCAAAAGGAGGTCACAAAGTTGTAATGTTGCCTTGGTCTGTGTCACGTTTTTCCAGATAGGTTTTTAATTAACTTTCAACCCTTTGCACTCGAGGGTGCCACTACGGAGGTAATCTTTCTTTGCAAAATTTGTTTTTGGCACCAGTAATAAAGGAAAATAAAATGTACCTTATTTAATCTGAGCATTTTTGAAATTATGTACTTGAACGAAACTTCTTTTAAAAAAGTGGTGCCGATCGAATAAAATTTGTGTAAGAAATGCCGAGCGCAAAGGGTTAAAGTCACCCGAGGCGTATTGAGAGATCCACTCAATGCAAACTAATTGCGAATCCCATAGTATTTATGCGATTCATTCTAATTAAAGTAGTCTGTTTTTAAAATTTTGACTTTTATACTGCTACTGGGCATTGAATTACACATATATATCATTAAAAGTTGTTAACTAGGTTTTAAAAGCCGATGGTACATAGAGTACACCGCCCCTGTTGTTATGTATGTCCAAGCCATCCGTATATCTTTAAGGGTTAATATCTAATTACTGACGATTTTTTTTAAAATCATTATCAACAATGCTTTTATACTTCTGATATGATAAGTACCTCCAGAGCTTCTCAATACTTTTGCTAAATGACTGTAAATCGAAATTTGCGTGTAACGGAAAAATGAGATTTTCTGAAAACTTTTTGACATGGGGTAATCGCTATAATTTTCCTACAAGGTTTAAATTAACGTCTGTAGTTTTTTCATAATTTTAGTTTCAGTAGATTCGGAATAAGATGGAGGATGAGACCATATTTTTACGCTACATTTTCAACGATATCTTTGAAAATGTAATACCTAAAATTAAAAGAAATATGAGTTCAGTTCAAATAACATATTTAGCCCCTCTACATTTTTACTAAATATATTTATGAATGTTTAATCTGAAAATATGTGGGTCAATAGTCTTTATTACTTCCCCCAATTTGAACTTTCCACGTTCCATAGTTTATGAGTAAAATGTCTGTGACAGACAGACACACAGGAGTGATCTTATAATGGTTCCGTTTTTACCTTTTAAGTACGGAACCCTAAATATGATGTCAAATTGGGCATTTTGAACCGAAATTCTTGAAGCGATTGTGTTGGAAACTAAAAATATCGTCCTACCGAGAAAATAATTATTAAAATTGACAAAATGTACCTTTTAAAATTGACAAAATGTACAAATTATACCCTGCCTTTTTAAAAAAAATAGGGAAATTCATCTGTAGTTGTAGCCAGATATCTTTTGTAAAAACTTCTCCATACTGCAGTATTTCTTAATCTGTGTGCCCAAGACCTTACAAAAATGATAGAACTTTATTTCTTGAGAAAAAACAGGATATTATTACAACATGTTGTTATTTAATTGTATTTTTCAATTTATAATTTATAAAATTATTTAAATTAATGACACTTTATTTATCATACTAAAAAATTAGTAACAATACAAAAAAAAAAAAGTATCTAAACACATTATTAATATATTTTCTTATGAAATAGTGTCCTTTTTTTGAACTCCTGCCCCTTTTTTCTTCTAGAATGAATACAAAATTATCATTTTAGGAATTAAAGCATAATAAGGTATATTATATTCCAAATTTGAGGTTGTTTAATAATTCTTAATTTTAAGTAATGTTAACAATTTAATATTAAATGCAGTTACTGATAATTTTTATAAATGTGAATCAGTAGTATTTAATATAAGTTTGCAGAATTATTGCAAAATATTAAGGTGTATAGTGTTATTGTATGCTACTAACTAATGAAACTACTAATTTGCTGTTTTTTATAATTTTAGTAATTACTAACTAATAATTAAATTTCAGTAATTAAAGTATAAAAACATAGATTATGTTAGCAATTAGAGATTTAATTCTTTTGGAAACATAAAAATCTTGGTATCTATTTAGTATTTTAATGCTGGGGAAAAAATCATAAAAATCCGATTTAAATCAAAAAAATCAGATATATATATACATTTTGTAATCATGATTTTTTTACACCCAAGATGGCAGTATTGTTGGGTGACGATTTATAATGCTTTCAGTTTCAGTTTATAGTGCTAACTTCAATCTTCCTAGTGACATTTTTATTGTATGCTGAAGTGATCATTCCTTAAGTTCCAGTGAACAATTACCGTAACCCACTCAGCTCTAATATAATATGGAGGGTTAACTCGACAATCTGCTTCACCTGCTAAAACCACAAAGCACAGTTTTGAGTAGGATTTCTCCACTGGAGGTATATAGTGCTTTTGCTGCCAGACTATTTTAAATTTTTGTCATTGAAAATTATAATATGAATGATTATTATTAAAACAATTGTCGAAAGTTTAAGCTTTGCTTTCATTATCTTCACACATTACGTCAATGTTTTGTCATAGCTTTCCTTCAAAATGAAATCAATTGAGCAAAAATTTATGGCAAAATTGCATTCATACATGAACCATTGACACTGGTTTCAACGTTAAAGTATAGGAAGTTAGCACTTCATTTTATAATAAAGCTCAGTGGCATAACGACTTCATTTTGAGTTAGTGCTAAAATTTCATGAATCTCCCTCTCATTCTTTTAATGACTTGACCTTAATTTCAATCCGCATTAGTTTAAAAGTGCCCGCTCTACTGCCATCCATCATCATTACTTTAAATATAAATCAATGTTACTGTCAATTTCGCCATCATAGCTACTTTCTTAGTCGATGGGTCAGAAGGGTCTACCACAACAATATTAAATATACTTCTTACATTCAGCATTTAAACTGTTATTAAAAGCAACTAGAAAGTAATTCAAAATTTAAAGGAAGAAAAATAATACTTGGGAGACATTTTCCAAAAAAATGGTATAAAAATAATTATCTTAAATGTAAAAGTGTAAAATTGTACACGTAAAGCGTAAAAGTTGGCAAATATGCTTTCATATTGACTTGAAAAAATTAAGTTATAACTAAAAGATGGCTTGTTCATATATATATAATTACCTTTCAGACATAAAAGGAGAAATGTAAAAAAAAAAAAACATTTCTGCCTCTTCACAGGGAACAATTTAAAAATTCATATAAAACAGAAAAATGATCCAATAGTTCTACAATTGGGTAAAGGTCTTAAAATGATTCACTGTATCAAAAAGAGAGAGTATAGTGAGAAATAAGAAGATGCAAGTAGTTAAACTTGCATGCTTTCACTTGGGAACACAGGTCTGGAAATGCAAGATTAGCTTGCAATGATTAAAAAAAAATCATTTAAGTTACTTCCAAGTGTTCCAGACAATAATTTTTACTTCATTGAAATCTACAAATTTTCATTTGATTTAAAAATAAATCTTTCAAATTGTTTTACAACTTTGCTTAGTATTCAATATACTCATGATTTTTTTTTTTGTGTGTGTGTGGGGGGGGGGGGGGGGGTTATACCTCCGAGAACATCGGAATGGACCTTCTGGAAGATTTGAAATCTTATGCTTATGTATGGTCAAAAGCACAAATTTCCCCCTGGAACTCCGGAATCTTCCCTCCCCCTCAATTGGAGCCTCTACCAGGTCAATCATACTCAAATATTTATCCTATTTTTCTGATATAGCTTTTGCTCTAATATCATCATACATCACCAAAACTATATGTAGAAAAATTGCTAATTCTAAATAACTAAATTGTAAATAGATTTAAATTTTTAGAAGTGCATTTTTATAAATGCATGAAAATTTATTTGCAAGCATTAGATATTGAACTTCCACTGCATTTTTGAACTGCTGTTAATGTAACATTTTAAAGTTTTAAGAAGTACAGAAGCGACCATATATAAACACAGACTCAGTATTAAAAGAGAAATATCTCAAAAGCTATACAAAGACTTATCATTAACCGATGGATAATTCCTAAACCATTAGTTTCAGAAGTACAGTTCCAATTATAAAAGAGTTTCAAAGAATGCTCTTTATTATATGAAAAATTAAAAAAATGCATAAAATTTAAAGTATCATAACTTGCTATGTTTTCGGTTTACAAAAAAGGAATTTTTACTGTTTTACATGTTAGAGCATGGGAATTTTTTTTTTCTAAATATAACATACAGGATCTAGGGAATGTATAAAAATTAAATTAACTTTTCAAAAACTTACTATTTTGACATAAATGGATTTTCATATAATGAACAACAACATTTGAAACAATTTTGCAACTGGAACTATACCTCTAGTGGTTTAGGAATAAGCTATTCGCCCACAAGAAGAAACACCCCGTATAAAGCCTTGAACTTCAATTAGGCAATCTACTATATCCCAATCCAGTAGTCTAATGGGCATCCCACACTAAGGCGACACATAAGACATGTCGCTTGAATTCGCTGGAATAACTGGTTTAAAACAACTGCATCCTTTGTTTCGACCAATTTTTGCACTACATGTCGCTTGTCGTCTGAGTGTGGGATGCGCCTAATGCTACTTCAGGAAAATAAGTGCCATTCTACAAATTGTGTGGTCAAAACTTGCTTTTGTTCAATATATGTTCTGCTGAACGATTTACAAATCTCAGCTACGATGCAACATATGAAGCCATAGTTTTTTCCATTGGCATTTGCTGGTAAAATGTAGGGTCTAAGTAAATCCAAATGCTCACCTACCAAAGAAATTTTTTTTTCTGGCACTACCTACTCATTATTAGGTCTTCATATTTTAGTGCCAGGTTTCTTAATTTGGAATTGATTATTTACGCATTTATTCATTGTTATCTTCTGTAATTTTGTAGGTTATAAAATTAGGCAAATATAATTAACTTTTCAATACAATTAATACAATAAAAGTGTGTTGCATATTTAAGTAACCAAATCTATTAATAAATGTATGAGTGAATAGTAATTTTATTTCCTAGTGCTGTAAAAATAGTAAATAAATTTATGCAGTGTATGGTTGTGTGTATATATGTTACATATAATAGTAGCCCCTCGTTATATAGCTTGTTCAGATATACAGGGGTTGGACAAAAATATGGAAACACTTTGTGAAATGCATGCTGGAACGTAAATGTTGATTCTACCAAATACTGTGGGTGGCGCTATTGTATTTTTCCACTAACGCCACCTGTACAATGCCCTCAATATGTTACAAGTGTCAGTCATTGTCAGAACAGTGTTCTGTGTAGTTGTGAGTGCTTTGCATCTGAGCTAAGAAAATTCGAACTTGGACAAATTGTTGGTGCTCGTATGGTGGGTGCTTCCGTTACCAAGGTAGCCGAAGTTTTTCATGTTTCAAGAGGCACCGTATCGAAGATTTATACCGCATACAGGAAAAGCGAAAAATATCATCCATTAAGTCACAATGCAGACAAAAGTGTGATGTGGATGATCGTGACTGACAGTTATTAAAGTTGATTGTGACAAAAAATAAGACGACGACAGCTGCAAAAGTCACTGCTTAACTAAATGTCGAACTCATAAAGCCTGTCAGCACCAAAACAATAAGGGAGCTCCGTAAGAAGGGATTTTCAGGGCTAGATAATATAGGTTTTTTTTTTTTTTTTCTTTTAGCTGTTTCCATATTTTTGCCCAACCCCTGTATATCTCTGTTGTCATGCCTTGTGATCAAATAAACTGTAGTTTATTCTCCTTTATTATGTAACTACATTTAAAAGTTGATTATATTACATACATCTCTTTTAATTTCACAAAGAAAATGTAATGTGTATAAATTAACATTTTCTTGCATGTTATCCTTCTTAATTTTTTTAATATCCTCAGTTATATTGCACTTATTTTATTGTATCGCAACACACATAATAGAACAGGGGTTCACTGTATCTGTGTACTCCATTTCGAGTATAGACTGAATCCTTTGACAAAATCAGAAAGTAGTGAAATAGTTATTACTTTTGAAAAGGAGTATGTAGTTAACTACATTTTTAATAAAATAGTTGCAGTTCACTAAAGTAAAAAAAGTAGTTTGTCTGAGCACTGTTCCAATACTTATTTTCGTAAAAAAAGTAATTTGATCATATATTGAAAATTTTAAAAACACACTTCAAGAACAATTTTAGAAGCTTTACAAACTTTTGTTTCAAAGTGTTTAAACAGTTTTGTAGGTGCCTTCTACCTTCAATTCAAATAAGATTTGAAATCAAAAGTTATTTAAAAATAATAAATAATCTTATTTTTTTAACAACTCCAGACATTAATTAAAAGACTCATTTTGCTCCAATTAATGGCATAATCCTAGAGCATAAAAATGCAAAAATAAACAAAAAAACTTTCAAAACCTTTAGTTATTGTTTGAATTGAAGTCAGTAAGAAAGTGTAAAACCATTGAAAATATGTGTATATTAAAAATGAAATCAGAAGTAACAAAACCCCCAAAACTTGTGTATGTGTGTGGAGAGGGAGAGGGGGGGGGAATACAAAACATGGTAACAATATAAATAGTTTATTTTTCAACCACTACAAATATTCTTAACAGCATGGTTTTTATTTTTATATGACTAATTTTATTGTTTAAAAATGTCAGAATACACTAGCAAAATAACTTACTTTCAAATACAATAATGTGCCCAACATATGACAATAATTAAGTACCAGTAGTTCACAATATTAATATTCAATCTCTAAACTGTCAAAATTAAATTTTGAAAAAGCATATATGCATAATAGAGTAATATTTTTACAGCATGAATATGACCAAAAAAAAAAAAAAAAAAAGAAAGAAAAACTCTTAGAAGTCCAGAGAAACAGAATATATCTAGTATAGGATACAACATATAATTAGCATGTTTTAGTAACATAACAACCAAAATTAAGTACAAGAACAAATTCCAGATGAATGTTTGATATGTTCAGTACAGATCAATAAAAAATTAAAATATTATTCATTTATGCAATTAGGAATGTTTAAAAAGGATAAACTAATCAAGAAGCACAAAAAAAAAAAAAGAGTACAATGTTTTATCATAAAATAAAATATGATACAACATTTAAAGATATTTACTGGTATATCACAATTTTGCAGTAACATAAGGTACTGTACACACCGTCATAAGATAGATTCAGAATCATTGCAGTTAACATTATAATCCAATTACACTTAATAATTATAGTATATGCATATAGATAGAGTAAAACTTCTATTATCTGTCATTCTTTTAGGAGTTATAATAGTACAATGAATTTCTCTTTCTAATCTTGGTGTATATGATATGCATATACAATATGAAGTCCTATGCTAAAATTTAATCTTTCTGTCACTTACCAGCATTTATTTTGTGTGTGAGGGAAGAAGGTTTTATTATCTGTCTATATACTTATCCATCTCTGCAAAGCTCCTGTGATTTATGGATGATTGAAGTTTAACTAAATTTTTTAAATAGATTTTACTGTACTTTATTGTATGTCAAAAGCCTTTAACTTTATTTAAAAAATATATATATTTTAATTAGGAAAGAAGGGCTGAATTTTTGTTTACAATATTCAATTAATCAGCATTTTTTTAGGGAGGGAGAAGGGATAGATCAGTTTGTTGATTTATAACAGTTCTAAAATCTGACAGAATACATAAATAGTATTAAATATCATGTTCAGAATTTCAAATAAATTCAATAAATAATTTACCTGTGGTTACTTTAAATTCTGTGCATAAATCCTGGTATATACACATTGGAAAATACAGTTTTTTTTTTGTTTTTTTTTACATTTTTACTTACATCTATAAACGATATAAGCATACAGTTTTTTTCTCAGATATCTGCATCTTCCAGACAAGACTTAAAAATATTTAGCATTTGCAAGATCTCAAAAGCAGATCATATTATCAACAAACATTATTATTAAGTGTTTTATTGAATATTATGATTGTAAAAAAAAAAAAAAAAAATGCAATGATATTGAATAAATAACTAAAAATTGATTTGCAGCCTATACTTTAAAAAGGTACACCGCTCATGATTTACATTCACGCATATAATTTAATTTCTTGACAGATTAGAGATTGAGTAAAACCAGAAAAAAATTCTTTCATAATAACATTTAAAACCAAACACAGGAGGGGGGGGGGGGATTAAATGTTCAAAGAGTACAAAATTTGCCTCACCTGCATTCTTTTAAACAGAATTGCTGCATATTATTTTAAGTAATTGTACATCAAGTATAAGTACTACAAAACATGTACCAATAGTAGTAGACAAAGTACTTTAAGTAGTTTTTTTAAACTATATTTTCCTCTCTTTTTTATATTCATTCACCAAAAACTATGTGAAATCAATATTTCTATTTGTATAGGAGACACTGCTCAAAACAGTCAGATGTAAGAAGGTAAACAAAAAAGCTGCAAATGATAAATTATTTCAAAGTTGAAATATAAAACTGGACGAGAGAGAGGGGGATAAAAAGAAATAAGAAATGTTAAACATAATAAATTCTTAATAAACTTTCATAAAACAAAAACTAAGAATTTGTTTTGGGAATATCTTCAAATTGGACATTCTATTAAATATCTTAATATGCAATCATTTTTTACTAAAGAATGAATTTTATAATAAATAATTACAAATGAAAACAGGAAAAGGGTAGATAAGCATTGATTCTTGGCCCTTCCAAAAGGACAAAAAAACAAATTTATTTTTTCCAAGATTTTTTTTAATGATAACATAGGATCTATATTTAATAGCTCTCTCTTTCTCTCTCTATATATTTTTTTTTGTTTGTTTAAAGATTGTTTAAATGTATTATACAAGATCAGATATGTAGGTTCATTTAGAAAACTATTTCAACCATGATTTTCTTTGATATGAAGCACACATAACACCTTTTTCACTTTCTCACATATTAACATTTAAAACGATGATGGTGTTATGAACACCTTATATAGAAAAATCTAACTGATATTATTAAATTACATTCAAACTTTTTAAATAAATCTATGTTTCTGATATTTTATAACACATTTGAGCAATCTTCAAACAATACTTAGTAAGGCAGTAACTATAGTTCCTAAAGTATATTAAAATAATCAAAATTTCTCAGAAATTTTTTAACTATCACAGAGGTTGAAATCAATGCTTATTGAAATATTTCATTTGCATTCTGATTCATTTCTTTATTAATTATACAAGTAATGAAACTTGGTGCAATAAAATTATTACATTTCTTAGCTGATTTTAGCAGTGTATAATAATGGGAATTTTTCTAAAATCATTAATAAAAAATGAATTTTATAACAACATTTTAACAATTCAAACTAAACTTTATGCAATGAAATCATTACATCTCCCAGCTGTTTTTAACAGTGCGTCAATACATGAAGAAATACTTTCTCAAAAACAATTATTAAAAGCATTAAAAACAATCATGACTATCAGCTGCAGAATGGAAATATCCAAAGATCAGAACTTTTTAACTTAAATTCTCTGGTATAACAAGAAAGAAAACTCATTCAAAATAAGGTTCTGAGTACAAAAGAGAGGAACAGTTTTCCAAAAATATCAGATTACATAAAATAAGATAGGAAGTCAAAGCACATAGTTGATGAAATTTCATATAAGCAATGTAATAAGGTTTGAGCACTATCTCAATAACTTGAAAATAATATTTTCATGACAATATAAACTAAAACAGAAATCAACATATAAATATATATACTCAAAATATTTGGCACGAATCACTCTTTGGCTGAATGTACAGATATACAGTACATATAAATATTAGCACAAAGATATGACTGGTAACTAATCAACTGCATGAACAACATGTTAAATAACACAATACAAGTAGTATACTAATATCTGTGTCATTTGCACTAATTTTTAACTCTAATATTTTTTCAATTTATTTTAGTATAAGCTTCATCTCAAACTACCTTTTAGGATACTAATTCAAAAATACAGGTGCCATTTCACAACTTATTTACTGTAATATATTAAAATAAAGAATAAAAACAATTGCAATAGATATTAATATCTGGAAGAACATAGAAAGAGTAATCAAGAAACTAAAAACAGAAAAATAGCTATTTTTCCAAGAAAATAGTTTCATTTTTAATCATTCTCACTTAAAAATTGCATTTCAAGATAGGGGTACAAACACTAAACCAGAACTAGAGCAGGACGACATTAACATCCTTTAAACAATGCTACATGTAAAAACGTTTTCAAAAACTAAAATGTATATATCATTAACAACCTTGTAACAGCGTTTTACCAATTTAAATCTATTTACTGGTCTGAAACCTAGCTATTTTAGTATATATATAAATATATATTTTGTAACACTAACTTAAAATACTAAAATAGCATAAACTAATGGTTTATATCCATAAATCTATACTGATTCCACTGTTGATCTATAAATCTTTGGACTTACATGATTTTTGACACAAAATCATCTATAATGTAAAGTTGTCATTCTAAAGCCCAAAAATTAAGAGACCATATTTTAAACAAGACAGGAAAACCTATGTTGACTTCCTATATAAAACCTGTATTTTCTTATTGAAAGTAATAAAAATCAGCTATTAAAAGTGACTTAACAAAACAAAACACATAAAAATATGTTGTATTTAAGATTAATAAAGGACTATTGTTTTAATTGAAAAAAAAAATCCATAGAAAAAAAAGATTTTTAATATAGTAATGCCAACTTTGAGAAAAATTACTTTTGGACATCGCTGATTCAGAAAGAAAAATGAGATGCAAATGACACATGAAAGTAACAATTCTGCAAATTAGTTAAACTACAACCTTTCTAAAATGATACATAGAAAAATGAGAAAGACAGACTGAAAATACAGGTTGACAAAGTAGATATCAATAGATCAATAATGTAGCACAAAAAATGCAGAAACATATATATGAGAAGTGAATATAATAAAGTATAAATATACACATTATGTTACTTAAAATTCAGTATATCGAACAAACAATAAGTCACAGGTATTTAACATAGTATTTTGACTCGAATAACGAAACACGTTATTCAAAATGTTTTACAATTTATTAAATTGACAGAATACTTTATATTTCAGAGAATATAGACTAGAAATATGTACATATATATATATATATGTATATACACACATGGCACACATTCACACACATATATATGGGGAGGGAGTTGTGATGAATGTGCGTGTGTGTCTTAGATAACCATACCACATCAGTTCTAAATAGAATTATCAAATAGTAGAAACTGCATTGATACATATGCTTAATGTTTTGTTAAAAAAATTTATTTTTTAAGCATATATAACTATATTTCCCCTAAAATGGAACTATAAGAAAACGTTTTGCTTCTTTAAACAGAGAACATATTTTTTCTTTCATTTCATTGAAAAATAAGTTTAGTAATGTAAGTGCTAAAAAAGGTAGGAAGAGAGAATGGAAATAGAAAAATATATAAAACCATGATGGTCTTGTTTTTATTATAATATAATACCTGATAAAAATTAATGGGCAAATTGAAGAAAATGCTGCTAAGTAATAAATTTCACTTTTAAATTAATATAAAACTAAAAAAAATAAATAAATAAACAGAACAAAATTTTGTTTATAAAACTATAATAGTATCAAAAAACTTGAAAAAGTTAATATGTTAAAATTTTTACACTTTCAGAAGTTATTTAATAAATAACATATGTTTATCCCTGAGTATCAAAGACAGTGATACTTTCTTTAAGTTGTTCAGATAAGGAAGCTAGAAAACTCACTAAAACAGGAAGATAAAATATCCAACCTTTAAAAGGCTTCAAATTTATTGTAATATAAAATTGTTAAAAGAATATCAAGTTAAAAATTGCAATAAATTGATTTTGCAAAAAATTCTATTTTTAAAGAAAAGATATTTCTGGTACATGATCCATAACAATGCATCACATAATGACAAACAATTAAGAAATATATTTGTGTAAAACCTATTTGGATTGTGACTACCAATAAATTTCCCTATTCAAAAAAAAAAAAAAAAATCAACAATAACACTGAAAATATAAAATAACATGCTGGGTGAGTTCAATCAGCTGAAAACAAGTTATTCATTAGAGAGGGAGGTGGAAGAATACTAAAACGAAACAAAAGTTGATAACAACCATGATTATCAAGAAACTTGAATGCATTCAACAATATTTTACTATAGAAGGCTGAAAAAAAAGGTTGAAAAGAGAATTATAATAATTTTCCAGAAAAAAAGGAAATAAATCAAATGCTTTATGCTTCATACATATAGTTTACTTATAAAATATTAAAGGAAAATAATGATTGCTGAATGATCTAACCTAAAGAAAATATTTTCACACTGCAAGTTTCGTGTCAAACAGATATGAAAGAACAGAGTTAAGATCTGAGACAAGCAAACTACAAGCATGTATGCAAGGAAAAGTCTGATTGCGTCTTCTGCTACCAAAGATAAAACTGTGGGCCGACTGGCCAGTCATCTTTCTCAGATAAAAGTATGAGACATTCTTCTTTGCTAGTTTCTGTAGCATCTTCTGTTGAGAAAACTCCAAATAGCACTGAAATATTGCAAATTTTTCTGACTTTGATGAAAGTCAGTTTTCAGTTTTCAATTTTCAGGATGTATGATGATGATGAATCATGATGCAAAGGGCCAAGGCATGTCTTAGTAGACTGTAAAGAGCATGTCATCACACATAGTGACAAGTTTTATGCTTGCAAGTATATGGTATATTTTACTAAATAAGAGGAAGCTGCCTCATCAATATGGCAGGCACTTCATTATGAAATTAATTTGAATGTTAGCCCAATTGAGCAGAAAGCTTACCTTAATGAATACTGTTGAGGATTTTATTACTATCTTCCTACCACAAGAAAAAAAAAAAAAAAAAAAAAAAAAAAAATGAAATCGGAAAAGATTAAAAATGTCCAGACAAGGGTACTGATATACAAATAGGTGATGAGTCTGAAAAAGTTAACTCAAAGAATGAGAATGATCCCCCCTTCCCCCACACCACCTTCATCCTGACAAATTAATAGTAAAAAACATATGCCTATTTTCATCACACAAATTGAGAATAAAATTTATTTTACAAATGAATTATCAAAAGACATTAAATTTAATTTTGAGGCTAAAAAAAAAGATTTATAAGAATTCTCTCTTTGCCAGTTTTAAAGCCCAAATTCATGAACACCCAAATCATGGAAATCATTTTTGAAAGGTCATCCCTTAAAAATTATCCTAGATGTACCTAACTCCCCACCTCCTTCTCCAAAAAGCTGTAACTGCAGATTTTCACATCCAGTGAATTACAAAGTGCATACTAAATTCCCACTCAAACCCCAGTTCAGAAAAGCTATGCTTAAGCCCCAAAAACCCTCAGAGGTAAAGAAAACAAAAACTTCCCTCCCAAAAACTAAGCCACGAAAAACCTGCCTCTCAGCTGAGCAACTTTATGAGTTGCATAAATTTTCAAATAGTATTCCAAATATTGTCAAAATTGTAAAAATAATTGAAAACAAACTTAAAGTAAACTCCTTTTCAGGGATCAGTACCTTGGAACACATTTCTAATCAAAAAGGTAATTTCTCTAAGTTTTTATCTTTCAGCAAGATGAAGGCAAATAACTTAAAAAGTTATTTGCCACCATTAGCTATTTTTAACAACAAAAAAATAATAATGATTGCAAAAGGGCCTTTTATATTTCTGTGTCTGTCTACCTACCTTTCCTTCCTTTGACTCGTGTTACTCACTTGAAGGTCTTGTCAACACTCGTGTAGTGCCCTGAGAGTAAGGGGGGGGGGGGGGGGGCTTCTGCTCAGACCAATTGTAATAACATCTGCCCATTACACATCTTATTCCTGTTTTCATCAAGTCTAACTTGCCTCTGTTTTCACTGGTAGAGACCCCTGCTGTGGTCAAGTTTATCAGTTCTTCCAAATTTATTGATCTTGCACATCACCTTATATATCATCACCATCTATGAAGGTTCATGTGACACTGTACATTTTTTAATTTTATATGTGAAGTAAAATATTATGCATAACTAATGAGGTGTGATAAGCTTTCTTTTATTATTTTCTGCAGATCTTGTTTATTATTAAGTTTTATATCCTATTATGCAGTTTTGTTAAATTTTTAAATTTATGCTTCAATTTCAAATATAAAATACACATAACCAAGCAGCAAAAGTCATTTCAACACGTTCAACTTACCTACTCTGCATCATACGCAGTAATTTAAAAGTTTTATTTATTGACATGCTTAATCTACTTTATAGTGAAGCTTTATATAACAGGAAAATATTTTTCATTAGAAAATATATATGGCTTATCTTGCTTACTCAATATGCAACAATAATAAAAACATAATAAAGGAATGATGAAAAAACGTGCATATATACATGCATGATAAAAATAAAATGTGTTAAGAAGCGATGAACTATATGTATAATTAGAAAATCTTTTTTATATGATAAATGAATCCTAAGCTTTAAACTTCAGAAAAAAATGAAAGAGAAGAAACTACTTCAAATATCTTAAAAATTTGTAGCTACACTGGATATTTTATGACTGTGAAAAGAAAATATATATAACAGTATATAGAAACAGTCATCTAACAATAGGAACTTGAGGAATATTGAAAATTTAAAGTATATTTATTTATAATGAAATAAGCATGTAAAGAAAAATAAACCAGTATCAGCTGTGTGAGTATCATTTGTCATGCTGTCAGTGATGGATTAAAAATCACAGTTATAATCTACTGAAAAATAGAGATTAGGCCTTTGACTTACTTATTTTGGAATCTCAAAGTTTCACATAAAAATGTATAAAAATCTAAAAACATCATCTTAGATTTTGATTGTTAATATTTTCATTCATGCACACATTTAATTAACAAAAATTTGATAAAGACTTCTACTGGTCCTATAGATTGAAGTCTATCCATAAAGTATACAAAATTGTAATGCATGTCAAGTTAACTTAGATGTTTATCATTTCTTTAAAGTACCATTCTGACTCCAGGGCTAATACTTTCCAGATTGGGGATAATACAGCATGTAATATAGGAACATTTTGCTTGCAATGAACTTATTATTTTTCTTAATTATATACAAAATTAGTCACAATGAAATTTTAGCACTTTGCATAACAGTTCAAATCAGCAAACACATTGTAATTGAAATAGGTCAGTATCAAAGCACATAGGATTTCAAATGCACATCCATTTTAGGGGAAAAGATAATGTATCAATATCAACAACTGTATATCACTGTAAATATAGGCATTCTAGTTGTTATACAAATTTAATACTTGTGTATCAGTAAATATTAACATCAACATAAAAAGCACAGAAATGCACAATGTAAATAGAGTGCAGCATATAATAAATATCTGTTATTCAAAATACAAAATATTTAATAAATAAAATTCATATATTTATTTGTACAAAAGCTACACATCAAATATATGAATTTTGAATGTTTTATATATAAATATGTGAATTTGAATTTTATAATACACATACATATATAAATAAATACATAAAACTTACATATTTATTTATATATACAGTTTCAATCCTTATAAATGCATACAATATTTAAAATGTTTTCTTTAGTTGAAAATTTACTGCTAAATTTTTATCTATATTAATTTTCTGGTTCAAAAAGCACTTTCAGATATTATAACAATAAGCATCAGCAGTATCCAAACACTTTAAGAAGATATATAATACTTTCAAGTCAAAAATGGGAGGATAGCTCAAACTGTAATAGGTATTTAATTCAATCATAGAATATAATTAAATTATTTGCACATGAAAAAATTAAAAAGAAATAAAAAGTATTACAAAAACAGAAAGCATGTAATTTTATGAATTTTCAAGTGTTTACTTCATTGCACATCATTTTATAAAAATATTCGGCTAAAAATATCACATTGGTATAAAAAATGATCTCTCACAAAAGCTCACAATACAGGATATGCATAAAAACATATATAAATTAATGTCATAATTGAAATCCAATGGAAGAATTTCAATAGTAAATTTCAGATCCTTATGAATCAAATATTGAATAATCTACATAAAAATAAAATTTGGTTACATAAAACTATGGTTTCAAATACCTTAATTTGAAATATTACAAATGAACCAAAATGTACACCACAGTAAATATTTAATAGTCTAAAGTTTAAAGATATATATATTATATATTATTATTTGTAATATATATATATTACAAAATTATAGTAAATAAACCCTAATATTAAGTGAGTAATATAGAAGATCATACATAAAAAATTCTAAATGAATATGTGGACCACAAATCAGAAGGTTTGAACCCAAAAAAGATTCCCCAAGAAAAAGAAAAATATCTATTCCTTACGCATTATTTTTGTTTCATTTTATACAAAATATTAAAATGTGGCAAGTCATTTTTGTGATTAAAAAATTACATAAATATAACCCACTAAAAAGAGCTCATTAAAAAGTAAAACTCAGTTTATAACAATTTGGAATTTGTACCTTTCTTTAACTTTTGAAGTAAACATCTCTATAACTTACAGATAAAATATAACCCATACCCTAATCTTTACAAAGCTCACATTTTGAGTTAGTTACTTCATTCTCTCATTCTAAAGCAGTTTTTAACTGGGATACTGAACTTTTAAAAATATATATCCTAATACGGAAGAAGACATTTTATTACATGTATATCATTGCTTTTTCCAAAGTTGACAAAAAGGTTAAATCAATCAGAAATTTAATCAATGTCTAACAATGAAGCAAGTAAATTATCTCGAATTCAACAAAAAATAAAGCTAACAAATTACTTCAATTAATTTTTTTAAAAGAAATATGCATACTTAAAATTTCATAAAATGAACTTTTGAAAATAAATAAAATTGCATTTAAAAAACAATAAATTTAATGTAAAAAATTAGCTATAAAATACAAAACTAAAATTCACAAAAATATGACATATAGATATGAAAAATAGCATAAAAGGTAATATTTACTGGATTAAACTAATCTTTGAAAGACGGCCTATCAAAATGTTTTTTAAAGAGACTAGAATTTGATAATATTTAAGGAAATTGCTACAAAACTTGGCCTATACCATCTTATGTAGAATAGAATATATAAACTGCAAATTCACATTTTTCTATGAAAAAACAGAAAAGAAAAAGATACTAGCAAAAGATGCGGTTGTAACAATATTAACATATTTAGAAAAATGACTAATAATACCAAAATAACTAAACTACACATTTCCTACTGCACCTATACCTACACGTCTTCCCGCTTGTGCAGATGTTGAATTACAGACTATTTTGAAACTGCTTCAACAGGTGGTAAACATAAAATAAACTTGACACAGTTGTTTAAGACATACAGTTGGCCAAAAAGAAAAAAAGAACACCCACTACATTTTAATCTCCAAATAGTAAAAAAATAAAAAACAAAAACAGCCCTAGGATGGAAAATATATTTCTTTTTAAAATTTATGTTAAAAAATGCTTAAGAGTCGCCTTCATACTGAACTTGTACAAAAATCTGAAATTTTCAATATGGACACCTAATTTTGACTTCATATTTGGCTTTTTTGATATATTTATCTTAGAATACCAAATGGGAAGTCATTCAGCTAAGTAGTTTAGGAATTATGAAGGTTTAAATTTTAGAACTCCTGATGTTAAATTCATCTGCAATGTGGATAGTTTTTTCAGCATAACTCAAAAACTACTTGGCAGAATGAACTGTAATTTTAGATTTTCATATTTGAAGCTTCTAGAAATCTATTTCGGTTAAAATATTTATTCCAATCAATAATTTTATTTATTTTTTTTTTCGAGATAATTATGTTTGAGGTTCTGAAAGACTAGTCTTAGTCCCGCCATTTGGTGAGGAACAGCTGAGACCTCGATGCTCGAACTGGGACTGTGAGAGTCTTGAGGTGGAGGAGGCACAGTGGACCTCTCCTCTTTGAGCCTGGCACCCCCTGTACCATGGAACCAGTGGGGAACAGACACCTTACCAGCTCCCTTTAATGCATTAGGCATTAACATTAGGAGTTCCAAAATTTAAACCTTCATAATTCATACTTGATCTAATGACTTCCTATTTGGTATCCCAAGATAAAATGAGCTAAAAATGCAATTATGATGTCAGAATTATTTTTTTTTATTTTGCAGGAGAATTTAGTGATCAAAATGTATAAGGTATTTTTAATGGGGGGGGGGGGGGGGGCAACTGTATATAGTTATAAATTAAAAGAAAAAATAGTATAATGAGCAAAAATGACTATGTGATGCTAGTTAGGCAGTATAAGAGGGCAAATAAAAACACATTCTTATTAATTCCACTGAATAAAGTGTTTCATAATAAAAATAATGTGCTTTAAGAAAAACCTAGTTAGACTCGTAAGATATATTTCAATATATTCCTACTGTAATATTAACACAATAAACAAATATAACAAGGAAATTAGCACACACTGTAAAATGGTAAATATAAATATCATTAAAAAAGTAGAGGTTTAAATAATGAATTATAATTTTTAGAAAATAAAATAGGCAGTGTATGCCATTTCAGTAGTGCAGTACTTTATGACATAAGTATAACATTGATTTTACAGAAGAGGCATTTGTTTTCTGGAAGCAAGAAAAATCAATGACACTATACAAAGAATTAATCAAGCTAGATAACAAATGGTAAACAATTACATCTTTAAAAAGTCTTGTACAAATTTATAGTGCATCACATAGTATAAAATACAAATAAGTACATAGTATCAAGAAAACACAAAAATAAGAAGAGTCTCTTTTTGATTAAAAAAAAATCTTACTTTAAATATTCTTGACATTAAAAAGGAAAGTTAAAATTAAGTTTCTTAATAAAATAAAAGGCGAAAGTCTTTGTTCTTCTCTGACAATTTCAGCTACAGCTACAGATGAAGGCATTATGTCCATTTATGGATGTTCAGCATAATTAAATTATTAATATATTTAATAGACATTAATAAATAGAAATATAACATAGTAGAAAAACTTTGGGAAGAAAAACTTTTCACTTTATCAACATCTCATATACCAATAATCTGAAAAATCACAATATAATTCACAGAAAATTTCTCTAAAATGCTCAAGAAATGCATCACTTGGGGGGGGGGGGGGCGGGGGAGTCTAGTATTTATATACTATCAAACTACAGTGTCAAAAGATAGTATTTGACAAAAAAATAATCAAATTCTAAAAATATAAATTATGCATAAACATTAAATGAATCATTTTACTAATAAAATAAGAAAGTTCAATACAAACTGTAACACGTTTCTATTTTTGAAGTATCTATTGGGCCAAAAAATGAAGATCACTGAAAAACTGGTTAAATTTTTCTCAATGTATGCAATACAATAAGTGTTTTATGCAATGAAAAAATAAATATACCATAAAAGTGACAATGCTTGGATTATAATCTAAAATATACTAAAATTTTTCTTTTGTAAAATTGGTTAAAACATTCCACATATTCTAAATGCCACTAAGCATTTGTTAATTTTTATGAGTTTTAATACTTTAATGGTCAATAAATTTATTTTTATTAATAATATTCATTCTCTATATTAAAGTAAAAAATTATTTTTAAATAATCTTCAATAAAATATTTAATGGTTTCATTTATTAAAAACTATTTTAACATAGTTAATTTTAGATCAAAAGTGAAACCATTAAAAATAAGATGAACAGTTCGGCAATTTCAACTTTACTTATTTAAAATTAGGGAAACAAGAAAATGACTAACAATCTTAAAAATGAATGTTGACTGAAGATGAAACTTTAAAAAAAAAGATGAATAATAAGAACAAAATGAGTTGATATGGCTTAAAGAGATATCTTAAAATGAATTATTCAATCATATCATCAATAAGCCCTAGTTTTGCAGAAATTATTCTCCTTCGTTTCTTTAAAACTTCCAGGTATACTTCACGAACTGAAAAAAAAAATGCAATTCATTAATGATGATTTTTTTTTCTTATTATATGTTCTACATTACATTGATTGCACAAGAAAATGAGAAAATTAAACAAGATATTGGAACAAAGTGTTAGACATATCATGTTTTATAACTTTTAGTATGGAAATTCACCCAGCAGGATTATGCATTCTTTTATGTTTAATAGATTACAGTACAGGACCTATTATCTGGAATCTTCAGGACCGAAGGCTTTCAGGATTTTGGAATTTTACAGATTTCGGGTCCTCCCAAAGTTTGTGTTTTTTCCGTGATCCTTTGATGAAATTAACGTTTTCTTTCATGATTCTTTATGAAAAAATTTGTGTTTTTTCGAGATTCTTTGAAATAAATTTGCATTCTTTTCGTGATTCTTCGACGAAATTCGCATTTTTTCTGTGATTCTTTGATGAAATTAAGGGTGTATTCGAAAAAATATTTTTCCACCCTCAACAGCTCGACATTTTCAGACTCATTTTTAAAACACTAGATTAATATTAACACAATTATTCTAATTGGTAAACAAATCATATTAGATGTAAATTTCCAACTGGGTGAAAAATGTCCGCACCAGGATTTGAACCCGGGACCTCCTGGCTGAAGCCGCCAGTGCTCTGCCATCTGAGCTATCCCGGATGATTCTGGTCGAACTCTTTCACCCAGCTAACCTTGATGATTACAGGATTTGGTCTGAAACCTGGTTCAGCTCAACAGAATAAATCTCAGGTAATGGAACTCCAGAAATCGCTGGATACGAAATTACACTAGATTAATAT
This sequence comes from Maratus speciosus, assembly GCA_963932465.1. Taxonomy (NCBI): domain Eukaryota; kingdom Metazoa; phylum Arthropoda; class Arachnida; order Araneae; family Salticidae; genus Maratus; species Maratus speciosus. Next base: position 369,869,561 of record OZ010787.1, on the reverse strand, counting down.
TAACACAATTATTCTAATTGGTTAGAGTTCGAGCAGAATTGTCCGGGATAGCTCAGATGGTAGAGCACTGGCGGCTTCAGCCAGGAGGTCCCGGGTTCGAATCCTGGTCCAGACATTTTTCACCCAGTTGGAAATTTACATCTAATATGATTTGTTTACCAATTAGAATAATTGTGTTAATATTAATCTAATGTAATTTCGTATTCAGCGATTTCTGGAGTTCCATTACCTGAGATTTATTCTGTTGAGCTAAACCAGGTTTCAGACCAGATGCTGTAATCATCAAGGTTAGCTGGGTGAAAGAGTTTGACCAGAATTGTCCGGGATAGCTCAGATGGCAGAGCACTGGCGGCTTCAGCCAGGAGGTCCCGGGTTCGAATCCTGGTCCGGACATTTTTCGCCCAGTTGGAAATTTACATCTAATATCATTTTTAAAAGTAAAAATATGAAACATGCTGAGGTGATTTTTGAAAAGATGTTTAAGAGGCCATGTGATTTCATTTTTTGCTCAATAAATTGGAATTTGATTTTTAAACAATTATTTTATCAGTATGACCATTTGTTTCATTCCCAGATCTCCCATTTTGGAAAATTCGGTTCAAAATGCCAACTTTGACAGCATTTTTTACAATATTTTCTGCATTTATCAAAAAATCAAGAAGCACGGCACATTATATAGTTTCAAAATAAGAGAATTTCCTAGTTTACGAATTTCAGAGCAAAAATGAATTTAAAAATTAATCAGAAAATAAGCAGTTTGGATTGGAATACATCTTTAACATTTTTTCACGATTCTTTGACGAAATTTGCATTTTTCCCGTGATACTTAGATGAAATTCGCATTTTTCTCACAATCCTTTGATGAAATGTTTTTTTTTTTTTTTTGTGATCCTTTGGCGAAATTGGAGATTCTTTCCACGAACGATTGACGTGATTTTTTTTTTTTTTTTCTTTTTTTTGTGACCATTTGTCGAAATTTGCGATATTTTTTATGTCTGATTTTTTGGACTGAAGACCAATTTTTTTAAATTTTCAGAACCAAATGCCTAAAGTTTTCAGGAAATTCAGAACAGAATAACCCCTGGAGAAATATCTGATGATTTGTTTTTAACAAATCGTAACAAATTTTATACTAAAATTTGAGAGAAAAAGGATTTTTTTTCTAATTTCAGGGATCGGGAGGAGGGGGCTCTGTGTTCCCCTGCCACTGAAGAAACATATTATATTTAGTGGTTCACATTGAACTGAAAAAAAAATTAGGAATCTAAATTTTTGAAAAATTTCAGAAATTCCAAAATTTTAGAAAAATGTACAAATTTAGAAAATTTTGAAATAAATTTTGGTACTTTTCAGTTAGCCAGGTGCCAGTGTTTTATATATATATTTATATACATACATATATGTAAATATACATATATATGCACACAAATAAATTGTATATATAAATGTATTACATATATATATGTATATATACATATATATGTATATATACATATATATGTATATATACATATATATGTATAACACTGGTGCCCGGCTAACCAAAAAGTACCAAAATTTTTTTCCTGGACTTCGGGTCCTTCCAGATTTTGGAATTCCGGATAATACGTCCTATATTGTATATCTATCTTGCATTCATCAAAACTTAACTCAGAATCACAAAAATAGTTTTAAATACAGTAAAGCAGTGATTATACATTTTTCATGGGACTTTCCTAAAACGACGTATAACTGAGGAAGACATATAATCAAAATTGTAGTCGCCTGAGGTGTAAAATATTTGACTGTAGAGATATATTGATGTACAAATTGTATCATACAAGTTTACTTTTGCGACCATTTTTGGTTATTTAAGATGCACTACATATTTTGAAAAAAGTTAAAAGATTGAAAAAAAAATATTAAATAATCATTTCTAAAATTGGAAAATAAAAGTGAGAAGTAACAAACTTTGTATCAGTTGCACACCTTGAATGGCACTTCTTGTATTCCATTTTCGTACGTACAAACAGATTTTAATTAAAATAATCTTTAATCTTCGTCTGACATGCCCATTTATTTTGAAAATTAAGCAAATCATTATATATGGAGCTATGGTCCTGGAAAGTTTTATCACTAGCATTGTGAGAAACAAAAAAAAGATTAGTATGTCAATGCAGTCTACCCACTGTGCATTTTATTCATTCCCCATTCCACAGGTTTATGTTCTTTGTCTTTCATTTTTCTTGAAATATTGCTAGCAGAAAAAAAAGAACGACGCTGAAAGAAAAAATTCTAAGAAAATCAGTTATGGCATGAAAGAAATGACATTATGCGTCGTATAAACGATACATTACAACATTAAAATACATAGGGATGAATCGGACCACACTGAAATGACGTATAAATGAGAAACATATAAACAGCACTTTACTGTACTTTGTAATTGCTGTTTTAAATTGGATGTTTAGAACTTCAATTTGCATGGCTGGTTATAATGTTGGTTAATAGATTACCAAAAAGTAGAAAATAGCCTTGAAGCAATAAGACCCCAACTCTAAAAAAAAAAAATTTAAAAATCTTGCAAATACTGTTATACACTATATTGCCATTAATGACCGGCAACTTTCAATTTTAGACATTTTATCGAATATTTAGAAATATACTTGACAGATTCTTCTGGAATTTCAGGATTGAAAAGAACAGGTATGACCTCATATTTAGCAATGTCGATTTGATAAGGTGGGCAATTAGGGGGCCAACAAAAAATCAAAGAAAAAAACAATACTTGGGATCACCCTGTAAAATAAAATGCAAGAAATGATCTATCGCTACCGAATATAAATAAACATACATTGTGAAATATGTGTATTCTTCTGTGTAAGAATAGCACGTATATTAATAGAGATATAGCGATTTATTTAAAAAAATAAAAAAATTCTTGAATGTTTTTTGCTTATTTTCAACCAAATTTAACTCCTATTTCAGAAAAATTGACAAAATATAGTAGAAACAATAGAGTGCAATTGGAATATAAATATATTAAATATTTTAGGAAATATGAGCAGTTGTATGGAATAATTTTTATCTGTGCATGCACAAATGATAACAAGGATAATTTTACATAATTTAATAGTCCACTCTACGGAGCAACTTATTAAAAAAATCTAGTCAAATATCGTAAAAATTCAGAAAGATATCGGCATTAGAGTGAGCAAATTTTTAGTTGTTCTCTAAAAGCAGCTGAATGATAAGGGATTTTCCACAAATTGTCATTTTTATGTTTATTTTTTTTCATTTTTTATTGATGCTTTAGTTCTTGGATAACCACCAGAACGAGTCTAAACCATGATCAAAAGAAGTATCAAAATCGAAGCATTTTTTCCAAATCTACCCGTTGATACTCACTAAATACTAACTTTTTTCTGAAAGTCAGATAATAAAAAATGACAATTTGTGTAAAACCCCTTATCATGCAGCTGCTTTTAGAGAACAACTAAAAATTTGCTCACTTGATTGCCAATATCTTTTTGAATTTTTACGATATTTGACTAGATTTTTTTTTAATAAGTTGCTCCATAGAGTTGACTATTAAATTATGTAAAATGAGCCTTGTTATCGTTCGCGCATGTGCAGATAAAAATTATTTCATACAACTGCTCATATTTCCTAAAATATTTAATATATTTATATTCCAATTACACTATATTGTTTCTACTATATTTTGTCAATTTTTCTGAAATCGGCGTTAAATTTGGTTGAAAACCCTGCATGTTATAAGCAAAAAACATGCAAGAATTTTTTAATTTTTAAAAGTAAATCACTATATCTCTATTAATATACGTGCTATTCTTACACAAAAGAATACACATATTGCACAATGTCTGTTTATTTATATTCGGTAGCGGTAGATCATTTCGTGCATTTTATTTTACAGGGTGATCCCAAATATTTTTTTTTTTTTGATTTTTTGTTGCCCCCCTAATTGTCCCCCTTAACAAATCGACACTGCTAAATATGAGGTCATACATGTTCTTTTTAATCCTGAAATTCCAGAAGAATCTGTCAAGTATATTTCTAAATATTCGACAAAATGTCTAAAATTGAAAGTTGCCGGTCATTAATGGCAATATAGTGTATCTACTTAAAATATTTTCTCATATTAGTGAGAGAAGCTCCATGACCAAGTGACCAGAGCAGTGGGCTGGAGCCTGCATGGTATTGGATCAAAACCCATATTCTCCTTTTACTTCAGATTTTATTTATTTATTTATTTAATAATGCTTTATCAGTTGCTTTATTTTTTTTTTCTGATAAATGGAATGCTTTTGTTAAAACTTTTATTTTAAAAACACTCAGATTTATTTCAATGATTAAAATGAAATATTTAAATAAAATATAATATATGATATATATACGATATTAAATTTATTCATATTCATTAATATTTAATAAAGTTAACGATTAACTTGTATTTAATTTTTAGACTACTCTGGACAATATCATATTAATTTTTAATAGTATATTATCTTAAATGAGAATAAAATGCATAATGAGTGTATTTGTTATACCTAATGCTATGACAGTATGGATTTTAATTTGGAATTTCTTTTTCCCTCTATCCTTTTTAATCTTGTTTCATTTTGAACTTAATTGGTGTTCATTGGTTTATTTCCTGGTTTTCTGTGTGTGGTAGTCCCAAATTCATATTCTTTAGCTTTTTTATGGTTAATATGTAGATGAAACCATACACTTTATTTGTGGAACTTTAGGCATTTGGGACCTGAAGATTCTGTCTAAGTTCTACAAATATCCATTTTTCTTTTTCTTCTCATTTTATTTATTTATTATGTTTGATGGTAATTTGTATTGATTTTTAATGGTCATATATATAATGTCCTTTTATTCATAATTTCAGTTTTTGTTGGTGGTTGGTAATCTTTATTTAGTGGTTATATATATATATATATATATATATTGTGGGGGGGGGGGGGAGTACTTATGGCATATACTGCTGGTTGTACAGAACAAACATAAGGGGAAAACTAATAGATTTTTCACATTTAGTATATTTTCTTGGATTGCCTACTGTCTAACCCAAAAGCATTTTTTGTACTTTCATATTCACAGCATACCAGTCATTAATCATGAAAGATGACCATTTATAGTAACCTTTTACATTCTGATTATTTCAGTGTTAAGTGTGGAGTTCAAATAAATAGTATCTGTTAAATTCATGTTTTATTTATTTATTTATGTACTTATTTCAGAAGTTTTAATCTTATTTGGCAATGTAGTTATAGCATATTACATAGAAACAAAGAAATCTAAACTATTTATATTATTTTAAGAACAAATAGGTTAGCCTTCCATAATCCAGTTTTTTAAAAAAAATCATGCTTGAAATTAATTTAATAAACATCAGTAAATTGAGATTTTCAAACAAATTGCATTTGAAAGATGTGTGTGTGTGGGGGGGGGGGGGGCATTCTATTTGACAGTATAAGAATTTAAATTGTGTGCTGTTTAGAAGTTTAAAAAATTGTGATCTAATAAAATTGATTGCTTAGGTCATTGCCATTATCGATATGACAACAGTGCCAGAAGCAAGTCTATAGATTTTTAATGTATTTAGAAATAAATCTACTACTACATGACAATTTTTTTCACCTTAATTTCATAAAAATATTCCTAATTTACAGTAATAATAAAGAAGAAAATTCATAAACAGAACAAAGAGATATACTATGCAAAATTCTATAATTTGCAAAACTTCAGACCCAAACTGAATAGATTTCACAGAGTTTACATTGAACTGTATTTTACATAATTATTTGCTTTTTTCTAATAGAATAATTTATACAGGTTATTAATTCTTTTTGTGAAGATTTATATAACAATTCTCAGAATTAATATAAATGTTATTTTGGCCACATCTGCTATGATTTCCTAAGCTGAACTATTTTTCAAAGATTCAAAAACAGCTTATAATACAGGGATGCCACTCAGATAATAACAAAAAGGAGGAAATTATGCATGTTTTCACAACATTTATGCATGAATTTTGTGAACTATATTGTATTGATAAGGTAATACATTGACAAACTTCTTATGAGTTGATGTAAATAACTACCTGTCAACATGTACCGTTTTATACTACATTAACATTCTTTCAACAACATGTAGAATTTGATTTTCATATATTCTAATCAGAAGCAAATAATGTGAATAATAAAGAGTTAACTATTATTTTTATATGCACAAAAAAAAAAAAAAATAACATGGTTCAAATTTATGATTTTTTCCATGACAGATTATGAAGTTTTTTTTTTTTTTTTTTTTTTTTTTCAATCTCATGATGAAGTTCATGATTTTTTCTACAATCGTGTGATGAAGTTCGCTATTTTTTTTCCACGATCATTTGACAAAATTTGCAATTAATTTCTGCTCTTGTTTGATGAAATTTGCAATTTTTTCAAATAACCTCTTGATAAAATTGACGATTTTTTTCTGCGACTGATTAACAATATTTACGATTTTTTTCTCAATTGATTGACGAAATTAGCATATTTTCTCATTGGCCAGCTGTGTACATTGTATGCTGATTGCCCAAAAGCTTAATTTAAAGATAAAATGTAAATGTAAAATTCCTTTTATAAGTTGACACTTCCCTGAAGGATGAGAAAAATCTAATTTAAATCAATCATTCCACACTATACAAAATTTTTGTGAAACAAGAAAAATATGTTGTTTGGTAAAACACTAATTATGTATCAATATTTAATTTATACATCAAGATCTGGAAGTGAAAATCCTTAGGTACATGGAAGAAAAAAATATGTGCACTCATATTTACACTATTATTTCAGCAATATGCAACAAGTTTGTTTTAAAAATAGATTTTAAGAAACAAAAGAAAAAGACACAATGTAAGCAATAAACTTTTAAATTTTGAAGAAATGAGATAAATTCTTCTTTATATGTGCAGTGTCGTTAGAATTGCTTTTGTTATTCAGCATTTTTATACAAAATAATAATAATAATAATAATAATAGTAATAATAAATTTTCGAATAAACATGGTATGATTTTTTTTTGTGTGTGTGTGTGTGTGTGTGTGTGTGTGTGTGTGCTTTATTAAACACAATAGAAAAATATGCAGTTTCCCCATTGACATAAAGGAATTCATACACTTATGATTTTTTTCAGAAAAATGAGACACAACTTCTTTCAAATTCAATTGACATGAATTAAATGAATATAGGAATATAAAAAACATTTCTTTCACATCTTGTTCTTACTTTGTTCTGACCCCAAGAAGCAATTAGGTTTCTAAAAAAGATTACTAATGTAATAATCCATAGTATTCAAGAAATTCCACAATTTAAACATCAGGCATGAAACATTTTTGGGGGTTATAATATTTTTATTTTATTTTTCAAGGAGCAGAATAACAAAATTTGTAAAGGCAAAGTGAGACATGATTCAGAAGGTTAGTTTTTTCTTATTTATTTTAATGTAAGTTGCATAATGCTTTTATTGTGAATTTTCTCATTTAGAGTAATAAGCTATGCGACATAGTAAACACATACTATAAATAATGTTCTGAACACTGTCTTTAATGTTTATGACTTCTTAATGTTGTCATATTGATAGTGACAATGCCCTAAGCAATCAATTTTGTTTCATAGCCATTTTTTTAACTTCTAAGCATCACACAACTTAAATTTTTACATGATCAAATAAAAATAAAAAAAAACTTTCAAATGCAATTTGTTTGAAAATTGTATCTCAATTTACTATTGTTTTTTAAATTAATTTTCAGGCAAGAATTTTTAAACCCGATTGTGGAAGATTAATGATCTTAATAAATGTCTGTCTCAAATCTAATCTTCTGTATTGAAAATACCAATCAGAAAAACAATATTGTTTAGTAATATTTCTTGTTATCTAGAATCAGGCAGTATGTTTCAGCTTGACAGTGGCTGAACTGGTATTGTAACCAATTATATATATATATGCAAATCAAATAAAAATACACTGAGGTTGAACGGGGTCCCAAAAAAAAATACAACAATTGCCCAAAATGGACAATTTTCTGAAAGATTAAAAATCATCTCTCAACAAGCTTTGTTCCAATGAGACAAACAAAATATTCTCATCTCAAAATGAAGACATTGCTTTTTTTTTTCATTTAAATAATTTCACAACATTGTGAGCACTATTGAGAACGAACAATATTCTGCTGTTAGTACATTTTTGTGAATTTAGGATAGATGCTTTTTTTTAGAGGGGGGGGGGGGGCATGCTTCAATTCTTAAATTCAGACTGAATTAATGACTATAACTGTTTTTAGAAATGAACTGTTATGCACTTTCTTTAGATGAGTATAATATTCATTTTTTCTGGATGGTACAGATAAGTTTATATGCAGAGTAAACATATTTTGCAAGCCTGAACAAAGGAAGCAAAAAATACTTGCTCACAAAACTTTGTACTGTAAAACCTGTGAAAACGAAATAGCTAGGGACTGTATAAAATTTCCATTTTAGATAAGCTTGCATTTTAACAGGTGTAATTGCATGGTATTCCTTCTATCAGAAACATGAAATTTTTCCATTTAAGACAGGATTCTGTTTTCACAGGGTTTACAGTGTAATGTGTAACAATTGTTATTTGAAAAGATACAAACATTTAACTACAGTACAGAACCATTTATCCAGAATGCTTGGGGTCCGATGTAGTCCGGATAACTGGTTTTTCCGGTTAACTGGTTGTGCATTAAAGCAGCATCCATTTGATAAGTTTTGTGGAATATGTGTGGTTGTGGCATTATTTCTGATTTTAAATTATTAGATTACTTGGATTAATAATCAATGCAAGAAAGATCAAAAGTTGACCAGAGTTTAAAAGAAGGTAATTTATGGGAATCCCTTAGGAACAAAAATTCTTCTGTTCCCTCTGCATAAAAATTAAAACATCTAAAATACAACTAAATATGTTTTCTTTTCAAATACTAGATGTTCTCATCAAATTATACAATTGTTTCAAGCAAAGCCTATGTCAAACTGGCAGTGTATGACACCTTTTTCTGCAAAGATTCTGAAATCAGTCTATCAGAAATATCATTCCGGATAACTGGTTTTCCAGTTAACTGGTTTCTGGATAAATGGTTCCATACTGTATACTAATTTATACAGACTTTTAATTAAAAAAAGTATATGTATTTATATACATTTTCAAAATAGTATTTAAAAGTAATTTGTAAATGCTTCAAAAGTTATATATATTTATATATAACAAAAATGAAGCCGCATATATTAAAATAAATGTAAATACAAAAGATATATATATACTTCAAAAATTAAATATAAAAATGAGGCTTCTTACCGCTTTGTGATACAAATCCTTTTTCAATGTATCTGAAGTAACAAAATAAATCACAAATTGATGTTATCTGCAACAATAAATGATATTAAGGAATAACTAGATGAAAATGGTTTACTTTGTAAAATCTTTAGAAATATGAATATTGCAAAATTCATTTCAGAACCATTCAAGAAACGAAAAAAAGCAAGCTTTTGTTTACAATAACTTCAGTCCAGTTAAATGCACAATCTGAAATAGATTCATGTGCAAATAACAGATATTCTTCAGGCTAATAATAATCTTCAGGCTTTAAGCAAAATTGCTACAATATAATTTTATATGAACACGTGCTAACACTATAATATTAAATACATATGTAATATAAAATAAATAGGAGATACAGTAATTGCTTTAAAAATACTTCAGCGAACAAAATTCAATTAATGTGAGTTACAATACATACAGTCAAGGATCCATAATCCGCACACCCATAATCTGCAATTTTCTATAATTCACATTGTTTAAAGAATGTAAACAATTAAACAAATTTACAAATTTTTGATCCAAAAATGATTTTTTTTTAAAGAAATATCTGAAAAAATTATATCTAAAAGTGAATATAATCAATTTTTAAATACAAGAATTTGAAAAATGCATTTTTTGAGATAGCATATTAAACTAATTATTATATTTCATTTTTTTTTTCATGTTATACTGAATATGAAATTAAAGTGGTGTCCAGAAATAAGAAAATGACATGTAATCCATAATACTCCATAATACAAATTTATATAACAGGCATGATTTGATATCATTTTGATAATGGTCATTCAAAAGCAATCTTTTCAATACTTAACATCTCACAGTTGTTGATTATTCCAGTTATATTGAATGTAAACAAACTCAATTCTACTAAATGCATTTGAATTTCATTTTAAAACCTTGCTAATATGAACATGTGTTATACAATAAACTGAAAGTTTGGAAATTATTAATGTCAATTATTAAACACTAGTATTTGTGTTAATATCAGTCAATGTCCCATTAACCAAGCATCAACTTAGTTGGTATCTATATTATCTAAGTATATAATGTGATTGCATTAGCATTATTTTTTTGCAATATAATGTATTACTTTATGTATTTATCTCTCATTCTTTCATGAAAATTGAGAGAGAAAGGCAATAACTTAACTAAAAGCACGCAGTTTTTCAAAATTTAATTGCTTGAAATTTGACAAATGATTTGACAATTTAATTTTAATTATTACTTTCCTGTCTCATTTTTCATGAAAGAATCAATGACATATGATTGTATAAATATTGCACAGAACCCACTTGTCATTCTTTTGTCTACCACTATTTCCAAACAATAAACTTCAAGACAGATTTCTACAAAATTTTCAATAAAAATCTGTAAGAAAGATTGTTGTTTGGAAATAGTAGTATTCAAAAAGTGACTGGTGCGTTTCATGAAATTGATTTCAGGAAACAAGCTATTTGATTTATTTGAAGTAAAAATATATCTGGAATGAATTGGGATGTATACGGAAAAAAAATACATAAAATCAAAATATTTATGTATATTCTACTCTTTCAGAAACAGTGACTCAAAAAAAAAAAACTAAGTTAATTAAAACTATTTCGTTTTCCATAAATAAATGGCAAACAGGAGATAGCACTCTTAATAAATATGTTGTGGCAATCATAAAAATTTCTTCTATATAAATAAAATCAATTGTTTATAAAAAAGTAACTAAAATATCCTCTAGATCACTCAAAATTGTGTTTAGTCTTGAAATATCATTTGCTCCACAATTTCTCCTAACCTCGTTTAAATAATACTGTTAACCATGCTCACTAAATTGCAACTATTGACTGTTGATTAGCCAAGCATAACATAGCAGCAATTCCTGTTGAGCAAACACAGTTAAATTTGAATTAGCATCTATTTATGTCAAGGCGTACCAGAATATGAAGTTTCATGCATTAGTTCTTGAAATACAGCTATGCAGAAATAGTGAAAAACATAGCATAGCAGCACCTCTTGTTGGGCAATATATACTAAAAGCTAATCAGCAGCAACTTATGTTAAGGTCTAACAGAATTTCAACTTTTATTTAATTCTGTACATTAGTTTGTAAGTTAGAGCACCCACAAAATTTGTGTCACATACACATTTTCTAAAAACAGTCAAATCGTGTTCAAGACCTTCTAAAACGTATAAATCCATCAGAGATGAAAGTCAAAATTTTTCCCGAATCCAATACTTTCTTCTTGTACAAGTAGAAAAAAATAAAAATAACAGATGTGAATGAAAAAATAAGATCATTATCTCTATTTAATATGGGTTTACCACAAATTTGCTTATAGGGGGAAAAAATATACTACAATTAAGGATTTCATATTAATTTTTTAATTAGACATTTGTGTCTAAATAGAATACAGGTCATTCCACAAAAAATGAGCAATTTTTTTTTTTAAGTCGCGGCCACGTAGTAGCCGATTTTAATAAAATTTGGTACACCGATTCAATTTATATTTAAATGGAGCATTGCAAAATATCTCGACAAAACATAAAATATTTTAGAAGTTCTGGGCATTTAAAAAACTTGTGACATAGAATGGCATGTGTGCAACGTTCAAAGTTACAAGGTTGAAGTTCCGTATCTTAAAAACTATTTAACATAAATTAAATCTTTTTAAAATGTTGTAATCTCTGGAAAATTATCTTCATATTTATTTAGTAATAATAATAATTTGGTAACGCCATGAATTATCTTAAATTAGTTGTAAAATCTAAAAATTCATCCATTTTGAGAAAATTAAAAACGTTATAAAAATCAAAGGAATTTAAAAACATCAGTGAAATTGATGCCTGATGTAGTGTTACATATTAAGATCAAATTGCTTAAGTTTGTAAGTTGCTATTTATTTCCTTCACTTTAAAAATAGCTTAGAAACTTTTTTTCAATATTGTGAATGATTTCAAGAAAATATATTTAGTGCTGCCATCTACATTGATCCAGGATTAAATTATATTTTTTTGTTCAACTCAATCATCTTTCTACTTTAATTTAAAATATTCTTCAGGCAAAAATAAACTGAAAGCAAGAATAAAAAATTCTATATTTAAAATATACACTTATCTATAATGTCAAATAATTTAAACATTTTAAGAGCCTTTCTTCACGTTCAGACAAGAGATACAAAACATTGATTTTTCCCTCAACATTTTTTACTATTTTTTTTTTTCTCATTAAGGAATAAAAAGGTGAGAATAAAAGTTTCAATACAGTAGACTCCCTCAAATCCGCACAGCTTGGGAACCGAGGTTGTGCAGATTTCAGAATTTTACGGATTTCTGGTCGTTGAATTGTTTACATTTTTGAAACATTAATTTGATTGGTAGTTAAGCAAGAGAAATTATAATGAAAGCTTACAATAAAGTAAAACATTAAAATAAGTCAAATATTAAAATAATTTATTAGTTTAAACGTAAGTAATTATTAAAATAATTATGTAAAATAAAAATTTAGAAAAATATTAAATTATTACCGATGAAATCGATTCAGTTCGATTCCAAAAGTCCTATGCTGCCATCTAGTCGTAAAGCGATCGTAAGATCGATACGTCATTATTCGCCGAGAAAAACGTAAGTTACATATTTAAATAAATAAAGATGAATAAAAGTAAACTATTAATGTAACTGTAGTTAAATATAATATGTATAAAGTAAACAAAAGACCGGTATTCAAACTAGTGATGACACAAGAAATGGGGAAAGAAGCAAGGAGAACAGTGTTAATGCTATTATGAGTATATATAGCTTATTGTGCTCTCTGTAACTTTTTTCATTGTTTTTTAGTCTTGAATGCTTTTCTTATACAGCTTTGTATGTTTATAAATAAATTTGTCTATAATTAAAAAAAAAAAAAAAAAAATTCCGCGAACAATAATTTTAAAATAGCGTTCCGGTTCGTGTATTTTTCCATTTCAAACCCTGTAATTTTTTATATAGATATGCTAATTTATATCAAAATCAAAAGTAATGTAAATTTATTTAGTAAGAAATCAGCTGTAATAGCCAAAAGAGAATGATTAGCAAAAAATTTAGTAAAAAAAACATTGCAGTAGTCACTGATTTCGGCGCCATCTTGAATTTTGTTCCTGCAACTTAACTGTAAGTTTCATTGTTTACATCTGCAAAAATATGCGGATTTTAGGCGTTCGTGGATTTTAGGGTCGCAGATTTAAGGGAGTCTACTGTATTTAAAATATATACTTTTAGCTATAACGTCAAATAATTTTAAAACTGTAAGAACCTTCATGTTCGAATGAGTAATAGAAATATTTCATTTTTCACCCAAAATTTTTAATTTTTTTTCTCATTATAGAGTAAAAATACAATTACTAACTTACGAAAATTTGTTTCGTATTATTCATTCTTAATTATAAATAATTTTTAATATAATACTTCCATTCCTAAGGCTAACAATCAAAATTGAAATTTGAAGCATGTAAACAACCACGATTTTGCATGAATTTTTAATATAAATTTTAATACTTAAAAAAACAATTCTGAAATCTATTATTTTACAGTTACTCATAAATAAATATGATCTACTTATATGCCGTTTTTCATTAAAATCTGTGACATGTCAGCCACAGCTGATTTGCTCATTTTGTGTGGAATGACCAAAAGGGGTTCAAAAGTTTCAGAGCAGAAATACACATATTTCAAAATCTACCTCTATGGAGATTAACAAAAAAATAATTAAAAAAATTAATTTCAAAATTTAATACTGCCGCAATGGGGTTGAAATTTCGAAAAAAAATGGAAAAAGGACCTATTTTTGACTAGATTATTTTTGACTCAAAATAATTGTTTTAATATTAATCAAAACCTTCCCATGCGGAAAAGATGTTCTATTGTATGGAGATTAAGAAAAAAATAATAAATAATAATTCCAAAATTTAATACTTCCGCAAGGTGGTTGAAATTTATGGATTTGAGTCTTTTTATGGTAAAAAGGCAAAGTAATTTTTGTTAAGTGAAACATACATTTTAGTATCTTTTGATAATTATTGCAATGAGAGGACACTTACTTCGTTACAAGAAAAACTTCAGCTTCTTATTTAAATGCTTCTTTATTATTAAATGAAGAAAAAATCTAATAAAATTCGTACAAATTACACTGGGCAGTAATCACGTTTTGTGTTAAAAATTGGCATTTGGTTTCGTGATTCTATGCGATTTCTTATAAAACCATCTTTTCTATGTGGTTCACAGACAGCAGAAGATGCTTCCATGATTGTTTTAACTATTCTTTCTCTAGCTTGAGTGTGGCCCAGAAACTCCTTGATAGTAGATATTATTGCCGCTGGAATAATTGCTGGATTTACTATTGCTTCTGAAATCATGTTGTCACTAAATCTTTCAGTTAGTGGTGGTTCCGTGACATTTTCCCACTTAATCAAATCAATATAATCCATTGCACATAGGTCAAAAGCTGGTAATTTGAAAATACGGATATTATCCATTGAAATGTTTGGGATTGCAGTAGACCGTTTGATTTTGCACGCTTTTAGAATTCTTCAAAGGGCCAATTGCCTTATGTGAGTTCTGTCGTCAGCTAACATTAATATCAAGATATTTTCAGGATGGCCAAAAAACCCATTTCTTCTAATAACAGGGTCTATGACGTCCTTCAGATCGCTCGACAGATAACGTGAGAGAACGATTGTTTCATGCAAATGCTGTGCACCATAGATCGCTGATGGTTTCGTTTTGATCTTGAACCACACTGGCGCATAGACTTTTACGATGAACGTCGTTAATGTTACTAAAGCGTCTCAGATGGATTTTCATAACCTACATAGAGCCTGAGAATTCTGTTTGCACTTGTAAGCCATCTTGAGTGGCAAACATTTCCAGGACTTCTCTTTGATAAACTTCCGCTGTTATGTCCACAGTTGATGGCTTCACAAATTTCCATTAGGTACAGTTGATCAGTACTTAAGTCTTTCTTGTTAGTCACTTCACATAGTGTGCATTCTATTGACATGAATGAAACTACAGGTAGCTTCTCACATCCAGCCAACAATTTTCCTATTTCACCAGTGAAGCTTCTGGGCCCAGTCATGGTTCCATCCACGTGCGCGAAAAGATGACGTAGTGAAAGCTCATTGGCATGTAATAGGCACACAAACCATTGTAGTGGATGCTTCAGGATCAGTTCCATATTTCGAATAACACCTCCTTTGACACCAGTGTTAATAGATGTTCTGTCGCAACCGATCGCAACCAACTTTGATACATCTATATTATTCTCAACGCATGACAAAAAAATTGCGATGTGTTTTCCAATGATTTGCGCTCTCCCAGAATTTACAGACACGTGGCCGATGTACTCGGAACCAGGTTCTTTCACCAAGCTTATGTGTTCTTTTATTATGACTTTTCTCCTGTTGTTTTCTAGTGATATAGTCCTGTCTTTACGTTCATCGAAGTATAAAAAAAACTGGTCATTGTAATAAACTTTTGCAACTGAATGAGACGATAGAGTGATTCTTGCCTTTGTTCTCTCTCGCTGAATTTTATTTCTGTCAACAACGTTTGAAACATTGCATTGTGAGATAATGCCCACAACTTGAAGTGCAGCTGACACGATGGCAGTGCCTGCTTGGTTGGAAATGCCAAAACGGTCCAATGTTCTGGCTACAGCTGGAAATTTCATCACTACAGGTGTGACTCTGATGTCATCAGGGTTTTGGGCCCCACTTTCAATAATAGCTGATGACGCAGAAAAGTCATTATGCTCGCGCATGCACCTCTTCAATTTACACCCATTATTCATATTCATATTCAAATCTATTGAACTGGAAGAATCATCGGGCAGTGTTTTGTTTCTCTCCACATAATGCTCTTGCTTTAGTTTCTCGGCCTTAGTTATTTGTAAAGAGATTTTCCAATCCAGTGACCTGATTACCATTTTTCTGCCAGTTCGCTGATCTAATAGAAATTCTCTCTCTTTCACCAGTACTTCCCGTTCTTTCTTACAGCAGCAACTTTCAAATGATTTGCAAGTGCATGTCGATATATCAAATAGAGCATTTGCTTTTTTTCAGAAAGCGTCAATCTGATTGCGGTAACTTTCAATCTCTTTTCTTGCTTTGTAAGATTTAAGAAGAGTGCGATATTTGTCGTGGTATGATCGAATTTTTCTCAAAATGCTATAGTGGTCAATTATTGGGATTGAAGCTCATTTCCAGATCTCTTCTAACTTTTTAGCAACTTCTTCACATGAGGAGGAAAGGGTAGATGTAGACACTATTTCCTTGCTTCAGTTTTCTTTTGAATGCCAACATACGCACTTTATTACGTTTTCATAGGTAGAAAGCATATTTGTTGGCATATCATAGCCAGACCCAAATATAGGGCAAATCATGTCTTTTCTTAACATCGCCATGGCACAGTAATATTCAAAGTACACTACGCAACACAGTACTCAAACATTCAATTCTTACGCAATGGAATCAAAATTTATTTCACTTTGCTAGAACAACGTGCGATTCTGTAAGCCTCTAGTGATAGGAATATCTGGTGTCCATATCCTAGTCTCATCACTCTATAACTTTCTGAATCCTGACTTATATTCACATCTTTATTTCCATTTAGATTAATCTCATATTAGCTTTTCATATATCACAGTTCCTATTTTGTTTACAATAGTTATCTTTTTACTTTTAAGAAAAATAAAAGTAAATATCTTTATTTTATTTTTACTTACTGTTATCAATATAGTAAGTCCATTGGATACTCTAAGTTCTTTCCTTTTTCCTGTTCTTAAATATCGTATTCCTTTAACTACCGGCAGAAACAGTTTTTATCAATCGCGGCACTCATTTCTGTGCACATGGTTTACAAATCACGCGGCGTAATGAGAGATTCTAACATGTGATGACAGATGGCGTGCCTGTCTGTCTTCTCCTGTGTTTCTCTCCCGTGATTGGGTGTTAGCCATTGGATCTTTCCCGAAGCTCGGAAGTGACGTTATGTGCTGGAAATGAGGCTGCGTAATAATATGCATTTCATTGTGGACAGAGTATATATTCTGTCGTTTTCGTGAGCTTGCTAGCTTCATTTAGGAAACCATCTGCGCTGCTGTGTTGTCTTTTTGACTCGGGAACACCGGTCATGTTTAGGAAAGGACGGGAATATGTTTGTGTTGCAGAAGTATTTTTAAAGAAATGAAACGTATTTAATCTGGTTTTTATCTTCATCGTCTTTTAATCATTATCATCGTGTTATTTTGATGACACATCTGTTTAAAGTGAAAGTGTTAAACGCCTCTACAGGAAGATGATGTCGTGTTTAGATTCTGATCAACTTCGTCAATTAGTCAAGCCGTTTGTGTTTACATTGTGTAAAGTGAACTATTCAAGGCTCTGACAGATGGATGTTTAATACGGTGGCTGGAGACACATTTCATATTTTTCAGGCTAATAGGTTTTTATTTAAATTTATCTTTTTTCTCTTTCTTTTTAGTGTTAACTCTTTTCTCCAGATACACTTATTACTTTTAGTTGTTCTGATTTAATCGGTAACATTTTTCACATCCTTTTTCTTGCTTACGTTGTCTCTTAGTTACGGAACTTCAGTGTAAGGAGGCGTTTACATAAACTGCCGTTTTGAAGTTGCCGGTGGCTGATAATGAGATTCGTTATGCAATCAATGTATTGGATAGCGTTGGTTATTTCCTAAAGAGGAAAGGTCAGTTGTTCTGGAGAGGGAGTGTAACATTTAAATAAAGCTAAACCTTTTAATAAGATCTATGAATATATTACTTGAGTTTATTTACAGCATGGTTTAAGTTTTTCCATTTTCTATCTGTGGCTTCTTGCGGTGCTGGTTTCTAATATGATTTACTTAATAGATTTTTCCAGTTAATGTTTAAAGTAATTATATTTCAATCTTAAAGTAAATATATTTAAAGTAATGTAATATCTTTTGAGTTTTTGTTTAAAGTTTAATAAAGTAATAGATTAAAGTAATAGAAGTAAAGTTAGTTTAATATATATTTAAAGTTTACTTATAAAGTTAACGTTTTAGATACAATTTAAAAGTAAATTTATTTTAAACTTTTTCCTGAAATTATATTTGACGCTCCAGTTTATTTCTTTTGTTTTTTTAAAGCAATAAAGTTTATTGGTGTGTTGATGTGAAACTTTAGCTTAGAGGACTCTATCTAATTATGTGTTAAGCGATGTGTCTCTGGAAAGTTAATGACGTATGTCACGTCCATATTTAAATACCTTCTTGTTTTTAACCTTTTTAGTTCTTTTTTATTTTACTTTGTTAATAAATATATTGTATTTTTTTTTAAATCCTGGTTTATTCTCTTTCAAACACTAGTTACTTTTTTTTCTCTTTCAGCTTAAGATCAGTACTGCAATTTGCTTACATTCATTTTTAATTCTAATAAGCTGTACATATTTTTCATGGGCAATTACGAACTGGGAGTCAGCCTTTACATTTCCACAATTGCTATGTTAGGATATACTCTGTTACTTTTAATTCTCCATATTGGGATTACTTTAGTATTCCAATATAACACCTAGCTTAGAACTGAGCGTGTGAACATTGTGAACACATTTATCCAGTACTATCCAATTCCACATGGGCGTGCCTTATGACGTGGGGGAAGATTCCATGCCATAGCGCTTCAGATTTATGCAGGGGTGGAAGGATAAAGCAGGAGATGAAAAAGGTGGATTTTTTTTTTTTTTTTCAAAAATGCAACCCCCTTCCGGTAGTATTAAATTTTGAAACTATCTTTTTAAGTTATTTTGCGCTTAACCTTCATATATTATAACATCTTTTCTGCATAGGTAGGTTTTGATTAATATTAAAATAATTATTTTGAATCAAAAATCATCTAATCAAAATTATGTCTCTTTCCATTTTTTTTTTTTTTAATTTCAACTCCTTTTGCAGCAGTATTAAAATTTGAAATTAATTTTTTTTTTAATTATTTTTCTCTGAATCTACATACAATATAATATCTTTTCCACATAGGTAGATTTTGATTAATATTAAAACAATTATTTTGAGTCAAAAATTATCTAACCAAAATTAGGTCTTTTTCCAATTTTTTTTTTTTTTTGAAATTTCAACCTCCTTGTGGCAGTATAAAAATTTGAAATTAATTTTTTTAATTATTTTTCTCTTGATTTCCATGCAATTGAACATCTTTTCCGCATAGGTAGGTTTTGATTATTAAAACTTTTTTTTCCCACTGTATAAGATTGATCCACCCTACACATGGTTATTAAAGAAGCATTATTTTTAGATTAAGGGTAATTAAAGTATTAATTCATATTTTTAAGCCAAATCGCAAGACTTACGTAAAATAACAGCCAATAAATAAAAATAGCGGTTACAGAATGCATGAAAGAAAAGTTAAGAAAATGAAAAAAAGGGGACTCACTGTTATAAATTTTTAAAACATGTTGCAATATGTTGGCTTAAATTTGAAGTGTGATGATATACTTATGTAACTTTTATCTAGAATACGACGAGTACATGGGTAGAAAATCAGAAAACTGTTTTTGCAGCAGGATAAATTACAGATCTGTAGCAGTATTTAAAAGCAGGACAAGCTGAGGTTGGAACAAGCTTTAGCAATACTACTTGAGTGAGCATTCAGTGAGTGTGGTATATAACATGCTCAGAATCCTTGATTATTTCTACCAGTAAATTTAAATAGAAAATTTTGCCTCATTTAATAATAAGCATTTATGTAATTAAATAAAACATTTTTTTTTTAATACCAGTGAAGAAATTTTAAATTCTGTAATGGATGCTCATCATGAAGCAGTTAAGTCTTATGAATAAAATAGGAACATATGAATAAAGTATGTTTGATATAAATTTGAAAATTATACTTTTATTTAAATTAATTTACTGAAAAATTTTTGATTGCATATTAACAGACTGAAAAACATGTTATTCTGTAAATTACAATCCAATTACTCATTACTTATGCATTTTTAAAAATTTGGTTTTTTCAATTAAAAAGTCAATGTCTTATACCAATGTACAATGACTTTAAAATTCTATGTATTTTAATTCTGCATAATTTATATCAATTCTATTTTACATATCTTTTAAAAGACAATCATTTTTTCTTGTCTCATAAGATATCTAAAATTGAGAAAAATAATTTTTTTAAACAGTTTTCTGTAGATTAATGTGGAATTTCATGAAGCATAGGGAATGTTAAAGTGACTTTTTAAAAATGAAAATTTTTTTAATAAATACTTACTAACACTGAATCCATGCTTACACTCTGTATTTCCCTGTTTAATGGTAATAATACTTTATATTAATAAGTTTAGGTAAGTTAATAGCAATTTAATAAGTTTGGATAACATTTTAAGTTTAAGGTATCCAACGAACCTTTAATACCAATCTTTTTCTGTAATGCTCCTATTTTTCATAGATGGTACAGCAGTTTTGTTTTGAGCATCCATCTTCTTTGGATTCTGATGATATATATATATATATATATATATATATATATACACGCTGTATGGCCATTAATGACCAGCAACTTTCAATTTTAGACATTTTGTCGAATATTTAGAAATATACTTGACAGATTCTTCTGGAATTTCAGAATTAAAAATAACAGGTATGATCTCATATTTAGCAATGTTGATTTGATAAGGGGAACAATTAGGGGGCCAACAAAAAATCAAAGAAAAAAATACTTGGGATCACCCTGTAAAATAAAATGCACAAAATGATCTATAGCTACAGAACATAAATAAACAGACATTGTGCAATATGTGTAATCATTTGTGTAAGAATAGCACGTATATTAATAGAGATATAGCGATTTATTTAAAAAAAATTAAAAATTCTTGCATTTTTTTGCTTATAACATGCAGAGTTTTCAACCAAACTTAACGCCGGTTTCAGATAATTTGACAAAATATAGTAGAAACAATATAGTGCAATTGTAATATAAATATATTAAATATTTTGGGAAATATGAGTAGTTGTATGAAATAATTTTTATCTGTGCATGCGCAAACGGTAACAAGGATCATTTTACATAATTTAACAGTCAATTCTATGCAGCAACTTATTATTAAAAAATCCAGCCAAATATCGTAAAAATTCAGAAAGATATTGGCGTTAGAGTGAGCAAATTTTTAATAGTTCTCTAAAAGCAGCTGAATAAGGGATTTTCCACAAATTGTCATTTTTTATTAACTGACTTTCTTAAAAAAGTTAGTATTTACTGACTATCATCGAGTAGACTTGGAAAAAAGGCTTTGATTTTGATACTTTTTTTTTTTTTATCATGGTATAGGCTCGTTCTGGTGGTTATCCAAGAAGAACTAAAGCATCAATAAAAAATGAAAATTAAAAAAAATTGACAACTTAAATTATTATTAAAATAATTAAAATTGACAACTTGTGGACAATCCCTTATCATTCAGCTAGTTTTAGTGAGCAACTAAAAATTAGCTCATTTTAACGGCGATATCTTTCTGAATTTTTACGATATTTTACTGGATTTTTTTAATAAGTTGCTCCATAGAGTTGACTGTTAAATTATGTAAAAAGATCCTTGTTATCATTCGTGCATGCGCAGATAAAAATTTCATACAACTGTTCATTTTTTCTAAAATATTTAATATATTTATATTCCAGTTGCACTATATTGTGTCTACTACATTTTGTCAATTTTTCTGAAACTGGCGTTAAATTTGGTTTAAACCCTGCATCTTATAAGCAAAAAACATGCAAGAATTTTATTATAAAAAAAATCACTATATTTCTATTATTATATGTGCTATTCTTACACAAATGAATACACATATTGCACAATGTCTGTTTATTTATATTCTGTAGCGATAGATCATTTCGTGTATCTTATTTTACAGGGTGATCCCAAGTATTATTTTTTTTCTTTGATTTTTTTGTTGGCCCTTTAATTGTCCCTCTTGTCAAATCGACATTGATAAATATGAGAGTATACCTGTTTTTTTTAATCCTGAAATTCCGGAAGAATCTGACAAATATATTTCTAAATATTCGACAAAATGTCTAAAATTGAAAGTTGCCAGTCATTAATGGCTATATAGTGTATATATATATAATTAGATATTGTAAAAGTTGAAATTTAGACATAATCTGTAGCAGAATCTACTTTTTAGTTAGCGATAAATTTCTTTGACTTCAATGACGGTTACAAACATCAAGCTATAAGCCTTGGCTACAAGCATAATAACTTGTGTTGACATTCTTTCAATCCTATATAAGTTTCATATCAAGATTTTTTCTTTGGTTTTCTAGACTGAAATTTCTGTTTTTGTAGCAAATTGGAGCAGAATTAAGAAATTTTGTTATTTTGTAGCAAAATGTAGCAGGAAAACAAAATTATGGAAGTTTTGAGCAATTGGAACAGATTTTCTACACCTGTGAGTGGAACAAATACTACCATAATTTTTTTTTTTTTTTTTTGTAACATTTACTAAAACAAGTGGGTAAATGGGATCGAAGAACACAGAGGGTTTTGTTTAATATTCCTTTCAAAACACTTTATCCTTTAATTAATAAATCCAAGTCATTAATTTCTAATTATTAAATCCTTAATATTTTTCAATAAAAACATAGATGACTACTATTAAATTTAATTTTTAAATCATTACAAAAGGAATAATTTATTTTAATCAAATTAAAAATATTCAACAGCTTTTCAGACAATTCTAACAGCATATGTTTGATCAGACAATGAAATGTAGTAGTCAATTTAAAATTTCGCAAATTCTCAAAAAAAGAATTTTTTAATTTAAAAAAAATAATGGATAAAATATTTTAACAACAACCTTTAGCCTTAAAATGGCAAATAAAAAAAGTATCAGGATGTGAGAAATAAATCGATAAAAAAGTTGATATCTGTGCCATGATAAATATCTAATAGTCCTTTGAATAGATTTTACTAGAATGGCTGGTTCCTCCATCTATTATCAATAACAATAAACAATGTCTCTTGAAATATTCTCTATTGAATAATATGTTACCCTTTTGCCAATAGATGGCAGCACCAAAAAAATGTCAAGGATATTTTATTTTGAAATAACACCTAAAAATATTCCAAAATCACATTAAAAAAATTTTTTTTTTTAATAAATAAAAATATTTTGAATTCCCCTTTCAATTATTAGAGCTATTTGAGAAATATATTAAAAAAAAATAAGTATAGAGGTAAAAATAGTTTTAAAAAACCAAAATAAATTTATTATACAATTAATTTATTTTAAAAGCTAAAATGTATTTAATATTTTTTCATGTAATTATAGATATTTGATTACCATCAAATACCAATTATTTTGTCATGTAATTAATGGATATTTGATTACCATCAAATACCAATTACTTATACATGATTATTTTTTTAATTATGTAATTTATATATTTCTTAATTTCTTATATTCTAATTTATAATCCAGAATAACTTATTAATTCATAATTTTTGTAAAATAAAATAAATATTTATAAAGTTGAAAAATGGTCATAAATTCATATGTTAAATTCTGCAATTAAAAAAGAAAAAAAAACTTGTAAAATGGCTAAAAATTGCGAAATTTCTTTAAATTAAATCCATCAGACAAACGTAAAAAATTGAAACACGCTTTGAACGCGAGACCTTTTGGTTAGAAATAACACACTCTACAGTTCACGACGCTACGAGGTCACGAAAAGATAGTTAAAATTAAAATTGTGTTTTGAAATCACAAAAATGGTGGGATGTCATTACATTAATTTATTTAATTAAAATAACATATCTTTTTCAAAATTTTATGATTTTGGCTGTGACAGGGGTATTCAACTCTATGTAAAGAAAAACTCAAGTCTGTAACTTAAATAGTTTCTCAGTATGAGTGTGTGGACGGACGGACAGACAGAGAAGCGAGACTATAAGGGCTTCGTGAGATGAACAAAACCCTAAAAATGAATATTTTAAAAAATATAATACAGGTTATTATATAGCCTTAAAAATAATTTTTCAAAATTCTTTTAGTCATATTTACTGAAATTGATTTAAAAAAAAAAAAAAAATAGATTAATCAGTTTTTCTAAGAAGGAAACAGAAATGTCTATAAAATGACAAGTAAAAGGTATTTATGCAAAAGGTCTTTAAAAAGAGGAAAAACTTTTCAAAAAGAAAATTGTGAAAAAGCTGAATTTTATTTCATTATTAATATGTGGAAAATTTACATTATTTTTCCCCTGTTTTGAAACTTTTTGATAATATTAAAATGCTGCTAAAAAAAATGGGGATATAATAAGACAGCATTGTGGACTTATTACGACTTTGAAAAAAGTTTTCACAACGGTTTTTATTTCAAATAGAAACAGCAAGACATTTTGAAATTTATTATATCGCCAAATAAATCTTTTCAAATTAAGTGTGTTGTTATTCTTTTCAATATTTTAAAATGAAAGTGTGTTATTTAGAACTTTATGAACTGATAAAATGTTATTAATTTTTAAAAAAGCAGACAAAGAAACTTTTTATAATGACAAACTTTCACTTAAAAATAATACATATTAAACAAATATATTATATATATACAAGAATTCACAAATTATTCACAATTTTAAAATTAAAGCATACCTAGTTCTTCATCTTTTTTGAATAAACATTTTAAAATTTAATTTGAAATTTTCTAGTGTACATTCGACTGAGAAAATTATTGTAACAGTAAACATAAAATTTAGAATATGCTCTAAAGTGGGAAACATCTAAAATGTAGTTTGCAATTCAGAAACTTATTATTTTGTAAAAGATATTAAAACTAATAGAGCAAATTTACCCTGTTTCTGCTTAATGCAGAAATATTATAAGCATCTTTTCCATCCAGATACATCCTGTATGGGCATAAGCGAGGAGCATCCATCAAGGCACATAACCTGCAATGAAATTTTTTTATAAATAATTGTCACATCACAATTGCATCATCTATATTCTACTTTTGGAACTTTTCCATTAGACAAACACCACTCTCCGCTAAGTAGAAATGTTGGTATAAAAGCTAATAAAGACTCCATTTGAAAATATAAAAGTACATGCAGAAACTAACTTAGGTAGAAGATGGGAATGGTAATCCTAGTGACTTATAGTTTACGAAAAGAATAGCCATTTTATTGAATACAAAATACACAGGGAATTCACAAACAATAAAAATAATTAATATTTCATTTGCACAGTTGCCATAAACTTGGCATTTCATTTAGCACTGCTGAAAATATTGGATATTTTTTCATGGCAGTGGTGCAATAAGGATTCATTTAAGTATAATTCACAGAAACCGATAGATGTACACCAGCAGTATCTAAATCTAACAGCAATTATTGAAAGAATGTGGAAATCTTGAAATGAGATTTTGATATGTATATCTTTATTTAAAAAATAAAAAATAGAGTCTGTTAACAGACTCTTCACAAAATATGATGACAGTAAAAGGACTCTTCACAAAATTAAGTTTCGTAAAAATGACACTTTCACAAAAAAAAAAAAAAAACCATCACGTGAAACACGTGCACATGGTACATGTAAAATTTTGTAAAACTGTAAAACAATGATGATTGGGTAATAAATGACGTCATAGCAATAGTAGGTGTGGTGATTGTATTTTCAGTGATTTCTTTTCCTTCCTAATTTGTCAACACTTGCTTTTATTTTGCTGCGTTTGCTTTGCTTGAATTTTTTTTGTGATTTCACAGCACAGTTCATTTTAATCTTTTGTTTCATCATCATGTTTATTAAAAAAATAAAATCAATACAGTAAAAAAATCGATGAGTTATAGATCAATTTATATATATAATCTAATGATAATTATTGCATTATTTATACTAATCTGAATATTCTGTTCGTGGATTGTGTAGTAAATAATCATAAAAGCCTACCTTCACTCGCACGAAAACAACCGCTCGATCTCCACTGACCTCAGTTTTCCAATAGAAAAAAGTCATTTCAAAATATTGAAATGCAAATGAGATGGGTGAAGTAGCCCCTTAACACACAACTACATGATACTTTTCTAGCTGCATTTTTATATAAGATGACCAGAAAAATATGCGCTCAACAAGTTTGGATGATAAATCACATAAATGTTACTTTACATATATTACAGAGGGAATTTTTTTAATTGTCCTGATAAGATATTCACTTTGTTTTTGACAGTAAAGTTGGCGATATTTAGCCATCTATCACCAACCTTGCTGATAATTTCACAAATATGTGTAAGTACAGGTATGTGCCTATATATATATATACAAATATTACTGTATCACTACATCATACTATTACCACACACCATAACAGATACTGTTACATTTCTCCAAATAAACTATAATGTTATTGCTAATGACATAAAAATATGACATCAGCTTTAACCATTTAATCGTTTGTCCCGAGATAACTCGGTGGGTAAAAGCACTGTTTCCCCATACCTGTTGCCGGTGAAGTGGTTAATAAGAAACATGTTTTTTCTTGACAATATCTATATATTTAAAATGCTAAGTATTTTCATTCGACAGTTCGTGAGAAAAAACTACTTCATCAAATTACATGAAGATTTGTATTTTAAATGAAAGATATTTCACCACAGATTTGTTATTGTGCATTCGATTGTTCAAAACTTTTATTAATTAGCAGAAATTTACAATTAAAATTTTACTTCTGAGCATGTGCAACGTATATATATACTGTGTCTTTGGGAAGATGCAGTGCACATACACATAGAAGCTCGATCAGTTGCATTATCACAAGTGGAGAGAGGTGCACTTCATTTACTATGTTCTTTATTTACTGAATATGGATATAGGAATATACTTTTTATTTGTATGATTACTTCATAGGTCCATGAAATTTTCCTTCTTGCAGTGATGAATATGGCAGTAATGTTAAATTGATTTGCATTGCATAATGGTTGCGGATTGTTTGTTTAGAGTTTACATCGAAAATAGTACTGTATTTCACTTTGGGGGGGAGGGGGGGGGTAAAATAAACTAGATGGTGCCACCAAGATTTGACGGTAAATAACTTGAATGTTTCATTAGAAAATTTCTTGAATTTTTAATTAGTTGCTTTTAAATTAATTATTGAATGGCAAATTTCTATATTGCATAAGTGATTCCTATTTCTTTACGGCGATAGATGGTGCTATTAGTCATTTTAAGTTTATAATTTACAACCAATTATGCTTACTTTTTATCAGAAATTTACCTAAAAATACCAGATAGAGAATTTATATTTACTTACTACGGCCTCATTTTTATTTTAATAGCGTTTTTTTTTTTTTTTTTTTTTTTTTAATTACACGACCATTAAAAGCTGCCATGAATTTTATTTTTATCTATCTCATTCTGTAAAAACCTAAATTTGAAACTTGGTGCAGCTAATGATTTATAATATATATTTTTTATTACTTGAATTTTATTTTACATTTTTTAAATATTGAACCTGGATATCAAGGTATTTTCTTTTATAGCTCTTATACAAATATTTTTTTTCTGTTTTATTTTTTACACAAATGGATAACAAACTTTTCTTTCTGACACACGGACATATATATATATTCTTGATAACGGTCAGAAAATATAACAAAAATTGTAGATCTACTCAATTTGTTTAATTGATAATTATATGCAAAATATTTTAGCTTAAATATTTTAAATATAAAATCATTATTTTTTTTAAATAGTGAGTGTTAAATTTTATTTAATTATAAAGTATTCAAATAATAATAATAATAATAAGATAAAAATCCTATAACTTCTCTTCCTAATAAAATATGTTATTATTGAAATGAATTATCGACAAAAATATTACACATTTTGCTAGGCTTGGATTCGAACCTGCGTCCTCTACAAAAATTCCGAGCTGTGAACTACTGCGTTAACCTGCTACGCCAGCAGGAACTCGATTCTGTTCCTTCTAAATTGAAGATGTCCGAAAAACAGTTGACACATACGCAATTGTCTCAAATTCGAGTTCTAATCTAACAGAAATAGTTTTGAGTTTATGATACTTTTTTTTTTTTTTCAAAGAAAAGCAGCTACGATTTAACAGGCTAGTTTCCCAATCTTTGTGTGTAACTATTGGCAATTCATAACACTTTTAGCCTCAAATCACTGTATCTTCTGTGTGTAATATCACCAAAACTATATGACACCCCGAAATAAAGTATATCTAGCTCTTAATATCGACACAATAAATTTTTGAATTGTTAATAATGCTGAAAGAGCCAAATAATATTAATTTTGTGAAAGAAAAGCTTGTTTACAGTATGATCGAATAGCAGACGAATTTAGGACAACTTCTACCTGCAATTTGATAGTTCAACTGAGCGAGCATCTTTGCGCATGTGCAGCGCGTCCAGGGTTGTAAAAAACCCGAGTTTTTTGTTAAAAACTCAGCCCGGGCAGGTTTTATTAAAAAACCTGGGTTAAATGGGCAATTTTCCCTGGGTAAATTGGGTTAAAATGCCAAAATGTGGACTATGATTCCACCTTCCTCACAAATAATAATCTTCAGGGTTGCCGCTGTATAGGGAAAACTGGAAAAACTGAGGGAATTTAAAAATGAATATTAAAAACGAGAAATTTTACTAAATTTTGGCACTTTGCAAAATTTATCCATCGAAATTTTGAAAATTCTCAGAGGAATTACTGAGGGAAAATTTATTTTTTTGCTTAGGAAAGCGCAAGGAATTTGTCGAAATAAGTGGCAATCCTGATCTCAAATTCAATCTTTGTGAACACTTCATATTCTAATAGATGGGAATGACTTCATAGTCTTAATAAGGATCTCAATAATTTTCTCTGTTCTTAAAATATCCCTTTAATTTAAATAATAAACAAATTTTAAATTGCAAAACCATCAATTGTGTGTTATTTAATAAAATATTATAGCTTTCTCCTTTGAAATTATTATAAGATAGCAAATGTTGATAAAAAAAACATCTTACAACAAAAAAATTTCTTAAATGTATATACAAGGTGTCCACTCTCAACGGTGTCCAATGGCTAATTCCTAAACCATTAGTCATAGACATATAGTTACAATTACAAAAAATGTTTTAAATTGAAGCAAAGAAATATTTAAAAAGCGATTTGGGTTGACAAAAACATTTCTTTAAAAATTACAAAATTTAAGTTTTTATACAGCCCCCAGGTTATATTTAGTAAAATTTTCCTATTACACTGACAAGTAAGACAAAAAAATTCCTGTTCATATAACACTAAAATTGGCAATTGAGTTATGAAACTTTAAAAATGCATGACTTATACCACTTTTCGGCATCTGAACACAAATGAGTTTGGCCATGCTTTGAGGGGTTATATACTAGGTGCTTAAAATATTCGAAGAACTTTTCATATATATCTGCGCTTTGAAAAAAATAGCACAAGTGTTACAATTGAGTTCACTTTTATTAAGTTTCAGAATGGCTAAAATTATTGTACATATGTTTTATTTTGTAAGGATTTGAGACTCTTTCTTTTCATGATTTCTTTTAACAAATATTATGTTATTTTATTTAACTTCAACGATCGTATGTATGTTTTCCCAGTTCAAAATTTGTACTCGAAATTTAACTCATTTTCAAATATCTGATCGAGATTAAATTTTACGTATATACTGATGTAAATCCGATGACAATCTAATATTATTATGATTTTCGGTGGTTACCGTTCATACTTTTTTACAGGATAACACACAAAATTTCGAATAGATTACCGCCAAGAAGTTTAAGAAAAAGTTTTACATTAGATAACACAAGACTGTTATGGTTGTGCTTTTTAACTTTTATGTATTTTTTAGCACTGAATCTGAGAATTACCTTAATTTTTAAAAATCATCTCAGGATGTTTTGCAAATCATAAATTCTCAAAGTTAAAAAATAACAAAAATCAGATACTATAAAATAGAGGAGATGGCTGAGTTTTGTTAACTTTTGATAATTGATTTTTGTGTACTTTTTAGCACTGAATCTGAAAGTGACCTTCATTTTTAACCATCACGTTATAACTTTTTTGCAAATCATAAATTTAAAAGTAAATTGTAAAGTTAAAATATAGCAAAAATCTGATATTATAAAACAGATGTAAAACATTTTTTATTTAATTTTCCTGACATGATGGTTAAAAATGAAGGTTATTTTCTGATTCAGTGGCAAAAAATAGATAAAATAATTTAATAAATATAATACTCTTGAAGCTAATTGAATTGTTTAAATTTACGTTTTAAATTAAAAGCTAAAATGTTTTAAAACTATACGGTTCCCAATCTAAAAGTGCAAGTAAATTAGTACAAATATATTTTCTAACATTCAAAGATCTGAATAAATAAAACAAAATAACCATAAACTATTAACAAATACATAATTTGTTCCTTTCCAGAAATATATTTAAAAAAAAAAAACGGATTTTTTTACATGGGTTTTTTTATAAAAAAAAACTCAGCCCGGACGGGCAGCTGGGCAGGTAACCGGGCAGCTACCCACTACAACCCTGAGCACGTCACTCCAAAGGCAGACTTGTAGTACTTATATACTGTGCATGCGCAACAGTAGAATTTTAAATTAAAATTACGGCTAATTAATAAAATATTTGATCAAACGAATGTACGATAACAAATCTGTGGCCAAATATCTTTCATTTAAAAAAAGATTGGTGTAATTTGATGCAGTAGTTTCTTCTCACGGACTGTCGAAAGAAAACACTTAGCATTTTAAATATATAGATTTTATGAAACAGTGTTTCATATTATCTGCCACCTCTCCCCCTCTTAAACAATAACAAAGCTTATTTTACTGATACTGTTACAGTAATTTTTTTCTGTCAAGTTTTGATGGGTTTCATCTAGTAGATATTTAAAGAATCTTAAGATGAAAAATTTTGGCGTAATATAAGTATGATTGCCAACATTCCAAATATTTTCAGAAGATAACATTCATGAGTCTTTTGAAAAAATCATGAATGATGGCAAATAAGTATAAGGAATAAACTGAACAAAAAACTATGGTGACAAGAGTAACTTAAATGCATCTATCTTTTCTTTCCATGAAAACGTTATACAGTAGGCTCCCTTAAATTCGCACCCCTAAAATCTGCGAATGCCTAAAATCGGTGGGTTTTTTCAGATGTAAACAATGAAATCTACAGTTAAGTTGCAGGAACAAAATTCAAGATGGCACCGAAATCAGCAACTACAGCAATTTTTTTAATTAAATTTTTTGTTAATCATTCTCTTTTGGCTATTACAGCTGATTTATTACTAAATAAATTTGCATTACTTTTGATTTTGATATAAATTAGCATATCTATATAAAAAATTCCAGGGCTCGAAATGGAAAAATCCACCAACCGGAACGCTATTTTAAAATTATTGTTTGCGGATTTTTTTTTTTTTTTTTTAAATTATAGACAAATTTATTTCTAAACATACAAAGCAGTATAAGAAAAGCATTCAAGACTCAAAATAACAATGAAAAAAGTTACAGAAAGCGCAAGAAGCTATATATACTGTTAATAGCATTAACACTGTTCTCCTTGCTTCTTTCCCTATTTTTTATGTCATCACTAGTTTGAAATACTGGTCTTTTGTTTACTTTATACATATTACATTTAACTACAGTTACATTAATAGTTTACTTTTATTCATCTTTATTTATTTAAATATGTAACTTACTTACCTTTAATTTATTTCTGGGATGTTTACTTCGTAAACATCATTACGCCTTGTTGTTCTCCGTATGTAAAACCATTCAGGGTTCATTAACCGTTCCAAGAACGAATAATGACGTATCGATCTTATGATCACTTTACCACTAGATGACAGCATAGGACTTTTGGAATCAAATTGAATCGATTTCATTGGTAATAATTTAATATTTTTCTAAATTTTTATTTTACATAATTATTTTAATAATAACTTACTTTTAAACTAATAAATTATTTTAATGTTTCACTTTATTGTAAGCATTCATTATAATTTCCCTTGCTTAACTGCCAATCAAATTAATGTTTCAAAAATGGAAACAAATCAATGACCAGAAATCTACAAATTTCTAAAATCTGCACAACCTCTGGTCCCAAGCTGTGCGGATTTGAGGGAGTCTACTGTATTAAATAAAAGAAAAACACGTATATTTTTTAAATTTGTTAAATATTTGGAGACATGAATATTTAGCATTAAAAAAATAAATGATATTGTGGATAAATACTTATTTTAAACAATATAAACAACTTTTTGAATAATATTAGTTTAAATATCGCGGCCGTGTTAGGCATCCCGATGCCGTAAATAATGCCAAACGCCCAATTTATAATAATCTACATCATATCACATCTATTCCTCTTCATTTTATCTTAAAAACTTTAAAAACTGTACAATTATAATGTTTTAAAAATAACCAGCTACCAACAACAGATTACCAGTATAAACAAACGAACACTGTTGCCATTCTGAAGCACAAATTCCAAATCTAGAAACAAATGAACGACTCTTTGAGCGATTCATTAAAAAAGTATGGCTAACATCCAATTTTGCTTTTAAAATATTTGTAAAAGCATATTAAAGCCTTTAAATATTTTGAAATGCATTTGTCACTTTTGTTTACTTTTATAAGCAGTAAGTTTGTGACATATTAAGTTCTAATGAAGAAATCCAATGAAGACTTGCCATTGAAAACCACAAAGAAACAAATCAATGACTCTTGGATTGCTTCATTAAAAAAAAATTAAACAAGGCAGCGATTCCCATGCATTGACTAAGCTTTATTTCAACATTGTTTTGACACCATTTATCAGCAATCAATATAAATGAAGGAACTTTTGATTGAAATTATAGTTTTTTTATTTTAAAAAATACAAGGTGTAACATTTTAATTACATTTGATAAGAAATATAAATTTTAATTATAATACAAGCAAATTTCAAGTAGATATAAGTTAAGCTCTTAAAAATTAGTAAAATTAAATTAATATTTTACAAAAGAATCAATAATTTTGTTTTTTACTTATATGGAATGAATTTTTAAAGTTACATAGCTGAAGTTTTTAAAAATTGATCTTGCATTAAATCAATGCGTCCTGCATATTTCCTATAAAAAACTACAATTTTAACAAAAAATTCCTTTGATTATATTGGTGCCAAATCCATATTTAGAAACGAAACATAATGCTCCATTAATCGATGAGTAAAACCGCTGCCCTGGTCTACTCCTAATAGAAAGCGGTTTGTTGAGTACTCCATTATTGAGATTCATTCATTTTAATAAAAATAATATATTTAAAAAAAGAAAAAACTTTAATATTTAATTTTTATATTTTGTGAAATTTTCAGAAATTGTGTTTCACTTTGGTAATTATTATTATTGTTGCAATAAATACTGCAGTTGGTTTTGTCCAATTGTTGAACTATTTCAGAAATTAAATATTGAGAAAAACAAAATATACACATATATATATATATCCTCAGCATTTGTGTTTTTAGCAGGGTTTGCGATTTTTTTTTTAAAAAATCAAAAAAATCGGATTTGATTTAAATCAGATTTTTTTTATTTAAATCAGATTTTTTTTATTTTTTTTAAAAATTCAAAATATAATTTTAAAGCTACACATTTTAAAGTAAATTACCCTTCACAAAATCACTAAAATTAATAATAGTAATTAAAAAAAAATTTATTTCTAAAAAAAAACATTCACTTGGTTAATTTGAAACAAAAACACTTGTGTTTTATCAGCACTTATACTAACTGTAATTTAAAAAATATTCTACATTACATAAAATATCTTCTATATTATCTTAACTTACCCATTTAATAAAACAAAAAATCACATATGTATACTTCATTACTAAAAGTTAAAACTTTTTTTTTTAAATCAAATTTCTTTATTAAAATCTGGAAATATAAAAGATAATGTAAGCATGTTATTCAGAAGAAAAAATATGAATTTTGAAACATGTGATTGTGGAACTAGATACTTATTTGTATACATTCTTTTAAACAAAATATTTATTCTGGATTACATATAATACTCTGGAATGTATAAAAAAAATATTTAATGAATTTGACGAATATACTCAACACATAAAATCATCAGGATTATGTTATAAATTTCAATGAGTTTGAAAAAATTATTGTTTGTTATTAAACTGTTTGAACAGGAACACCAATTTTCCTGCTTTATCAGTTCCTAAACGATTACGGAGTTTAGAGTGAACTAAACCAAAAGTTGAGAAGATTCTCTCAACAGATGCTGAAGAAGCTTGTGCAGTAAATAACTGCGAAATCATTCCTATAACATTTTTTCCAGAACCATCATTCTCAGCAATTTGTGACTTCCACCAATCTATAGGATTTACTTTATTTACAATATCAGAATCAAAAAGAAATTGATGAAAAGGTTCTGATTTTGCTTGAAATTTCATTAAAGTAGGCACTACTGATTGAGAATATTTTTCTTTTACAAAAATTAAACATTCTGATTTTTCAGCAGCACTCAATTTAATTCCTGCATAGCGTGGATCTAACAGATATGCTAGAAAATGTGGTGGTCCTAGTGCTTGATTGTAACAGGTTGAAAAACTCTTCAAGCATGTTTTATCAAGATTTACTTCTGTAAGTTCTTCTTGCAAGTTTTTCCAGATATCAACAGCTGTTGATATAGTGCAATCCTTCTGTTGCATTTTATCAAAGCTATAGAAATTGGTTTTAAACGCTTTAGAAGGTCCTCGGCATTCCGTTTAATTCCAAAATTTGTTACCTTGTTATAAACAATGCTATCAATATTACAGCGATTTTCTTCGCAAACTGAAAAAAGAATTGGCCAGTTTTTTAAATATGCAGATACACAGTCAGCCATAGTATTCCAACGGACTTCTTGTGGTATTATTAATTTGGATCCACCAGCTTCTCTATATTTTGCCTTTGCAAAATGATTGTTTCTGAAAAACTTAACAATATGTAACATTTGTTCCTTAATATTTGAAATATTTAAATCTTCTGCAAGCAAATTTAACAAATGTGCAGAACATCCATATGTGATCAAATCAAAATCTGGGTTACTTTGACTTTCAGTGCGCATATCCTTTACATTGTTAGCATTGTCTGTTACAACACTTCGCACAATGCATTTAAATTCATTTTCACATTTTATCATACAATTTTTTACAACTTCTATAAGGTATTCGATTGTATGTGGGCAGCCAGATGTATCAATAGTTTCTAATAAATAATTTTCACCTTTCTTATTGGTTACAACAGCACATAATATTGGTTCATTATGAACGTTTGACCATCCATCTATACTTAAGTTTACTATTTGTCCACTTAAATACTCAGAACATTTTTCTTTCTCTTGACTATAGATATTGTCAAGTAATGATCCACCTATTTCAACTTCATTGGGAGCTGTATATCCTGGTCTTAAAGCTGAAATCATCTTTTTAAATTGAGGGTGTTCCACATGATGAAAAGCAGAATTGGTTGCATAAATATACCTAGTAATTTCTTCATCTAACATCTGTTTTTGAGTTTTAGAAGTCTTTATCACATAAGAATTCATATTCTTCTTAGAATCATTTTCCTCTTTGTGGGTTTTCTTCCAATGTCTAACACTTCAGTTTTCACATTAGTTGATGTTGATGCACCAGTTTCACTTGTGATGATTTTTTCATATAACTGATTGTCGTCATCATCCTTTTTATCATAGGATAAACATTGTTCCACATGCTTTTTTAATCTTGCCACTATTCCAATTATAACTTTTCCACAATTCTTGCATTTTGCCTTAACACCTTTTCCTGAAAATGTAGGTTCTTCATTAAAATATATCCAAATGTCATCCTTTTTTCTACCTGCCATTTTCTAGCTAACTTGTGCCAAGTAACTAACCCAACTACTAAACACTGAATCTTTCACAAACTAAAAACTTCCTTATCTGTGGAATCTTTTCTCAGACTATGAAATCATGCCTTTTGACCAACAATACAGTGCAGTCCAGGTATTCATTCCAGGATTATAAGAAACCTGTTTGAGATGCTATCACAATAGCAATGGTATGCTATTTTCCCTATTCTGTTACTTATTCATTATTGTAAATTTACTTTGACTAAACCAGGCATTTAGAAATCTTAAAATATGAGAACAAAAACAGGGGGGAAAAGGTGTAGAAAGAATTAGGCCAGTTAAAACACTATAAGAAAAAGCACTCTGAAATAACATATCCATGCAGTTTTTTCTCTACTAGGATAATGTATTTGATTACTACAAAAATTTTAAGATTAAAAGTGTATTGTAAAGTAATTTTAAATGTTATTTTATTTTAAAGCATCATTTGTGATTTACTTTTCAGTTAAAAAAAATAAAAAATAAAATAAAAATAAGTTTGAAATACAATAATTTTTACATTAATTTATATTTAAATTATTTTTTAAACAAATTTTTTGTTATTAAAGACTTTAAAAATTTTAGTTATTTTAAATTTATAAATAATTAAAATTGAAATTATATTAAATATATATGTATAAACATTCAGACTATTTCTACCATGAAATCAATTTTATTTTTTAAATATTTCCATAAATAAATTACATTGAAAATTGAACAATTTGTTATTTACATATGCTTGAGGACATAATGAGATACCTATATAAATATCAGTAAAAGTAATTTTGAATGACCTATATTTAAATTTCAATGACCTATATTGAATCTGAAGTTTTCATATCCTCAAACTACACAGTCACCTTAAATACAGAAAGTCTGTTTCTGTATTAAAGAAAAAAAATAAGATTTACTTTCTAATAGGTGAATATATGACTAATCTTTTAACATTTTTCAGGTAATATTCTCTACTTTTAATTTAAGATTTTTGATTTAAAATTTAAAGTGTAATATTTGATTTAAATAAATTAAAAAAGCATACATTTTGAGTTCTTAGTCATTTCTTAAATTTACAATGTATTTTTGATTAAACAAATGTTTTACAAACATCTTGACCTACGTTTGAAGTATTTTTTAAAAAGTTGATTTAAATCAATGATTTTTAAAAAAAAAATCAGTTGATTTAAATCAAGCTGATTTAAATCAACGAACCCTGGTTTTTAGAAATCATATGTCATTTTTTAAATGTGCTTTTCTATAATACAAACCTATCAATAATAAAATCTTCATTCTGTTTGTTTGTTTGTATGAAGTCTTATGAAAATGAAACGCAGATTAATATTCCATCATTTTTATGGGGGTTATATACTAGTAATATATATATTATTTAATACATTATTATTAAAATACATTTTTATATTTAATATAGAACACTTTTAAAAAATGTAAAGGGGAAAATGACTAAATGAAAACATCAAATTACTTTTAAATATTGATTAACATTTATATTTTTTAATATATATTATCACTATTGCATGCAATCATCAATTTTGAAATACTACAACAACCATTCCCCCTAAATCCTGTAATATAATTGTGTTTTACATTTTAATATATAAATAAATTAATGACTCAATTCAACAGAATGCTTTATCAAATTAAATTGGTATATATCCTGGCAACAAAAAATATCAAATAAAAGATGTACAGTCAGCCAAAACAAAAATAAAAACACAATCTATTATAAAGGACAAACGTGTCTGTGCGTAACACTGACATCGTTTCAAGGTTGTTATGATTTTGCCCAACCCAAAAAACCCGGGTGGGTTTTTCAAAATTTCAACTTTAAATTACATTGGTAATATATTTCTTAATATCAGTACACCATTCGTAAAGTTTATTATCCCCCACCCCAAGAAAAAAAAAGTCTTAATTCTCTCAATGACAATTTTTAAAACAAATAATTGCAACTTAATTTTTTATAAATGTGTAACTATCACAAACACTAAACTAATTTTTTCCCATTAAAAAAAATATTTTGATATATATATATCTTTGATACATAATAATGTTCTTGGAAATTCTTCCTCATTGTCCTAAAGTGTGAGAGGGAGAGGAGAAATACAACTCAAACCTCCCAAAGAAGTTACTCCAGTAAAGGGATTATAGAAGGGAGGGGGGGGGGGGTGTATATATTATTCTGTTCCTGAAAATTCATCCTCATTGTCCTTTCATTAAGTGAGAGAAGAATGCCTAAGAAAGAATATAGCAACACATTTTGGAATGCAAACCACTCAAAAATAATAATAATAATAATCTTGCAATCAAACATTAATCAATGTGTTTCAGAATTCAATTTTCAGAATGAATTTTTTTGAGAGAAAATATTTATTATATATAGGTAATCACTTCAATAAAATGAATAAAGATACTTTATCCTTAACAAAATATTTGTTTAAAAGTTCTGATTAAGCACTTGTATTAGTATAGTACTTTAATGATAATTCCATTGCTAAATGATTACTAATAATCAATTTATCTAACAGTAAAGCATAATTTTGATTATTGTCATTGATTTATGTATTTTTGTAATCAATTAGTTACTTTAAATTGTATTTAGTAGGAAATACATTTTTTCAAACATTCTGAACCACCTCCCTTAACTTAAAAAACCCTGATGAAACCCAAAAAGATCTGATAAAACCCAAAAAACCTGATTAAAAAAAACCCAGTCATTTAAAAACCTTGCATCGTTTTGACAGTGGTAACAGCAGAGAATTAAATTTAACATTTATTAATTTTTATTGAAATTTTTAAACTTCTAAATATCGCACATTTTCAATTTTTACACCATAGAATAGGGGGGGGGGGGGGAGACAAAATGTACTTTCAAATGCAATTTTTTGAAAAGTATATTGCAATTTATTTGAAAACTATCACAATTTACTCAATTCTCAGTTTTTAAATTAATTTTCAAGTATGAATTTTTTTCAAATCTACCTCTATTGTGTGCAGACAATTATGAAAGATAAATCCATTTGCATTTAAATTAATACAAATAGCTCATCATTAGATTCCAGCTTACATTCCATAACGAAATTAAAGCATTCATCAATGAAAATAAAACGAACAACAAAATATAAATAAAACACAAATTTAAAATGTGTAATTGAATTTCACGCTTAATCCACTGAAATGAACACAATCAAAAAGACTGATAGTAAATAGAAATCTTTGAAGAGTTCTTTGGGTAACTCCTGATGTGATGCCAATATGAAAATATAGCCTTTAATATATTTCAAAACTTTATTTGAACGCATTATTGCTATTTTTCATATAAGATTTTCATATGATTTTTAGTATTGTTAGTGGGAATTCTAGAAATATATTAAATGTAAAATATCTATTAAAATTTTCCAAAAAAAAATTTAAAAAAAAGTAGACTTGTGCAAGGCTTTCTCACCGCAATCTTTGGGATTATTTGCTGATACGTTTTTCATTTATTGTTGATTAACTACAATTATTTTTATCAAAACTTTTATCTATTTAATGATATACAGTAGACTTCTTCAAATCCACACAGCTTGGGACCAAAAGTTGAGCGGATTTTAGAATTTTGTGGATTTCTGGTCATTGTTTTGTTTACATTTTTTAATTGAATGTAATAATGAAATCAAAATTATAGTGAGTGCTTGCAATATAGTAAAATATTAAAATAATGAAGTAAAGTAATAAACTAAAATGATAAAAAGTAAGATCCTTTTAAAAGTGATTAAATTATTAAAAAGTAAAGGCCAAGTAAATAATACTGGACAACAGTGGTTTTGTCCTAGAGCTAAAATTAGTTGATTCTAGATCAGTTTTTGGTGCTGATTCCAAATATGCTTTCTGTTTATCTCTAGGTGGTCCAGGTTTTGAGAAATTTGAATATTTAAATTTATGCAAATTTAAGCTTTTTTTGTGCTATTTTATGCAAATTTTAGGTACAATATATGTCACATCTAATTACGTTTTCTAAATAATGACTACTTGACTATTTGCTTCAGATAAATGTTACAATTTGCATAATCTTAACATTTATTTATCAGTTATAAAGCCTAATTTGCATATTTTTCAATGGTGTAATGTTTACATCACTATCAACTTTAAAATAGTTGCCACAGAATTGATGTAATGTTTTTCTAGACTAGATTTCTATGCTGATTTCAAATCTGCAGTCTGTTTTCTTATGTCATGTCTAGATTTTGAGTAAGATGAATTTCTACTTTTGCAAGGCATTAACACAGGTTTGATACAAGATGCTTTTTAGGGGTGTGTAATTCATTGAGAGGTGAACAGGGTCAGATTCATATCAGAGACAAACAAAAATTTATATAATTGAAAAGAAAAACAATAAGTAGTAGAATCTATCCTAACTAGTTGAAGTTTATCATACAAAGCATCATAAAAAGCTATTTCTGGCTTTTTTGACCAAAAACTAAAATTTTACTTCTTTCAAAAACTAGATGTGATAGAAGAAAACAGATACACGATTTGAAATCAGCTCAAAAAACTGGTTTAGAAACATATTAGCATACTCGTGCAGTAGAAATATTTGAACGTCAAGAAACATTATTAGAAAAACATGAAAAATATGCAAATTAGGTACAATATTTCACAGTCACATGTCAGTATAATCTCAGAAACAACGTTTTTGTGAAGCAAATTAGGTAGTAATCATAACATAAAACAAAAAACCCTGTCTGATATTGCTTTATACCTTAAATTTTCAAATTGTATAAAATTTACTAAATTTGCAAATATCTCTCAAACTTGACGTGCTAGAGTAAATCTAAAACTAGATTCGGAATCAGTACAAAAAACTACATAAAAACAACTAATTTCTGTTTTAGGACAGAGCAAAAGTTCAAATTTGTTGACCAGTGTAATTAATAACGTATAATTAAATATGCATAATAAAGATGAGATACGTTAACCTTGAATTATTCAATAAAACTTTCCTCATAAAGGTACCCTATTAATTCACATCAAAATCATAAAGTAAGGAAGTTTTATTTCAGGTTTAGCCAGTCTTAATAATAAAAAAAGCTTGATTAATACATAAATATATTTGGTAAAAATATTGTGATTAACAGTGATACCAGCAATATCTTGACTTTTTTTTGGAAATAAATTTATACTTCCTTCATGAAAAATTATGAGTTCAGTCATATTATTGAAAATTATATTAAAATACATATGGAATGATATCAAAACCAAAAAATTCTGCAATTTTGTTCCTACATCTGAATTGAAAGTTTCATTGTTTACATCTGCAATAATGCGCAGATTTTAGAGTTGTCGATTTGGGAGAGTCTACTGTATAAGTATACTATGTCCAAAGCCGCTTGCAGAACCTTTCAAAAAATACCTCATTCATCATTATATGTGAAGAAAAAAAGGATATTAACATAAGAAATAATTTAAAAAATAATAATAAATTCTTAAAAATTTAATATGAACATCTAAGTTTAGCATCATATTTGAATTTTTTGGCAAATTTTGCCTAATGATACCAAATATGAAATCACTTGATAAAGAAGTTCAAGAATTATGCACATTTAAAGTTCTGAACTGCTAATGTAAAATTATTTATTAATAGCAACAAAACGAATTGAAATGTGTGTAGTTTTTTAAACATAACTTAAAACTACTTGGAAGAATAAAATGATATTTTAGATTCACATACTTGAATCTTCTAGAATTTGATTTCAGTTCAAATTTTTAAAAATTATACCATATCCGTTTTGAATATTTTCATAATTTATATGAGGACATGAGTTTCAAACCTCACTTTATCCAAAATTTAAGAAATCATGTTTTCTGTATCAATATATTTTATTGGTAAACATGCACCGAAAAAACACTACAATCTTAAAAAAAAACTAGCTTTATCCAATATTTCTGGCATTATAAAATCTTGGTTTGTAATGAAAAACAATGTTCTGACATTGGTATAGACAAACCTTACATCAATATCATAAAGAAGATTTACAAGAAAGCAACAGCAACATCCGTTTGGACAAAGCGAAGATCAAGCTTGGAAGAGGGGTAAGACAAGGACACACTATTTTGCCTATGCTTTTTACTGCTGTCTCAGAAAATATTTTCAAGAAGCTGGATTGGGGATTAGAAAGATTAGCAAAGGGATTAGAATAAATTGGGAGCATTTAAGTCATCTCTGATTTGCTGACGACATTTTAATTTTCAGTAACAGCCATGAATTGGAAGATACGCTAAAACATTTGGCAGAAGCTAGCATTAATATGGGATTAAAAAAAGTAATAATTCATATATATATATATATATATATATATTATAATGTGGCCTTCTGCATATAATTCTTCACTTGGTCCTTTGTAATAAATGGGTATGACATACCTGGTGTACAGCATCACTATCTAATGTCACAGATGCCAGAAAGCAAAATGGCTAGCTAAAATACAATTTTTTCCAATTCCCTCAAGATGCATATCCTTAATCCCTAGAACTTTCTAATTTCAAAAACTTAAAACTTTTGAAACTTGCACCACTGAAAACAATTACATCTACTTAAAAAATGGATGAGGCTTGCTATAAATTATTTACAAAAATTCATTTTTTTTTGGGGGGGGGGGGGCAAAATAAGAGGTTTGAGTAAAATAACTAAGTTTATTCCATACTGCAAGACACATTTTTAAAACTAAACATCTTACATGAAAAGCTATCTTACAATAAATAATAGTCAATCACAAATGACCGGCACATGCTGGTGCTATTTTGCATAAATGCTTCAAAATTGACTTGCATGGGTAATTAACAATGGATAATTTTAATCTTTTTTGTTGGGGTATTGAAAAATATCCCTAATTTTTGTAAAATGATTTTGTCAGGCAGCCACTAATGAAAAAAAAAATAAATTACTAGATATTAAACCTGTTATTCAGATGCAGTTAATTTTAAAATATACAAAAGAATGAAAATCTGCAAAAGAAATTCAATGAAGACAATTTTTCCTTATATAATTGAAATCTATGAAAAACTTTTGCAAACATAGATGTTAATAAATCCAAGACTATAGGAACTCTTCATGTGTGTTCTGTGTTGGAAAATGGTGCACTTTTGCCCACTATCTGTCACTCTTATCTTTTCAAAGATTTCCATAAGATTGAAAATATGTGGATTAAGTAATAAATTAAAGCTTAATTCAGTTAAGAAATAATTCATTATATATTATAAAGAATAAATGTAAAAGATAAAAAAAAAATAACATATTAGAAAATTTTAATCAAAAATAGGATTTAATTAAGGAATTTTGAAAACTGACACTAAAGAATTTTAAATCTACTAAAAACTTACTTTGGCAAGCGTTCATTCTTTGAACAGGAAATTTTTTCAATGACAATTTTGTCATTTTCAATAGCAGACAGGACTTGTTCAGAAAGCTTGAAAAGGAAAAAAAAAAAAAAAAAAAGAGTATGCATTGATTATTTTTTTTATGTAAATGTAGTAATATTAATCATAAAGAACAATCAGTTTTCTATATGCAATCAAAATCAATGAATGGGGGGAGAGAGAGAATCTAGAATATCTGCAATGAAAAATAAACTAATTTAAACTTCCTTCATTAACAAGCATAACAGAAAACTTCAATACACAAAGCAAAATTCTCATTTTCAAAACATTTGGACTTAATTTGATAGCACCAATAAACACTTCACTATCAGGGCATGCAACAGATATGAGGCACCGAGTCAGATAGTCCCCATATACTGTACATATTATAATCTATCATATACATTGAAACAAAGAATGGAGAGAAAGGAGAAATTAAATTTTCTTTAGAATAAAATTAAGGAATACATTTTGAATATTTATCACCAAAATAAGGGCTTTATTTGCTTGCATTTGGGTGAGATTTTCTCCAGTACCTCTACAAATAATATCAGGTAACC
The DNA here is from genome assembly GCA_963932465.1 of Maratus speciosus. Taxonomy (NCBI): domain Eukaryota; kingdom Metazoa; phylum Arthropoda; class Arachnida; order Araneae; family Salticidae; genus Maratus; species Maratus speciosus. The sequence continues at coordinate 369,825,260 of OZ010787.1, read as the reverse complement.
AAAAAAAGTTGTCGTTTTTTATGAAACGACAAACGTTAAAGAATGTTACATGCAATGGATAATAGATGGCGCTACAATTACCGAAATATGTTAATCAAGATGTAATGCAGAGTCATCGCATATAAAGAGAATTTGAAAGGTTATCTCGTAACAGTAAAAAAATGGACGTGAACAAGAGTATTCCAAACTCTATCATTTGTGCTTCTATGTTGTATGAGTTTAAACTTGGAACAAATTCTGTGCACACGGCTCAAAAAATATGCCAAGCCATTGGAGAAGGTTGTATCAGCACTTGCACCATCCAAAAGTGGTTTAGGAAATTAGCTGCTGCCAATGAGTTGCTGAAAGATGTTCCATGAGCAGGGTAGCCATATGTGAAGGAATGATGAGGAATAAAAGGCTGCAATCGAAGAAGATTCCGCTCAAACATGTGAGATGTTAGCAGAAAGTTTTGCCGTCAGCGGTGAAACTATCCGTTTACATTTGCATCATCTGGGGAAAGTGTACAAGCTAAGCAAATGGGTACCTCATCAACTGACACCTGCCCAGAAGCTCAAGTACCTGAACATTTGTTTGGGATTACTGCATCGCCATCAAACGGAACCATTTCTTGGCTGTGTAATAACCTGTGATGAGAAGTGGCTGTTGCACAGCAATCTTAAAAGATCGTATCATTGGTTGTCAGCCACTGATGCTGTGCCGCAGACCACGAAACCCAAGATCCATCAGCAGAAGGTTGTACATATGGTGAACAGCAAATGGAATTGTTTGCTATGAATTGTTATCACCTGGTCAGGCGATTACTGTGAATGTTTATAGTGACCAACTGCGTCGAGTTCACCAATCACTTTTAAAGAAACAACCAGCTTTGGTGAACTGTAATGGTGTTCTTTTCCTACAGGATAATGCTAGGCTGCATGGTATGCGTGTGACCTGTGTTAGCCCTATTTGGTCCTTGATACTTATGCACAAAGTGGTACTTATCTTATTTAATTTTATTTCTTCAGTATTTTTTTTGGCTATAAGTTTCACTTATTCAAATATAATTTCGGTGTTTCCTTTTTCCATTTTATTGTTACATCGCCACGCACGCTTTTCAAATATTCGTTCCTGATTCCATTGCAAATTGATTCTCATCTTCAGCTTTTCCATTTCCAGTCACTACTTTCGTTGCCATACACTTGCTAACAAGGATAGGGTTAAAGATATATTTTTGTTTTTTCCCAGCTCTTCTGTGTAGTGTTTAAGTATTTAAAAAAGAAAAAAACCTTTTTTTTTTTTTTTTTAGTAACCACCACCATATAAAAGTTTACTTCTGTTTAAAGTTCTAATTTGTATCTTAAATACTGCTTATATCTTATAGTTAATCATTTTTAAAGTTTAAATTCAATAGTACAGTACTTACAGTAAGTGTACATGCTTGTTTACCATTTTCAGCATGTGGTTGGATGGTTGGTGAAGTTAATTTTCTGTTACTTTCAAGTTAACCTTTTATTTTCTGATTTGTTGTTTCCAGTTATGTCATTTTGTTCCAGTGGATGTGTCCTACTTATTGAAAACTTTATTTACTTTATTTTGGCAACATTTATAATTCAAAATTTTCTACTGGTTGGTTGGTTGTATTGGGTTTTATGGCGCAAAGTCCCATTAGAGACATGCTGCGCCAATCAAAATTTTCTACTGTGTTTGCAATATATATTTGGCAAGTTGTCTTTTCTAATCAGTTCAACATGTGGGTAGTATTAGAGAGCTGTTTTTAGGAGATATTTAGTTTTAGTAGCAAATGTTTACTTATTTTAGTGTTATGTGCAGTATGAATTTGTTTATATTTTGTGATGCTTATTCTAAGATGATTTTTTTCTGATATATACTACAGTTTTAATAAACTTTTTTTTTCTTCAGATGATGTTTAAATCTTTTAGGCCTCCATCATATAGATACATTCATTTAACAATATGGTAAGCAGTGTGACTACAAATATTGTGGGGGAGTTGTTAATCTGACCCTACACATCACAAGTTGATTGCTTTTTGCAAACTTAGCTCACCCGCATTGAGGTTTTTAATGTTTTGCCGTAAGGCAACAGGGTGATTACTCAATTCAGCGTCTCACGATATGATCATTTTTACAAAGTGAGCGTTTCTCTGCGAGTCTGTGCTGGTGGATATAAAACTATTTAAAGAGACTTTGACTTGCTATTAGGTGCTGGAAAGAACTAGAAAGAGATGGAAAGTTATGAGAATAGTGGAAAATGGACAGAAGTAACGGAAATAGATGAAACGGTTTGTGATATAGTATATGGAAGGAAAAAGTGATGTGTCTATTATTGTTAAAATTATGAATCACATTGTGGCGATATTTCATGAATTAGTTTCTGTTTTTCATTGGTCTTGGTTTATTTAAAGGAATACTGAGACTTAGTGATGATGGTTTTGAACTTCTTTTTTTAAGTCTTCTATTCATCTTTATATGATATGCACATCGGAATTTCATCGTCATTTTTACATTGAAGTTTTTTCTTTCTATTGTAATTCTACATGCATTGTGAAATATGGTATTCTAGTGAAAAGATTAATGCAAACAACGAGTCTACAAAAAATACGAGTTTATTTTTATGATTCATTTCAATTTGAAAGTTCAAACAGAACTTTTGTCTTTAAATGCTGACCATATGTTTATGTTTTAATGCCACCGAATATCATCGTCAACTAATTATGATTACATTTTTATTTACTTAAGTTGTCTTTATTTTATAACTGTGTTTATTTTGTATTATAATTTATTTTATGCTTAATAAACATTAGCTAAATACAAACTTAAATCTGCTTCTCCTTTGAGTTAACACGCTTTTGTCACTGCCTTGCCTAAGTTATTTGTTATGCTTTCACAGCTCTGCGTCAATTTAATATCGGTTTTAGACCGGTCCCAGTACATGGGCCGAACAACCTCTAACACAATTTAGACCCTTGGATGAGAACCGCTTTTGCACCCTCCTTATTCCCCTGACATTAGCCCTTCTGACTATTACCTATTTTTAAGCCTCGATAATCATCTGCACAATCGACAGTTCATACAGTCGAGAGGCTATGGCAATGGAGTTACAGAACTTTTTCAAATCTAGAGGTCATGACTTTTATAAAAATGGAACTTATAAGCTTGTTTTCCATTGAAAAAAGGTTATTGCATGTGAGAGTAGTTATTTTGATGAATAGATTGTATTCTTTCCTATACATTTTGCTGCTTGTTTTCTTTCTGCTAAAAACGACAGAACTTTTTTGGTTACCTGATAGCTTCTAAGTTTTAAGAGGCCCTTTGAGATGGAGTGGTTTGTATTATTTGAGTGAAAAATATTTTGGATTTGCTTTTTTTTCATTTGTATTTTGCTTGAATTTGAACATTCTATTAGCTTTCAAACACTATGCAAACACTTTACATGTTAATTTCAAATTTCATTTTATATATAAAATGAAAAAAAAAAATTTGTCGGCATTTTAAAACTTGATAAAAATTCAATCAAAGTTATTTTTTTAGCTTTTCAAAAAATCCTTTTTATTTTGCTCTTTAAAGATTTTTAAATATATGCAGCATTACAAAAAACAGTTTTGTTTTAAACAGCAAAAAATTGTTAAAAACCTGCCCCCCCCCCAATAGGTCCCTCTTTGTTTTGGAAATAATCAGTGGAAGAGTCTGGAGAAAGGGGAACCCACGGTAAAATGAAGATTTATCACAAGGACTTTCTTTTTAAGTAAGACCATCTTGCCTCCCAGACTTTCAAAATTTTTCTTTGGCTGCTTGTAGGGAGATCAAATAAATCTTTTGGTGTCGAGAACCAAGGTGGTTTAGAAATTCACTTGTAAAGTGATGCAGATTAGATAATCTGTTTTACTAAATATTTAATCATAAGATCAAGATTTTGTGATAGATTAGGGAATAAAACAGAAAAATGGTTTTAATATATTTTTCTCTACCGAAGTCTAATATTTTCAAGGAAAAAAAAACACAATCTCGAATTTATTTATGCTAGAGTACTGCATCTGGGTTAGGTAACTCGATTTTACTCTACCTGACCCGACCTGCAGTTCAGTTCAGATTGACTTTAAATGTTTCAAAGTTTGAATGAGGTTTTTATTCTTGTGGATTGGGTTTGAATTAGCCCAATTTCTCAAAAGAAAGTCCAGAACATCTCCATGTGATGACCATGAATAGTGTTGACTCTAGGAAAAAAGGGCCGTCGGGCAGGAATTTTTCAAAAAAGGAACACTATTCTAAAAAAAGGGAACACTATTCTAAGAAAGGGTACATTTTTTCAAAAAGGAAACACTATTCTAAAAAAAAAGTGCATTTTTTTCAAAAAGGACACACCTGTACCTTGTTCACAAAAAATATTTTGAACTGATTTGGTTAGAGTCCGTAGAATTTGCGATATTTTCCCAGGATTAATTGAATTACCACGGGGCGCATAGGAAGTGTTAAAAAGGGCAGCAGGGCACATTGGAAGGGTTTGAAAGAGCCGCTGGGCGCAAAAAAGAAATAAAAAGGGCCGCCAGGCGCTGTGCCCTGCTAAAGTGGCTTAGAGTCAACACTAATGAAAGAATAGTCCCAATGTAACTCATGCATGTTGCAAGAAGCAACTAAAATAGGTACTCAATGCAAGATGTGAGGTACACTGGCCTCCAAAAAGTTAAGGTACACGGACTAAATGCGTTCGATTGCACACGTTTTGTCGAATATCTACAAAACTTATTGGCGAATTGTTCTTGAACTTCTGGGATGAAAAGAACATGTTTGATTTCATATTTCTCGGTGAAGATTTAGTCGGGGGTACAATTAGGGGGCTAATAATAAATTTAATAATAAAATAATATTTGTGATCACCTATGTAACAGGAAAGTCTGGAAATGGTTTGTCACTGTGGTAAATGACTATTTGGGTCCTATTCAACGTTTGTATGCATTTGTGTAAGCATAGCACTCATATTCGTGAAGATGTTAACGTTTTTGTGAAAAACTCAAACTTTTTTTTTATAACATACAGAGTTTTCAACCAAATTTAACACAACTTTCCAAAAACCTGACAAAGAACAGTAGAAACAGTATACTGCAATTAAAACATGAATATATTGAATATTTGATAAGATATGGGCATTTTTATGAGATAATTTTTAACTGCGCATGCGCGGAAGATTTCAAAATTTTTATTTCATAATTTGGTACTCAGTATTTTGAGGCAACTTCTATAAAAAGTCCAGTCAAATGTTGTGAAAACTTAGGAAGATGTAGTGAGCTGATTGAAAAGTTGTGTAAAACCCTTTTAATAAAGCTATTTTTAGGAAGCAACTCACTATATCGACCCCATCTTTGTGAATTTTCGTGATATTTGATTAGACTTTTTATATAAGTTGCCCGAAATAGCTGACTACCAAATTCTGAAATAAAAATTTTGAAATCTGCCGCACATGCACAGTTAAAAATTATCTCATAAAAATGTCCATATCTCATCAAATATTCAATATATTCATGTTTTAATTGCAGTATACTATTTCTACTGTTCTTTGTCAGGTTTTTGGAAAGTTGTGTTAAATTTGGTTGAAAACTCTGTATGCTATAAAAAAAAAAAAAAACGTTTGAGTTTTTCACAAAAATGTTAACATCTTCACGAATATGAGAGCTATGCTTACACAAATGCATACAAATGTTGAACAGGACTCAAATAATCATTTACCACAGTGACAAACCATTTCCAGTCTTTCCTGTTATATAGGTGATCGCAAATATTATTTTATTATTAAATTTATTATTAGCCCCCTAATTGTACAACCGACTAAATCTTCACCTAGAAATATGAAATCAAACATGTTCTTTTCATCCCAGAAGTTCAAGAACAATTCGCCAAAAAGTTTTGTAGATATTCAACAAAACGTGTGCAATCGAATGCATTTAGTCCGTGTACCTTAACTTTTGGAGGCCAGTGTACAACACTGATGGATGAATGGCATCTGGGACATATGATGTCGTGAACAGTCCTCTTAAGCTGCTATCAGATTCACCAGCTTTTTGAGCAATTTTTGAGCAAACTCTTGACTTCTTCCAACTTTTCGCGAAATATTGTCTCAATACCCAGTGTGATAGTAAACAGCAATATCCAAATTTTTATCCACTACTCTAAAAAAGTCTGCGCTAGCTGCGAGCCCCCCTCCCAACTTTCAACATTTCAGCCAATCAGAGATAAGCGATTGATAAGAATAGGCGAGAAATATTAACAGCTGATATTAGTAGTACTGAGTAGTATTGCTCCAACTTTAGCAATGACAATTGTAACCTTTTTCTCCCTTTGAATGGGAAAAAGTTGGGGTTAAAATCGGCTGAAAAAGTATGTTGCTCGAAAAGTTGGTGTATCTGATAGCAGCTTTAAGAAACCAGGTGGAACCTCACTGACTTTATGACTTACACCTGCACTGGGAGGCTTTCTAGTATGGAATTTTTGTTTCTCCCTTTTCTCAGGTCCACTAATGAATTAAAAAAATACAAAAGAAGAAAAAAAGGAAGAAGGTTTTGGTTCTCCCCTGGAAGATACCCAATCAGCTTGTAAAATGGCTTCTTTGAAGCTGGATCCTGGCAACAATGATTGTTTTTTTCAAAATTTTTAAATTAAAATGCAGAAAATGCTTGAAAACATCTTAAACCATAAAAATTTGGCAACAACTTTTATTCTACAACAGAACTAAATCCTAAATTTTATCTCCTTTATATATACAGGCAAAGATCTCTAATCCACACAAATTGGGACCAAAGGGTGTGTAAATTATAGAATATTGTGAATTAAGAGTAATTTTGTTTTTTTTCTGGAGAATATTTTAATACCATATTCAGTATAGTATAATATAAATATAAAATCTAATAATTTAATATATTATTATCCCAGAAAAGCTCATTTATTAAAGAAGTTATATATTTAAAGAATAATATATATACATTGAAATTTGATATATTATGAAAATTAAGTTTTTTTTTCGCGATCAATTGCCGAAATTCACGTTTTATCCCCGCGAATGATTGACGAAATTTGCAATTTTTTCCCGTGACCATTTGTTCACAATATATTTCAGCAACAGATTGGTAAAATTGGCTATGTGATTCCACGATCTTTTGATAAAATTCGCTATGTATTTCCACAATCTTTTGACAAAATTTGGAATATTTTCCCTCAATTCTTTACCAAAATGTGTGTTTTTTTTGGCGATCGTTTCATGAAAATCCACGATATTTTTCAAAGATCGTTTGACGAAATTCACGATTTTTTTTTTTTTTCCCCATGGTCAATTGCAGAATTCCCTATTCTGTAATCATTTCACTCTTTTTTTCAACGATCGTTTGACAAAATTCACATTTTTTCCTGTGATCGATTGATGATACTCGCAATTTTTTTCTGCAACCGTTTGTCGAAGTTCATTTTTCAGAGATAGATTGGCAAAAATCGCTATGTGATTCCACGATCTTTTGACTAATTTTGAGATTTTTTCCTCGATTGTTTACTGAAATTCTCATTTTTTTTCTGTCATCATTTCGTGATTCGTGATTCGTCAAATTCGTGATATTTTTCAACACATTGGCAAAATTCGAGATTTTTTTTTACTGAAATTACTGATTTTTATCACAATCATTTGTCAAAATTTGTTTTTTTCCTGCAGTCGATTGACGAAATTCGTGACTAATTCCCGATATATACTTCTGCTAAGCAACACGGATTATAGAAAATTGCAGATAATGGGTGTGTGGATTATCGATACTTGACTGCATATAAGTTAAAGTAATAAATAATTACATATTCTGAGATGAAATAAAAGTAGTAAATCAAAATCTATTTACAGTTTTGAAATGATTCAATAGATGATATAAATTTAAAATTACTTTAGAATTGGCAAAATTTAAGCATGGATAAATGTCTTCTTCATATATACGCTTGAAGAATGGACTTTCTTTATCAAAACTAGGATTCTGACGCCAAGCAACAAACTCTTTATTAAATATTGGATCTACCTATAAATTACAAAAACAAAATCTCTCATTGAAGAAGAATTAGGAATGAACTACTGAGTATAAATAATAGAATGAAAAAAATATATACTGCTACAATAGGTTCAAGTACAGTCAGACAAAAAAAGAGAACACCCATTATATATACAGTACTCCATGTCAAAAAATTAGAATAATAGAAAAAAAAAAGGAATTGTGAAAAAAGGTTTTTTATGTATTGCTTATACAAAAAGTAATACAAGATAAAACTTAATATTGTAAGAATCTACATAGTTTGTAGAATCCTTTAGCATAAAAATTAAAGGAAATAATACAAAAATTAAAATAATTATTCACACTTGGAAAAAAAAATCAAGATATTAGAATAACCATTTACCTGGTTGAAAATATTAGAATAATGCATTGTGAATAATATGTAGCTGTTGTTTTTTTAAGGAAAAATAGTTATTCTTTAATATTTTGTAGCATCACCTTTACATTTTGTAATAGCACAAACTCATTTTGCCCAGGTGCTACAAGTGGTTCACAATGTTTTCTGCCCAGCAGGGCCATAGCGACCGCCCCCCATACCACCCATTTGGAAGAGGAGGGCTGGGCAAAGTAAGGGGCCCAGTAATGAGCTATTGTACCTTTCAGCCAAATGTTTTTTTTTAACTTTTAAAATTATTTTTTTATGTATTTTTAATAACATTCTATTTTGTTTTATCGAAATGCATTTTTTTTTTTTTTTCCCCCTTGGTCAAAGATCGTGATCAGATTTAGAAATAGAAAACAGATATGTGCTTTTCTTCTATATCCGCCATTCTTTATAAAAGTTTTTGAAGGCTGTAAGTTCTACTTGCCTATCAATGGGCGAAAAAGGTGAAACAAAAGGCTCAAAACTCCTTTTATACTATTACTTCCTTAAACCAAAACAGATATGCACTTTTTTTCTACAGCAACCATTCTTTTTAAAGGGGCCCAGATGAAAAAAAATTTGCAGGCTCTAAATTCTTTTTGAATTGTCTTTTTTAGGGCCCACTATAAAAATGTAGAAAATTTGGAGCCCAAGATTCAAAACTTTTAAGTCCACTTTTTTATTCAAATTTTTAAAAAATATGCTTTTTAATCTCACTGAGGGACCCAATAAGTTTCAAAACTTCCTTAATACTATTACTTCCTTCAACCAAATGTGCTTCCTTTCTATAGTCATCATTCTTTTTAAAGGTGCCCAAATGAAAGAAATTTTGCACGCTCTTAATACTTTTTAAATTGTCCTTTTGGGGGGCCCCAATAAAAGTGAGGAAAAGTTGCAACTCAAGATTCAAAACTTTTAGGCCCCATTTTTATTATTCAAATGTTTTAAAAATATGCTTGTTAATCTCATTGGGGGTCCCAACAAGGTTCTAAGCTTTAATGCTATTACTTCTTTTGACCAAAACAGATATGTGCTTTCTTTCTATAGCCAGTATTCTCTTTAAAGGTTCCTAGATGAAAGAAATTTTGCAGGCTCTAAATTCTTTTTGAATTGTCTTTTTTAGGGGCCCCTATAAACGGGAGGAAAAGTTGGAGCCCAAGATTCAAAACTTTTAGGCCTCATTTTTTTATTCAAACATTTTAAAAATATGCTTTTTAATCTTGTTGGGGGCCCCAATAAGTTTCAAAACTTCCTTAATACTATTACTTCCTTCAAACAAATGTGCTTTCTTTCTATAGCCAGCATTCTCTTTAAAGATTCCCAGATGAAAGAAATTTTGCGGCTCTAAATTCTTTTGAATTGTCTTTTTTAGGGCCCCCAGGTGAGGAAAAGTTGCAGCCTAAGATTCAAAACTTTTAGACCCCTGCTTTTTAATCTCGTCTGGGACCCCAATAAGGTTCAAAGCTTCCTTAATACTATTACTTCTTTTGAACAAAACAGATATGCACTTTCTTTTTATAGCCAGCATTCTCTTTAATGGTTCCCAGATGAAAAAAAATTTGCAGGCTCTAAATTCTTTTTGAATTGTCTTTTTTAAGGCCCCCTATAAATGTGAGGAAAAGTTGGAGCCCAAGATTCAAAACTTTTAGGCCCCATTTTTATTATTCAAACGTTTTAAAAATATGCTTTTTAATCTGGTTAGGGGCCCCAATAAGTTTCAAAACTTCCTTAATACTATTACTTCCTTCAACCAAATGTGCTTTCTTTCTACAGTCACGATTCTTTTTAAAGGTACCCAGATGAAAGAAAATTTGCAGGCTCTAAATACTTTTTTAATTGACTTTTTGGGGGCTCCCTATTAAAATGAGGAAATTTGGTTGGTTGGTTGTATTTATGTTGGCCAATTATCAACACGAGGTATATAGGCCCTAAGGGGGGGAGTGCCCTTCGTGGGGGTCTTTCTAAGGGAACCTAACCCGTATTAACACTTGGAGAACCAAGGTTTGAAGAAAACCACGAAAACTCTGAACGATTAGGCTGACGGGCGCAATTGGGATCGAACCAAGCACCTCCCGTCTACCAGCTTCGAGAGCAGAACCTCTCGGCCACTGGTAGGGCCTGAGGAAATTTGGAACTCAAGATTCAAAACTTTTTAGGCCCAATTTTTATTATTCAAATGTTTTAAAAATATGCTTTTTAATCTGGTTGGGGGTCCCAATAAGGTTAAAAACTTTCTTAATACTATTACTTATTTTAACCAAAACACACATGCCCTTTTTTTCTATAGCTACCATTCTTTTTAAAGGTGCCCGGTAGGGCTGGACGATATCAGAAATTTAATATTGCAATATATCAATGAGTTAATATCAATATTACTGATATATCGCGATAACTACTGTACGGATCCGCATGCTCTGGCACGTGGCCCGAAGCCCGGCACGGCCCATAGGTCAGGCCTATTTTCGTTTATGGCACTTGGGTCAGACCCAGGCCATACCTTTTTCTGGAAGCTCGGGCCGGGCCTAACTTATTTTTTCTGTACAGAGCCAGGGCTGGTTTCATTCCTAATCTTCACGACCAGAAATTTTCAGTCCTAGTTTTGACCCGGCCCGTATGAAAATCATTGTCTCAGCTCGCCTGGTCCATTCGAAGGTCAGTAAAAATAGGCCTGGCCCAAAAAGTTTAGCAAAAAATATATGCACTTTTAAATCGTCATTATTACATATTTAAACATTACAATTTATTCATTTTAAAGAATAGTAGATTTCTATGCTTATTAAAATATAGCTGAATTAAAATATAGTAAAACATGTGAAAAAGAACCTGCCTATAACGGAACCCTGTTTTAAACCGAAAAACGTGTTTATCCATGTAAAATTAATATACTAATACGTAAGAAAAGAATATATAAAACATTTACTCTTGCTAAGAAGGGAACCTGTCTATAATACATTTTTTTTCTGTGAAATTCCATCTTAGAAGATTTTACTGTATAGTATTTTTCAGATTTTTAACACTTCAATACATGAAATATGGATTAACAATATTAATGATAACTAACACAAAGTAGTAAAAATATCCCTTTCTTCTGTGTGTATATGAACAGTATATCTCATATTATCATTTTCAAACAGCTAATTAACTCCTAAATAATTGTTAATTATAGACATATACCTAAATCCAATTACAAAATTGTTTAAAATGAGGTACTGATTTATTTTTAAAGTTGTATATCAATGAATACATTTCTGAAGAAATATTAAATTTTGCTTTTAAACTATCCCTGTGTCACATAAGTTGTCATAAAATATTCATATACTAACATGAAAAACAAAATATTATGAAACTTTGAATTTCATTAACTTCACATGTTCAGGGCTCCCAACACATTTTATTCTCATAAAAGGAGACCATTTTTATTTAAAAAGGGGACTTTGGGGGACCATTTATATTAAAAAAGGGGACTTTGGAGGACCATTTATATTAAAAAAGGGGACTTTGGAGGACCATTTATATTAAAAAAGGGGGACTTTGGAGGACCATTTATATTAAAAAAGGGGACTTTGGAGGACCATTTATATTTAAAAAGGGGACTTTGGAGGACCATTTATATTAAAAAAGGGGACTTTGGAGGACCATTTATATTAAAAAAGGGGACTTTGGAGGACCATTTATATTAAAAAAGGGGACTTTGGAGGACCATTTATATTAAAAAAGGGGACTTTGGAGGACCATTTATATTAAAAAAGGGGACTTTGGAGGACCATTTATATTAAAAAAGGGGACTTTGGGGGACCATTTATATTAAAAAAGGGGACTTTGGAGGACCATTTATATTAAAAAGGGGGACTTTGGAGGACCATTTATATTAAAAAAGGGGACTTTGGAGGACCATTTATATTAAAAAAGGGGACTTTGGAGGACCATTTATATTAAAAAGGGGGACTTTGGAGGACCATTTATATTAAAAAAGGGGACTTTGGAGGACCATTTATATTAAAAAAGGGGACTTTGGAGGACCATTTATATTAAAAAAGGGGACTTTGGAGGACCATTTATATTAAAAAAGGGGACTTTGGAGGACCATTTATATTAAAAAAGGGGACTTTGGAGGATCATTTATATTAAAAAAGGGGACTTTGGAGGACCATGTCTAAAAATACTGCACTGATTTTTCCTAAATATGCAAGTAAATTTTTAAAAATTACCCCCAAAAATATGTTAATTGGTTATCGTTATAAAGATGAGTCACTAAAAAGTACACTCAGCAAAATATTCTGCTGCAAGAAGATAGGATGTATTCCAACATTCAGTACTCACATTGATAATTCTCCTTAAAGGAGCTTTTAATTTAAATTGATGCTTTATTAAGGGAAGACAAGACTGGGTGCAATCCTATGGGAAATATTTGAGCTTTAAGAACTGTTTTCTCGGAAACTACCTGACCATTTCTGATGAAATTTGGAATCCATATTCACTGGATTATGCTTAAGACTTATGGCAGATCGTTTTATTCTGCGATTTTTTTTATTTTAGAGCAATGGCAATTTTTCAGAAATTTTTTTAAAACTGTCTGCCACATACGTATGCTGTTATCTTATATTTATACTCTACCACAAAAAAATATATATATCAAAATTGCTCAAGTACTTTATGAGATAATGGGATTCTTACCTGAAAAATGTGATTTTTCAGGAGATCCAAAAAACAAATATTGACAATTCTCGCTCTTTGCGAATGACAAATTGAGTTTTCTGATTACGTATCGACAGAACAGACTTTGGGAGTGTCGATAGTCAGTCAAATGTTTGTACACCTTTTTAAAACCTTCTTATTGTCAATCAAAAGATGCCAACTTTTTGTGTTTTGTTTTGTGTTGAACCAGGGTTGTTTGGTTTAAACCACGTTGGTTTAAACCGTGGTTAAAACCATGGTTTTAACCAAATGTTTTTCTTTCATCTGGTTTTTTTCTCTTTTCCCCTAATGTTTGCATTTATTTTACACATTATTGAAAAATGCAAAATCCAAGTTATTCAGAAGCTACAAGAAATTAGAAAAATTAGAATTAATTAGAAGAAAATTATGAAAAGAAAATTAGAAAAATTATGAATTAATAAATTTGCAAAATGACAAATATTTTTTATCAATCAAACTTTTCTTATAAGCTACATAGCTGACTAATTTTTCTAAAATTAGCTGGGAAGAAAAAAACAAGTAGTTTTCTTTCTTCTTTTTTTTTAAGCCTTTTATTTTTAAAAATAGCGAAAATGGCAGGTTTGAGCTAAAAATACATTTTTACTACTTAGATTGCGTCATTAGTTAAGATTTACTACGGATTGCATTATGCCTCAATGATGACATAATCATAAGTAATTCTTTCCATTGGTTACTCTTTGTTTTGTATGCTAATGAATGATTGGCTGTGAGTTTTCTTTGCTGTATGGCTATTAGGTTTAGTAAGCCTTTGTTTTTATTGCATTTCTACATTGGGATTGGGGTTTTGCATTATGATTTTATTCTGTTACCATCAGGGTTGGCACGGTTTAAATCAATTAGTTAACCAACTGTCTTTTTTTTAGAAAAAAATCTAATATATTTTCTCTTTTTGTAATTTAAGTGTTTCAAATTATTGGATATAAATAATTTTCAACTTTTAACATTCTTATCCCAGCAGTCACTGTGAGACATAGTGAGTCTAGGTTATATTTATATGCATGTAGAATGCAAATTGCATGTGTTGATGAACATATTTGACGCTCTAAAGAGAAAATTTAAAACAGGTGAATTTAGCAAAGATAAAATAGGTTAAAAATATTCAATATTTTGAATAAAATATTTTCCTTTAAGAAAACGTAGATTATTTATAATTAATAACATAAAATGACCTTTAAGATTTCAGTCAAGCTGCAAAAGAAAATTTTCTTGATTGGGGAGATTATCTATTAGGGCTGTTCTCAACTGTTCTTCTCAACAAGCACTAAACGCTTTGACAGATGTACAAATTCATTTTTTAACTGAAAGATGTAAAATTGGAAGGCCTGACTATGGAAGCTAGTGATGGGCGATTCTGGAAAATTTGAGAATCGATTAAAATCGACATCGTATAAAACAGATACGATCGCAATAAGAATCGATTCCCATATTCTAGAATCGATACTTGAATCGATATTTCGATGTTCACTGATTCACACAGATAAGCTGAAAAATAGTAATTCCAAAACGTAGGGAATCAACAGGGCCGTAACGACTATCTCTCACCAATCACCTCCATTTATGGGGGCCCTAGACAATGTTAGCGGCCCAGAAGTAAGCTACTACAGACCTTTGAGTCAAATAATAAGGTTTTTTAACTTTTAAAAATATTTTTAAGATGTAATTTTGATAATAATTTATATTATATTTAAATTTATCTTTAAAAAAGATCTCGGTCATATAAAAGAAAAAAGAAAGATATTTTTTTTTCATCCGGAAAAGATGTACTTTCTACTCTTATTTCCTTCAACCAAACAGATCTGGACTTACTTCCTATAAACTCCCTAAAATGTGTATAAACTTCTTAAAAATGCGCAGATGAGCGAAATTTTGAAGGCTCTAAATTTATTTAAAAAGTTAAATGGTTTTTCAGTCTTTTTAGGGTCTCCTATAAGCGTGGAGGAAATGCAAATATTGCAAATCTTCTTTTAAAATAGCTGTGATGAATGTAATTAACCAATTATCACATACTAATTATCCCCCAATTAATAATCAAAATTCTCCTTTTAATAATATATTTAACTAAAATTTCTTTCCCTTTTTAAAATATATATCTCCTTATCTCATTTACAGTTTATAAATATCTTTCTTTTTAATGTTTACCAAATTTTCAGCTGTTAAGAAAAAACAAATGTTCTCATCCTAGACCCATTTTTTCTCTGGTTAACAAATAAATAAAAGTATATTCCTTGATTATATGTTTCTTTTTTTTTCCAGCAGTAATCTAAAAACTATAAACAGTTATTGACTCATTCGCTGACATGCAGAGTGCACTCACTGAAACAATAATAAATAAAAAAGAAAAGTATTGAGTTAAACTGATGGCATTGAGATCACAGTCTATTCATGCTAAGTGTATTTTATACTCTTACTTCAAAGAATGCCTTTCGAAAAATAAATTAAGGGGGAATCAACTCCCCCCCCCCCCCCCCCCGTCACATCTCTATACTTAAACAATAAGCCTCCAAATCTCATCAGGGAAGTGCTTTATCAGAATAAACTGGTTACCAAATTTGAAGCAAATCAGATAGAAAAACCCATCTATCTAAATTAAGGGGGGTTAGCCCCTGTTGCTACCTTTATATTTAAACAATGAACCTCCAAATTTAATCAGGGAAGCGTCTTATCAGAATTAACCGGTATACCAAAATTGTAGCAAATCTGATAATTCTGCATGAAAAACCCATTTATCTAAGTGGGGGGGGGGGAATAGTCCCTGTACCCCCGTCCTTTATGCTTAACCAATGAACCCCCAAAATTAATCAGAAATGCGCCTTATGAGAATGAACCTAGAAAAAAAAAAATTTGAAGCAAATCGGATATTTCTATCGAGAGTTATCGCGTTACGTATGTACATACATGCAGAAACTGCAGGCACATTAGCTCTCAGGCTTTGATAGCCTGTGAGCTAAAAAGAGAAGTGCCCAGTTAAACTGATGACATTGAGCTCACAGGCTATTCACACTAACTGTATATTATGCTCTTATTTCAAAGAATAACACCCCTCGAAAAATAAACTAAGGGGGGGGGGATTGCCCCTCCCCGTTTCCCTTCTTTATACTTAACCAATGACCCTCCAAATGTCATCAGGGAAGCGCCTTATTGAAATAAATCGGTATACCAAATTTGAAGCAAATCGGATGGCAAAATCCATTTATCTAAATTAAGGGGTATTAGCCCCCTGTTCCCCCCTTCATATTTAACCAATGAGCTTCCAAATCTAATTAGGGAAGCGCCTTATCAGAATAAACTGGTATACCAAATTGGAAGTAAATCGGATAGCAAAACCCATCTATCTAAATTAGAGAGGGTATTATCCCCTCGTCCCCCCTCCCCCCCCCCTTTAGACCATAACAATGAACCTTCAAATATAATCAGAGAAACTCGTTATCAAAAATAACCGGTATACCAAAATTTGAAGAAAATCTGATAATTCTGCATGAAAACCCATTTATCTAAGCTAAGGGGTGGATTACCCCCCCCCCCCCTGTTTCCCCTTTATACTTAACCAATGAGCCCCCAAAACTTATCAGGGAAGCGCCTTAGCAGAATGAACATAGAAAAAAAATTGAAGCAAATCGGATATTTCTATCAAGAGTTATCGCGTTATGTACGTACATACATACATACAAAACCGACGGGCACATTAGATCTCAGGCTTTGATAGCCTGTGAGCTAAAAAGTGCCAAGAGCGTGTAACTAGTGGGGGGGGGGGGGGGGTGACAGAAAATAAAAGAGGACATTAAAAGCTTTCCAACAATATGTTACACGAGATGGTTTGGAATAAACAATAAATATGCCCCCCGGGGGACAGGTAAGTCTCAAACGGTGGGAGGGGTGATCTCAAATGTATCTTTGGTCAAGGTTTCAAAATGTGGATTTATAATAAAATAGAACGAGAATTGGGCATTTTAAAAATAGCATGCATATTTTGAACGGCCCTGTAAATTAAGATTGGGGAGGAAGGGGGGGGGGGAAAGGATTAGAAGGGACGAACTTGAAAAATACAACATAATAAACTTGTAACCCAAATAACTAGGCTTCTAAACAAAAGTATAACGATTTAACCTAGTATTGAATTCAGGGGGTGACCCGGGGGAACATTGGAATGTCCCTCCTGAAAGTTTTGAGATTTTATGCTTTTTAATGGACAAATGTGCATCCCCCCCTTACGGAACTCTAAAATCCCCCCCCCCCATCTCGACCGGAGCAGTCTAGAAATCAACCCGCCATTCAACACTGAACCTATAAAGAAAAAAAAGGCTCTTATACAAAATTTTACAGCAATTCTGCCACTAAAACAGTAAATTTGGAGGAATCTATTCAACCCGAATCGTGGATCATGCACGATGCGATTTGTTCACCCGCATCTAAAAATCGGCATCGAATCTGAACTGAATTGATTCGCCCGAATCTAAAGAATTGAAGTAAATCAAAAATAAGCGATTCTGCCCGCATCTAAAGATCGACATCGAATCGAAACTGAATCGATTCGCCATTTCTGATCTTAATTTATGGGCAGAATCGATGCGTTAATTTTTTCTTGCTTTCTTTTGTCTTTAGAAAAAGAAAGCGTTGGATTCGTGAAAAATTTCGACTTCCGGTTTTCGAAGGGTTTATAGTTTTAGAAGATCTTGTCTAGAATACGATTTGACTATTTTTATATATTGTCTGTCTGTCAGTCTGTCTATTTCTTTGTCTCTGACAAAAAAATTGTGGGCAGTCTATTTCAAGAACTAATTCATGGAATCTGTTGAAACTTTAGATTCAATTAGACTTTCATATAAATTGGTGCTGATTACTTTTTGATGTAAATCTACCGGCAGGTGGCGCTGCTATGCTGCATTTTCCCCGATTTTCGCAATAGCTCTATCTCAAGAACTAATGCACGGATTTTCATCAAACTTCACATTCAGTTAGACGTTGGCATAAATTGTTGCATATTAGATTTCGGTGTAAATCACCCAGCAGGGGGCATAGTTATGCAGATTTTATCAGCAGTGTTGAATTCAGACAATTTTCTCCGGGAGGGATTTCTGCGGATCCAGAGAGGGACAGTTCAGAGGGGAAGGGGATTGGACTTTTGTACATTAAGCATAAAATCTCAAACCTTCTGGGGGGACATTTGAATGTTGCACGGGGGGGGGGGGGGGGGGTCATGTCCCTCTGGGCTACCCCCGGAATTCAACACGTTTTTCTGGATTTAAACGATTTTAGGGATCATATCTCAAGAACTAATGAACGGAATTTCATCAAAATTAATATTCTGTTCATTATTAGGTTTTCGTGTAAATGATATAACAGGTTGTGCTGCCATGCTGCTTTCTTTTAGCAGTGTTGAATTCAGGCATTTTTCTCTGGGAGGGATTTCTATGGTTCTGGAGAGGGACATTCTAGAGTTTCGGGAGGGGGGGGGGGAGAATTGGACTTTTGTCCATTAAGCATAAAATCTCAAATCTTCATGGGGGACATTTCAATGTTCCGGGGGGGGGGGGGGTCCACCCGTACTAGCCCCTGAATTTAACACTGTTTTTCAGAATTTACACGATGTTAGCGATAATATCTCAAGAAGTAATGACCGGAATTTCATCAAACTTAATATTATGTGTCATTGACATAAGTTGTTCCTGAGTTCGTGTTAATCATGTAACAGGCTATACTGCTTTTTTTTTTTCATGATATTCGTGATAGCCATATCTCAAAACTAATGCACGGAATTTAATCAAAAACTTCATATTCTGTTACACTTTCAGATAAATAGATCCTTATTAGGCTTGAGTGTATACTGCCCAACAGCTGCCGCTTTTATGCTCTTTGAATTGGGATTTTCCGTTGCGGATAACTAGGCTAATATCAGACGAACGTCTTTTTGCACGCTTTTTTTTCGCTCTTACACCGTCCCTACACATGATAGCGAAGGTGTAGGGATGGCGTAAGAGGGAAAAAAGCGTGCAAAAAGACGTTTGTCTGACATTAGCCTAAGAGGGTGTGGGCCGAAATTCAATGATTTGTTAGGAAAATGCAATGCTTATATTTTCTTTTAAAATGCACATACTTGAACAAACCTATCCTTTTTAAATCCTCATGATGCGCATAGGTTATCATTTAAATTTGACACTGTGATAGCGAATTTTGAAGTTTTAACATTTATGAGGCAGATGAAAGTTTTGGGATTGGCACATCCAACTACTTTATCTTCAATTTTTGAAGGAAAATGATATTACCGTATTTTGTCTTAGAGACATCGATTAAAAAATTCATAGTATCGATTAAATCAAGTTGGCCATAGTATCGATTAAATCGATTAAAAAAATTGAAACCACCCATCACTAATGGAAGCTATTTGGAATCGAACTGTGCTTTCCATTTTTGATAAATTAATTACCTATTGAGTTGTAAGCAATTTTGATCCCGTGACAAAGATGTTTTTAACCTTCCTTGAGTGGTTATTCTTCTTTCGCGCGGCAATTCGGTTCAAAACGCCCACTTTGACAACATTTTCTAAAAGATCTATTGCGTTTGCAAAGGGAAAAAAAAAAAGACTGAAAACACCGTTTGATTACATAGTTTCTGAACAACAGCATCTGCTAGTTTCATGCATTTCCGAACAAAAATAAATTAAAACGTATGTCAAAGTTATCCTTTCAGATTTGAGAACAGCCTTAAAAAAAACCCTCAAGATATGAAGTCGATTAAGAGGACACTGTTGTGACAAAATTGGGTGCTAGCGAAGCACCTGTTTACTTTAACTAAAACATGCAATAAGATATATTTAAATCATCTATTGCATAATCGAATCCACTATTTAGATCTGACAAAAAAATGGAGGAAAATCGAGATTACGTTTTGCTTGAGACATAATAGAAAAGTCTCATAAAAATGCCTAAAAAGATATTATTAATTTTTAGTTTAAACATTTAAAAGTAATATGTATTATAACATAGCTCAGAAAAAAAACCTGTGTATTAAGTCTGATGGCTGTTTAAATGTTTTAGTGGATGAAAACTTTTATAAATCGACTTTCCATTTTAAGATAAATGTTTTCATTAGTCTAAAAAGCTGGTAAAAAGTATTTCTGTTATTTTACTGTCGCCTTTTCTTTTTTTTTACCTGGCAGTTTCAGAGAAGTGTCAAATGACAATACACAATAACTTCTTGAAACGTGCAAAGACTCTGCTGCTAAATTCCTATCATTCCAGAAATTCTTTATAAAAAGCTTTACTTTCAATAAAAGATAATTGTCTTGTAGTGTTCGAACAGAAAAATCAGATATCTCAGATTGCAAATATTTCAAAGAAATTATTTTGAATAGTCATGGGAAAGTATATTATATTTATGAAACTACGTCATATATTTATTTATATTACTACTAGTAATTAAAAGATTTTTTATTAAGATTTTCAAGGTATCAATGTTTCTCTATGTAGAGCATTTTATTCATGAAACATAATACAGCTTTTACTAAAAAATGTTTAAATGTTAGATGATTTCAATTTTCTACATAATTGATTGTAATTATTTAATTTAAATTATTTTAAATGAAGTTATGTTACTTATATATCCAAAGATGTTTATTTTTTATCAATAAATATGAATGTATATGTAATAGGAAAACTCATTCAAAAAAACCTGGTTTAAACCAAAAAAACCTGGTTTAAACAAAAAAAAAGGGTCTTTTTTTTTAACGTGTTTTTTACCAACCCTGTGTTGAACTGAGACTTGTACTTTTTGAGCTTGCACTTTGTGTTACAAAATGACAAAGCCAAAAAGTGTTTATGAGGGAAGACAAGAATGGGTGCAATCATATGGAGGAAATGCGAGCTTTAAGATGTGTTTACTCAGAAACTACCAGACTGATTTTGATGAAATTCTGAATCCCTATTTGCAGGATAATGCTCAAGACTTACGGCAGACAGCTTTTTTTCTGTGACTAAAACTTCGTATTTTAGAACAATCGCAATTTTTCAGAAATTTTCTATTTTCAGAAATGTTTTTTTCTGAAACTAATTTAAATACTTTAAAACTGTCACCTACATATGATCTTATATTTGTACTCTATCAACAAAAAAATTTTTATCGAAATCACTCAAGTACTTTAGGAGTTAAGAGCCATTATTTTGAAATTCAGACAAAAAAGTGATATTTTGATAGCTGTATTTTTTGATTTGCTTGATATTTTTTTATGTTGAAGTAGATCACATTTAATGAATAATGTGCAATTTTGAAGCCCTGAAAAAATTTTCCCTTCCCTGTAGAAAATGTCAAAGTTCAAGGTTGTGACCGTCATTTTTCATGAAAAGTGAAATGTGAGTATGTTTGCAGTGCTAAAAGCTTGGGAAAGCAACAACATCCCAAAATTCTTTTGTGATGAAATATTAGTATAACACTACCTGCATAGTAAACTGTATTTGTTTCCATGGGGCATTGTTATTTTACATTGTTATGTTGCCTCAAAATGCAATGAAAATGACGATTTTGTCCGTTTTCCGCTCGTATTTTATCATTTAAGCAATAGTGCCACAAACTTTTTCTTATAGAATATCGAAGTGTAGTACTAGGACAATCTAAATAATATAATACTTTACCAGGATATTGCTGCTGTTAGCAGAAATAGTCTGGTAAATATTCAAAAATTTCAAAATCGGCAATATTTCAATTAGTCTTTTCTCAAAACAGCATCACGGTTCAATAAAACAAAATATATCACGTGGTAGTTGAAAATATGTACAAACACATGGAAAAGAAAAAAAAGTGGGACCTCGTCATATTTTTAGAAAAAACCCAACAAAATTTACAAAAATTCACAGTCAAAATATCCCGTTTAAATTTCGCTTTTTTCCATTTAAAACAAGGAAGGAGAAAGAAAAAGGGATATTTCATTTTCTCATAGGGAAAAAACATAGCTAGTGGAAAGAGAAACGGGATGTTTCGTTTTCTGATAGGGAAAAAGTATGATAAATGACAGTCTTTTTTGTGACTTTTGACTTTTTTTTCTAAAAATATGATGAGGCCCCACTTTTTTTTTTCTTTTCCATGTGTTTGTACATACTTTTAACTACTACGTGATATATTTTGTTTTATTGAACCGCAATGCTGTTTTGAGAAAAGACATTGAAACGCTGCCTATTTTGAAATTTTTTAATATTTAACAGACTATTCCTGTTAACAGCAGCAATATTCCGGTAAAGTTTTATATTATTTAGCTTGTCCTAGTAGTACACTTTGATATTCTATAAGAAAAAGTTTGCAGTACTATTGCTTAAATAAGAAAATATGTGCAGAAAACGGACAAAATCATTTTCATTGCACTTTGAGGCAACATGAAACGCTGTCTATTTTGAAATTTTTGAATATTTAACAGACTATTCCTGTTAACAGCAGCAATATTCCGGTAAAGTTTTATATTATTTAGCTTGTCCTAGTAGTACACTTTGATATTCTATAAGAAAAAGTTTGCGGTACTATTGCTTAAATAAGAAAATACGTGCAGAAAATGGACAAAATCATTTTCATTGCATTTTGAGGCAACATAACAATATAAAATAACAATGCCCCATGGAAACGAATATGGTTTACTAAGCAGGTAGTGTTATACTAACATATCACCACAAAAGAATTTTGGGATGTCGTTGCTTTCCCAAGCTTTAGCACTGCAAACATACTCGCATTTCACTTTTCATGAAAAATGGCGATCACAACCTTGAACTTTGATATTTTTTACAGTGAAGGGAAAATTTTTTCAGGCCTTCAAAATTGCACATTATTCATTAAATGTGATCTACGTCTATATAAAAAAATATGAAGCAAATCAAAAAATACAACTATCACACTTTGTCTGATTTTCAAAATAATGGCTCTTAATTGGGATTTTAGCTAAAAAGCACAATTTTTCGAAAAGCTACAAAATTTAAGACACTTCTAATTTGTGTGAAACTCTTGCAATGTTTTATCAAACACATGAATTAAAGAATATATAACTACTTGGATGAAGTTTAGTTACATATAATAAATGAGTATAAAATGCTAGAGTAAAATTAATGTGAGTAGGCGTGGTGTCCCAGTCGCGTCTTCCTTTAGTGTGAGTAGGTATAGTGTCCCAGTCTTGTCTTCCCTTGAATTTTTTACAATTATTTCTAATGGTCAGAAAAAAAAAAACTGGGCATACCAGTGGTTTGAGGAAAGGTTCAAAGAATTTTTTAAGCCAATAAAAAAAAAAATATCTTTTTTTCAAAGAATTTCACTGATGTCTTTCCTTAATATTTATAACAGCAAAAAAATTATTTGCAATAAAATATAAACACTAAAAATTAATTCATCTAAGAAAATATCAAATCAATTGTTAACAGAGTAGCACACTAGCAATTACAAAGTATAGAGCATTTCTTCGAATTCATTATTCATCATTGAGCTCACAGGCTATTCACACTAATTGTAAAGTATACTCTTATTTCAAAGAATAATGCCCCTCGAAAAATAAATTAAGGGGGGGGGCATTAGTTCCCCTTTTATACTTAACCAATGAACCCCCAAAACTTATCAGGGAAGCGCCTTATCAGAATGAACCTAGAAAAAAAAAAATTGAAGCAAATCGGATATTTCTATCAAGAATTATCACGTTACGTACATACATACATACATACATACAGAACCGGCGGGCACATTAGCTCTCAGGCTTTGATAGCATGTGAGCTAAAAAAACACAGCATAACAGCACCTCCTGTTGAGTATTAAAATTAGATTTATTGATTAGATATTGTTAATTATTAATCTCAAACATAAAATTTAGTTCCTTTGTACTACCCAATAAAAGCTGAAATAAGCTATAATGTTCATCAGAAAAAGCATAGTATGGCAACATTAGGGTTAGCTAGGTGAATTAGTCCTCCAGATTTGCCCTGGATGGCTCAGTAGGTAGAGCATTGGCGGCTCCAGCCAAGACATCCCCGGTTCGAATCCTGACCTGGATTTTTTTCCCCCATTTGGAAATTTACAACTGATATGATTTACTTACCAATTGAATAATTGTATTAAAAATTAATCTAATAAAAGATAGAGGTTTGTCTATGAGTCTTTGCACCGACGAGATCGCTGTGCATAGAACTATAAGATTTGGCAAGGGGTAGCTGTATGTCTAAAGTTATGCACATAGAAGTCAATTATTGACTCTTTTGAGTAGTTTTTTTAAATGTAATTTTCAGCCTTTTTTCATATTTTATGGATATTTTTCCAAATTTGTAAAAGGAATCTGGTTTAAATTTTTTAGCAGAATGTAGTAAATTTTGTCCTCTTTACAATAAAGCTTATTTGGAATTTATACAGTAAAATTTTCCCAATTATTTCATTGTTTTTTGGTATTTTGCAGTGATTTTTTGACATTTATAAAAGAAATTCGGTTTCAAAATTTTAACCCTAATGTAGTAAATTTTGTCTTTCCATGATTGCATCCTCTGGTTTAAATTGTTAGCAATTTAAAAAAAAATTCACACCCCACAAGGATTTTTTTCCCCCCTTTGTGAAAAAATTCCAGATACAATATTTTAGCGCTACTATAATACATTTTGACTTCTCTGGTTTTCTGAATTTTTAGCGATTTTTATGCAACGACTTTCACACTAGTAATAGTTTCAATTTTTTAGCCCAATTTAGTAAATTTGTCCTCTTTTTAATAAAGCTTATTACAGATTTTTTTTTTTTATATTTTGACATTCGTAAAAGGATTCCAGTTTCAATCTTTTCGCAGAACTTATTAAATTTTGTCTTCTTTTCAATAAAATTGAATTCCTATAGCAATTTAATTTTTTTTTTTACATTTTACGGCAATTTTTTGAAGTTTGGTTTCAAACTTCTAGCTTAATGTAGTAAAATTTTGTCCTCTAACTTGAATTTTTAGGGATTTTTAATGAGATTTTCAATGCGTATTTTAACATCTTTTCACACTGTGCGGCAATTTTTTGACATTCATGAAAGAATTCCAGTTACAATGTTTTAGCTTGCTACAGTAAAATGCAATTTTTGAACTTTTGTGATTTTTAGAGTTTTGCAGCGATTTTTCTACATTAGCAAATTTTTTCCAGCTACAAAAAGGGGACTAAAGGGACCAAAATGCATAAAAGGGGACTAAAGGGGATCATTTTCCAAAAAGGGGACTTTGGGGGGGGGGGAGGAGACCATTTAGAAGCCCTGCATGTTTTTAGCTCCTGAACATTGTTTTGTCTAATCTCTAAAGGGGTTACATAAATTCTGATATTATACATATTGATATAATTGTATTTAGAATTTACTTAATTGCATATCAAAGTTTTAGAGTGCAGCAAAATATCGTTTAACACCCATTAATGAGTTTAGAAAGGTTTTACACATCTTTTTAATGAAGACAAATACAGTACATTCATAATAACTTTGTTAATTAAAACTTTAAAAAAAAATTAACTAATCATGAAGTTCCAAAATCCTTGAATTACAATAAATGTTAAAAATTTGTTAATTTGAACTTATTTTTATTACATTCAAATTACTAAATTGGTATTTTTGGTCAAAGCATAACATTTTTGGTGTGATTCCTTTTTAATAACATAGTGTTTTAGTATCAGCTAATATTTTGAAAGTGCCTTTAAACATTATGATTGATCAATAGTTACATTTAGAATAATAATTACTTACATATTTACTCAAATATGCCCCTGAAAAATTGTGTTTTGTCTTCATGAATTTAAATTGGGCATCATTTTATTTTCTTAACTAATAATAATTTACTTTTTAGTTTTAATTCTTTTCTTAGCATCTTTATGAGAACTGTAATATTTAAAAAAGATTAAAAGCAAAAAGAAACATTATAAAATAATTTGTAAGGCAGGAACTGGAAGTGTTTCTGTCTGTTATTTCCCGTCATGTAAGTGATATAAACCAAAACTAACAGGTTAACTCTCTAAGTGTTTGGGACGTAATATTCCGTTCACTAAGCTCCAGGTTTCACAGCAATACAAGCAATATTTAAGATAATATAATTCTATAGATTTCATGAATTTTAAATACATTGAAGAATGATTAATACTCTCAAGGATTACATTCATATTTGTAATTGAGTTTTTTTTTTTATAATATTGAAAGAATCATATTTTCTTAGCATTTAAAACAAAATGCAAAGAAAACAACATTACAATTTTACCCTTTTGCAAGATGCTCGGAGGGTTAAAATATCAGTTTAAGAATTTATAGCTTTTGATAACTTTTTAAAGTAAATAACTTAATTTATTAATTAACCATTTTATTATTTTCACAGTATTATTTATAGTGTAAATAAACAAGCACACACATATTCATTATTCTATTAAAGTAAACAAAATTGTGGTGTGTCAAAAAATTCTTAATAAAATCAAGGTGTGTCGTTGATCCAAAAGGATTCAGAAACACTTCCTATAGCATAGACTAGATTTTTCTGTTTTTTGCTATGTGAAAATTCAGATTATAAAGATAATAGTATAATATATATGAAAATATAAAACTCTGATGCGTGAAACAAAGGTAGAGATTCTAAAAAAGATAGAAAATCTTAAACAATTTTAGCTGATGAGTATGAAATTAAAAAGAATTCTTTGTAACTGACCTGAAAAACAAACACTCTGTTTTGGAATTCTTAGAAAATATATAAATATTACAAAAGGGAGAAAATGTACAAGTTAAAAATTATGACAATTATAAAGGCTGCATGCCACTGGCAAAATTTGGAGCTCTTTACTATCAACAAATACTTTTAGTTTCTGGCAGAAAATGTTTATCAATATTGTAGGTTATTCTTATATTTTGCAGTGTGATAGATTATTCTGAATATTTTGCATTATTGCAGGTTAATCTTTCATAATTGCATTGCATGTCCAACATTGGCATCAAACATGAGTGACGCACATGCAAATAAACTATATTGTTTAAAAACAAAGACAGTTGCCATTAATGGGACCAAGTCACATTTATTAATAAAATGTCAATTGGTTACAAACCCAATTATGGAACTTTATGCCACATAATACATACACACATGCATATAAATACATACATAACATGAAACCTTTGTAATTTCTTTGGCGGTTAACACAAACATGCCATTAATATGCCAGCAGTGATGTCGTCGTACTTGAAAAATCCTGGGTCCCCAGGATTTCCAAAAATCTGGGTCCTTTTTTTACAAAAGCGGGTCCTCATCAATAATAATTCATATTTTAAAGGAATAAATGAAACTTGTTTATTTGGAAAAGATAAAATAAATGCATTAATTATTGTTTTAATAATAATTAAATGATGAATTAAAACCAATATTATTTGCACTCAAAAATAAGACTTGTAAAAAATATTACCGTATTTTATGGAAGAAACGCCGCGGCGTTTACAAATTCAAAAGTTAATTTTTTTCCAAGTGCAGCGTTTACGATTTTTTTTTAAATACCAACTGAGTTTCCTTAATTTAAAAATTCATAAAAATATTTAAAATCGGATTTAAATATTTTAAATAAAACTTCAGGCATCTTAAGACATTAAAAACGAGTCATCCTACACTGCTCAGAAAACTTTGATTAAAGTTAGGTAAATGTGACCCTGTCGACAAAAGTAGCGTTTAGACGGATGCGGCGGTTACAACGGGTGCGGCGATTACGATATTTTTAAGCCTTTTCAGGCCAATTTGAGGAGTGCGGCGTTTCTTCCATTAAATACAGTAAGAGAAATTTTCTTTACTTTTTAAAAAGTAAAAATGCAAGATACAATTTTAATTGTAAAATAATGCTTATTTGAGAGTAGAAGATATCAAGTTCACTAACAAGTATCACTAATGTCCACATTTCTTTTAAAAAGGGGCAAGATGGGTTTATTGAAAAAGATATTTTTGCTGAAAAAAAGAATACTTATGTTAAGTACCCAGGTGCTTTCATTGTACTTCCCATCGAATTATTTGTCACCATAGATCTGTGTTGGAATCAGATATTTTCCTTGGAAGGGAAATTCACATCTAAATCAAGCATCAAAATATAAATGTTCAAAAGGTGGAAGACATTTCAATGCAGTAAGAAGGGGGGGGGGGGGTCACTGAAATCATGCTGTATTTTAAAGAATCTCATAAAAAAAGAAATTTAATCCCATTTTATAAATGTTCTACCTATAAGTTTGGTTTGCACATCTTTTTTGGTGCTTTGACGAAATTCGCTACTTTTTCGCAAACCTGTTACGACAATTGTGTTTTTCCACGATACTTTGACGAAATGTGATCTTATTTCGAGATCCTTTGACAAAATTCGGCTTTATTCCGCGATTTTTTTTTTGACGAAATTCGCGAGCTTTTG
The DNA here is from genome assembly GCA_963932465.1 of Maratus speciosus. Taxonomy (NCBI): domain Eukaryota; kingdom Metazoa; phylum Arthropoda; class Arachnida; order Araneae; family Salticidae; genus Maratus; species Maratus speciosus. Next base: position 369,796,752 of record OZ010787.1, on the reverse strand, counting down.
ATGAAATACGCTATTTTTTCGCGGCCCTTTTACAAAAATTGTGTTTTTTCCACGATATTTTGATTAAATTAGCACTTTTTGTCGCGATCCTTTGAACAAAATCTTTTTTCCGCGATTTTTTGACGAAATTCGCTATTTTTCGTGATCCTTTGACGAAATATGCTATTTTTTTCGCGGCCTTTTTACGAAAATCGCGTTTTTTTTTTCAGCCTTTTTACGAAAATCGCATTTTTTGATGAAATTCACTGCTTTTTTTGCGATCTTTTGACGAAATTTGCTATTTTTTCGCGATCCTTTGACGAAATATGCTATTTTTCGTGATCCTTTTACGAAAATCGTGTTTTTTTTTTCGTGATATTTTGATCAAATTTGTGCTATTTTTTGCGATCCTTTGACGAAATTCGCTATTTTTTCGATATTTTTGGGCGAAATACGCTATTTTTTCGCAGCCCTTTTATGAAAATCATGTTTTTTCTGCAATATTTTGATGAAATTTGCACTATTTTTTGCGATCCTTTGACGAAAATCTGCTTTTCTCTGCGATTTTTTGACGAAATTACGTGTCTCACGGGACGAGTAAGAGCTATTTTTTTGCGTCCTGCCTCCGATTTTTCGCGTAATTTACATGCTATAGCGCGTCCGCGGCATCGCTGTGCAAGCACAAAAATTGTTTAAGAGCCTTTGCCAATATTATATTTTTGAGTTTCACATTATACTTTGATCCATTTAACTGCAGTTTTGCTGAAGTTATTCCAAGAGTAGTACTGATATACGCTAATATTTACAAACCACATGCAGTTTGATAAGAAGGGTTTTTTTCTTTCAATTTGAGTTAGTCTGCATTTAAAATGTTCAATAAGACTTGACAATTCATTGGCTTTTATCTGCAATAAGATCTCTATTCAATAGAAAATATTTTAACAGTTATTTATTCAATAAAGCATTTCTTAAGTCTTCGTAAGATATTGTTGCTAAAAGTAAAAATTCTGAGGAAATAATGAAACAAAAATATGCAAAAAAATTAGTTTTGTTTCATGTATTACCACAAAAAAGGTACATTAAGCAATGATTGCGTTTTGTAATGCACTAATATTCAGATTACGGAGTATTAAAATTTGCATTTTGTAGGGTTTCTTTTTTTTAATGAAGAGGCTATTAAAATTTGATGAATTTTAACAGAAACTGCATGTTGCTTATACCTTTAGCACAAGACATTTTTCTCCTTTAATTTTTTTTTATTTTTTTTTTTTTTTTTAAATATACAGTAGAACTTATAAGGAAGGTATCCATAAGCACATACTCAGAAAATTTTTTAAAAATTGCAGAATATTCTTGTCATGAGGATATATATGTCTATAAAAAAAATTCCTGCAGAACTTCGATTTAGCATTCGTAAAAAAAAAGTGAAAAATTTAGGTTTTTTGGCCGATTTATTGTCAGTTGGCAACACAATGAAAGTTTTTTAAAATAAGCTTTTATGATAAATACTCTTTATGGGAAAAACTTTTTCTACTCTTCATACTGAATAAATTTAACTTAAAAAATTTTACTTTTATAACTACAGTGTCGTCATACACATTTATATGTATATATAATGAAATTTAACAATCTCATTATATGGTTTAGAACAAAATTTAAATTGATTAAAATTGTTTCAAACTCAAATTTAACACGTTGAATGCCATGGTGACTGACACTGAAGCTGAAAAACTTATGTTTTAAGTAATTTTTAAGAAAGTATAATCCTGTAATAAATAAAAAGGTAAATAAATTTTCAGTAATTACTTAAAACAATATATATTTTTTTAGTTTTATATCATATTTTAGACTGTCAGTCATCGGTGAATGATGCATTCAAAACGAAAAGTTCAGGGTCAGTCAGCAGTGACTGACGAGGCGCTTACCATGTTAAGGTCCAATTCTGAGCACTGTCAAATTGACTTCAATATTGTTAAGTGTTGGAGACAACAAGAGATAGTATTGTATCCTTGGAAACAAACAATTATTCAATATTGAAATATATAACGTCAGCACTCTTAATTCACTATTTACTTTTAAAATACATTTAAAGCTTATCCAGCCAGAAAAAACATGTAACATTAAACAACTGCAGCAACACACAACGTATATATACTAGATAAGCTTATAGTAATAATAATAAACTATTAAGTTTAAATTCATTCAAACACTCATTTAACAAGCAATTTTCAAATGCATTAAAATCACTTGCATTTCGCATAGAAAAAAAAGGTGCTCACCAAATCGCGTCTTTTTGCAATAAATACTCGAAAGTATTTTTTTTCTACTGAAATTCCACAGTGAAATTTGACTAATCCTTTACAATGTAGATGAGAAGTTTCATTAACACTTTTTTTTTTATAATTTGAGTATGCACTTTAACCCCTTCAGGATCATGGGTGCATATATGCATCTTCAAAAGATGCTTAAAACACTTGTTTTTGATACCACTAAAAAAGAAAAGTAAAATTTGCCTTATATTATTTCTTGATGGATAAACTAAATTATTTGACAAAAAGTTGTGTCAACCAAATAAAATTCGTGTAAAAGATACTGGTCCTGAATGGGTTAAGGAGACCATCATTGTTAGTGATGCCGGGTAAGTGCTATAACATATTTTTTTTTTTTTTTTTTTTTAATGGAGAAGGAGTGTATAAGAAAAATTAGGATGGATCATTCAGGATGTATGATTTTCCTTTGAAAGAATGCAAAAGAGAGATATTATGTATAAAATATATTTAATATGTCTTATTTCTAAATGAAAGACCCACTTTTCTAAAAAAAAGGACCTAGATTTTGGAAGTCTAGCAGTCTCAATGATTCAGGATTTCAAAAGCCTAGCAACATCACTCATACAAAAAATTGAATATTGATTGCAATTGTATATTGATCGTATACATTGTTCTCCAAATAAAAATTAATCCTTTATAGTTAGATTTCACATAAATAATTTTGTATAACCCCCATTAATCCATTTCTAAAATGTTCTAATTTTAAAATTATTAGAATTCAGTTAACTTTGGTCATAAAGTTTTACTTTTTTTTTTCTTTTTGGATTTTATATATTAAATTGTGAAATTTCTTTTTAATTAAATATAACTAACAAAAGAACCTGGTGACGCTATAAAAATTTTAATTTCAGAGATTTTCAGAAATATATTCATTGATCTAAACAGCTTCCAAAGAAAGCACTTAGCACATTTTAAACAATATTGTAACTAGGACTATATAGCTATAACTAAGTAATTAAGAATAAATCCAATTTTATCTAGTTTTAAACATTAATGTAACTGGAACAACATATCTATGTATGATAGCACAGAAACGTCTCAGAAAACACTCACGTCTCAGAACAAGATGCCTGAGACGTGATGCAAATGATATCCTTGTCACACAGCTGGTAGGATAATGCATTACTTTGAAAAGATAGGCTTGGAAGTCCTGCCGTGGCCATGAAACAGTCCTGACCTCAACCAAATTGAGGGAATATGGCACGACATGAAGACCAGAGTCAACAAAATTGCAGCAACAAACAAGGTTACACTAACTGAGCGATTAATTCATGTATGGCATCATAGTACTGAAGTGGAATGACTGATTCAGAAATAAATCTAAAGGAGGCTAAGACTATAAAGGCAGTTATAGCTGCTGAAGGTAGATATATGAAGTACTAAAAGCCATGAGTGGACATCTATAACTATGTTCATTATAAAAAATGCATATATATTCACCCAATATTAAATGTAATACAATTAACTAACTTCTAGGTTGATTTATGTGTAAATTTTCCTGTTACTATAATAATTAGACCAATACTGTACATAAGATAAAAATGCTTGAAAAAAAATCTGACTCTGGGCTTTAACTTAAATTTAACAAACTTTACATAAAATCAATGAAATAAAAGATACATATTATATATGAACTTTTACTAACTTCATATGTCTCACGTTGTGGCACCATACATCTTTTTTCAGAAGCATCACCACCATCCATAGGAAGAGTTTTAACTGACTGCACCATAGATTTTAAAGCTCGGACTTCTTCTTGCAACATAGTAAGCTGTAGAAAAATTGTTTTTATTATATTCATTTATTATAGAATTTATAGATATTTATAGGGGCCATTCCATGAGAAACAGACAAAATGTCCCGCATGTGACGCTTACATATATACCTATATCTATTAACTTATAAGCTGTTAAAATATAAACTATACATTACAATTAACAAAATAACCTATATTTTCACATTAGCATAGTTGTTTTAATTTGAGGATACAATAGCATTGTTAAAACAGGAGTACGAGGTACAATCCAAAAGTTCAGGGACAAGATGTAAAAAACCTTACACTGAATAGTTCACAGCACTGAAGCACATCCACCTTCAAAGTAGTCACCTTGGGTGACGATACACTACTGTCAGCCTTCGTATAACTTCTGGAAGTCATTGATGGGAACAGGTAAAAGTCACACAGGGCTAAGTCTAGTGAATAGGGAGGATGTGGAAGAACATTTGTGTGAGTTTTGAAGAGGAACTGTTTTACCAATTGGAATCAATGTGTTGGGTGCATTATCATGCAGAAGGTACCATTCGGCACTCTGCCAGAACTGAGGACGTTTACAACGAATGGATTTCCTCAAATGACGTAAAGTGCATAAATAGTGCATCCTTGTTAACTGTTTGGTCTTCAGGAATAAATTCTGAATGCACAATTCTTTGATAATCAAAAAATACCTCCATCATTACTTTCCCTTTGCTCTGATCCTGCCGTAATTTTTTCAATTGCGGTGAGCCAGGCGACTTCAATGTTGAGGACACGATTGGATGTCAAACAAATAAAACAACGCTTTATCACTTGTAATGATGTGGTAAAAAAAAAACCTGGGTCCTTGTCAGCTTTGTCACTTAAATTACCCAATATTGTCATTCGTTCCTCCTTTTGTTCAGTTGTCAACAATCGAGGAACAATGTGCTGGTACACTCTGTGTACGTTGAGATCTTCAGTTAGAATGCACTGGATTGATACAGTCTTCAATAAGTGTGTAGCCTCAGCGATTTGTGCAAGTGTTTGACAATGATCTTTTCAAACACATGCAAACACCAACAACATTTTTCAGGTTATGGGAAGTCGAAGGTCGTCTAACGCGTTCATTGTCTTTGATGGATTCTCGGCTCTCTTTAAAATGCTGATGCCAATTGTAAACCTTGGATCTTGCCATGGTAGATTCACTGTACACTGTTCTTAGCATTTCCAAAGTCTCCATTGGTGTTTGTTTTTATGTCTCAGAGCAAAGGTAATTAACTTCGGAAGATAACAGCTGCATGTGCGGTTCGGTCACATGACATGGTCTAAACCAACATGGGCAGGTAGGGGAGGGTTGGGAGAATCCATTTCAAGTGGTTTAACTTTAGGTACTTGCTTTAGTCGTCAGGAATGTCTGTAGTCCTCGAATTTTTGGATCGTACCTTGTAGAAAAACTGTTTCATATGCGATATGGAATGGCCCTTTAATAGGTTTAAAAATCTTCACTTTTAAACCCTAGACCTTAGTAAGCTGTCCGTTTTTAATAATAAATAAATAAACATAATAGATAATAAAAATCTCCACATTTTAAATCCTAGACCTAAGTAATGTACCCGTTTCAGGGCTATTCCATGAAAAATTGACAAAATGTCCAGCGCACAACACTAACTTAAATACCTATATCTATTGGCTTATAAGTTTTTAAAACATAAACTATACATTGAAAAAAATATTTTTATTTTCATATTAACATGGTTGTTTTAATTTGAGGATATAATAACATGGTTAAAACAGCAGAAATATGAAGAAAAGCTGTCCCACATGTGACACGGAATGACCCATAGATAAAACAAGATAAGGCAATTTTTTTAAAAAAAATTTCTGAGTATATCAGATACATAGAGAACATACTTATATACTAAGCTCATCCAGAAAGAAATACCATTTGGATATTAAGAAATATTAAATTTAAAAATCTACCTTAATTATGATGCCTACTACACTGGCCTCCAAAAGTTAAAGGACAGTGACCTAATGTTTTCGATTGTACATAATTTTTTGAATATCTACTGAAATTCTTGATGAATTGTCCTTGAACTTGGAGGATGTGAAGAACATGTTGGACTTCATACTTTTCTATGAAAAATTGGTTGCAGTGACAATTAGGGAGCCAACAATAAATTTAATAATAAAATAATGTTTGTGATAACCCATGTAACAGAAAATGCTCAAAATGGTCTGTAACTGTAGCAAATGATTATATGGATCCTGTTTAATGTTTGTGTGCATTTGTATAAGTATAGCATGCTTATTCATGAAGGTGTTAACATTCCCGCAAAAAGTTTTTTTTTTTTTTTTTTTTTGTAGCATACAGTTTTCAACCAAATTTGACACCACTTTCTGGAAATATGAAAAAGAACAGTAGAAACAGTGAACTGTAATTAAAATATAAACATATTGAATACTTGATGAGATATGAGCATTTGTATGAAAAACATTTTAACTGTGCATGCATATAAAAGATTCAAAAATTTTTATTTCATAATTTGGTAGTCAGTTTTTAGAACAACTTATATAAAAATTCTAGGCAAATATTGTGAAAACTCAGAAAGATACAGTAAGCTGATTAACAAATTGTAGAAAATTCCTTATAATAAAGCTGTTTTTAGAAAGCAACTCACTATATTGCCCCTATCTTTCTGAATTTTTGTGATAATTGACTGGACTTTTTATATAAGGTGTCCTAAATAGCTGTCTACCAAATTATGAGATAAAAATTTTGGAATTTTTTATGCATGTGCAGTTAAAACTTATTTCATATGAATGTCCATCTCAAATATTCAGTATATTTATGTTTTAATTGCAGTACACTGTTTCTACTGTTCGTTTTAAAGTTTTTAGAAAGTGATGATAAATTTGATTGAAAACCCTCTATCCTGCAAACAAACATTTGAATTTTTCCTTGAAACGTTAACACTTTCACAAATTGCAAACAAAGAATCACAATTTACAAAGTGTTATGCTTACACAAATGCACACAAACTTTAAACAGGACCCACATAATCATTTTCTACAGTGACAGGCCATTTTGAACATTTTCTGTTACATGAGTAATCGCAAAAATTATTTTATTATTAACTTTATTGTTGGCTCCCTAATTGTCCCTGCGACTAAATCTTCAGTGAAAAAGATGAAGTCAAACATGTTCTTTTCATATTTGAAGTTCAAGGAAAATTCGTCAAGAATTTCCGTAGATATTCGACAAACCATGTACAATTGAAAGCATCCAGTCACAATCCCTTAATTTTTGGAGGGCGGCGCATAATGAAAAGTCTGACTATTTTTCTCTTAGTAGCTGCGAAAATATTAGTTTAACAAAAAATAAGCACTTAAATAAACTTATATTTTCTACTTGTTTTAATCTTGTTAGGTATCTAACAGGTTTAAAACAATTCAATTTGATCTTGCTTACAAAACTGAAGCTTTAAAAATTACAATTAACCACTTCATCATTTGCCCCGAGATAAGTCAGGGGTAAAAGCACTGTTTCTCCATACCTGTCACCGGTGAAGTGGTTGATTAAAAAAAAAAATGTATGTTAAATACAATATAATCTGTAAAATATCAAATATAATTTAGACATTAAAATTTTAAAAAATGAAAAAATTGTAGAGCCAAGCTATTTTTGTGATTGAATTTAACTTAAGTTCTACCACAGTGCCAAATCATTTCATCTCTATATTTAATCCTCTGTTAAGTTTTGACTTTAGCATAGCATGAATTGTATAACATTAAGCAAACCTTATGAAATTGCAATAAGAATGCAAATAACCTAGTAAGTTTTAATATAGCATTTAAAATTGCAGGATAGTTTAAATAAATTCAGAATTAATGGTTTTTATATTAAATCTGAATGCTTGGAACATTAGTTATAAGGGCTTGGATTTCTTATTTTCTCTGCAATTAGTACAGATTTTTATTACTAACTTGTAGCATAAGTACCTAGTTACTTTCTTATGAAGGTAGTCAAGGGTCAAATGATTTTTTTTTAGTTTTGTGTGTAAACTTGTTGTCTTGATTCTAACATTTTGCAGGAACAAGCTACTATTCTGTCATCCCTTTCATTTTCACAAGGTGTGCCTGAATCTTCCAGAATCGGATTTTCCCAATTATTTTGTATAATATGCTAATTAGGTGTCTGTGGTCATCTAGCTGGTATATGGCAGTGGATGTTAGTTCCAGTGGATTTAGTTGCATATTACCCTTTATGGAGTGCCAGATGGGAGTTTTACTACTTCCAGATTTTTAATTTAATTTCTGCCACGTGCTGGCCAGTATTAATTTTGAGTGGCTTTTTGGAATTGAATCTTTGACTGAAATTCTCGACAGCATGGTAAGGTGTTAAAACTTTGTATTTCAAATAAACAAAGTTGGAATCTATGGGGTTCACTTGTTAGTGCCACTGCTGTACTGTAAAGTGACATTTTTAGTGTTTTCAGTAACAGTTTGTGGTGCTATTTACAGTAATCCTATCGATCTTTACTTAGGTTCCGGCAAACTATCAGAGTATGCATTTTGCTATAAGTTAGCATTTGAATTTATTGGAAATAGCATTTCCCATTTAATATTTAGTATTTTATGATTAATTTCAATCATCATTAGTCTAAAAGTGCCTGCTCCAATGCCACCATCCTTAACTTTTGCTAATATAAATTGTGTGTAAATTTATATTTCATCTAATTAGTGACGATTTATGAAAATTTTGTTTATCAAAGTTTTTTGCTTATCCAAGGTGAGCTTTGTCTATATTAACTTAGACCATCAGAACTCAACTGTATTAATAAAGCTTCTTTGAAGATTTAAAAAATTAGTAAGAAGGGGTACATCTCTTTCTTTTTATTAAAAAATTTAGTTAATTGCATACTGACTTATAAATAACCAACAGTGCTTGTTCTTATCCTCAATACACAACATTAAAAAAATACATAAAGACATAAAATTGTCAAATCTGAGGAAATTCATAGTCTTTTTTTACTATGAAGAGTATCAGAAAATCATATATATAGAATCAAAAACTGTAATAAGCTTTCCTGCCTTCCCTTTTCTTTATAAAATTCAATCATAAATAAACATAGAATTCTGATTTTAAAGCCAACACCTGTAACAGACCTCATCTTTCTTCTTATTTAAAATATTTACTCATACGACTGTAATTTATGTTCCACCTGTACCCTTTTTCAAAATGAACTATTCTCAAAAATCAATTCCTATAAACATAGTCAAATCAAAAACATTAATTATTTTTAAAAAATAGGCCTAAAAGCAATACCATTAAAAAATCTGTAATATTAGATTTTAATAGAAGATATGTTTTCTAACAAAATCACGCAAATTACTTTAAGATATTTAGTACTTTCTTTTCTTTGTTGAAGATATTTAACAAATGGATCACCAAAAATTATGCATTTTCTTTTCATAATGAATTTTGGATTGATCTACACACGAAAATACTTAAAACACAAAAATAAGATTAATAGTTTATGAAGGGGGAATCCAAATATTTTTGTCCTTTCCAATTTAGCTAAAAATGAATGCATTAATCAATAAAAGGTCCATTTGAATCAATATCTAAAGATAAAAAGGACTAAATGTAAATGGTTTACTTTCATGTTGGCTTCTTTGACATTTTTCTCAGCTTTGTGCTGCTTGATATGAGCCTTTTTTACCATGTTATTAGCTTCCTAGAAGACAAGAAATACATATACATACATTTTTAAATGAGCAAATTTGCAAAGAAAAATTACAAATATTTGTAAAAATTGTTAAATATATAAATTTATAGAACCACAATTTTTTAGGCTGACAAAACACAACAAAATTCTACTCTAAGTTGAAGCAATCAATTCATTCATGCAAAAATTAAATGTATTAAAATGGAAATTTTACATATTATTGCTTTTCTGTAGTTTAAACAAAATTACAATCTGGGTCATCTATGTGTTGTTCCAAAATGTATAAGTTTACACAAATTATGATACATGAAGAATATTGTGAAGATGTACAATGTGTATGTGCTATACTAACAAAAGTTATTACCTGAGGTCTGCCTTTTGAGCACCAGACCAATATAAACATAGAAGAACTAAAATTGAGTGTGGTAGCTACTGTAAGATATCTGGAGATTAAATCATGGAAGTGATTAACTTGCAACTGAGATATAAGCGTGTTTTATTGAATTACATTATAGGCTAGTAAAACTAGCAATTGTTCTTTTAATATTTAGCATAATTTTACAAAATAAATTACCTTAAAGTATCACAATTTTAAAAGAGATGAAACTTTGATTTAGTATTTGGAATAAAATATCTAGTATAATTGAAGATTTATAAATTTTCAAGGAGTTATCTAATGGAATTTAAACACAAATGCATACTAAAATTCAAATTAGAAGTACATTTTTATGACAGCAAATAGGAACTAGGGTGTAAAAAAATCACGATTAAAAAAAAAAAATCAAATTTATTTAAATAAAAATAAAAAAAATCTGATTTAAATTTTAAAAAATCTGATTTTTTAAAATTTAAATCAGATTTTTTTTATTTTTATTTAAATAAATTTATGATTTTTTTCCCAGCGTACAAATACTGAATCGCTACCAAGAGTTTTAGGTTTCCAAAGCAATTAAACCATTAACTGCTAACATAATCTATGTTTTTACATTTTAATTAATAAAATTATAATTATTAGTAATTACAGAAATTATAAAAACTGCAAATTAGTAGTTTCATTAGGTAGTATCATACAATGTTATATATATATCAATATTGTAATAATTATGTAAAAATTTATTAAATACTAATGATATTTAACATTTATTAAAATTATTAAACTGCATTTAATATTAAATAGTTAATACTACTTCAAATTAATAATTATTAAACAATTAGCTCTCTAATTAGGAACATATTATACATTATTAAGCTTTAATCATTAAAATGATAAAAATTTAATACTCATTTTAGAAAGAAAAAGGGGCAGGATGCTAGTCCCAAAAAAGGGTACTATTTCTTGAGGAAATATATTAGTAATGTGTTTAGTAATTTTTGATTTTAATCAATGATTTTTTTTTTAAATCGGTTGATTAAAATCAAATTTTAATTGCTGATTTAAATAGATTGATTAAAATCAAATTTTAATTGCTGATTTAAATCAACTGATTAAAATCGTTGACACCCTAATAGGAACATGGAATTTTTAGAACATAACTGGTACAGCAGAGACCAAATGCATTAAACAAAGTTAAACAAATTGAACCAGAAAATTTTCTGGTGACTTTTTTTTAAATTTACCTACATATTGACAAGTAAAAATCATTAATATATATTCAGTTTAAAAGAAAAAAATAATGCATAATTGTTATAAGATTTTCGCATACATATAGCAATTTCTTCTGGGAAAGGGGGGAGGGACTATTCCCTCTCCAGCATTTATAGGTTAATCAATGGATGCAAGGAGGCGGGAGGATCTATTCCCTCTTCAGAATTTATAGGTTATTCAATGGATGCAAGTCAGTCATCCTCAATTAGTATTGCCAGGTGTCCTGCATAAATCAAATGCTCTGGATACCAGTATTTTAAAGTAATTTTCTTCACCTTATCTAATGGCAGAATTATCTGTGATTAAAGATGGCAAAATAAACTGTAAGAGATTAGAGGTGTCCAGAACATTTGGAACACTGATTTACGCAGGATACCTGCCAACACTATCCCCCAATTGAACTTTAAGCTCAGTAATGATAAACTTTTTGTCTTTATCTCAATCATTCATAAATATGGTTTAGTAAGATGTATTTTTCGTAATCATTTGATTTCTATATAATGAAGGGTGGGGGGGGGGGGGGGGAGGGAGGGAGGGACTTTATAGATCCCCTTAAAATGTACTTTAAAAATAGATGCAAAATAAAAGCATGCATCTAACATTTTAAAACTTAAATATAACATAATAAATTAACACCAAATAAAAAATTACTATACTACAACTGAGACTTAATGCTATAATTAAAATCACACTAATATATACTGCAAATCAAAAGAAAACTGCATGCATTTTATACAAACTATTTTGCTTTCTAAAGTAAGGGGAGGAAAAAAAAAAAAAAGAGATACAATGCTATAAAGGTTAAAAAGTTTTTAATATGAGATTATATATGAATCTTTTAAATATTAATTTTGTAATTAATAACTACAAAACATTTGAAAATATGAAATATTTTGATAGATTTATATCTCTTGATGCTTATTATGCATAAATATCCAATCATCTTAATAAACAAAGTTGTATAAATTATAAGCTCAGCCCACAGGTGGATATTAAGGGTTTAAATGATTAACAATTAAATATCATATCGCTTAAATTTAAGATGACTCAAACCACTTTTTTGTTTTGATATGCATATAAAAATTCAACTTGAACCATACAAGCAAAAATGACAAAAAGTAACTATTAATAAAATAATATATTATTTTCATGATATCTGCCCAAAGTAACATTTTTTTTAATTACAATATCGACATTTTTTTTTTTTTTCAAAAAATATACCTCAAATAAACTGGCTGTGAGGTCTTCTATTTCAGAACCAACTTCATCTCGTATTTTTCTTAATCTAGCTACTTCTTCTTCTTTTAACTCTAAATCCTATAAATATGAAAAAACATAGAGCTTCAAAACTTTTTTACATTAAAAAAAATAAATAATACACCTATGTTCCATGAATCTTAATAAAACTGACACCAAGTTATCTTTTCTCACCTTTTTTTTTTTTTTCATATACTTTAAAGAATGGCAGCTTGGTTGTTTTAAGAAATTTTCCATAGTATATACTCACAAATCTGCACAGTCTATGACCTGAGATGTTACAAATTTTTGGAGTTTGTAGATTTTAAACTGTCTTTAAAAAAATAATTTTATCAATTAAGAAAATTATTTTTATAAAATGAAAAGAAACTTAACTTTTTATTTTTTTTAAGAGAAAAGAAATAGTCCAACCAATGAAATAAAATAGGCTATGAATTAATTATGCATGGTAACAATACTTTTACATTAACTCTTACTACTCATAAAAAAGTTACTACTTTCATACAACAGCAACCAAACTTGTGGAAACCTGTTTGAAAAGATGTATTTTTGAGATTTGATGATTTATACCATTTTCTGTTTAACCCCTTTGCGACAAGAGCCCTTTGCTTAATTTTTAATCTTTTACCACTGGTTTTTCAAAACAGAAAATTTTCTGTAATTGAATAATGAAAATGCTCTGAACTGGTGGAAATAATGAATGATTCTGAGCACCTTAAGTGGCACGTATACCGGTCGCTCGTCCCCAAGGAGTTAAGTAATACCATAAAATTATATATCGGTAGAAATATAATTTAATCAGAAATATAATAAATTTTGTTCAATTATCAGTATTGTTGTTGTCATGTTTTGAAGGACAGTTGAGGACTGTTAGGAGGCTATTTGTCAGTGCTTTATGCAAGTGATATTAGAGTTGGATGTAAAAAATAAGACAATTAAAGAAAAGGTACAAAGAGTTGACTGGTCACCTAGAAAGCAATATAAAATAGTACTATTAAGTGAACAAGGTTACAGTTATGGAGAAATTAGAAGGCAAATTAGAAAGAATTAGAAGGTGGAAATGCAACCAAAGGTGGCATTTCTAAACTTTTGAAGTGGTGAAAGAAGACTATGTCACTACAAAATCAAACTAGTAAAGGAAGAAGACATTAAGTGATGATAATATAATTAAGAGACCATGCATAGGTGACAGAAGAAAACCATTTGGATGTAAACAAGGTGAAATGGTGCAAGCCAATATGATGTTGAGTGCAAGGACTGTTTGGCACAGGCTGCAAGGATTTGGGTTAAATGCTAGAATTCCATGAAAAAAGTAATTTTTATCTCTCCAACAAAGTTTGAAAAGACTGGGCTAAAATCAGCAGAACAATGGGAGTGTTATTTGGTCTGACGATACCAAGATCTCTCTATTTGGTAGTGATGGCATAAAATACATAAGGAGAAGAATAGGAGAAGATTTGCATCCTAATTGCTTTACAAACACTGTGGAGTATCCAGTCGGTGTTATGATATGGAGTTGTATGACATCAAAAAGTGTGGGCAGAATTTGTAATAATTATTGGGAATAGGAATACCCAAAAACACATAAATGAAATATTTCAATCCTAACTCAAGCTTTGCATATATGATCATTTCCAAGATAATGAAGCATTTACATTTCAACAAAATTCAGCTCCATGTCATGGTGCTAAAGTGGGCAAAAAGTGGTTTCAAGATAATCATATTCCAGTGTCAGTATAGACCAGGAACATCTTGTGATAAAGATATAACTTACACAATTAATTTTAAATTAGCTTTTTTAATCCTTTGACCCCCCACCCCCTCAAAATAATATTCATTGTTACTGAATTTTATTTTAAATAGTAACTTAGTTGTCTGTTACAAAATTATTTATTTCCAGTCTTTTCCATTTCCTAAAATTAATCTTTCATTTTAAATATATCCTTTATAATTCTCTGATCACATTTTGCTCTGCTAAAAAGGAAGAAGAAGAAAAGAAAGGTAACAGACAGAAATGCTTGTTTACCATATTTTATTTCAGTTGGCAATCATAATATGCCCAGACTGATTATGTCTATACTTTTGTCAGCAAGCACTCCTAGCTATTCAATTTCATGCATCGTATAAAATTATTACATTTTTAACTCAGCCACATGGCTTTTGATTTACCTCATATGCAGTCCTTCGGTCCACACTTGTTATTTTTAGATGTGCTCTTCTGCTTTTCACTTAGTAATTTTTAGGGCAGTTAATCTCGAAGATTTCCAGGTTCCAATTATTCATTCTAATCTTTCTGGCATTAAAATTCGTAATTAGCCTGTTTTATATTTATATATATTTAACATTAACAGATCATACCATATGTCTCTTCTCAACTTTTTCTCGACATATAATATTTTGTTGGCTAATTTTTGGTATCTCTATTTTTGACACCTTCCAGAAGAGTGTATGTGACAAAGGTAAAAGTAACATATAGGATTTTAAATTAGTTTATATCCTTTGCCCCCTTCTCAAAATAATATTTATGGTTCCTGAATTTTATCTTAAATAGTTATTTAGTTGTCATGCTACAAAATTATTTATTGCCAGTCTTTCCCATTTCTTAAAATTAATCTTACATTTTAAATACATCCTTTATAATTCTCTGACTGCATTTTGTTCCACTAAAAAGATAAAAAGAAAGGTAACACACAGAAACGTTCATTTCCCAGATGTAATTTCAGTTGGCAATCATAATATACCCAGACACATTATGTTTATATTTTTGTCATTTAGCACTCCTAGCCACACAGTTTCTTGCAATGTATAAAATTATTAAATTCTTTACTCATCCACGTGGGTATTTCTTTATTTTATGTGCAGTCCTTTGGTGCCCACTTGTTTTTTTTGTTTTTTTTTAGCTGTTTGTGCTCTTTCAATTTTCACATAGTAACTTTTATGGCTATTAATCTCAAAAACTTCTAGGTTCCAATTATTCATTCTAATCTTTCTGCAGTTAAAATTCGTAATTGGTCATTTTTATGCTTACATAAATTTAACATTAATGGATCATGCCATATGCTTCTCAACTCTTTTCTCGGCAGATAATATTTTGTTGGCTAAATTTTTGTATCTCTATTTTTGCAAATGCCTCAGTCTTGTGCTGAGAAAGTTTTGTAACAGACTTATTCACTCCGCTCCTTGCCTGCATCAAATAATGTTGTAAAGAGTTGCATTCTTTTTAGTGAATTACCTGTATATGAAGTTAGAACTTGACTCCTTTATTAACACGTTAAGTGCCATGTCGGTTACTGAACTTTCAGTTTAGAATGTGTCATTCACCAATGACTGATGGTCTAAAATATGATATAAAACACTATATATATATATATATATATAACCATTAATTAAACATTACTGAGCACCAACAAAAATTGTGATAGTATGAATAAATTTACAACAATACAGTGTCCCCAAACACACTGAATGGATACCCAAAACATAATATACAAGTTGCTATGTATAAAATAAGGTCCCTTGTACTATATAACAACAATTAATAAGGAAGAAAAAAAGAATATGGATTTCGATAAAAATAATTGAAAAGCTTATATATTGAATTACGTTATCAAGAGTACAGAATTCAATTATATAAGCAAAATTAGTCATTTTCTGTGAGAAAAAAGCTAAAAGCTGAAAAAAAATTTTCTCCTGTACTCTAACGACCAATATAACCAAAAGAATAGTTTCAAATGAAAACAGAATGATATTAAATGTTATGAAATGGAAAAAAAAAATACAACCTTTTAAATATTTAATTTATAGCAAGGAAAAATAGTAATATTACACAAAATACCTAATAAAATCCCAGTTATTTTATCCAAATACACATCAGCACATGGTATCCAAAAGCTCGATAAGTTTAAGGTTATTTTTACAGTTAACACAGATTTTAAAAACTCATGGATACAGTTTATCTATTTTGAAATACCGTAATAAATGCAATTAAAATAATAGAAATAGAAATTAATTACATAATAAGTAAAATACCTCTTAACACTTTTAAATTTTTTATATTTCTTAACTAAAGTAAAAAATACCAAAAGTGTTAGTTTACATTATCACAAATAGCCAGCATTTAGCTTCACTATGTGTTAAAAATTGATATTATTACACTAATCTAAGCATCAGACAGAATCCAATTTAAATTTTGGTGCTGCCATCTATGATATTAACTTGAAACGATTAAGCTATTATAAGCTAATACTATCATAATATACCAACTGCTATATCCCAATAAATTCTAATATAAAAATACCATATTATATTTCATTATTCAAATAAATATTAAATAAATACAAATGTTAATAGAATGATTACAATATATTCTACTACCATACCCAATTAATCCATACGAAAAATTAAATAATTTTAAAACAATTATAAAATGTAGCAATATGCTATAACACTAAATAAATTATATATATATATATATATATATATATATATAAGAAATACTTTTAAATATAAAAAATAATTAACTAATAAAATGAACAGGAAGGAAAAAAAAATTAAAAGGATGTTGATATAATTATGTCAGAATCTACATTTCCCAATTGCCTAATGATAACAAGTAAATTGTGTGGTTTATTTTCATATTAACCATAAAAAACTAAAAAATATGAATTTGGGATTAACATTCACATATAACCGATAATTAATCATTTAATACTAAGTTCAAAATTAAACAATATTAAAAAGTATAGAGGAATAATAAAAAACTAATAACCCAATTTTAATACAAACTGTAATAACATTAGTTATATCAAATCAACTTATTATGCATATTATTCTCCATAAGATGGTATACTATTAGAAATTAATATGATATTGTCCCGAGAAGACTAAAAATTAAAAACAAGTTAATTGTAACTTGATTAAATATTAAACTAAATAAATTCAATATGAATGGAAATAAAAATTTAACGTCACCATATAGATATATATATATAAAATATCGAATCAACCTCCATATAAAAAGGTGTATTACCAATGTAGTTATAATTCAAATGCCCCATCAGTTTTTTTTAATAAATTAACCATTGTGTATTATCCAGACAACACCACCCTCCTCCGTACTCTAACATCTACCTGCCCAACCGTCCTATAATAACTTTTTATTATTTTACAATTTTTTATTTTTTTTATAAATATTTTCTTATAAGTTTTTTTTGTAATTTTGTTTACACATGTGTTAATTTGTTTTTTAAAAAGATCATGTAAGTACTAATTGTATATTAAAGAATATATGATTTTTTTTTTGAAAACCTTGATTTAATGCATCATAAATTAGTTTAATATTATTATTAATTAGATGAGAAGAACATAAACATTTTATTCTATATAAATGGTTAAGTATTATATTTCGATATACAGAATTATGAAGACAAGATTTAAAATTTGTAAATGTATTAAACTTTGAATTTAAATTCTTTACGTTTATCATATAGATCTGTTATTGTTTTGTTGTCTTTTATTGTAATTTTAAGATCTAAGTTGATTGTATTATTAGATCAGAGGTTTTCCGTTAATTCCAAATTAGTGGGATAATCTACTGGAAATTGAGAAATTTTAAGTTTGATCAGTGGCAATTAAAATTATGTCATCAATATAACGATATAAATGTAGATTATTATGAGTAAAAGTACGTTCATAGTGATATAAATATAAGTCTGATAATAAACTGGATGTACAGCCACCTTGTGATATACCGATGTGTTATAAATATAATGTGTTATCTTGCAAAATATAATTATTATAGATAATGAAGTTAGTTAAAGATTTAAAATAAGCTATATCTATGTTAAATGGTAAATCCAGTTTTTGATGATACTGTTTAAATAATGCATTTATAATATTACGTAAATCTAATAAATCTATATTATTAAAAAGATCTTTGAAGTCATATGTCATTATATTATGTACACAATTAAGATTTTTCATAATATTGACCAGTTGATAGCTGTTTTTTATACAATGTGTATTATCAATGTTTGTAGTCAGTATATATAATTGATTAAGAATTTTTAATAGTAGTTTATTAGCTTTATTATTATATGTATTACAACCAATAGTTACAGTCCTAAATTTAATAGGAGTCTAATGAAATTTGGGAATAAGGATAATTAAAGTTAGTAGAGAGAATATTTAATAATTTATAATAACTTTGAATTTTATGATTATTTACAATTACATTTTCATTAGTTCTTTGAAAAGATTTATTAGAAGAAATAGAGTTAGTAAGAAGTTGATGATAATAAGATTTACATATGATTGCATAATTATTGATTTGTCTACATATGTAATAACATAGTATTTCTGTAATTTATTAATTTGTTGGAAACAATTCTTTGTGTTAATAGTAACTAAATCAGAAATATTATATTTTAAAGCCATAGTTAATCTTTCAATTACTAATAATTTCCATTGATTAAAATATTCAATAGGTTTATTATAAGAGATTGAAATTTTATAAATAAAAACATCTATATCATATGTAAACTGTTTGATAATAGATTTTACATTAAATTTAGATGGAATTCTAAATTTAGTACCATAACCTATTAGATTTTTCAATTTAAAATCATTAACAATATTAAGATTTCCAGTAATTATATGTCCATGATCATTGTTTATATATTTTTTAAGATTGGGGTCATTGCATTTACACAAAAAATTACTTGCAGCAGATGTATTTTTTGAAAATGTAGTTAAAAATCTTTATACAACTTGTATTCGGATAATTAAAGGTTTTTGATATATGAAGATTATTAATAGGAAAATAACAGTTTTTATCATTAATTATAGAATTGATATTAATTTTATTAAATATTTGATTTGAAAAAGTTATTATCATTTGAGTATTCGTGTTTTATGTTTTTTTTGTAATTTTATATTTAAAAGATTAACTCTAGTCATAGTGAGATCAAAATAAATATCAGAGAAATGTTTAGAGAAAGATTTACTTAGAAATACATTTAAATGTTGTGCAATCTGTTTCTTATTAATAGCAAATATGTATTTTCGAATTAATAGCCAATTATATTGCTTTAAATAGTTACTTTGAAGATTACTTATTTTTGTTTAGTGATATATTTTTTGGAAACTTCTACTGCAGATGATCCCTTTCCACATTTGTTTTGTGTTGTTTTACAATTTAAATTATGATTAAGTGTAGGTTAAATTGGAGAACAATCAATAATGTTATTTATAGATGTGAAGACTAGCAGGTCTATTAAATATTTCACTATTAAGTCCATATGGACAAATGGTGTTATAATATTTCATATATGATGACTCCATATAGAGACGTTCTGATTTATTGTTTAGAATTTGAAGAATTTCAATTGTCGTATTTTTAAATTGATGTTTATGATAATGTTGAATTTCAGCTGTAGACTGTATATTTTTTGCTTTGTTTTTATTAGTCTGAACGATGTTGGTTGATACGTTTATGAATTGGACCTGATGTTTTACCTATATATTTCATATTACATAAGTTACACTTAATACAATATATAACATTAAAGGCTTTACAAAAATTTGAAAAATTAGGATCTGAGACAATTTGTGATTGAGAAGCGTATGGACATGTCTCGCACTGAGCATCAGAACACTTGCGAAAAAATAAAGGACGAGGAGGAGAGTATAAATGGTCACTGGATGACTATCCAGGAACAACCCCATTATTATTTCTGTACCAGGCACTACACTGCATAGATGCTGAGTGTATCTTGCCAGGATCGAGATTTTTACTAAGAACTGCCATATATAAAAATGTTTTTTGAAAAATGCAATAATTGCAAAAAATTATATAAGATAAAAATAAAATAAAAATTAATAATAAAATTAAGAAAAGTAGTCTTGATTAATAATTTATTTAATAATATTAAATATCTTGAGTATGATATATGAAATTATATACAATATGTACAAATCAGAGAAGCAGTACTCAAAATCCTCCTATAATATTTCCAAAACCATAATAATGATAACCCTCAGTGCACAAACTACAAAAGCAAGAAACCATTGGACTTTTTTACTACAAAAAAGTTAAATACCCACATCTAAAATCCAGAACCAAGAACGTCAATAACCATGCAAAGACGACTATCGATAATGCTATCTCAACTGCCAACAGATTAATAAAAATAAAGATATCTAAATAGATGATCATTAAAAAAGTTATTAGAAATATTTATAACTAACCTATATTGATATATAAATAAAGCCAGCTCTACAGAACAAAATTATGAAAAGCAATAGCAAAATTTAAATTTAAACAATTAAATCTATATAGGACAATATCATATAATAACATATAGAAAATATATATAACATACATAACTAGATTGGAAAAAATCATTAAATGAATCGTTGTGATGATAAGAATGAAAAAATTAATGGAATTTCCTTATAGATGTATCAGATAACTACAGAGTAGAAATCATAAAGATAATACACAAAGATTATGTGCTATTGCAGCAGAAATATAAGCGTATAATATTTAGAAGATTGCTAAAAACATTTAGCTAATGTATATATTTAAAAAATATATAAGATACCAATAAGGAATAATAATTCAAAATGAATTGTTGTATTCAAAATGAAAAGATAATTAATAACATCATAATTAGCTTATATTCATAATTACATGCGCAAATGCAGCATAATAATTTGAATGCCAATATATAACCATTAATTAAACATTAATGAGCACCAACAAAAATTGTGATAGTATGAATAAATTTACAACAATACAGTGTCCCCAAACACACTGAATGGATACCAAAAACATAATATACAAGCTGCTATGTATAAAATAAAGTCCCTTGTACTATATAACAAGAATTAATAAGGGAGAAAAAAAGGATATGGATTTCGATAAAAATAATTGAAAAGCTGATATATTGAATTATGTTATCAAGAGTACAGAATTCGATTATATAAGCAAAATTAGTCGTTTTCTGTGAGAAAAAAGCTAAAAGCTGAAAAAAAATTTCTCCTGTACTCTAACGACCAATATAACCAAAAGAATAGTTTCAAATGAAAACAGAATAATATTAAATGTTATGAAATGGAAAAAGCAATACAACCTTTTAAATATTTAATTTATAGCAAGGAAAAATAGTAATATTACACAAAATACCTAATAAAATCCCAGTTGTTTTATCCAAACACACATCAGCACATGGTATCCAAAAGCTCGGTGAGTTTAAGGTTATTTTTACAGTTAACACAGATTTTAAAAACTCATGAATACAGTTAATCTATTTTGAAATACCGTGATAAATGCAATTAAAATAATAGAAATAGAAAATAATTACATAATAAGTAAAATACCTCTTAACATTTTAAAATTTTTTATATTTCTTAACTAAAGTAAAAAATACCAAAAGTGTTAGTTTGCATTATCACAAATAGCCAGCATTTAGCTTCACCATGTGTTAAAAATTGATATTATTACGCTAATCTAAGCATCAGACAGAATCCAATTTAAATTTTGGTGCTGCCATCTATGATATTAACTTAAAACGATTAAGCTATTATAAGCTAATACTATCATAATATACCAACTGCTATATCCCAATAAATTCTAATATAAAAATACCATATAATATTTCATTATTCAAATAAATGTTAAATAAATACAAATGTTAATAGAATGATTAGAATATATTCTACTACCATACCCAATTAATCTATACGGAAAATTTAAATAATTTTAAAACAATAATAATACAGTCGAACTTGGATAATTTGAAGTGCAAGAGACTACTGCAAAACTTCGAATTATCCAAAAAAAGTTATTTTTATGTCATAAAATAATCAATCGGAACAGAAATTGTGAAAAAAATATGTTTATTAATTTTAAATAAAAAAACTACAGCTTTTTAAAATATTGAGATATTTCAGATTGTTTTAAAGAGCTTACTTGATTTTTTTAACAAAATCTTCAAGGATATCTACAGCTCGAAACACAGCTTCACTCACGTTAGATTGTCCTTCTACATAACGACAATATTCGGCTAGATGAAAGACTGCCTCAGTTGAAGTTGGAATCGTTCTCTGTTCTTCTACCTCATCTTCAATATCTTCATCGTCTTCTGTTGCAATGTTCTTATTGTTTAGTACTTCTGATAGAATATCTGTATCAGACAGCTCTCCACAAATGTCTAAGTTTTTATCAATGTTGACGTAATCATTAAATGGTATGCTGTCTTCCCATGCAACTGGGGGAGGTAAATTTTCTTCATCTAAAAGCTCGCTAGGGGCAGTGTCCCTGATGAATCCTGCTTTCCGGAAACAGTTTGCTACTGTTTTTTGGCTCACTTTGGACCATGCATTTAAACACATTCTTGATGCATCGAGGAGGGTAATGGGAAGCTTTTGGGAAGATTCAGTAAGGAGGTGTTGAACGACTAGGCATCTGTAGAAATGCTTCAGATTTTTAATGATGCCTTGATCCATCGGTTGCACCACTGAGGTCATGTTTGGAGGAAAAAATTCAACCGTGACATTTTCCATAGCGGGTATTGATCTATGGGCCGCATAGTTATCAATAAACAAGATGATTTTTCTGTTTTTCCTTTGGTACGTGCGATTGAGATCTAGCAGCCATTCTTCAAAAAGATTCCCCGTCATCCAGGCTTTCGTGTTAGAACGGTATTCTATAGGCTTTGTTTTGACATTGTTAAAACACCTTGGATTTCTTGATTTTCCAATCATCAGTAAAGGTAACTTCTTAGTGCCATCCATGTTTGCTCCCATAAGTAGAGTTATTTGGTCTTTACTGTGCTTTCCTCCACTACATTTTTCACCTTTAAAATCCAAAGTCTTTGCAGGGGTACATTTGAAAAAGAGTCCAGTTTCATCGACATTAAAAATGTCTCTGTCCTGTGTATGCTCAAAGATTTGAACAACTTTTTTTTTTCCACTCATTTGCTGCATCTTGATTCACACTTGAACTTTCACCACACACAGACTTAAAGGAAATTTCATTTCTTTCCTTAAATCTGTCTAACCATCCGGAGCTTGCTTTGAAGTTGTTGTTTCCTAAGCTGACAGCAAATTCTTCTGCTTTTGCAGGAACAAGAGTTCCACTGAGAGGGATGTTTTTGTCCCGCGCTTGTTTAAACCACTTCAAGACACACTCGTCCACATCAGGATTATCGGGTTCTCTAGCCCGTTTGAGATTTCGATTAATTTCAAAAAATTTTCTTTATTTTTCAAAAAGGTCGAAAGAGTTAGGTGCTATTCCATACTCTTTTGCGATGATGCATTTTTTCTTTAAACCCTTTTCTACCTCACGAATCACAGTAATTTTTTCATCGAAAGATAAGGTTTTATATGGGACATGGGGCTTACTCAATGACATGCTTGCACTGAACTCTCACCACAAAAACTAAAAACACAAGGAAGAAAACTAAAGCGACTATAGTCCTGGTTTCGAAGGAATTGCAACGCGTGTCATCTAAGATTTATTGCATTGCCGAGAGTAGCATGTGTCACTTACAAGGGAAAGGGCGTTCGTTTCTCCTCCCTTTATCCCTGTTCTGTTTCCTAGAACAGATAAGAATAGTCTCCCATTCCCTTCTCTTCCCTAAAGAATTTTCCACAATAACTGAAAATAATGTGGACATTTTTCAAATAACTGCAATGAGACTAGATTGTCATTTTTGAAAGGGTAAAAACTTTGAATTAAAGAAGTTGGACTTCGAAATTTTCACAATAGCTGAAAATAACCTGGCCACTTTTCAAATAAGCTGTATTGAAACTAGATTTTGTCATTTTCGAAATTGTGAAAACTTCGAATTAAAGAAGTTGGACTTCGAAATAACATAGATTTTTTAGCATTAACTCAATACAAGTTTCAAGGGACTGACAAAAAACTTCGAATTATCCACGAATTCGAATTAAAGACGTTCGAATTATCCAAGTTCGACTGTATAATATACCAATATGCTATAACACTAAATAAATTATATATAATTAAAAAATATATATATATATATATATATATATATATATATATATATAAGAAATACTTTTAAATATAAAAAATAATGAACTAATGAAATGAACAGGAAGGAAAAAAAATTAAAAGGATGTTGATATAATTATGTCAGAATCTAGATTTCCCAACTGCCTAATGACAGTGCTGTAGTTGGAAAAACATGTTTGTGGGAACACACCTTTTCATAGAGTAGATATTGATGCTACCGGATTTTTGCTAAGCAAAAAGCCAATTTAAAACATTCAATCAAAAGTGGATTTTTCTTAATTAACAGTTATAGCTATTATATTCTAATTTATATAGTATTATATCTGTACAGCAATCATCTAAAAGCAATAATTGAAATCACAAAATAAATCCATATGTTATTACTTACTGCCACATCTATCCCGGAAATTTCCATAAAGAACGATAATGAGAAATGTTTTCTGTGATTTTTTATTTACAGCAAGCTATCTCGTCTGCTAATCTTCTTCCTGATCACAACCAAGATTACAGATATGGTTGAGGACAAAATTTTTTTAAGGGAGGTCCTAAACGGCTTATGAATATAAGTGAACAGGATTTTTCAATAAGGAGGTGGATTTCTCGCATAGGTCATGATGTTATTCATACAACTGAATACTCTTTCGCATTCAGACGTTGAAATGTGTGTAGTTTTCACACAGTCTGGAGAAGAAGATGTAGCTCTCTAGACTCATCTCCAGTATATCAATAAACTTGATAGTAATAAAAAACAATAATTATCATTTCGTCTGAAAAAAAAAAGTTTGTGAATGTGCGCAGTATTATTTTTACAGTAACAAACCAAATATTTCTGGGAACGGCGTTCCCTCGCGTTCCCGCCCAACTACAGCACTGCCTAATGATAACAAGTAAATTGTGTGGTTTATTTTCATATTAACCATAAAAAACTAAAAAATATGAATTTGGGATTAACATTCACATATAACCGATAATTAATCATTTAATACTAAGTTCAAAATTAAACAATATTAAAAAGTATAGAGGAATAATAAAAAACTAATAACCCAATTTTAATACAAACTGTAATAACATTAGTTATGTCAAATAAACTTATTATGCATGTTATTCTCCATAAGATGGTATACTATTAGAAATTAATATGATATTGTCCCGAGAAGACTAAAAATTAAAAACAAGTTAATTGTAACTTGATTAAATATTAAGCTAAATAAATTCAATATGAATAGAAATAAAAATTTAACGTCACCATATATATATAAAATATCGAATCAACATCCATATAAAAAGTATATTAGCAATGAAGTTATAATTCAAATGACCCATCAGTTTTTTTTTTTTTTTTGAATAAATTAACCATTGCGTATTATCCACACAACACCACCCTCCTCCGTACTCTACATCTACCCGCCCAACTGTCCTATATATATATATTGTTTTAAGTAATTACTGAAAATTTATTTAAAATTTACTTACATTTATTTATTACAAGTCAGTCACCGTGGCACTCAACGTGTTAATAAAAGTAATAGTGTCATGTGATTTAGTCTTTTTTAATATCCACTACTTGTCTGTCAACATGGCCTCAGTGTTTTTGAGTTTAATTTTCAGCTACCATGGATGTTAAAAGGTTGAATACTGTTAAAATTCCATCCTTTGCATAGACATCGCCAACATACAAACACCAGCAGTACTTAGACTAATAAACTTTGTCATAATCCTAGACCTTAACCCAATGAAAATCTATGGAGCCAACTAAAGAAACTTGTTGTGCAAAAGCAACCCAGCAATAAAATCTAATTAACCCTTAATCGTCACACGATACATTCACGGGCAAATTGCATGTGAAATAAAAAAAGTAGCAATTAAGGGATTAATAGAAGCAATAATTCTTGGTATCACATTATAACAGCTTCAGAACGAAAAAACTTGGTTAACTTCATAGGAAGCCATTGTAAGGCCATAATTAAGAAGAAAGGTTACCCAACTAAGTATTAATAGTCTAAGAGCTAGCAACGTTTTCGTCACCTGATTTTATCAAGGTTCATTTTTTTTATATGTTCTTCCCTTTTATGGTGTAGTACGTTTGCAACCGGTCTGGCAGTTGGGAGCGTTGCGTTTATTTGTGGCAGAAGGGGTTATGCAGGTCAAAAAACTTCAAAATTACGTCATTTTATCAAGGCTCATTTTTTTATATGTTCTTCCCTTTTATGGTGTAGTACGTTTACAACCGGTTCGGCAGTCGGGAGATGTTGCATTTACCTGTGGCAGAAGGGGTTATGCAGGTCAAAAAACTTCAAAAATGTCATTTTATCAAGGCACATTTTTTTATATGTTCTTCTCTTTTATGGTGTAGTACATTTGCAACAGGTTGGGCAGTCGGGAGACGTTGCATTTACCTGTGGCAGAAGGGGTTATGCAGGTCAAAAGACTTCAAAAATGTCATTTTATCAAGGCTAATTTTTTTTTTATATGTTTTTCCCTTTTATGGTGTAGTACATTTGCAAATTTCTAAGCAGACAAGCTCGTAATATGTTTGCATTAAGAATTTTGAACAGCTACAGACAGATAAATTAAGAAAGTCTTTTATTTTGAAAAAACAAATTGATTTTTACTGCTTTAACTAATTAACCCCCTCCGAAAAAAAAAGAATCATATGTTTAAACCTGAAGTTACTTCAGCTTTATTTTAAGACACAAATTTCTAGGCACTCATTTCCATAAATTAAAAGCATAAAATGTTTGCTTTAGCAGCAATTTTGAACTTCCAATCTTAACAACGTACTTGTGTGCTTAGAAATTTGTGTAAAATATGGAAAGATGGCTGCCAAACCCATCATGCATAATTTTAAAAAATTTAATTTTCAGAAGCACGTTATGATGTATTTGGTAAAGGAGAAAAAGCTTTCTATAAATGCATACTTAGGTACTCGACTTACATATGGTAAATTTTTAATAAAAAATGTTAAATAAGTACCATAATATAAGCTTGGAAATTTGATATCACACTTTTTTAGCCACACTTTCACCTTTTTTCTTTTTCTTTTTTTTTGCTTGGCTTTTTTTTACTTTTGAAAAGTTGTTTTTTAGTAGATATGGTATACAGTACACAGGCAAAAATCATTTAATGAGACAAAAAAAAAAAAAAAAAAAAAAAATGCAATTCACAAAGCATTTTCTCTCATATCAAATACATTATTGTACTCTTCTAATGATGTTTCTTTAAATATTTTGGAATTCTTCGCTACAAATGTTGTTGCAAGCACAAACTACCTTTTGTTCAAGGTCAACGACATATTTGTTATAGTCTGTGTTTCCCCCTTTTTTTTTTTGCACAATCTCTCACAGATTTATTTTTCTGTTTTGATATATGGTCAAAATTCAGAACAGTTAATTTTTAATCAAGAATAACTACTTCAGTTTTAGAGAAACAGATATGCAGTTTTTTGTAATGATCATGTTGCAGTAAAAGGGAAAAAATTGTAATTGACCAATTTCTTCTAGAAGGGCTGTATAAAAATTTAAGAAGTACAACCTTTTGAAAAAATAAAATAAAAATAGAAACACTATTTCATTAACACAATCTTATTTCCTACCTAATTTTATGAACTTATCTCCAACAAGTAAAAAACTAAACAGTGTTTCAAATTTTTTGAGATATCCTGTATGTATGTGTAAATAAGGGCAAATCAAATAATAAGTTACATTTCCAAGTTATGGCCATTTATTAAACCACATATACATAGGCAACATGGCTATGACAACATACAATGTAATATTACTTTTCTCCATAGTCTCCAAGAGTTTGTAAAAATTTCTCGGAACGGTCAACCAACTTTTCGATTCAGGATGCATAGAAATCTTCTTCAGTGCTATTTAACCACTCAGAGACAGCGAAATCCAAGGTGCTCATTAACAATGGAGAACACACTGCCGTACAAAATGTTCAGCATGCTGGCAATTTCCTGAAGTGTTATGCACCGATTCTCTCTAATGATCGCATCCACACGATCAACATTTGCAATGGTATTGGACGTTGCAGGCCTGCCTTTGCGATATTCATCCATGATATCCTTGCATACCGCATCAAATTGCTTAATTCACTTTACAATACCTGGCCAAGAAATTGCATGCTCATCATATACAGAAATAATATGATGATAAATGTCCATGCAATTAAACTGTTCAGCCCATAGAAATCTGATCATTGCACGCGCATCCAATTTGGAGTGAACATCCAGTTGATGCGCCATTGATCCTCTTGATCTCTCTGTACACACATCATGACGGGAAACCACACCAACCTTCTTATCAGATGTCTCAGCAGTTATTGTCCCTTTCTCTACATTGTCCAAGATCTCGACACACAGCACGCTCTCGTCGCAGGTTAGTGTAATTTATTTTAGGTAGATTTCGTATGAAATACTACCTATTGGGATCGTTCCTATGTTGGAATTTCTGAAAAATTTTTGCAGATCTACACCGATCATGGCACCTAGAACCTAAAACCACCCTCAGTAAAAAACTTTATATATCTGTCTATCTATATCTATATACAGTAGAAGATCTTTATAACGCAGTTCTATATCCTCTTGAGACCCAAGCTCGCATTTTTTGCGCAAATTTTACCATTTTTAGGATTAAGGCTCTTTATGGGGCTAGAAAACTTTATATATATTGAATTATTTTTAAAACGAAAATATATATAGAGTTTTGGCTTGTCCAATATAATGGACATTGTGTCTTAGTCCTTTAAAAAACATATTATTGAATTACATGATTCTGAATGCAAAATCCTTAATTGAAAAATATTCTTTCCCTATAAATGTGTTTTTATCGTTCATACATCACCTTTAAACATTGCTCAATTTTAATTTTTTTATTATCAAAAAGAAAAAGTATTTTTGGATGATATTTATTTGAAAAGTATAAATCAATTTAGTGACTTTTTAAATAGTTTTTTTTTTTTTTAAGAATTAAAAAAAAATCTATCACACCAATAGAAGTTTTTTCTAAAAATATATGTAAATAACTAGTTAGTGGCATGGTTATCACAATTGACATTAGGATGCCAAAGGGAAATTAAAAAGAAACAAAGCACAGTTTATTTATAAACTTAAATTCTTGTCTTCTGTTATATTTTCTTTGAATTTTTATTTCTGTTTAAAAAATTTCTTTCATTATAAATGTGCTTTTATCGTTCATACATCACCTTCAAAGTATTGCACAATTTTAATTTTTTTATTATCAAAGAGAAAAGGTATTTTTGGAGGAAATTTATTTGAAAAGTATAAATCAATTTAGTGACATTTTAAATAGCTTTTTAAAAAGGAATTTAAAAAAATCTATCATATTTTTTTCTCAAGAAAATATAAATAGTTAGTTTCACGGTTATCACAACTGACATTTGGATGCCTTAAGGAAATTAAAAAGAAATATGCAGTTTATTTATAATCTTAAATTATTATCTTCAGTTATATTTTATGTAAATTTTTATTTCTGTTTAAATTCGATTAAATAAATTAATTTAATTATAAACAACATACGAACAGTAAAATAATATAAAAAGCTTGCAATTATTTTTATAGTTAAACGAATATACAAATACAAGTTGCATTTCATGCACACAACCTTATTATATTTCATACTTATCAAGTAAGATAAGATCACTACATAGACTTCAAAAACCAGATTTTTATCATCAAGTTCCTATTTCTTTCACTACAAATTTTGCTGACATCAGAAGTGTGTTTTATCATTTATACGTCACTTCCAAATATCACATAAATTCAATTTTTGTATCATCAAATAAAAAAAGTGTACTTTAACTAAGAACCATGTTGATCAATTTAGTAATTTTGAAAAAAAAATAATAACATTTTGTTTTGGTTTCTAACTCTTCTCAACATGTTGTCACATTTGTTTGTTAGAATAATGATAATGAGTGGCGCAGCTACCACAATTGGCAAGCAAATGCCAAGCAGAAATTTATAAGAAATCAAAATGAATTTGTTTATACTGTTATCTTTAGTTATGTTTTCTTAAAATTTTTGCTGCTAATTAAATGTAATTAAATTTATTCAAGTATAAATAGCATACTAACAGAAAAATAATACCAAAAATAGCTAATTGTAACTATTTTAATATCAATGAATAAGAATAAAACATAATAAACGCTTAATTATAAATATCTATATCTACCAAGTGCTGCAAAATATATATATATACTACACTGTAATAAAAAATTTAGCAATGTACTGATTTATAACAGGCATTTTATCACTAAAATTATACATTTTTAGGATATTTAAATGTTTTTATTTATTTATTTAAGAAAATATATTATCTATTTATGTATCTATTATTTGTTTCAATACTGTGCTGATTTTTAAGTACAAACTAATGCGTCTGTTCAGTATACAAAAACAGTCTAATATGAATAAAAACAACTGACGAAGACCCAACGTCCAATACAATGGACATTACCAAAAACTTTGTTTATTCTCTAAAATATACATTAGATTACTTAAATTGCGATGTCATTTCATTGACACAACCTTTAAAATTAGATGTGTGTAGCATTAATATCAAAATACTATTAAAAAATATATAAAATTAGCGTTAAAACTGTCTGGTTATCTTCAACAGTCTTTATCTTATTCGCTGCCACATTCAAATGGTTAAAATACATATTTAACTGCAATTCTTTTATTATTTCGGCATACAGATAGCAGCACTTGACTATCTAATATAGTAGACAGCAAGTATTTACAAGTTCCAACTGAAATATAGTATTTTACATAAAAATAAAAATGTCCAATAGAACGGACGCGGGGTCTCAGGAGGATATAATGCAATTCTCCATATAACGCACAACTTCTCAGATGTAAACAATGATTTTTGCAGTTAAAAAGCACCAGCACTTTCACATTGTAAAATATTGCTACTCTCTAGAGGACTAAATTTGATACATTAGTTCAACTTTATCTTCTAATTTAGGACCTTTTTACTGAAAAAAAATGCTATTATTACAATGAACATTTTTGAAAATGTCTAATATAAGAGATGGTTGTGTCAGTTATATTTAAATCATGTTTATAGAGTAAATTTATCAATGTCCGACCTATATTATGCAAAAATTTATAATTTCGATAACACTTGGTAACAAGGAATGCAGTATAAAGATATTCTAATGTATTTTGATGTGTTTCACAGACATATTTGGCCATGTTTACAGGGTGAATTTAATGATATGATCCATATAACGCAAAATTCTATATAACGCAAAACCTTGCGTTTTTAGGTTTGCGTTATAAAGATCTTCTACTGTATATCACTTTCTTCTGGACATGATAACTTTCGTAATTCTGCACCAATCTCTTCCAAACTGATACATAAAATCAATGGGCATAAAATCTCGGTCAAGTTCGTTAATGGGCAAAATCAGACCAAGGGGATGGAAATAGGGAGGGGTTGTGTGAAAACCGAAAACCCCCCATAACTTCTTAATTATTATACATATCAAATCAGTTTAACGTTTTTATTACTTCTAAAAATAGGGCCAAAATTTTATGTATCACAGATTTTTGATAAAGTTAAAAATGGGCTCAAGGGGCACAAAAAAATAGGGTTTTTGGGAGAAAAAAATTCATAACTTCGTCAATTCTTAAGATATCAATTCCAATTAATTTTATTATAAATCTCCTTAATATTATCTACAACTTTTATATTCACAAGTTTTTGATAGGAACAATTCGTACCGCAAAAAAAAAAAATTAAAAACGAAAACAAAAAGGGGGTTTGAAGAAGTAAAAAATCCATAACTCCGTCAATTCAACAGATATAAAATCCCCATGAATTTATCATATATCTTCTTAATATTGTCTACAACATCTATATAGACAAGTTTTGGATAGGACCAATTCTTACAGCAAAAACAAATTAAAAATACACAGTGGTTGAAGAAAAAAATCATCTAAGTAAGGGTGTATTCAAATCCAAACTGCTTATTTTCTGACTCCTTTTACAATTCATTTTTGCTCTCAAGGCTTCCAATTGATATGTTTTCTTACTCAGAAACTATATAATGTACTGTAATGGTCAATTTTTTGATAGAGGCAGAATATATTTTTAAAAATGCTGTTAAAGTGGGCATTTTGAACCGAATTTCCCGAAGCAGATTGTGTTGGAAAAATCATTGCATTAAGGATGCACTCAAATCCAAACTGCTTATTTTCTGACTCATTTTTAAATTCATTTTTGCTCTCAAACGCATTTAATTGGTAGATTCGCTTATTCAGAAACTATATAATATACCGTAATGATCGATTTTTTGATAGAGGCAGAATATATTTCAAAAAATGATGTCAAAGTGGGCATTTTGAACGGAATTTCCCGAAACAATTGTGTTATCACTTTCTTCTGGACACGATAACTTCCGCAATTCTGCACTAATCTCTTCCAAACTGATACATAAAATCAAGGACATAAAATCTCGGTCAAGTTCGTTAATGGGCAAAAGCAGACAAAGGGCATGGAAATAGG
The DNA here is from genome assembly GCA_963932465.1 of Maratus speciosus. NCBI lineage: Eukaryota > Metazoa > Arthropoda > Arachnida > Araneae > Salticidae > Maratus > Maratus speciosus. The sequence continues at coordinate 369,763,491 of OZ010787.1, read as the reverse complement.
GAGGGGTTTTGTGAAAACTGAAAAAAACCCATAACTTCTTAATTTTTGTACATATCAAATCAGTTTTAAAGTTTTTATTACTTCTAAAAATAGCGCCAAAAATTCATGCATCACAGATTTTTGATAAAATTAAAAATAGGCTCAAGGGGTGCAAAAAATAGGGTTTTTGGGAGAAAAAAATTATTTTGTCAATTCTCAAGATATCAAATCCAATTAATTTTATTATACATCTCGTGAATATAAAAGTTGTAGATAATATTAAGAAGTTTTTGATAGGACCAGTTCATACCACAAAAAAAATGAAAAACAAAAACAAAAAAGGGGGTTGAAGAAGAAAAATTTTCATAACTCCGTCAATTCACAAGATATAAAATCTCCAGGAATTCATCATATACAGTTGAGTCTCTCTATAATGAAACTCCATACATCGAATTTCTCTATATAACGAATTTTTAGTAGGAACGGTCCCTTTTTCCCTTGATCTCATTAAAAACAGTCTCCATATAGCAAAATATCTATCTCCATATAACGAATTTTTTCATAAAATGTTCTTTATTGTTTTAAATAAAAGCTTCCAAATCTCATGGAATCAATTTTCCATCACTGATTAGTGATTTAACGTTCTGAGTTTTTTTACCTTGAATCTCCTTGTTTATTATGTCCAACGAATTCATCTCCTCCCCCCCCCCCCCTCCCACACACCTTCCAACATACTTCTTAAAACAGTGTCAATTGGATTGTTACACATATAAGCGCGGGATCAGAGAGGTAATTGAAGTTTAAGGGAATGAGAATTCAAATGGAGGAAAATGTTCCCGATACAATTTTTCATTCCTTGCTAAAGTGTGAACCTTTTTTCGAGGGTGCAATAATTTTGAAATCAAAACAGTGAAAAATTAGATTTCTTCATCTAAAATTAATTGCAAGTTTTCCTTATGTGATTTTTATTATGCTTTCAAATAGACGCTGTTCTCTTTTTTGAAACTGTTTAAATAATTCAGAAATACAATATTAGTTTAATATTTATTGTTAAACATTTCAAATTCTTAATTAAACACCTCAAAAGTAATTTTTGTTCAAAATTTACACATTAAATAGGAATTTTTACTCATTCTCTATATAACGAATTTCTCTATATAACGAATTTTTTACTGGAACAATGGATTTCATTATATAGAGACTCGACTGTATCTTCTTATTATTGTCTTAAACATTTCTATAGACAAGTTTTTGATAGGGCCAATTCTTACAGCAAAAACAAATTAAAAATACATAGCAGTTGAAGAAAAAAATCATCTTATTAAGGGTGCATTCAAATCCAAACTGCTTATTTTCTTACTCATTTTTAAATTCATTTTTGCTCTCAAACGCATTCAATTGCTGGATTCTCTTATTGAGAAACTATATAATGTACAGTAATGATCGATTTTTTGATAGAGGCAGAATATATTTCAAAAAATGATGTCAAAGTGGGCATTTTGAACAGAATTGCCCGAAGCGATTGTGTTAGAAACGAAAAATATTGCCCTACTGAGAAAATAATTGTTTATTAATCAAGTTTTAATTAAATGAAAGAAAAATAAAAACACAGGTCACTTATAAATCTTTTCAAAAATCACATCAGCACGTTTCATATTTCTTTTTTTAATTAAAAATGAATCTGAAAATGTGCCAGAAAATTTCGAGTTGTTGAGCATGGAATATTTTTTTTTAATATGGCCTTAACATGATTCTGATAAACCAGCTATTTTATAAAAAGGAAATAAGAACTCGTCAAAAGCAGACAGATAAAACTGTTAAAGTGGATTTATATCTAATAGATTTAGTTTTTGTTGGTGAAATTAGTATACTTAACTTCGAAATCTACCTCTGCCTGTAGGCCGGGCTGGCAGGGATTTTTTGATTTGCCCTAGTATGTGTATATATATATAACTTTTTACTGAACTTTTATATAGAAAAGACGACAGTAGGTTGTCTATCATGTCTGTGCCTATGTGCAAACACAAATGAAACATTTACAGAGAGAAAAATGACTTTATATTAAATAAAAGTCGTTTGGATTTGTATATAAAAAATAACTAAAAAATTATCTTTGAGAAACATTGATATGACTTATAAAAGAATGCTTCAGAACTAGCAAAAGAAATTATAATGGATGAAAGAACTCACCAGAATAAATATTTTTCAATCAAAGAATGAGTGGTGAGAACCAAAAAGAATATTTATTTAAACATTACAAAATATGTGTTCTCTCTGCATTTTGTTCTTTGATAGCAGTCGTACCTCTATATTTATGTTTTGTTTAACTTTAAATTTTTTTACCAAATGTATTATTACTAGATATTATTACTAGACTTAGTACTTTAAGCATATTCAACTATTTGTAAATAAAATTCCATTAAATATTCTCCCCTTTTGCTTAGTTAATTTTTCATATTCAGTTTCCTCCACAGCTGAAAAATAGTAATAATCACACAGCTGACTAAAGCCCTTTTTACTTCAAGTAAAAATCCTACATCAAAATGTTAAAGCTTTTAGGCATTTTTCAATTACGTCTTAAATGAAAAGTTATTTTGATAAATACGAAAACACGATACCTTACCTTTTCTGCCTTTTCAAGTTTTGACTGCAGTCTATCAATTGTGCTTTGTCTCATTTCAGATACAGAGCAACTACGAGATCTTCTAGCATCTATAACTTTTATGGTGTTATAGTCAGGTGGGCTGAAATGGAGAAAAATTTGCTTGCACATTTCATATATTACAGTATAAACTTATTCATCAACTATTTTAATTATAAATGGAAAAAAAAAAGCTAAACAAATAAAAATAAAGAGTCAGTTTGATTTTAGAGAGCCATATAGGGACTATAGACAATTTGTGATATTTAGAAGGATTTCATGATATGATTTAAATCGACATTTGTGACTTATGACAATCAAAGTAAGTTACGCTTCATTTAAAATCCATAACCCAAATGTAAAACTTGTTTGTTCTATTATTTCGAATTTCATTTTAGACATCTTAGATCAGAAGTGTAGATCAAATATAAAAGCAGACTTCTAGTGAGTGTGTAAGAGATCGTAGTAGATGAGATAACATTTATCAACAGAATAATTTGATAGAAAATAATCTATCATCCATTAAAACAAAAATTATCTTTAACTACAAGAGCATTAAAAAATAATTATATTTTATAAAGAACAGCTTATGAAAACATGTATTAAATATACACAATGTTCGCTTTTCATTCTTATTAATTTAGTCAAGTAAACAGTATTTTAATTCTAGGTTTTGCATAAAAAAACTGAGAAATGAACACTGTAAAATCCTGATTGTAACCCCTTTCCCTTTTTCAAAAGCAAAAACATTTACATTTGGGAATGGGCGTATATAATTGATATATTTAACTCTCCCATATTCCACCAGATTTCCACTTTAAGAAAAAAAAATTCTACACTATTTGCAATTTTGTTGCAACAATATTTAAATAACCTTCTAAATTATTTCTCTGCCCTCACCTCCCAAAAAAGGTCTTTTATCCTTGCTTCTGCAGAACATACAGTTTATGTTTTATTCCTCTTATTTATAAATAAATTCTTGTAACAATAATTAGATAATTATGTAAATTACTTCTCCTCTCCCTCCCAAAAAATTCTGCTTCCCCCCCCCCCCCCATCCCAAATCACACAAACTAAGATCTTAAACAGTTTGGCTGCCGCCCCAGTTTTCTAAATTTGTCCCCAGGTGCCACCTACTTTTCTCTTCCTACAATTCTTACAAATAAAAAACATTATCGTGATGCATCAGGGATCTGTCCAGACTTTTCCCTCAGGGTCCTGTTTTTGTGAAATTGTAAAGAGCTTTTTTAAATTTGTGAAAAATCTAGGCCTAATTTTGTGAATGAAATGATCGTTATATTCAGGATCCTTTTTATATTTTTTTTTAGAAGATATATACATATATATTTTCTTTCTATATGTAAAAGTGACAGGTCAAATTTTACTTTTAAATGATTAAATTTGTGAAAGGTTTAATTTAGTGCTGGAAAAATTTTGTAAAAGGCCTATTTTTAAGACAAAGAATTTTGTGAAGGGTCCTGGTTTTGAGATAAAAAATTTTGTGAAGGATCCTTTAAAGAACCCAATTTCTTCCTAAACAGATCCCTGTGCATATAAGTATGTATATATGTGTTCTAATTATTTTATAATAGGTCTAATGACCCTTTGGATATGGCACACAACAGATCTTTTTCTACCTGTGTGCCAACTCCGAAGATGTGTTGGACCAATAAAAAAATTAATTACCTTATAGCACAAAAGAATAGGCGATACTGAGTGCCACCCTAAAATAGAGTATAGGCAAGTGCCGGTGGTAGGGCGAGTCCATGTAAATATAAAGACTCGCTCAGAAGGGTGTTAGAATATAGCACACAGGGACAGATTTTAACTCCAAACATGCTTTGGGCTCAGCAGCCAAAGTGTTAAAACACTAGTTTTTGTAAAAGATTTTTATGCTGTATTGTTATTTTGTAGCAACAATAAATAATCATCTAACTCACCCTTTAAATTTCCCTTCCCCAATCCCAAGAAAAAGGGGTGAATTTTTAAACATGGGAAGGAGCAGAGAGAAGATTTTCCTTTTTTTTTTTTTTTTTTGGTAGTTTGGCTGTTCTCATTGCAGATATTTTGTTAATGGGAGAGGGGGAGTTATTTTACAGAACATATTATAACATATATGAGAACAGCCATACTGCAAAAAGAAGAAAGTTCTTGCTTTCCTCCCACATATTTGGAAATCCTTGGGGGGGGGGGGGGGGGGGCATGTAGCAAAAATTTCAAAGGGGGTAAAGATTTTAGATGAGTGAAACTTGAATGAAATGATATAGATGAAATTTTAGATGAGTCACCTTACTACAAAATAAGAAATAGGGCAGAATTTAAAAAAATAATAATATTATTAAAGATTTTAAACTATTCGCTGGGAGGAGGGGGGCATAGAGAGAAGCAGAATGTATCAAAAATTTCGAAGGGAGTGAAGATTTTAGATAAGTGAAACTTGTATGAAATGATATAGATGAAATTTTAGATGAGTCATCTTACTACAAAATAAGAAATAGGACAGAATTTTTAAAAAAATAATATTAAAGATTTTAAACTATTCGCTTGAGGGGGGGGGGGGGATAGAGAGAAGCAGAACTTTTGGAAGAAAGACAACTTATTGTTCATTTATTGTTAGTAGAGAGAAACAAATCAGATTTTTTTTTTTACAGTTTTATGATTTTTAATTTTGTATGTAGGGGGGAGGGGGGGGGGGGAGAGGACATTTTTGGGATGGAGAGATAATTTAAATAGCAGATTATCTATTTATTTTTACTAGATAGCTGCACCTTTTTGGTTTCCAGTCAAGTATTTTTTGAAAAAAAAATATAAAAAATAAATGTTAGCAAACTTGCTAAGTTCTGAAACCCAAAAATGAGATTTTATTTAATAAATAAGGAGATTTTTTTTTTCTTTTGTAATATCATTTTTTAAATGTAAACATGTTTAGCATAAATTTAATTTTAAATAATGCTTGGTTATTGTTCAATTTTAAATATATCACTTTTACTCAAATAAGAAAAAAATACATACTTCTTACATGTAGAAAAAACTCAAGCAAAATATTTTATTTAGGTTGTTTAAAATTAATTTAAATTAGCTACAAATAAACTAGAGAAAATTTTCTTTCTTCATAACCGGATGCAAAACAACAGTGACAACTAATTTGTATTTCAAACAGATTATTGATAATCAAAATAAGACCATTAAAAAATATGTAAGAAAATGAGGAGAAATCTGTCAAAAAACAGGAGTGCAGGAAAACATGTGAAAATCAGTAGTCTCCCACCAAAATCAGGACACCCTCCTCAGTATCATCTAACAACCAATAATTTCAGACCCAATTTGCCATTGATTACAATTACAATGCAATTAAACAGTTTTTGTAATATGACTACATGATTATGATTACTATAAGTCTAGTGCTGATTGATATTACAAGTATCAACTCCATCACAGTTTGATAACATGCAGAAAGTATTTTGTATCATCATCTTCAGCAATTTAGAAAATAATGAATTCTTTTGGCTAAGCACACCATAAGATCATTCTGATATATTTTTAACTTCACTATCTATGTTAATTTTGTATTAAGAATAAAGAAAAGCCAACTTTCACCTTTTATATCAACTACGAGGGTTATTCTAAAAGTAAAGAACATTTGTTTCTCATTCATACTAGCATCATTATCTTCATAGTGAGTACCACAGCTGTAATTTCCTTGGATTTGGTTTTTGCTGCAATTTGTGCATCGCCATGTGAAATATAAAAAAGCAATATGGAGGAGTCTTCTACAAAGCAAAAATGGCTGCTGGTTTTCGAAAATGGAATTATTTTTTAATACCACAACTTATTAAAGAGTATACATTTATTTAATGATATCAAAACAGCAATGCCTTCCATCAGCCTTCTTTTATATGCATCAGCCTCTATATGTTGTTTTTTCGACACTCTGAGCTTATCTTTCACAAATTATGCATTTTCTTCCAATATACTGGCACTGAATCATCTACAAATCTCATTTAAACTGTGGTAATATTTTTGGGCCAAATTTTATTTTGATCAGAAGACAGTTTTATTTAAGATAATGAAGCAAAGCTTATTTTACAGAACATTTGATACCTTAGCTATCTTTCAACATAGTCATCGTTCAAATTGAAACATTTTTCGTAGCATTTCACTAGCTTTTCTATGCCTTCAGCATACTCACTTGTGCCAAGTTTTTGAAACAGTCATCATCTTATGTCCTCTTTCAGTTCATTGTCACTTCCAGGTCTCATCACCAGCAAATATGTGGTTCAAAAATTCCTCACCATCCTTGTTGTACTGACTGAAAAAAGTCAGAGCAGCTCCCATTCGCTTTTGTTTATCTGTCAAAACTCAGGGAACCCACCTGACACACTTTTCTGTAGCCCAAATTGCCACTAACAATTTCATAAAGAATTGTTCTTGAAATTTCAGGAAAGAACAAACTCAGTCTATCTATAATGAACCATCTACTCTGTTGAGTTTTTTTCACAATCCATGATTTGAGTTCGTAAGTCACAACTGTAGATCGGCCTGAGCCATTACTCATCATGAATATTCGTCTGTCCACCATTAAACATGATGTCCCATTTTTGAATTGAAGCTTCATTCATCACATGACCATAAACCAGGGTTGGCAAGTTTTTGACACATGACGGTTTTTACCGTCACGTTAAAAACCTCTTTGTCAAAAATGTCAAAAACCCATTTTTTAGTAGTAGTTTGTTTTGACATTTTTTTTTTAAATTCTATTTTTAGTATCAAATTGTTTTACATGAAATATTCAATATCGAAAAGCTCTAAAGTATGTTTATCCATCCGAGAAAAACAAAAAAGAATTGCATTAGAATAATATGTGTGCATCTCTGTTAAAAGATTTCTACAATAATCTTAAGCTATTTGGCATATTCTACAAAAATTATATTTTTTGAAGAAATCCTATAACCCATAAGTATAAGATTAAAAAATATGTATAACTTTGGCAGAATGTAGTACACTGTTTAAAACTAAATAGTTTTCTTAAAGTGTTAAATCCAAATTGTCATTGATTATTTTTATTTCTAAATAGCAATAAATGAAATAAAATATATTTTAATAGTTGAAAATTACATACATCTTTTGGGAGAAAGGAATAAGACTTGTTCTTCAAAGTTAAATCTTATAGAGATTAAAATTTTCAAATCAATATTAAACTTTAAACCATGTTAAGTCAATTTTTAACTATATTTTTGTTAAGTAGTTTATTTTAGTCTAATTATTTCCTTAAACTAAATAAATAAATATTATTTTTAAGCAAAAATGCAGATCCCTAAAGATTCATTAATTTAAAAGTTAACTGCATTAAAAAATAAATAAAACATTTAAGAATCTTTCTAAATGTAATAATAATTTTAAAGGTAAAAGATTTTTACTCATACAGTCATATATATGTAATAAAAATATGCAATGTGTTATTTCTTTCAATTCACTTTAAATAATGCCTAAATAATTTTAAGTAAAATGCATACAAAACATAAATAGTTTGTCTTTATGGTAGCTTTAATAAATTTCAATTTAATCCCCTTCATGGCGAGCATCTTTTACAGAATTTTTAATCTTTTATCACTGGTATTTTAAAACAGAAATTTTTGACTAGATGAATCGAGAAAATGCCTTGATTAAATAATGCAAAATTTACAATAAAAAATAACTGGTAGGAATAATCACGAGCGTATATGTGACACTCATCTCCAAGGGGTTAAAAATATTTCATGACTATTCAGGTATAAATTTATATCTAAAAGTATATAAGCTGAAATGGTCTGTTTATAAGGTTCATATATAAATATATAAGGTTCATATAAATTCTATTTTGTTTTTTTCTTTATTTTTTTGTTGTGTTAAATTTTAAGTCTAAAAGCTTTCATCTGAAATCAGGTCCTACAGGTTTGTATAAAAATTTTATTAATTTAAAATTTTAAGATTCTGCTTATTGAAGTGAAAACGAAAATCAACATAATTGCATTTATGAAATACATAAGGTATGCATTTTAAAATATCATATCTAAAAATATTCAAATTTATTCAATGACCACTGTCCATGCTTGACATCTATTGTCACACCATATAACAGTATTTTTGCATCTCTAAAATAATTTTAATGTATTTTATTAAAAATGTATATTGAATATTATTTAATAATAACCTTTTATTATCATTTAATATTATTAATGTTCACTGCTTTTAGTAGAATCTATATTAGTGGAGATTATGATAAATTCCTTTTACTCTTGTATTTTTTAATTTTTCCCATTTATGAAATGCTCTTCTTTTAAATAAATCTAACAAAGTAATTGTGAATAATAATAACAAGAAAATATCAATCTACAAATGTATTGTATGCTATGCTTACACTATAAATTTGGGGAAAATTGAAAATGATAGGTTCTTAATGGAATAAACCGGTAAAAACACGGTTTAAACCACTGTCATGTCAAAAACCAGTTTTTGACGTCAAAAACTCAACCCTGCCATAAACCTTGGTTATCTGTCTGTAAATTTCGATAGGGCAAACTTTTTCACATTCAAAAATCATATTACACTACGAACCTCACACTTGACGAGATTGTTAATTTAGTCTCACAGTTTTGTGACATACAAATAAACATTAAACAACCATAGCAGCTTGCTGTTAATGTCAGACTGGCACAAAGGAATGGGAAGATCAATGACATGGCGAGGACAGTGGTGGGAGAACTGCACAGCTCATCAGAACAAAACTTTCTTTAGTTTTAGAATGACCCTTGTAATAGGAAAATTCCAAATGCAGAGTAGTTTTGGCTTAACAATTTCTCGATATCTTGATAAAACTCCTCACTGTGACTATGTTGATATTTGCAACTCGCCATAGTGGCTAAAATTTCACCAGCCATGCCTTAACTTCTAATCACCATTTGCAAAGTCTATATAGAAATTAAAATATTAGACCTTGTGGCATTTTCTTAAGGAAAGGGAGAAATAAAACAAGTTGGAAATTGCACATCAAACATAGAAAATAAGGTACGTTCGTACTATAACTAGTTTTATAAATATTATTTGCACAGCATATTGTACTGAATGTATATCTTAGTGCATTTCATAAGTGCATATCACTTTAATTCTGTTCAAAAGGCTGTAACATTGTTAAAATGCACTTGAAATAATTTTTTCCCATTGGTCGTATTAAACTATACATCTGATTTTCATAAAATTTGAAATGACTCGACAAAATTTTGCAACAATTATATATTTAAAATTTCAGACCATTCGGTTGGGTAGTTTTTGCTCTGTTATATGCAGATGGACAGACAGACTGAATGACAACTATAGGTGCTACGTATTTATATAATTACGAACGTACCTAAAAATGAGTCAGATATAATATCAGAAGGAAGAATTTTATGATTCCAATTTGAAAAATATATACAGTCATCTCTGTTTAGTGTCGTCCTACTTAACGACGATCTCTATTTAAGGACAATATTTTGCTGTCCTGGCTCCTTTAAGTAAAAAAATCTCTATTTAAAAACGGAATTGTTTATCCAACGGCATTTTTCACGTAGTTTTTTTCCCTGATCCCTTTAAACATATTAAGCGAGGGAATATAATTTTGACATATAAGAATGAAAAATGTTTTGGTGGAAAACACAGCAAGGAACGATTGACTGCTTTACTGTGCACTAATTGAGATAGACCTGATAAATCCCCCCCCCCCCCCCCGACTAGTTGTAGGCAAATCAAAGCAACATAGATGCTTTAAGAACATTAAAAGAAAACCTTGCGAATATAACAACAAATAATGGATAAGATCATCCATTTTCATTGATTGGGTAAAACAAATTGAAGCAAAAAGGCACAAGGGAAAAAAATTCCACTTTTGATCGATCGTTGCCCGACACATCCTCCAAATATTCCAGGACTTACAAATGTGTAAATTCATTTTTTACCTGCTAATTGTACAAATAAGTTGCAGCCTTTAGACCTGGTGCTCATCCATAGTGTAACAGCTTATTTACAAAAATCCTTAATTAGTAAATTATTAAATAGTTTTGTTAACAAAAAAATATTAAAAAATTTACAATTTTGGAAGCAATGAACATGATTACATCAACCTGGAAAGACATTTCTCCTTATACAATTAAAAACTGTTTTTGGGCATCAGGAATTAGCATTCAAGAACAAATGGATATAACACATGTACAACTCGACACAGAAGATGTCACCACCAATGGATGGAAAAAAGATGTTTCAGTAAAAGATTTTATCAATTGTGATAAATATGTTTTAACAGACTTCAGAAATTGAGATCAAGTTTATGAAGACATTGCAAATGAAAATGCAACTTCAGATGCAGAAGATGGTGATGAAGCTGATGATACAGAAAACGAGACACCAGCTCCTAGTTACCCATATACGATTCTGCTCTGGATACTCTTTGTAAGTACATTGTTTCATCAAATATGGAAGATGACTCATTCAAACTTCTGAAGAAGCTTGAAGCAAGGGTACTAAAAACTAGACCTCATTGAAACAATCTACACTTTTTGATTTTTTAAAACAATTTGTTTAATTAAATGCATTATAAATATTTTTATTCTACTATAAGTAACATTGTATGCTGTAATGTTGTTCTTGTATACAGTATAATTAATGCAATTTGTATTTGCTCAATAAAAAAATGTATCTGTATCAATAAAAAAAAAAAGAAAGAAAACATAAAATAAATTTAAATAAATAAAACATTTCTAAACACGCCAATATAATGGGAATGTATTGACAGTCCTAAGCCTATAAAGTGTGAAGGGAAATTTTTTTTTTACAAATCACTAACTTAAACAAGATTATTAGCAGTTTATAAAAGACTATTTTAAAGTACAACTACTTCTTTCTCCTTTATCACTGCAAATATAAAGGCATGGCTTTTACAAACATCACAAATAAATTTTCAAACACATTTTACGTGTGAATTTTCTCTGAAGAGTTGCAAGAAATATTAAAGGAAAACAGCAATATAATAACGAAAATGTTCTTACTGCATTTGTGTAATCATAAAATTACAATGCATATTTGAAATATCTGTGCTACTCCACAATTAAAATTTTCCAAACACATTTTACATGTGAATTTTTCTCTGAAGAGTTGCAAGAAATATTAAAGGAAAACAGCAATATAATAACGAAAATGTTCTTACTGCATTTGTGTAATCATAAAATTACAATGCATATTTGAAATATCTGTGCCTACTCCACAATTAAAATTTCCCTATTTGGAGACATCTGTAGCTAAAACAAACGAATGGAATGAGACTGTATTTCATAGTTTAGACTTTTGAAGGCAGAGGAAGGCGAATTCATGAAAAAAATAATAATAAAAGTGTCTTTGGTTCAGCAAGGCTGGATGCATATTGAGGACAATTCATTTAAATGAAATAATGACCTGAATATTTCCTCTTTTCAAGGGAAACCAGCAGCTCTGCCTGTATGTATGCACAAAACAATGTACTTGATCCATTTTACTCGCGATTAATGCAAATATCTGACTTTTTTAATTCCAACACTTATAGGTCAAAACTGAGAAATTTCATTAGCGGCCACTGTCCCATAAGACTAGTTTTTTTAAGTGGCCACTTTTTTATTTAAAAATACTAAACAGTAAAATTTCTATAAGTATTAATCTAAAACTGAATAGCCCAAATAAATATGTTAATATAAATATATTGGAACCAAAAAAAGTAGAATCCTTGATGAAATGCAAGAAAATTTTATTATCTCCTTGTAAAAAAGTGGCCGGAAGGTGGCTGCTGATAGTCAATTTTTCACTAGCCACTTTTTCTCATTTACTGGGCCGGTGGCTAGAGCTAATTTTGCCCTTTACCAACAGTGGCAATTTTTTTCATTTCAGCAACTTTTACTAAATGGAACATTCCCCCCCCCCCCCCCCCCCCCCAATGGAATTAATCTCCCCATGACTTCAAAAGTCTAAATATAAAATTTGGTCTCCTTCCATTCATTACTTTAAGCTACAGATACATCCAAATAGGCAAAGTTATTGTATGGCCATCCTCTACAATAAAATAGTCAAATGAAGACACAATAATTTCCCTACAATAAAATAACGATTTAAATACCTAGTTTCTGCGTCCAGAGATTCTGAACTTGAGTCAATATTAGGTAATTTGATTTTTTCTTCAATTTCAGATATTTTCTCTTCTATTTTACTTCTCATTGTAGATGCACGGAAACCATATTCAGAGGAAAGTACATTAGCTGCAGATGTTTCTTCTTTCAAATCTAATAAAATATTTATAATATAATTACACAAATACAAACTTTAGATTAACACAGCTAAGAATAAATAAACTTACCTTGGCTTATATTTGGTTTTTCTTCCTTCTTTACAGTGGTAGGCTCATTAAAAGTATCACCCATTTGATTAAGCTTAGCAGAATCAGATATGCTAAGAGCTTTGATCTCATCACTAAAGGAAATTTGTAAATTTCGAGAAGCTAATTCTTTAGCCATAGTCTCTTTCAGAATATCACAAGCACTTAGCTGCTTGGGTAAATTACTATTTTCCATTGAGTCTATAGCTGGAAAATAGAAATTCAAAGATTAAAATAAGCATGTACAACTATAGAAACTGAATAAACATATACAAGCATAGAAACTATACAGGGTGTCTGGTCTCAACGGTGTCTCAATGGCTAATTCCTAAACCGTTAGTCAGACATATAGTTCCAACTACAAAAATGTTTAAAATCAGGTAAAGAAATATTTTTAAAGCGATTTGGGTCAATAAAAACATTTCTTAAAAAATTATGAAATTTAAATTTTTATATGGTCCCCTGTTCTTATAAGTTATATTTAGTAAAATTTTCCTTTTACACTGACAAGTAATACACAAAAAGTTCCGTTATTCTACTTTTAAAATTGACTGAGTAATAGCTGTTTAAAGTTGGAGCAGTTTTTTGCTGCAAATTGGGGGTCATTCACAAATTTAGTCGAAATATAATTTTGTCAGATATATTAAAAAATGGTTGAGAGTACAGTTAACATTGCAATATAAATTTGAAATCTTTAATCATTCTGACATATTAATGCAAAATATACAATTTGTAATAAACATTTAAGAAGAAAGAAAAACAGAATTTTTGTTAAATAAAATTATGCTAAATTAACAGCCTCAATTCTTTACAAAATGATACGTATTTTAAAATATTATTAGATTACACTAGCCTGCAAAAGTTGGGTTATATCATGCTTTTTAGCTTTTGATAATTGATTCTTATGTATTCTGTACCGCTGAATCTGAAATTGACCTTAATTTTTAACCATCACATCAGGATTTTTCGCAAATTTCAAAGTAAAAATTGAATCTCCTTCCTCATCTCATCGGACCACTTAGATATTTAGCTGCAAGAATCCCAGGATAAGCAAAAATAACGAATAAATTATTGAACAAAATAAAATAAAATAAAACAAAAAAAGTTTTACATATGTTTTATAGTATGAGATTTTCGCTATATTTTAACTTACACATTTACGATTTGCAAAAAAAATAATGTGATGGTTAAAAATGAAGGTCATTTTCAGATTCAGTGCTAAAAAGTACATAAAAATCAATTATCAAAAGTTAAAAAACACAACCATCTCCTCTACTTTATAGTATCCAATTTTTGTTATTCTTTAAATTTGACAATTTATGATTTGTGAAATATCCTGACATGATGGTTAAAAATTAATATAATTTTCAGATTCAGTGCTAAAAAATACATAAAAGTTAAAAAAACAATAATCACAGTCTTGTATTATATAATCTAAAACTTTTTCTTAAATTTCTTCGCGGTAATCTATCCGAAATTTTTTGTGTTATCCTGTAAAATAAGTATAAATGGTAACCACCAAAAATCATAATAATGTTACAGAGATTCCCCTAGACAGTTTCAGGAGGGTGCTGCACCCTGCCTGCCCTTACGTTTACAAAATAGCACCCCTCTTGCCACTGATGAAAAACATTAGCACCCTTGTTGCCCCCAGCTGAAAAAAGTGCCTTCTTGTCTTCTTTGTTTATTAAAAAATTTACTTGCATAGTAAAAATTGACTCATTACTGTCTTTAAAATAGCATCCTGTCTATTAAATATTAAAAGTAGTTTTAAAAACCAAAAGAATGCCTTTAAAAAATTTTTTTAAAGTGCCCTTAAGAATGCAAAACATGCCCTTCTGAATCCAAAAGTGCCCTTAAGAATCCAAAACATGCCCTTCGGAATCCAAAAGTGCCCTTTTCCTACAAGAAGCACCCTGCCCTTTTTTAAACCTGGGGGAAACTGAGATATTAGATTGTTATTGGATTTGCACCAGTATGTAAAATGTAATCTCGATTGGATATTTAAAAGTGAGTTAAAGTTCAAGTAAAAACTTTGAACTGGAAAAACTTACATATGATCGTTGAAGTAACATAAAAACTTATAAAAATAACATAATTTTCGTTAAAAGAAATCATAAAAGAAACAGTCTCAAATCCTGACAAAATAAAACATATGTTATTTTAGCCAATCTGAAACTTAATAAATGCTAACTTAATCGTAATACTTGTACGATTTTTTTCAAAGTGCAGATAGGCATGAAATAAGATCTTCGAATACTTTAAGCACTTGGTATGTAATCCCTCGAAGCCAAGCCGAACTCATTTGTTTTCAGAGCAGAAAAGTGGCATAAGTCATGCAGTTTTAAAGTTTCATAACACACTCAATTTTAGTGCTATATGAATGGGACTTTTTTTTTTGTCTTACTTGTCAGTGTAATAGGAAAATCTTACTAAATATAACTTATAGGACCAGGGGACTGTATAAAAATTTAAATTTCGTAGTTTTTTAAGAAATGTTTTTATTGACTCAAATCGCTTTTAAAATATTTCTTTCCCGATTTAAAACATTTTTGTAATTGGAACTATATTTCTATGACTAACGGTTTAGGAATTAGCCATTAGAAACCGTTAAGACTGGACACCCTGTATAAACATACACAACCAGGGTTAGCACGGTTTTAACCATAGTTTAAACCAACTGGTTTTTTTTAGAACAACTCGGATATAATATTTTCTGTTTTTAGATGTGTTCGTAATTATATAAATACGTAGCACCTATAGTACTCGTTCGGTCCATCTGTCTGTATATAACAGACCAAAAACTATTCAACTGAATGGTCTGAAATTTTAAATATTTAATTGTTGCAAAATTTTTGTCACGTCATTTCAAATTTTATGAAAATCTGATATATAGTTTAATTACAGGGACAGTCAAAAGTTTTTTGTTATATACAGTCAAAGGGAAAAAATTATTTCAAGTGCATTTTAGTGAGGTTACAGCCTTTCAAACAGAATGAAATTGATATGCACTTATGAAGTGCACTAAAATATACATTCAGTACAATATGCGGTGCAAAAAATATTTATAAAACTAGTCATCGTACGAACGTACCTCATTTGCCACGTTTGACATGTAATTTCAAACTTGTTTGTAATTTAAGTATTTTTAATTATTGGATATAAAGAAATTCTACTTTTAACACTTTATCTCAGTAGCCAGTATGAGACATAGTGAAGTCAGTTAATGTTTGTATTTAGGATGAAAATTAGCATGTGTTGATGAACATATCTGATGCCTTAAAGAGTTATCTAAAACCATTACCATGGTCAACACATATAAACATTTGAAAGTAACAAAGCTTATATGTATATATACCGGGTGTCCTAAAAAGGACTGACTGATTTTTAAATTCAATAACTTGCAAATGGTGACAGATATTAAAAAAATTCTTGCAGGAGGGTTATGCATAAGGTTAAAAGTTTTATTACAGTGATTTTCGATTTTATTTTGAATTACAAACAATAGATGGCGCTGTAAGTAATAGTCGCTAAATACAGGCTCGATTTTTGGTCCTTTCTCTTGTTCCATGCAGAAAAAGGAGATGGAAATGTGTTGAGCAGGACACGAAGTACCAAAAATCGAGCCTGAATTGAGCGTCTATTGACAGCAGTGCCATCTATTGTTTGCAATTCAAAATAAAATCAAAAATCACTGTAAAAAAAACTTTTGACCTTATGCATAACCCTCCTGCAAGAATTTTTTAAATATCTGTCACCGTTTACAAGTTATTGAATTTTAAAATCAGTCAGTCCTTTTTAGGACACCCAGTATATATATATATATATATATATATATATATATATATACACACACAGTATAACTTCAAAAATACGGCATCATCGGGACCGAGACTATGCCGGATTTTTGAAGGAATATCAAAAGTAGTAATTAGGAATATCAAAGTAGTACTATATTCTTAATGGTGCCTTTAGCCATAGTTTAATTAATTATTAAGTTATCATTATGTAAGGAAAAGAGAAAATTAAATATAAAAAAAAATTACTTTAACTGATATTGGCACAGATGTCATATTCGTCCCATATTGACGTGATTTTTTTCTAACGCCAATGTCATATACGCAACGGGTACTTAACTGGTGCGAAAGTGTCGTTATTTTGCTTGATATGGTAACCCAGATGTTGCTGTTTATGCTGTTGATGTTTTCGCCAAATTGGCATCAGAAAAAAATTGTGCCAATAACATCTATGCCCTGATATTTTCTATGTTACAAAAAAAAATCTACTAAACAGTGAAATTATTTCTTCTCTTGTAATTTTGGAAACATTGATACCAACTTTATTTGTTTAAATTTTTTTGGCCGTTCTTTAGTTTTTTTTTTTTTTTTGCATTTTATACAAATGAGGAATGTTTATTTCAGAAATACAGTCTTGTTTCTCTAAAGTAGGGATGCACAACCTGTGGCCCGCGGGCCAAAAGTGGCCCGCGATGGGCTTACTTTTGGCCCACGAACTTCGCCATTTAATAACTGCAAAAAATTGTCAATTGTCATTATGGACAAAAGAAAGTTTTGTCCATAGGTCGCAAGAAGAAAATCGTGAATTTCATTTTGCCGTGGCAAAAATTGAAAAATTCATCAGTCAGTTAAGAATCGGGAATTTCGTTGATCGGGTGCGGAAAAATCGTAAATTTTGTCGATCAGGCGCGGAAAAATCGCAAATTTCTTTGATCAAGCACGGAAAAATCGCGAATTTTGTCGACGAGGCGCGGACAAATTTGTAAATTTGACCTATCGGGCAAGGAAAAATCGCGAGTTTTGTTGATCGAGATCGGAAAGATGGAGAATTTCGTTGGTCCTGCACGGAAAAATCGCGAATTTTGTCGATCAGGCGCGGGAAATCGCAAATTTCATTGATGGGGTACGAGAAAATCGTCACTTTTGTTGATGATGCGCGGAAAAATTGTAAATTTTGTTGATTGGATGCGTAAAAATATAAAGTTCTATAAGTTTCGTCAGTTGCGAGAAAAATTCGTGAATTTCGTCAGTCAGTTAAGAATCACGAATTTCGTCGATCGGGGGCGAAAAAATTGCAAATCTTTTCTATTAGGAGCGGGAAAATCTCAAATTTCGTTGATGGGCTTCGGAAAAATTGCGTGTTTCGTCTGTTTATCCCGAATTTCGTCAATTTGCCGCGGGAAAAACGCAAAATTTTTCAGTCACTTAAGGGTAACCAATTTCGTAGATCGGGCGCAGAAAAAACGCAAATTTCATCGATCAGGCGTGGAAAAAACGCAAATTTCGTCGATCGAGTTCGAAAAAATCGCGAGTGTTATCGACCAGGCTCCGAAAAATCACGCATTTCGTTGTCGGGTACGAAAATAATCGGGAATCTCGTTGGTCGGGCTCGAAAAAATCGCGAATTTCGTCGACCAGGCACGGAAAAATTGCAAATTTCGTTGATCATGCATGAAACAATCGCGAATTTTTTCGATGATGCGCGGAAAATCGAAAATTTCGTTGATTGGCTGCGTACAAATCACGAGTTTCGTCAGTTTATTACGAGAAAATAGAGCGAATTTCGTTGATCGGACGAGGAAAAATTCGCGAATTTTGTCGATCAGGGGTGGAAAAATCGCAAATTTTGTTGACCGGGCACGGAAAAATCGCGAATTTTGTCTATCGAGCTACGAAAAATTGCGAATTATGTCAATTAGGCGAGGAAAAACGCGAATTTTGTCGACCGGGTTCGGAAAAATTGCGAATTTTGTCAACCAGGTGCAAAAAAAAATATCAAAAATTTCGTTGATTGGGGGAGGAAAAATCGCAAATTTCGTTGATGGGATTCTCATCCCCCTCCCCTTCGTTCATAAAGTTCACATTTTTTTCGGCACTAGCCAATTTCATGCCTATGTTTGTTTTTTAGCATTTTTAAATAAACGAAATTTACTTCCCCGAATAAAGCCAAGGAATATTTTCAGTCCTTCTAAATAATACTTGCTATATCTCTGTTATATATAGAAACTTAAACTGTTGATATATCCTTGCCAACTGAATTGGATATGTTGACCGCGTAGTGGAACCTAGAGGAGTAAAGCTACCCCCCCCCCCCCCCTTCTCTGAAACCATATTTTTCATCTGATTATAGGCCACGATCACCTCTCAGAAATAGAATTCTCCCCATGTTACTGATGTGGCCCTCCACAACCCAGAAATTTCTATAAGTGGCCCTTCTCTTAAAAAGGTTGTGCACCCCTACTCTAAAGCATGTATTAATCCTCCAGTCAAATTTATGCGTTTTCCTATTGACATCTTTTCTTCTGCCAGTTGTTCATTCTCGTCTTTTGAACTGCTACTAGCATTATCGGCAGCTGTATTTAGCTCTGATGGACATAAATCAAGCTAAATAACTGTGCTAAAGATAATTTCTTCAGTTACATAAATAATATGTCGTTTCAACTCAGCCATAAATCTCTTCAAATGTATTTAACTTTGAAAATCCTTTGATAAAAATAATGACTTGTTGAGTGACTGCATTCAGACTCATAGGCTACATTAAACTGATTTATTATTATTATTATTATGATATTATTATTACAATTATTATTACTGATTTATTATCTTATAATGTAAACATTTTTTCCATTCTCATCATGTAGTTTATCCAGAGAAGAGGCATGAAAAATGCTCTCGCTTTTTTACAATTTAAGCAATGTGAATTAAATAGCTTAAAGTGTTACCACTGCTTATTCATTTGATATAACAAGTATTCTACAATCTTTCTTGTGTCAAAGGAGGTTATAAAGAGTGGTTGATTAAAAATAAGATAACTAATACATATTGGATTAATACAAAGTGTGGATTTACACCGAAATGGATAAGTATCCTGAAGAAGGGTAAGTCCCAATTTACAATTTATCACGTACTCACGCCTGTTTAACGGGATTCAAAATCCCAACAAGATTATGATTACTGATCACTGAATAAAAATAAATTAAATAGCCTCCACTGAAATCTGAAATATCAGATATTTGATAAATAAACTTTTAAACTTTCAAAAAGAAAAGTTGGAAGAACTTTTTACGGTAACACGTAAGTAATCAAAAGTTAAGAAAATGGCAGCTTCTAAAAATAATTTAGCTATTGAAAAACTCACAGCTACGAACTATTTGGTTTGGAAATTTAAGGCAGAAATGATGTTAACTAAAGAAGACTTATTTCACGTAATTACGGAAGAACCGCCTAATCCAATTACGGACGCTTGGTCCAAAAGTGATAAGAAAGCCTGTGCTCTAATTAATCTAACAATTGATGATAATCAGATTACACATGTTAAAAATTTACAGACAGCCAGACAAACTTGGCAAGCTTTGCGTGAAATCCATGAGCGACATAATTTGTCTGGCAAACTTTATCTCTTAAGAAAACTTTACGGGATTAAATTAGCGGAAGGTGGCAACATTGTTAATCATATTACAAAAATAATGGAATTAGTAGACAAATTAGCGGCCATAGGAGAAGTTATAAATGATAATCACATTTCTGCACTGTTATTATGATCCCTACCCCAATCTTATGATACTCTCATCACTACCCTTGAATCGAGAGAAGAAAATCAACTTACACCGTCATTTATTAAGTCTAAACTTATTGACGAATATAACCGACGATATGATAATGATGAGAGAACAGAAAATCCTGCCAGAGCATTTAAAGCACAGAAAAATTACAACAACAAAACAAGTAATAAATACTGCTCAAATTGTCGGATGAGAAACCATTATACACAGGAATGTTGGCATAACAAAGCCAAAACACAAAATACACCACAAAATCAACACATTAGACCAAACAAAAAACATTACTCTACATCACTAGTTTTTCAAAAGAGTAAAAACAATTTTAGAAGTGAACAAACACCGGAATCAAACCGTAGGTACAGTCACTCTGAAAATGAAAACAATACATGGAGGGCGAGCGAAAATAAAAATTACGCCTTTATAAAGCAAGGTATGGAAAACAAAACATTTATAGTAGACAGTGGTAGCTCAAGCCATATTGTATGTTCAGAATCAATGTTTACAGAAATAAAATCATACGAAAAAACAAATGTAACCATCGCAAACGGAAAAAACTTATCAGTTACGGGTCAGGTAATGTAAATATAAACACGCGAACATCAGACAACAAAGTTCATGAAATAACACTTAAAAATGTATTACTAGTACCTGAAATCAAAACAAATTTATTATCAGTTAGCAAAGCGACGCAAAATGGATGTGAAATTATATTCAGAAATGACAGATGTAAGTTCAAACTTAACAGAGAAATATGCTTAGAAGCGCGAAAATTAAATAACCTATACGAAGTTCAGTTAGCATTTGAAAACTATGCAAACGTAGCACAAAGCTGCAACAACAAAAATTGCCTAGAATTATGGCATCGTAGGTTAGGACATAGAAATCTAACATCAATTAAAGAAATTATGCAAAAGGAATTAGCTAGAGGAATCCAAATAAACAACTGTAAGCATAACATAGATTGCGAACCGTGCATTAAGGCAAAATTAACCGATGAACCCTATCCAAAAATTGCAGAGTATAGAGCAACTAAAAGACTCCAGCTCATTCACTCCGACGTGTGCGGATCTTTTCAAACACCGACAATAGGGGGGAAATCATACTTTTTGACTTTTATTGATGACTACTCACGATTTACGATCATATACCTATTGTCTAGAAAAAGTGATGTTTGCGAAAAACTTGAATTCATCGCGTTAATTAGCAACAAATTTGGAGAAAAACCAAAAGCAATTAGAACAGATAATGGAAGGGAATTCACATCAGATGAAATAGAAAATTACCTCAGGGCTAATGGGATAAAACATCAACACACAGTCCCATATTGTGCAAGCCAGAACGGTGTGGCAGAGAGGAAAAATAGATCGTTAGTTGAAATGGCTAGGACAATGTTAAGCTAATCAAATTTACCATTAAAGTTCTGGGGGGAAGCAATTTGCACAGCAAATCATTTGCAAAACAGACTACCGACAAAAGCAAATGAAAAAACATCATACGAGTTATGGACAAACAGACAGCCAAACTTAAGATACGTTAGGGTATTTGGCTGCAAAGCCTTCGCATATATCAGTAAAGCCAGAAGACAAAAATTAGACGATAAAGCTATAGAGGGAATTTTCGTCGGATATGATAATGAATCCAAAGGATACAGGATATATGTAGGAGGAAATGAAAGATCGCGAGAACCGTTACATTTCTCTAAAAAAAATTTAAATATAGAAACGAGAAAGTAGAAAACAAACCAAAACAAGATGAAAATTGGATTAATAAAAACTTTGTAGAAATAGAAATTTCAAACAGCAATGAGACACCATCCACGTCCAATCAACCAGTAGCAGAACCTAGATGATCAGAAAGAATTAATAAAGGTGTACCTCCTGATAGGTTAATATACATGGTTAAGAACGAAAATGCTACTGAACCAAAAAATTATGAGGAAATCGAAAACATGGAAAATTTTAAGGATAAACAAAACTGGATAGATGCGATGAAAAGCGAAATGAAAAATAAAACTTGGTCAATTGTAGAACCTCCACCAAATAGGAGAATAATAGGTTGCAAATGGACCTACAAACTAAAACGTGACAACACAGGAAAAATCCAAAAATATAAAGCGCGTTTAGTTGCAAAAGGATATTCACAAAAATTCGGGGAGGATTATGATGAAACTTATGCACCAGTCGTGTCATATACAACAATAAGAGCATTATTAATAGCAGCATTGCATCAAAATTTAAATGTAAAACATATTGATATTAACACCGCGTTCTTACATGGAGAGCTTGAGGAGGAGATATATATGTCACAACCAGAAGGTTTCGCTGAACCAAATGAGGAAAATAAAGTATGCAGGCTAAACAAAGACATATACGGACTTAAACAAGCCGCAAGAGCATGGCATAATAAAATTACAGAAACACTAAAAAAGATAAATTTCAGTCAGAGCAAATTTGACTCATGACTTTTTATGCGAAAAAGGGGCAATAACAGCATACATAATAACATACGTAGATGACATTTTAATTGCCAGAAAAGACGAAATAATAGAGGAAGTAATCACGAGCTTAAATAAAGAATACGAGCTAAAAGATTTAGGTGACATCAGTAACTACCTATCCATGAATATTAAAAAAAGTAAATAAAAGCTACATGATAAATCAAACTCAGAAAATAGAGGAATTAATCAATAAATTTAATTTGCAAGACGCAAAACCGTGTAGCACACCCATGGAAACAAATTACACATGCTTTAATGATGAGGATAACATTTTACCAAACAACACATATTACAGACAAGCCATAGGAGCACTTCTATATCTTGCAACTATAAGCAGACCTGACATCTGTGCAGCAGTAAACATTCTTAGCAGAAAAAATGAATCACCAACAATGAAAGTCTGGAATGCAGTAAAAAAAGTGATAAGATATTTAAAGACTACAAAAAATTATAGTCTAGCTCTAAGCAGAGAAAAGAAACCGATACTTGAAGTTTATGCGGATGCAGATTGGGGTGGAGATGTAGATTCACGAAAATCAACGAGTGGGAACCTATATCTGTTAGGGGGAAATCCCATACAATGGTCAACCAAGAAACAATCCTGCATTGCATTATCATCGGCAGAGGCCGAGTATGTGTCAGCAGCAAATGCAGCAATTGAAATAAAGTGGCTAGTCAATCTACTGGAAGAATTAAACCTAAAGCAAACCTTACCTATAGACCTATATGAAGACAACCAGTCCACGATCAAGATGATAGAATTAGAAAAGCACTCAAATAAGACTAAACATATTGAAATTAGGTTCCACCTGATAAAACAACTAAAGCAAGAAGGGACTATCAACCTAAAGTACTGCCCAACCAAATTGATGACAGCAGACCTGTTTACAAAACCAGTTCCCAAACTTGTTTTTCAAACCCATAGAAGGAACTTAAATTTGTGTGACAATGAAACTTCAGAAATTAAGGAGGAGTTGGTGGACATAAATCAAGCTAAATAACTGTGCTAAAGATAATTTCTTCAGTTGGGTTATTCCACATGAATTCAACCAATGGGTGTTGCACCATAGTCACAGATTTTTTTTTAATTTTTATCATAGACAGACACAGTAATGAAACCCTCAAATCTGAAATTTAAATATAATTTTTGCAATATTGGCTGAGATATAGCCATTTTAAAATTGGTCATTTTTACCAAATGGCGGCCATCTTGGAATCTTATCAATGTCTGTAAATGGCCATAACTTGACAACTAATGGCTCAAATTCTATGTTTCTGGTACCAATTTGAAGCTATTTGTACAAAGAATGCATATTTCACATCAAAACAATAGTAAATTTTCATTTCTTTACTTTTTATTATGTGCAAACTGAAAATATTAAAAAAAAGCGCTGAATGTAATGGTCGATAAAAAAATGAATCATCGTGGATTTTTCTGAAACTTGGTAGAAACATTGCCCCAACTGTGTGCTTTAAATTAAAAAAAAAAATCAGAGAGGTAAAATTTGTTGTTTTAAAATGGTTTTTTACACATAGGGTGTCATTAACTAAATAATGATCATTTTAAAATCTGTAAGTATTCCTAATTTAAGAAATAATGGTTAAAATAAAATTTTCTAACATCTGAATTAATGTAAAAGTATATTGAAAATCTCATTTGTACTAATTTCGTAGGAATCCCCCCCCCCCCCAAAAAAAAAAAGTATACAATTGAAAAAATTTTACACTGAAAAAGATAAGAAAATAACTCAAGGAATATAATGTATAATTAATTATAAAAAAACCTATAAATTCAATACATATAAATGAGGATTTATTTTACATATAGGGGAGAGTGGGGTCAAATGGGACAGTAGGTTTTTCTCTTTATGTATCATGCTAAATATTTCATGAATCACAGATTAGATGAAGTAATGGTACCCCAATCTTCAGTTGAAAAAAGTAGCTGATCTACGTAAGCTTGCAATTGTATAAAGAAAAAGATTATTTCAAGAATCAAAAGTAAATTTGCTTCATATACTTTTTATGCTTTCTGTATATTAATGATTTGTTTATGCATAGGTGTAATAGTTTCCCTATTTATGGAACATTATACTGTATATTAACCATAATTTAAACTATGCCTAAAAGCAGTATTTCTGTTTATACAAGAAGTTTAATATAAAAGAAGGTAGAGAGAGGAATGGGACATGCCAGCAAAGGGGGGACTGGGACAAGTCTAATTCTTACTTTTTAATAAGATGAGCATAAATTGCTAATATACAAATATTTTTTAAAGGGTAGTATATTAATTATAACATTGAAAATATATTCATTTACTACAAAATATAAATAAATTGAATGGATGATTTCTTAATATCATCTCTGATTAACAATCCTGAATTATCCTTCCAGTGATGAAGATACTGGAATTTGATATTGTAGCACAGACATTATCAACCTACAGTCTTTGTTAAATTGTAAATATAGCTGACACTAGACTATTTGCTTCTTATAATACACTGTTTTATAATTGTCCCATACCTCCCTGTTAGTGTGTGTGTGGGGGGGTGTATGGGACACATTTTGAAATTAATAATTTCTTTAATTATAAAATTGTTTCTGAAAATTATGTTTCTATATTGTTCAAAGACATTAGAAAGTGTTTCATTTTGTTTTGTGTCAAACAAAAACGATTTTCTCATTTTTGAAAAAAGTGTCTCATTCCTCCCCCCTCTCCCCTATACATAGAACCTATTTAAGACATTTTTCCCACTTAAAAAATTAAATTTATATGGCCAAATTTTCACTTCTCACTTTACAAATTTTCTACCTATAAAGTTTAATATTAGTGTGTGATCCTTTACAGTAGAAAACTTCTACTGTATATATATATATTTATTTAAATCATTCAGAATGCATTAAATGTTCAGATGCAAGTATGTCAGTGTATAATTTTTATTTCAGTATATTTAGTATAACTGGACTTGCTTATAAAACTGATTAAATCCTTGGTAGTTTAAATCTGAAGAAAAAAACTATTATATTACATAGTTATATGCATGTAAGTAAATATTTTGTTCTTATTTTGTCTAGATTTGTTTCCATATGTAAGTTTAAACTTAGGCTTATTTCTCATCACATTCGATGTTTTGCCCTGATTTTTTTTATATTAAATTGTAACTCAGTGTGAGCTAAAAACATCAAATGTCAACTCAATTAACTCATTTATATATTTTTATTTTATTTTATTTAAATTCACAATTGAATAAATTCAACTGTAATTAACAACTAGTATTTTTTCCATCATTTCAGGAGAAAATATTATGTGGCTTTTTTTTTTTTTTTTTTTTTTTTTTTTTATGTAGTCCATTATAGTAAGGGATTTAATATTTATGTAATTATGTTTTGAGAATTACATTCTCACATTTTAAATGAAATAAAAAGTACTCTAGAAATGAAAGTTTACTTGTATTTTAATACGATATATGAATATTTAGTATAAATAGCTGCAAATTGATGTTTCTTTATTTAATTATATAATATACACACAATACATTAATTCAGATGTTAGAAAATTTTATTTTAACCATTATTTCTTAAATTAGGAATACTTACAGATTCTAAAATGATCATTATTTACTAGTTAATGACACCCTATGTGTAGAAAACCATTTATTTTAAAATAACAAATTTTACCTCTCTGATTTTTTTTTTATTTAAAGCATACAGTTGGGGCAATGTTTCTACCAAGTTTCAGAAAAATTCATGATGATTCATTTTTTTTTTTTTATCGACCATTACATTCAGCTCTTTTTTTGAATGATATTTTCAGTTTGCACATAATAAAAAGTAAAGAAATGAAAATTTACTATTGTTTTGATGTGAAATATGCATTCTTTGTACAAATAGCTTCAAATTGGTACCAGAAACATAGAATTTGAGCCATTAGTTGTCAAGTTATGGCCATTCACAGACATTGATAAGATTCCAAGATGGCCGCTATTTGGTAAAAATGACCACTTTTAAAATGGCTATAATTCAGCCAATATTGCGAAAATTATATTTAAATTTCAGATTTGAGGGTTTTATTACTGTGTCTGTCTATGATAAAAATTTAAAAAAAAATCTGTGACTATGGTGCAACACTTTTTCTTTAAATTGGTTGATTTCACGTGGAATGACCCAGTTACATAAATAATATGTCGTTTCAACTCAGCCATAAATCTCTTCAAATGTATTTAACCTTGAAAATCCTTTGATAAAGATAATGACTTGTTGAGTGACTGCATTAAGACTCATAGACTACATTAAACTGATTTATTATTACAATTATTATTACTGATTTATTATCTTATAAACATTTTTTCCATTCTCAACATGTAGTTTATCCAGAGAAGAGGCATGAAAAATGCTCTCTCTTTTTTACAATTTAAACAATGTGAATTAAATAGCTTAAAGTGTTACCACTGCTTATTCATTTGATATAACAAGTATTCTACAATCTTTCTTGTGTCAAAGGAGGTTATAAAGAGTGGTTGATTAAAAATAAGATAACTAACACATATTGGAAAATAAGATAACTAACACAAAGTGTGGATTTACACTGAAATGGATAAGTATCCTGAAGAAGGGCAAGTCCCAATTTACAATTTATCATGTACTCACGCCTGTTTAACGGGATTCAAAATCCTAACAAGCCCAGCGTCAGCGATCTCGCTGCCCGTTAAATTGTTCATTGTTGATGTATTTTCGTCAATGCTTAGCCAATCATCTATATCCCTTTTTCCGACACTTAATGCATTTTCAGATTTTGAGTGTCCAATGAGCTCATAAATTGCGGCCTTTTCACGGAAATGTGAAAGCCTGAAAATTCTTCCTCATCATTGATGTTGCCATTGCCTAAAATTTGTTCCGGCCATATATTGTGCCAAGCATTCACTAAAAATGTCCCCAAAGTTGTTCCCGTTGGTAAACAATGGTGCATCTCCCAAAAAGTAACCGCCTCTGACAAATAAAAAAGAAAAGTCAAATATTCTTTTTTTGCATTTTTACTTTAGATCTTGAAGTTTTTAATTCATAAAGAATTGCTATTTTTCTTCTCCCATAACTTGAAAGTGTAAAAGAAAAAAGATGGGAAAAGATGGTTTTGATGCCGGATTTCTGAATGCCTGATTTTTGAAGCCACACTGTGTGTGTGTGTGTGTATATATATATAGGGGAGATAGGGGATGTATGGGACATTCTCAATATTTCAGGCAATAAACATTTATTTTAAATTGCTTCCTAACCCCACATACCTCTACCACAGTGTGCTTCAGAACTAAAAGTAGGACCACATTGCTGTTTTCATTTTCCTTCAAAGTTGCATTTTCTGAAATCTCTGCTTAAATGTGAGTTTATTTTCATTTGAAGATGTGAAATATCTTATACAATATAAAAAATTAAGCTATGTTGTAGTTATTTATTTTAAGGTTCAATATCAATAATTAAAATGAATGAATAGTAACCATTGTGACAAAATAATTTTTGAGGTAAAATGGCTGAGAAGGGATATTATGCATCATGGGGATGATTGAGACATTTCAAATGGGGATGAATGGGACATTCTCACTCCTCCCTAGAGATGTTGAAAATTTTATTTATTAATTAAATAGTATTATATAGGATGATAAATCAATAATTTACGTCAATTAATAGTATTAAATAGTATTATATGAGTTGTTATTGTTTAAAATTTCTGAGTGTTACTTATTGTATTGTAATAATTATTAATGGATTATCAAAAAATTGGTACTAAAACTTAATCAAAATTGATAAAAATAGTATATGTGTATTGATCAAATGGGGGAAATTATATTGAATATTTAAATGTTGCACAAATAAATCCCCACCCCTAACATATTGGGTCAATCGGAAAGTTGGGTCGTGTTATGAAAATCAATTCGTACCGGAAAATTCAATCATTTAATTATTAGACATTGATTCCGATATCTAATGTCTAATAATTATCGGGCAGAATTTTCCGGTACGAATTGATTTTCCCAACACGACATGACTTTCCGATCGACACAATAATTTCCGTTCTGCATGTTTCTACGATACATTTAATTAATATTAATTAATAAGTTATGATTGAAAATTATTAGCTATGCTATATTTAAAAGACATTTTAAACTTTCATTTCAAATCTAAAATGCCTCATAAGTGGAAAAAAAGAACAGGTTGATAGCCGAAGTCCGCATTAAAAGTTAAAATTGCAATAAAAGAAGTTATTGAAAAAAAAAAACATATCGATTTGTGCTGTAAAATCATATATTACAAATATAATTTTCATATAAGGTTATAATTATAAATTTTAATTTGGTAAAATTGAATACAGGGAGGAAAATCTTTGTGTCCCATCCATCCCTATTAGTGTCCCATTCATCCCTGCTGTGGGGATGATTGGGACAGGGAGGAACGTTTTTTTGATTTCAGAATATTTTTATGAATAAATCATAATCTAGAATAAATATTGTTCATATATGTTGGCAAATACCTAATGTATGAAATGTGATATATAATATTGATAATAACTTAAATAAAAAAATATAAAGAAATATTTTTGTGAAAATGTCCCATTCATCCCCCACCTCCCCTATATTATATATATATATATATATAGGGGAGACTAGGGAGGGTTGACCATACGGAAGGCTTGACCCACCTATCAGTTTTCATATTTAAAAGAATTTCAGAGTTTTATCAATAGGTGTCAACCAAAGCTAGAAGAATGCTCAAACAATAAGTTCTGTTTCATACAGATAATCGAAATAGGTGTGGAAAAATCGATTGTGAGGTGTTTTCAACCTAAAAGTTGTGTTTTTTAGAAATATTTTGTAAGCTTTTTTCAGATAAAATATATCACAGAAATTTAAGTAAGTAGGTTTTGAGTAATGCAGAAATATCGAGCTTTCATTCTAGGCCTAAAGATTATACATTAAGTTACGCTTAACATAACAATGTGCTATTCTTTAGAAAAAAACTATGTGGGGAGGTTTGACCCAGTCAATGTGAGGGAGGGTTGACCAGATGTTCAAGGCTCCCTTAACACATATACAACGGGAAACGAAAATTCTCGTTTTCATTCAAAATACATCATTGACTAAGAGCGCGGCTTCTACTTTACAGAAAATGCATTTATATCATGTTGTCCATATTTTTTTTGGATTATAAGACATTTTATATTAAATTCATTCATTGAAAGATACTTACCGATACATAAACTTGGGAAATGTATCTAGAACACCAATTTACTAAAGACTTTCAGAACAGGGAGGAGCTTCTACTGTTTTAAAATTCAGATTTGTTAAAAATTCCCGTCGGCAATGCGCTAATTAAGGGGTTTTGGAAATCTTTATACACTGTGCATAATGATAGATTAATGGTTATATATAAAAATGAATGCTAATTTATTCTACAAAGTTACAGTAAATTGGGGTGATGGAAAAGAAAACGTTTAAAACTGATTAAAGAAAGATGTAAAAAATTGCTATTTGCACTGCTCGAAAAAAATTAATGAAAATTAATAGTCCAGGCAATAGGGAATTTTACCTAGCAAAATTAATGGTAGTTCTGGAAATCGGCTTACTTTATGTTTTTTGGGTCGCTGAATCCGAATTTGTAACTTCCCACCAAAATTTCCCCCGGCAACCCCCCCAAATTTTGGTAAAAAGCCCCCCAAAAAGGTTTTTATTTAAAAAATCAATTTTTTTATTGTTTTAGGGGAAAAGTATCTAGGAATTCAGAAACCAGACAAAATTTGCAACAAATAGGATACATGACATTATAACGTAGGATAAACAGGGAGAGAGGGGGCTGCCTCCGAACATTCCCGGTGCGCTTTTCTCAAAATAAAAATTTTTTCAAAAAATCACTTTTTTGGGAGGTTGCCGGGTGAAATTTTAGTGGGAAGTTACAAATTCAGATTTAGCGGCCCAAAAAACATAAAGTGAGTCAAAATTCAGAACTAGTATTAATTTTTCCAGGTAAAATCCCCTACTGCCTGGACTTCATAACTTAGTGCACGTAGCGCCGCAGTGCATGTTCGGAGGCAGCCCTCCCCCTCCCCGTTCATCATACGTCGAAATGTTATAAATCCTATTTGTTGCAAATTTTGTCTAGTTTCTGACTTTCGTAATGCTTTTCCCCTAAAACATTAAGAAATTTAAGTTAAAAACAACTATTTGGGGGGGGGGAGGGGGGAAAATTTTGGGGATAAGTTAAAAATTTGGATTCAGCGACCCAAAAAACTTAAAGTAAACCTTATAGAGAAAGTTCGGACAGGAGATGGGAGGGCGAAAATCGATTTTTTTAATAAAAACCTTTTTTGGGGGCATTTTACCAAAATTTGTGGGGGTTGCCAGGGGAAATTTTGGTGGGAAGTTAAAAATTCGGATTCAGCGACCCAAAAAACATAAGGTAAGCCTTTTTTCAGAACTACCATGAATTTTGCTAGGTAGAGCACCTATACGGTCTCTATTGCCTGGACTATAAATGCGAAAGTTGATAGGAACTTTTTTCCATTTAAATATTACTTACAATAGGTAAACAGAAACAGTGGAAAAGACTAGAAAGTATGAAAGCAGCAGCCTTAACCGTTTCAGGGGCAGTGATATGTTTATGAAACCACTTTATTTTAATTCCCAAACTCCACAATGGCACCAGAATTTTGCTAAAATCTTTTCAATTTAATAAGTATGTGAAATATAGCCTTTTCATATTTCCAAATAAATTTGTTTGTATATTTTGGTTCCAGTCATTTATTTCAACATTTTAGTACTGAAAGTACTTTGCCTCTGAAAGGAGGAGAACTTAACACTAGAACGCCCGGAAGGAGTCGATCTGACTCCGACTATATGATTATATGTCGACTTGAACCAGAAATTCTTTCGTAAAATAAGTTAAATTTAAAACACACAGATTTACGTTAAATAAATCAGTCAAATAATTTTAAATAAAAATTCTGGTGTCAAGTATTTTTATGAAACTTGAGTAAAATTTCCGGGCATTTTAGTGTTAAAAGATGTTAATGATAAGTACTCATGCAGCTGCAAAAGAACATAGCATGGGTCGGAAAACTTTAGGAAGGTATGTAGACAAATTTCAACATAATGAATAGAGTGAGATGAAGCCAAACTATGTG
Organism: Maratus speciosus; assembly: GCA_963932465.1. Lineage (NCBI taxonomy): Eukaryota > Metazoa > Arthropoda > Arachnida > Araneae > Salticidae > Maratus > Maratus speciosus. The sequence goes on along the minus strand of OZ010787.1, from coordinate 369,731,224 downwards.
ACAACCACAGTTGTCAGGTCGAATGTCACAAAAAGTATGACAAGGAGACAAAGAAAAGCCGGACAGTGGCTCCTAAATCCGGACATAATACATGAAACCCTATGAAAACAGAACCTCTATATAACAGAATATTATCTTAAATGTTAAAATTTCATTTTCCCTGCTGTACAATTATACCTGCTCAGACAAAATCCTGTTTAAAAGAAAAATTTTCTCTCTGGCATGCAATTACGCCTAAACAGGTTTGTTGAAGCATCATATTTTCAAAAATATTTTTTTATAATAATTAAGGCATGTAGCATAAAGTTATTTTGCTTTTTTTAAACTGATTTTATTTCTCTTCACAAATATTTCAATATAAAACAAAGTGGGTGAAGCCTCCCCTATAGTGGGTCAACCCTCCCATATGTGGGGAGCATTGACCCATTATTTTCTCATGAATAAAACCAATCATTTTTCAAATTTCTTATATATTACACTTATGCAGCAATTTTATTTTGATAACTGATTGTATAACGAATAAAATTATATATAAAACTTTATTCTACTTTCAAAATTTAAAAAATAAAAAATCATTTTGAAAAAAGTGGGTCAACCCTCCCTAGTCTCCCCTATATAAAACCATTAATTAAACATTACTGACCACCAACAAAAATTGTGATAGTATGAATAAATTTACAACAATACAGTGTCCCAAAACACACTGAATGGATACCAAAAACATAATATACAAACTGCTATGTATAAAATAAAGTCCTTTGGTACTATATAACAAGAATTAATAAGGAAGAAAAAAAGAATATGGATTTCGATAAAAATAATTGAAAAGCTTATATATTGAATTATGTTATCAAGAGTACAGAATTCAATTATATAAGCAAAATGAGTCGTTTTCTGTGAGAAAAAAGCTAAAAGCTGAAAAAAAATTTTCTCCTGTACTCTAACGACCAATATAATCAAAAGAATAGTTTCAAATGAAAACAGAATAATATTAAATGTTATGAAATGGAAAAAGCAATACAACCTTTTAAATATTTAATTTATAGCAAGGAAAAATAGTAATATTACACAAAATATCTAATAAAAAATATCAAACATATATATATATATATATCTGTTTGATATATGTATCAAAATACTTTCACTTTAAAAAATTTAAATTATTTAAAGTAATTAATAATATAAGATTATCTTAAAGATTTTGGTGAAGCTGTAAAAGAATAAAAGCTGTATCTCATTGTCTAAATAAATGTATTTTCCACAATGATTAGGATTACTTATTTTAGTTTAGATTTTTTTAGTGGTCAGAAACTTATTTACTGTTAACTATTTATTATTCTCTATAAAATGCAACAAAAAACATGCTTCAAAAGAAATTTAATGTAAACTGACAATAAAATCCCACACTTTTATCTATTATTTAAAGAAACTGGGCTTTTTTTAATTAAGGCCAGCTTTTATTTTAAGCTGTTACAGCCAAAAAAAGCTAGCTGATAAAATTTGTCTGGTTAAAATCAAGCAACCCTATGTGAAGCCATCTTCATAAAGTGCTTTAATTAAACAAAAAAAGAATTAAACACAGTAAACTTCCAATTATCTTCTACCCTATCAACTGCCACCGCCTTTTAAGATTTTTTAAAAACAGAAACAAACAACAAAAATTTAAATTCACATAAACTCGAGTGAGAAGGTGCTATTTTGAGTAAAGTGATTGTCTGAGCAACAACAGGTAGAAAATATTTCTACAGATGAAAAACATAGACTGGCTTAATTGTGACAAGGATGATATTGACTATGTTATGAAGAATAACAGATAGATGATGAAATTATTCAAAATGTTTTGAATCCATAGAAACCTGAAGCAGGTTAATATAATGAATAGGAGAATGATCATCCAGCAGGTCATGCAGGCAATGCATCTAATATACAGGGGTGTAGTGGAGGGTATACAGAGATATATGCCGCATACCTTCTGGATTTTTTTAAGAAGCTCCGTATACACACGGTTTCTTTCTCAAATAAAGCTATAGCGCGTACTCTAGGAATGATGTTCACAGTTTTAGCGTATACCCTCTGTTTTTTTTACGACTGCAACACTGCTAATATATCTACTATATCATATATTCTTATATATATTATAATAAATAATATATATATATATATATGTTTAATTGGTTTGAGATGCAAGAGGAAGTAGATGCAACCCAAGTATTTTTATTGAGTAGAATTCAAAATGTTGCTACAGTAAAAACACAAGCCAAACACAAACAAAAAGGTATAATGGATTACTTTGCATGGAAATAGATACTACATATTTATTCAGCATAATTTTTAATTTGTCTGATAAATAGATCTTTTATTATCAGTTATGCTTTTTATAAAGGAAAGTACACAACAAATAAAAAGAAAAATTATTGTTCTTATTTATAAATTAGCATATAAAAATAGTAATTTTAGTAATGGTCTTGTACTGTCTTTCGATTATCCGCCACACCGTCGGACCCGTGAGTGACGGGTAATCGGAAGTTTACTGTATTTCTAATATAAATCAAATTTTAAATCACAGTATGGAAATATTCATCATTATATCCTAAAAATAATATAGCAATAACAAAATTGTGTATATTTTTATTTAGAAGGGAGGCTGGAAATGGGTTATCTGCTGTATCACCATTTAAAACTGGATATAGTTGGTGACTGAGGTGGAATAAAAGAGAGAACCATTGTGCCTCAATAGGTCTAGAGGCTTCTAGCTGTCCAACATCCAGTACATAGATTTTTTTTAAAAAGTCCAAATACACCACAGTACAAGGCAAAACTGGGAAATTTCTAGTAGCCAGTGGTATCAATTTTATTAGTGGACTCTGAACTAGTGGCACTTTTTATATTTAAAAGTGCTAAATAATAAACTTGTTAAAATTTCTATTAGTACAGTAGACTCCCTCAAATCCACAAATGTCTGATATCTGCACATCATTGAAGATGTAAACAATGAAACTTTCAATTCCGATGTAGGGAGAAAATTACAGAATTTTTTTGATTTATATCATTCCGTTTATATTTTAATATGTAATTAATTCTCTATAATATAACTGAACTCATGGTTTTTTTTTCATGAAGGAAGTACAATTTATTTCTGAAAAAAAAAAAAAAAAAAGCAATTTAACAAATTACAACGACCATTTGGAAAATGATTTTTTCAAAGACTAAAATTTAAGACATGAAAAATCACACTGAGTTGATCATACATTATGTACGACATGAATTAAACATTAATAGTGTTATTACCAGACCTGCCAACCTTTGAAAATGAGAAATCGTAGCACCCAAAATTCAAATTAATCTAGAGGTTGGTTGGTTGGTTGCTGTATTTTACACTGCAAATCGGGAGCTGATTGCTTTTAATTCGGGCCGAATTTAGATTCCTGCAGGTTGGGTTAACCCGATTTTTCAAAAGTTAGTTCTCTATATTCTTTCAGATTAAAAACTATATGTATCATAATAATAAACATAAAGATTTTTTTCTGCATGTGATGTTTTCTGAAGAGAGCACAGAGCTGAGGTGATTCTGAGTAAAATAAAATCAGAAATTGACAAATTTTCTGTAAGGAGTGTGCGTGTGTGTGTGTGGGGGGGGGGAGGAGGGGGCAGCTAACCTTGATGATCATCAAGGTTAGCTGGGTGAAAAAGTTCGACCAGAATCATCTGGGATAGCTCAGATGGCAGAGCACTGATGGCTTCAGCCAGGAGGTCCTGGGTTCGAATCCTGGTCCGGACATTTTTCGCCCAGTTGGAAATTTACATCTAATATGATTTGTTTACCAATTAGAATAATTGTGTTAATATTAATCTAGTGTAAATTACCCTTCACAAAATCACTAAAATTAATATTAATAATTAAAAAAAAACTTTATTTGTAAAAAAAACATTCACTTGGTTAATTTGAAATAAAAACACTTGTGTTTTATCAGCACTTACACTAACTGTAATTTAAAAAATATTCTACATTATATAAAATATCTTCTATATTACCTTAACTTACCCATTTAATAAAACAAAAAATCACATATGTATACTTCATTACTAAAAGTTAAAACTTTTTTTTTAAATCAAATTTCTTTATTAAAATCTGGAAATATAAAAGATAATGTAAGCATGTTATTCAGAAGAAAAAATATGAATTTTGAAACATTTGATTGTGGAACTAGATACTTATTTGTATACATACTTTTAAACAAAATATTTATTCTGGATTACATATAATACTCTGGAATGTATAAAAAACATATTTAATGAATTTGCAGAATATACTCAACACATAAAATCATCAGGATTATGTTATAAATTTCAATAAGTTTGAAAAAATTGTTTGTTATTAAACTGTTTGAACAGGAACACCAATTTTCCTGCTTTATCAGTTCCTAAACGATTACGGAGTTTAGTGTGAACTAAACCAAAAGTTGAGAAGATTCTCTCAACAGATGCTGAAGAAGCTTGTGCAGTAAATAACTGTGAAATCATTCCTATAACATTTTTTCCAGAACCATCATTCTCAGTAATTTGTGACTTCCACCAATCTATAGGATTTACTTTATTTACAATATCAGAATCAAAAAGAAATTGATGAAAAGGTTCTGATTTTGCTTGAAATTTCATTAAAGTAGGCACTACTGATTGAGAATATTTTTCTTTTGCAAAAATTAAACATTCTGATTTTTCAGCAGCACTCAATTTAATTCCTGCATAGCGTGGATCTAACAGATATGCTAGAAAATGTGGTGGTCCTAGTGCTTGATTGTAACGGGTTGAAAAACTCTTCAAGCATGTTTTATCAAGATTTACTTCTGTAAGTTCTTCTTGCAAGTTTTTCCAGATATCAACAGCTGTTGATATAGTGCAATCCTTCTGTTGCATTTTATAAAGAGCTATAGAAATTGGTTTTAAACGTTTTAGAAGGTCCTCGGCATTCCGTTTAATTCCAAAATTTGTTACCTTGTTATAAACAATGCTATCAATATTACAGCGATTTTCTTCGCAAACTGAAACAAGAATTGGCCAGTTTTTTAAATATGCAGATACACAGTCAGCCATAGTATTCCAACGGACTTCTTGGGGTATTATTAATTTGGATCCACCAGCTTCTCTATATTTTGCATTTGCAAAATGATTGTTTCTGAAAAACTTAACAATATGTAATATTTGTTCCTTAATATTTGGAATATTTAAATCTTCTGCAAGCAAATTTAACAAATGTGCAGAACATCCATATGTGATCAAATCAAAATCTGGGTTACTTTGAATTTCAGTGCACATACCCTTTACATTGTTAGCATTGTCTGTTACAACACTTCGCACAATGCATTTAAATTCATTTTCACATTTTATCACACAATTTTTTACAACTTCTATAAGGTATTCGGTTGTATGTGGACAGCCAGATGTATCAATAGTTTCTAATAAATAATTTTCACCTTTCTTATTGGTTACAACAGCACATAATATTGGTTCATTATGAACGTTTGACCATCCATCTATACTTAAGTTTACTATTTGTCCACTTAAATACTCAGAACATTTTTCTTTCTCTTGACTATAGATATTGTCAAGTAATGATCCACCTATTTCAACTTCATTTGGAGCTGTATATCCTGGTCTTAAAGCTGAAATCATCTTTTTAAATTGAGGGTGTTGCACATGATGAAAAGCAGAATTGGTTGCATAAATATACCTAGCAACTTCTTCATCTAACATCTGTTTTTGAGTTTTAGAAGTCTTTATCACATAAGAATTCATATTCTTCTTAAAATCATTTTCTATTTCAAACATCTTCCTCTTTGTGGGTTTTCTTCCAATGCCTAACACTTCAGTTTTCACATTAGTTGATGTTGATGCACCAGTTTCACTTGTGATGATTTTTTCATATAATTGATTGTCATCATCATCCTTTTTATCATAGAATAAACATTGTTCCACATGCTTTTTTAATCTTGTCACTATTCCCATTATAACTTTTCCACAATTCTTGCATTTTGCCTTAACACCTTTTCCTGAAAATGTAGGTTCTTCATTAAAATATATCCAAATGTCATCCTTTTTTCTACCTGCCATTTTCTAGCTAACTTGTGCCAAGTAACTAACCCAACTACTAAACACTGAATCTTTCACAAACTAAAAACTTCCTTATCTGTGGAATCTTTTCTCAGACTATGAAATCATGCCTTTTGACCAACAATACAGTGCAGTCCAGGTATTCATTCCAGGATTATAAGAAACCTGTTTGACATGTTATCACAATAGCAATGGTATGCTATTTTCCCTATTCTGTTACTTATTCATTATTGTAAATTTACTTTGACTAAACCAGGCATTTAGAAATCTTAAAATATGAGAACAAAAACAGGGGGGAAAAGGTGTAGAAAGAATTAGGCCAGTTAAAACACTATAAGAAAAAGCACTCTGAAATAACATATCCATGCAATTTTTTCTCTACTAGGATAATGTCTTTGATTACTACAAAAATTTTAAGATTAAAAGTGTATTGTAGTGTAATTTTAAATATTATTTTATTTTAAAGCATCATTTGTGATTTACTTTTCAGTTAAAAAAAATAAAAAATAAAATAAAAATAAGTTTGAAATACAATAATTTTTACATTAATTTATATTTAAATTATTTTTTAAACAAATTTTTTGTTATTAAAGACTTTAAAAATTTTAGTTATTTTAAATTTATAAATAATTAAAATTGAAATTATATTAAATATATATGTATAAACATTCAGACTATTTCTACCATGAAATCATTTTTATTTTTTAAATATTTCCATAAATAAATTACATTGAAAGTTGAACAATTTGTTATTTACATATGCTTGAGGACATAATGAGATACCTATATAAATATCAGTAAAAGTAATTTTGAATGACCTATATTTAAATTTCAATGACCTATATTGAATCTGAAGTTTTCATATCCTCAAACTACACAGTCACCTTAAATACAGAAAGTCTGTTTCTGTATTAAAGAAAATAAATAAGATTTACTTTCTAATACGTGAATATATGACTAATCTTTTAACATTTTTCAGGTAATATTCTCTACTTTTAATTTAAGATTTTTGATTTAAAATTTAAAGTGTAATATTTGATTTAAATAAATTAAAATAGCATACATTTTGAGTTCTTAGTCATTTCTTAAATTTACGATGTATTTTTGATTAAACAAATGTTTTACAAACATCTTGACCTACGTTTGAAGTATTTTTTTAAAAGTTGATTTAAATCATGATTAAAATCAAGCTGATTTAAATCAATGAACCCTGGGGGGGGGGGGGGGATTACAATCTAATTATGCATTTTTTTCGCAGCCCTTTCACAAAATTCGCGCTTTTTTCTGCGATCCTTTGACTTTTTTTTTTTTATTTTTTTACCGATTCTTTGACGAGTTTGCGCATTTTCCGGCGATCCTTTGGCGAAATTTGTGGAGGGTTTTCCGTGATTCTTTGAAGAAATTTGGGTTTTTCCACGATCCTTCGACCAAATTCACGGTTTTCCCGCGATCTTTGATGAAATTTGGGGGTTTTTTGCGATTCTTTGAGGAACTTCGATTTGTTTCCGCATTCCTTTGACGAAATTTGTGGGTTTTTTCCATGATTCTTTGAAGAAATTTGAGTTTTCCCATGATTCTTCGACCAAATTCGCGTTTTTCCTGCGATCTTTGACAAAAATTGGGTTTTTTTCACGATTCTTTGAGGAAACTTGGATTTGTTTCCGCATTCCTTTGACGAAATTTGCGTTTTTTCACAATCCTTTGAAGAAATTAACATTTTTTTCGTGATAATATTTCGTGATCCTTTGGCGAAATTCGCATTCTTTCCGCGATCTGGATATTTTTTCTGTGAGCCTTTGACGAAATTTGGATATTTTTTCTGTGAGTCTCTGACGAAATTTGGATATTTTTTCCGTGAGTCTCTGACGAAATTTGGATATTTTTTCCGTGAGTCTCTGACGAAATTTGGATATTTTTTCCGTGAGTCTTTGACAAAAGTTGCGTTTTTCTCGTGATTCTTTGACAAAAGTTGCGTTTTTCCGGCAATCCTTTGACGAGATTTGCGTTTTTTGCAATCCCTTGGAACAAAGTGTTTTTTTCGCGATCCTTTGAAGAAATTTGCTTTTTTCCGCGATTCATTCATGAAATTTTCGCTTTATCACGATCCTCTGACGAAATTTGCTTTTTCTGCGATCCTTTGATGAAATTGGTGCTTTATCACTATCCTATGACGAAATTTGCGTTTTTCTGCGATCCTTTGATAAAATTAGCATTTTTTTCTGCGAACGATTGACGAAATTGGTTATTTTCAGCGTGTGTTTTATTTGAAGGAAATCTTAGTTTTAGACCAATTTTCGTAGCATCGTAGTTGTTAGCTCCAAATCGTAGAAACTACGATTTTTTCGTAGCAGTTGGAAGGTCTGGTTATTACACGCAAAAATTGCAAGCGACAAAAATCGCCTGCGAATCATCAGATTTCCTGAAACTTACATATTATCCACCTGAAACTTACATATTATCCACCTGAAACTTTCATACTATCCAAGCATTTCATTGGCTGTTCGGGAAAAGGCTTTTCCATCGTCAGATTTCCAAGCATTTGGTGGGCTGTTACTGGCGACTCTCTTCGTTTCAGGCGTCAAAGACGTAAAGGGAAAGTACAGATTACTGTATAGACCAATCAAAAAATGAATAAAATGCGAATTAAACCAATAAAATGCCTTCAGATATGCTTTTGATTTCCTACGTACGTAACTCCACTTTTGATTGAGATTGAGGAGCTTTCAGATGCAAAATAATAAAATTACATGTAGTAGAGGTAAATTTTAAAGCATAAATAATGAACATATATTTTTTTATAAGCGTCTAAATCTTTTAACATAATATATGTATATATATTTCATAAATGGGAGAACATGATAGTAGCTATTACTAAAGAAAACAGCAAAAAATTTTGGTTAAAGAAGAAATGGATTGAAAAGAAAGTGGATAAGAATATTACAGAGAAAGATTTTTCGGGATAAAAAAAATCAAGCCAATTAGATCAGAACTTAGAATTTTCACCTTTGAAGATAAATTAGCAAGAAATCTTTAAAATATCATAGAATTGAAGGATTTATTAAATTATGATTGATACAACACAAATGAAAATATATGCTAATCAATAAAATTTACTCACCTATTACTTATCAGAACTTTTAAAAGCAAAACAAAGCAAGAGCTGAAAAGAAAAAAGAAACTAACAAATAAGATTGTACCTAAATGAGATAATGAATTGTACATACAATCAAAAGATTTAAAACAAGAAACATCATCGAAAATAAGTCAAAACTAAAATATGCACAGATTGATAAATTTGACTAGTACAGTTGAACCTCGAAAATCCGGAAATCTCTAAAATCCGGACATTTTTCCGATTTTAGTTTTATTAATTTTTAAAATAAGACTTAGCTCTAACTTTCATATTTCTCATAAAATGCAATTAAATTCTTTTATCTGAATGCTAAATAAATTAATGTAGGTATATTCAGGCACATTTTTATAATGATTGAACATTAATAAGAGGACTTTAATTAGGGTAGAACCACGATTATCCGACATAATTGGGACTGAACCTACATCAAATAATCAAAATTTCCGGATAATATAAAATTTAGCAATAATCATTAATTTAATATGCAAAATCGTCATTGAACTGCTATTATGACTACTTAAACTGTAAAAAAATTAACTAAATTCAAATTATACATAAAAATAAATTTCTTTGGAAATAAAAATGGCGTAAATTGGCCATATTTTGTGTGCAACTCTGTCGGGGTGTTGGGGGAGGGGGAAGAGTACACTTATACCGGAATCTGATCTTGTGGGAGCTGAAGCTAATTTCAAAGGCATTCTAAGAAAGGGGAACCAAATATTTATCTGTACTCTTAGTTCGGAAAGGCCCGCTTGCATACACAAGGAGTATGAAAATTAAAAAATAGGTCAAGAAACTGACGTCGGTTTATGGAGAGATCCGGTTAAATGAGGGTCGGATAATCAAGGTTGTACTGTATTACACAAACTGGAAAGTTTAAAAAATGGCATAAAAAAGGAAGACTTGACCGGATACCTTGATGACTGGAAGCTTCATATATTTTAATTCTAATAAAACCACTCAAGTACGTATTTATAACTAAAGAAACAAACATGCAATTTCTTTTTCTTTTAATTGAACTAAGAGATAAACACTCTATATTCCCTCCTGCTCTTTCTCCAACAGAATGATCAACCTAATGACACATTGCCCTATGACCTTGAAGCGGACATGGCCGATGACTATGTTTTTTTTGTTTCAGTTTCATTTTGTTTTAAAAGAACTTTGAATGCAGTAGGAAAATAAGAAAACAAGATGAGTTTTTTTCGCAATCTTTTGATGAAATTCTCGGGTTTTTTTTCCTTTCTACACGATCCTTTGCAAGTGTTTTTTTTTTCGCGATCACTTGACAAAATCAGCAATTTTTTCTGCGATCAATTGACAAAATTGATTTTTTTTTTTTTTTGGCGATCATTAATCGAAATTCGTGGTTTTTTCCATGACAGACTGACAAAATACACTATTTATTTTCTCAATCTTTTGACGAAATTTGCGATATTTTTCTTCTATTGTTTATCAAAACTTTGCAATTTTTTTTCCACAACTGATTGATAAAATTCGCGATTTTTCTCAACGACTGATGGAAAAATTTGATTTTCTTTTTTTTCTTCAATTGTTTATTGAAATTACAATCTTTTTAAAGTGATCAACTGAAGAAAATCTCCAATTGTTTCTTAGATATGTGACAAAATTCACGATATTTTTCCACAATCGTTTGAAGAAATTCACTTTTTTTCCGTGACTGACTCACGAAATGATTTTGATCACAGATTTACACCAAAGTTTAAAAAAACATTCCTGGAGGAATCATGCAATTTTACACATTATCTCGAAGAAAACTGCCCCCCCCCCCCCCTTCAAGAAACTCTAGAAATGCACTAAACCTTCTGAGATAAAGAATTTGTGATGCAACTATTTGCAGATACACGATGATTTACTCATATTTAATATCCATTAAGAGGATTTTATGTTAAGAAGTGTGTTTTCTTTTTCATTTTTTTTTCTGAGGCTTTTTTCCTGTCCGATTTTTCGGACTGATGGCCAATTTCTTTTTAATTCTCAGAGCCGAATGACTTAAATTTTCGGAAAATTCTGAACAGAATCACTCCTGTATTATCTATTGTGTACTATATTTTAATTTATTGTGTTTTAATATGAATATTTAATTTCAGCATAGTGTATGAGCATTAGTGTATGATTCCTTTGTTATTATTTAGGGCGATTCCATGCGGAGAGTCACACACGTAACGCAGGCTTTAATTTGCATTTATTCAATTATTTATTATATTTTAATGTTAATTCTGATTTTAGGTGGTATGGTAAATAAGTTATTAACATTTTTTAGTTTAAATGTGTGTAAGTAAAACTCACAGAAATATATCATTTAATTTCATACTCAAAATGTGCTTTTTTTCTGAAGTAGAAAAAAAGCACATTTTGAGTAATGAAATTAAATGATATACTTCTGTGAGTTTTATTGCCACACATTTAAATTTAAAAATATGCTAATAACTTATTTACCATACCACTTAAAATCAGAATTAACATTAAAATTTAATAAATATTGAATAAAAGCAAATTAAAGCCTGCGTTACGTGTATGACACTCTCCACGGAATCGCCCTTTAATTCGTCGATTTGAATGTCGTTTATTTGTACTAGGAAAAAAAATTGCATTTTGTATGTTATAATAATGTCATAAAAATATTTTTTAACATACCTCCAAAATCCAGAAAAATTGAAAATCCGGAATCGCCGTGGTCCCACCGATTCCGGATTTTCAAGGTTCAACTGTACCTATTATTTATTAGAACTTTAAATTGGAAGTTAATGCAAGAGCTTTAAACAGAATATGTATCAACAAATAAAGAAATAGTCAAATAAAACTTTTCATAAATTCCATAATGAATTTTACAACAGTTCATTACGTTTTTAGATTCAGTCATTAGTAAAATAATGTTTAAAAGAGTTCTTTCTGTCTATATGATGCATATACTACTTTAAAAGCTGTGCAAAGATTGTAGGGAATTTTGTGATTTCGACTGTTGATATGTATTTTATTTTTCCTAAAAATTGGACTTTTGTTTGTTTGTAGATGTTGAATTATCATTTAAGGTGATGGGCTTTCAGCTATGTAAAGTTTTTTGCTTTGGTTCACGCACTGACAAGTGGTAGTTGTGTGGGATTTTGATTTTTAGGGATAACCACATGTCATCTCTCTGATGGATTCAGGGTACCGCCCACCTTCGGAAATGATGGAGAGATAAACAGCAGCAAGATGGAGGATGACACCATGAGAAACGGCTTGTCTACTGTTCAGGAAGACTAACTGCTATTGTCTAGATATCTTGCCAGAGGAAATATTACAAGTGTTGCAGGATGACACTTACGAGCAGATTACAATCCTCTTGGAGGCAAATGTGGCTCTCCCAAGCGTGAACCTACATCGTCTAAAGAACACAATTCAAGAAATTATTCCTAGCCACAACCAAATAGATGAACTGAAGCTGACCCGGCGAGGGAAACTTTTAGCAATGACAAGCTCTCTAGAAACGGCTCAACAAATATTAGACATCCAAGAGTTGGGAGAAATACTGGACCGGTATCATCGGTCTTCCAAAGTGAAAGCATTACCACACAGTTCCTGCTGCATGGCATTTCCACAGATATAGTGTGTGAAGTAATAATGGTTGACCTGCTAGATATTGGAATCGAGATGTTGGACTGACAATTTACTAGGAAGATAGAAGGTCAGATAGTTTCCACAAAGACTGTGTTGATAATGAAAGTAGGTACTCACTTACCTAAAAAAATTAAATTATGGTACCAATTACACCGAATTTCTCTTTTTCATGACAGATCACACTGTTGCCAGAACTGCTGGGCATATAATCACTACACAAAAAGTTGTAAGAAAGAAAAGATATGTAGACAGTGCGGCAATTCTCATATGCACGCAGGAGTTTCCTGTGTGCGCCTCATGCCAGGGCTCTCACTTACCAGATAAGAATTGTCCGAAATACCAAGAGGAAATTAAAATACAGGAATTTAAAAGCACACATCATCTGTCAATTAATGAAGTAAGGCAAAGATTCAGAACAATGGCAGAACAGTTCGGATACGCGGGAGCAGCTGCAAAACAAACACAGCATGATCCTCCTCATGCCAAGTATACACACTAGAGGTGGCATAGCATTTAACATAGCAGTTAAAAAAACACTGTTATTGCTTTAAAGTTTGTTTTTTAGTAACAGAATATCAGAAACTCCCTATTAATTTTATAACTATTTATCAATTTCCCTTGCGAAAAACTGAAAATAAGAAAAAAAAAATTTAGCTCTATTTTAATTTTATATTGCGATGAAAATAAAATTGTAATATCTTTTTTCCTAGCTCTTATTAACCTTCTAAGAAAAAGTGAAAAAAAAATCCACTATTACAAAAGAGTCAAGTAATACGCGTCCTGTGTATGAAAAAGAAAACTCAACACGTATCCTTCAACCGCGTTCTATGTATGAAAAAGAAAAGCGAACACATTTTTTCATTTCATTCATTACTCAATCTCTTTTCACCCCCACTAGCAATAATAGAGGCGTCCAAGGCAGAATTCATCTGCTCGGAATCTTAAGCAAACTTTTCTCCTCATTCTGTTGTTAGGAATAAAAAGTAACTATCAGTTGTAAATATTTGTCAGTGTTAAATTCGTAAAAAAATTTAAATTAAGTCTCTGAGAAATTACAGTTACTTGTAACACATAGCTATGAAGGAGTTATTATTTTTAAAATATATTATTGTTTATCTAGACTGGTAATATTAGAATCTGAGAATTTTACGTTATCGAGAGGGGAGGAAAAGTTTTTCTAAGTTTGCAAGTTAGATTCGCATGGCTGGGGACATTTTGATGTAATTTTTAAGTTAGTATCGCGCTTGCTGTTGTGGTTTGGAGATATTTTAAGATGAGATAAAGTATTTTTTCGATTGTTGTTGAAGGATGTGTTTGTTGATGCTACATATGGGTGTGGTAAAGCTATTTATTTATTTATTGTACTTTTTGTCATAACTATGACTGCTAGAAAATTTTTTTCTTGGAATTAATTTTACTAAAGCAATAAGATTCTTATTTTATAGAAACATTTGTAAAAATTAAAAAAATGATTTAATCAATTTGGGAAAAATAATAATCACTGTTGTCAAATATGAAAGCAACAGTGGTGTTTTAAAAACTATTTGTTCATTTAAGTGGAAATATTATGATAGTGGAATATTTTAATTTACAAATTTTGCCTTAAACCTAATTAGGTTTAAAATATTTTATTAAATTATTTTTTTTATCCCATAATGTTATTGGATGTTGTTAACGGATAGGTCAAAATATACAGTTTATCGCATCGCACCATTATTCGATAAGTGACACATATGCAAAAGTGAAGTGTTTCAGAAAAAAACGAAAAATAGTTTTAAATGTGAAAAAAAAAATGCTTGGGAATACATAGAGTAAACATTTATTTTAGTATGAGCAATTTTGTTAATTTAATATATCGCTCACCCGCAAGGAAAGTGACACATCTCGACAAAAGTAAATTTCACAGGAGAGGCAAAAGACAATTCGCATGATTTTACTGTAACATGAAATTATAACCCTTAGCTCTGCATGCTGGAATGAAAACTTACATAAAAGAATAAAACACTTAAAAATGGAGACGTAGGATGAGGTTTGGAGGGTTAGGTAACTTTACCTCCCCACACAATCTACCCCTCTTCAGTGATCATAAATGGACATATGGCGTAATAAAGTGATTTTCCCCATAGGTACACTTATGAAACTGTTTGTGTAGCAAGACGCACTTATAACAGACCTGAGTGGGAAAAAAAATGCAAAATGAATAATTGCAAGGCGTGTCTCTTTTCTTGCGGGTGAGCGATATGTAAACAGCGAGACTAAATAATATTGTAAACAATATATATATATATATATATATAATTACTCTAATTTGGTTTTTTTATAGATATTTAATCATCCTTTTTCAATGTCAAATGGGGGTATGTTTGTAACCACTCATATTAAGGAACACTCAAAATATATATATACTCAAAATATATGTAAACAGCGAGACTAAATAATATTGTAAACAATATATATATATAATTACTCTAATTTGGTCTTTTTTATAGATATTTAATCATCCTTTTTCAATGTCAAATGGTGGTATGTTTGTAACCACTCATATTAAGGAACACTCAAAATATATATACAGAGAGCGAGAGAGTTGTGCATTTTAGGAATAAGTGATAAGAATTAGGATAAGATATCTATCGAATAATCTAATTATTAGGCAGATGAATTTATAATTGTGATAAATTTACTTGAATACATAAATTTTCATCTTAAAAAATTGAGAATTATTCTAGACATTGAATGACATTTGAATTGGGGACATCTTAAATCCTAGAGAGTTGAATGCTAGAAGCTATTAAAAAGAAAAATTTTTTGTACTATTCGTTTATGTACAGATATCTTCAGACTTAGGTTGCGTGGGACTAAGAAAGTAGGATGCTGTAATTAAAAAAGAAGATTTGTGTTGGATATAGACTCTAATGTTAAACTTTTAAATAAATATATAATGCTGTTTAGTGTGTCTTTATGTCCACTGCAGAAGTTCGAAAACTTGCTTTGATTTTTTGTAAATTTTAACTCTACGTTTTAAATGTGAGCTTAGATCATTTTTCAGACATTAATATTTCAAAGAACCAAAATATTACCCAAAAGTCCAAAAAATGTTCTTTACTAACAAATATTTAACCAAAATCTATAAAAATGACCTAAATTTAAAAAAAAAAGACCCTAAAAGTGCAAATGTCAACAAATTTTTCGCCTCTGGTAAGGTGTTAAAAATTATTAGGTTATTGTAACATGTTACCAAGCTAGTGGTGTAATGATGGAACCTGTTAACAAAAAGTAACTGTTTTTCCCATCTCTAATACACACTATCAGAGATGGTGGCAAGCGCTCTCACAAAAATGTCTGAGATGCTATCTACACTCATAGCCCTGATAGCATCCACGAGAGAAGCACAAGAAGAAAATAGGATTAAAATTCTTACAGCGATTCAAACTATAGCCCAAGATATGCATCAAGTCCACAGTTCTATCAAGCAAGATGAACTCCCCACTACCCACAAAACGATTAGACCATCACGAAAAGTATTGAAAACAGACAACCAAGGCAGTTCCCAACCCAATCAGCTAGCTAGAGAAACAGATTCCTTCTCAAATGCCACTGAGTGCATGCAACTTAGCTTACCAGAAATATCCTGAAACTCCAACAAAAAGATTGACACAAGAATATGCAGCAACAGCACGTTCACAGGAGTGGCTGGACCCCCAGGTTAATAGGCAGATCTCTGCAGATATTTTCCTTTCCCCAGGCCAATCAGGAAAGATGACATAATGCCAGTCTGCCTTTCCAGGTACAACATGGTCGGACAGACCCCCATGATCTCAGAATCAGATACCAAGCGTAATTACTACATCTACGTTTTCTACGATCCTAGTAACTAGAAAATTTCTGGGTACACGCTGTAACCCATGGAAGAAAAGATGTTTTTTGAACCTAGGTGTGGAGTAATAGAGGTGAAAAAGCAACTCTACAAGTGTAGCTAAATTCTCATAATTAAGTGTCAAGCTCCGATAACAACAATAACAAAGCTGTACAAAGTTAATTACTAAAAATAATTATGACATACTGTCAGATACAAGCTGCATTAGCCAGAGATAGATTATTTTACATTTGTATGAAAACATTAAATAAATTAAAAATAAATGTCAATTATATCACTATATAATTACACAGTTAAGTAAAAAGAAATTGTGCAGAAATACTAACTTCGCTGTTTATGGCATTCCTTTTAATCTAAAATTTGAAAAAAATTTCTACTGAAGAAAAATAGTTTCATTTTAAAACGAACAATGAAAGAAATCAACATTCAGTTGAAAATTCAACACTGAAATTTCATTTATAGTGGCTCAAAGTAAAACTCTGACATTTATATTTTTATAGCTCAAATTTCCACATAAGAAATTATTTAAATAAAATGTATAATAGCTTTCATAAAGTAACACTTGGATACATATTCATTCCCCATTAATAAAAGAGACAGCAAATCATCAGTATATGAGGGTTTTTTTTTTTTTTTTTAATATTGATCATAAGTGAAAACTGGTCTCAAAATAAAAGTTTGACAGCTTACAACTTTGTGTTTTTTCTCTTTAAAAATGCAAAAAAATTCAAATTTTTCATAACCTGCTAGTCGTTGTTATCAAGATATTGCTGGAATTTGCTATCTCCATTTGCAAATTTTTATTTTGATGATTAAGAATGAGAAGGTAACCTGGACGTCTTTGGAAATTTGTGAACCAATAATAAGGCAGATGGATTGTTAGTAACAAAAATAGTAAAACGAAGTCATTCAACTATACATGACATAATCAAGTGGTTTAAATCAAGAAACATCATCAGGGGTCTGTCCAGGTTTTTTATCCAGGGTCCTATTTTTGTGAATTATTATTTTTTTTAATTATTTTATTTTTGTAAAAAACAATAATTTCACAAAACGTAAGATTACCCATTTATGCCTGGTTTCCCAAAATTGAAGAATTTAAATTTTTTGGAAATAAACTAATATTATTTTAGACACCACCTTCCCTCCTTCACTTTTTCTGTGATCCTTTGACAAAATTTGCGATTTTCCACGATCTCTTCACAAAATTCATGATTTTTTACGATATTTGGATTTTCCCGCAATCTTTCATGATGTTAAGAGTTGTTTTGCGATCCTTCGACAAAATTTGCGGGGGGTTTTCCACGATCCTTTGATGAAATTTGTGTTTTTTTTTTCTGCGATCCCTTGATGAAATTCGCATTTTATTGCAGTCGTTTGACGAAATTCGCAATTTTTCTGCGACCCCTTGATGTAATTCTCGATCGTTTAACGAAATCAGTATTTTTTTCCGCGATCTTTAGATGATAGTAGTGTTTTTCCGCGATCTTTTGATGATATTTGCATTTTTTCTGCTATCCTTCAATGAAATTTGCATTCTTTTCACGATCCTTTGACAAAATTTGTATTTTTTTTTCGCAATTCTTCGATGAAATTTGTGGGTTTTCGCGATGCTTCGACGAAATTTGCAGTCGTTTGACGAAAATTATGATCTTGACGAAATTCATGATTTTTCTGTGACCCCTGAACAAAATTTGCGATTTTCTCCCTTAACAAAATTAACATTTTTCCTCAATCGTTTGATGACAGTCGCGTTTTTTCAGTTATCCTTCGACAAAATTGGCTTTTTTTCGATCTTATAAAAAATTTGCATTTTTTTGCAATCCTTTGACGAAATTCTAGTTTTTCTGCAGCCCATTGACGAAATTAGCATTTTTGGTGGGATCCTTCAATAAAATATCGCTTTTTTTCAATCCTTCAACAAAATTTGCATTTCTTTCACAATCCTTCGGCAAAATTTGTGTTTTTGTGATCTTTTTACGAAATTCTCATTTTATTGCGGCCCTTTGCTGGAATTCTCATTTTTTTTCTGCAGTCCTTTGATGAAAGTAGCATTTTTGCTGCGATCCTTCGATGAAATTTCACTTTTTTTAGCAGTCCTTCGAATAAATTTGTGTTTTTTCCACAGTTCTTTAACAAAATTTGTGTTTTTTTGGTGATCTTTTGACGAAATTGGCATTTTTTTCCCACGGTCTTTTGTTGTAATTTGCGTTTCTTCTGTGGCCCTTTGATGAAATTTCTGTTTTTTCTGCAGCCTTTTGTGGTAATTTGCGTTTCTTCCGTGGCTCTTTGACGATGTTATTTTCCTCGTGGTCCTTTGCCGAAATTGATGATTTTTTCAGCGAACGATTAACGTAGTTGATTTTTTTCTCAACAACCACCAATTGTCGAATTTAGCGATGTTTTTCCGTAAGGCTGAATCCATATCAACTCAGGCAGGGGGGTTACCTTCATAGTCTCAGAAGTTTTTGAATTAAACATATGTTAAAATTTAAGAAAAAGTAAGATACTTGTATATTTTCATTTTGCCCAAAAAAATTCCTGGCCCGAGATACAGGCTGCCAAAGATGACATCCCCGGCATCCTTTCTCATTCGCGATTTTCGATAAAAATTTTAAAGTGCTCTATCTCTAGAACGGTGCAAGATATTTTGTTGCGGTTTATTTTATTTTAAAGATAATATTCTTCTGTTTAAAATGATATACCCAATTTTGAAAAATGTATTCAACTTTTCTTGTGGCAACCTTTTGAAGAAAAAAAAGTTTTTTCAAAAAAATTTGTTTTTTCGAAAATGCCAATCCTAAAAATTTTGATTTTTTTGCTGTTGATCAATACCATTGGGAACTATCTTCACTGTAAAGGAGAACTTCCACTTTTGAGTTTAACAAATTTTAGAAACATTTAAAAAATTCAGAGAATTTTACAGGAACTGTATATACAGTTCCAGTAAAAGTCACTGAATTTTTGCTTATTTGTATCATATTTGTAAGGATAAGCCTACTATATATCCTAAACAAGTTAGAAATTGCAATATCAAATGTGGCAAATGAGGTGCGTGCATACTATAACTAGTTTTATAAATATTCAGATCTTGGTGCAATAAGTTACACTCTTGGGCAAAAAGGGCATGAATACAAAATTTATTATGATTCTACATATTAAATTCAGTAATACGGAAGTAATATGAATTCATCTTAAAAGGACTTAATCGCCATGGCAACCTAGAATCATTACCTATCATGGTATATCATTGAATCAATTATGTATTATAGGATTTTTAAATAGAATGAAGAAAACTTTTATTAATGTCTTTTATGTTTTAATTTGATTTTCATAGCATTTGAAGTGATACATACTTTATTTTCAATACTGAACATAGTAAAACAATCTCAATAACATATATCAATTACACAGCAATACAAATTATATTAATACAAGTTAGAGTTCAGCCAGATGGGCAGACAAATCGAATCCATAAAGACTTTCAACTATGTTGGAAATTGTTAAAAACACATAAATAGGTCGGAATTTGACTTTTAGAAATTTATGTCAATAGACGGAAGCATATTTGAATACTTTCATACAACCCTGTATTTTACCTACTATCTTTATATACATGCCACTATTTAGCTAATATTTAATTAAGATTAAAACATCCTTAAAACCAATGAAATCACACTTCCAGAGATTATCATCCATAGACGGCCATGTATCTAATTCTTTGCGTGGACCTGTATATCATTTTATCTATATTCTCAAAACATATCTTAGTATACTAAATGTAGTTCAGTGTAAAAATGCATAACTCATTTAAAAATCACCTTTAAGCTACTTTCATTCATACTCAGTAAACCCTTAAGATTTCTTTTGTGTAGCCCTGTATATGATCTACAGCCTTTATACACACAACGTAATATGGAAATATTTAATTAAACTTAAAAACTCATATCGCAACTAAAAATGCACCTCTAGCAATCATCGCTAATGTATAGTATTTCCAATAAGGTAAAGTATCCGAAATCTTTTGTGTATCCCTGTAAACGCTATGCACTTTCTATGACACAGGAAGTAATTTTTGTAAACCTCTGCAATAAAGTATGTATCACTTCAAATGCTATGAAAATCAAATTAAAACATAAAAGACATTAATAAAAGTTGTCTTCATTCTATTTAAAAATCCTATAATACATAACTGATTCAATGATATACCATGATAGGCAATGATTCTAGGATGCCATGGTGATTAAGTCCTTTTAAGATGGATTCATATTACTTCCGTATTACTCAATTTAATATATGGTATTATAGTAAATTTTGTATTCATGCCTTTTTGCCCAAGAGTGTAACACTTATTGCACCAAGATCTGAATATTTATAAAACTAGTTAATACTATGCACGCACCTCATTTGCCACATTTGATATTGCAATTTCTAACTTGTTTGGGATCTATAGTAGACTTATCCTTACAAATATGATAGAAATAAGCAAAAATTCAGTGACTTTTACTGGAAATGTATATATACAGTTCCTGTAAAATTCTCTGAATTTTTTAAATGTTTCTAAAATTTGTTAAACTCAAAAGTGGAAGTTCTCCTTCACAGTGAAGATAGTTACCAATGGTATTGATCAACAGCAAAAAAATCAAAATTTTTAAGATTGGCATTTTCGAAAAAAAAATTTTTTTTGAAAAAAAAATTTTTTTTTTTCAAAAGGTTGCCACAAGAAAAGTTGAATACATTTTTCAAAATTGGGTATATCATTTTAAACAGAATAATATTATCATTAAAATAAAAAAAAACGCAACAAAATATCTTGCACCGTTCTAGAGGTAGAGCACTTTAAAATTTTTATCGAAAATGGCGAATTGGAAATGGTGCCCGGGATGCCATCTTTGGCGGCCTGTATCTCTGGCCAGGAATTTTTTTGGGCAAAACCAAAATATACAAGTATCTTATTTTTTATTAAATTATAACATATGTTCAATTCAAAAACTTCTGAGACTATGAAGGTAAGATTTTTTCTTTGGCTGCCTGAATTGACATGGATCATACCGTAATATTTTTCATGTCCGAATTTTTGGACGGATGACCATTTTTTTTTTTTAATTTTCAGAACCAAATGTATTAAAAATTTTCAGAAAATTTGAAACAGAATCATACCTGCTTTTATGTCATTTATCAGGGAATCAGTGTTGATTCCAAATGAGGATATATAGGAGAATTAGAAGGAAAGCCAGCTAACAATTAATGAAAGAAGCTTTAGTTTGCTTACATTCAGATGAACGATAAAATGAACAAAGAAAGCTGGATTATTGCAGAATTTTACACTTACCATGTGGATGATGCAGTTCAAACACTGGTTTTTTTGTGAAAGTGCCTTTTTTTTTAATTTAATTTTGTGAAGAGTCCGTTTTTATTAAATTAATTTTGTGAAGAGTCCATTAACGGACTCAATTTTCTCCCTGGAGAGGCCTCTGATCATTGAAAATAAATCAGAACTAAGCAAATGAAAGACTTGCCGATTCTGAAGAGCACTGGACCCGAGAAGTAGGGAAAAAAAAAAAAAAAAAAAAAAAAAAACCTAAAATTAAGTACTCCCAAATTGGCCATGGAAGCAAAAAACCATCTTGGAAAAAGAGTTAATCCGGAAACTATCAGAATTATTCTAAGAGAAAATAATTTCAATGAACAAGTTACTAGGAAAAAACCTTTTGGAAATAAGATCAATCATTCCAAAAGATTGAAATGTGTTAAACTTAAAAAAAAAAATAATTTTTCATTTTGGAATAGTTTTATTTACAGATGAAAATAACTAATATTTTTTGTTCTGATATATAAACATATGTTTGGAGAAGGCCGAATGAACAGTATAGAGAAAAAAACTTACAGCTTAATCTTGAGTATGGTGGTGGATCGGTAATGTTACGGGGATCAATATCAGCTGCTGAACCAGGTAATGTTCATATCATCGATAAAATAATGGATCAATATAAGTATTTATAAATTGTAAAAGAAGACGTTAAAGATAGTGCTAAAAAATCAGGTATAGATGACCGTTTTTATTTTTATCAACACAATCATCCGAAGCATAAAACTTATTATACTAGACTGTGATTACCTTTTAATTGCCATGGACAAGTTGCTTGGAAAAAACCTTTTAGATAGAGCCGTACCAAATACTTGGCACTCGGCAAAATTTTGGCCGAGTACTCGGCCAATACCGAGTAGTTGTAAGAATTTCATTTTTTTAAGCATATGAATTTAAAACTGATGTGTAAAAAGTTATTTGAATACCAATGTATAATATATGCAATAATTCATAAAACTATTTACTCGGTATTTAACAATATGTCTACAAAATACTATAGAAAAAGTTAAGAACAAAAACCCTCATAAAATAATTCCAGATTAAAATTTAGTTTCACATTTATACAAATAAAAATAAGTTCTTTTTAAATATATAGCAAAACAGAAAACACTATTATTTTGGATAAAGAAACTGAAAATACAATAAATGTAATACAAAAATTAATAATTAAATTTATTATATTTCAAATTATGGCGCAAAAGCACCAAACTTTCTGCATTATCAGTAGACAGGGCATTTCTTTTACTACTATAAATTTGATCTGCCTCTGAAAATATACCTTCAGAATAAACAGTGGTTGAAGGTGCACATAAGAATTTTTTTGCAAGGTTGCACATAATCAGAAAAGTCCCCCCCCCCCCCCCCCCGCCACACACACCATGCAAATGTGTCAGTTTTACATAAGTCTTCTGTTAAGAAAGACTGTATCGCCTTTTTGTACCTCTTTGTATTTTTCTCTATTTTATTTTTAAATCAAAAGAAAATAAGGTACAGTTACAAAATAAATATGAAATGTTTTGCATTATTCAATGAATCATTACAGTAACCAATAAACATTTTTATTTTTGATAGACAGATTGCAGGTATCCGAATAAATTGGAGGGTTGAAGAATGTTTTAAAGTTATGTGTCACTTCTTTTTTTGCTACTGTTTTGAATTGTCAAAAAATCTCTTTAAAAAGGGCAAATAAATTTCAAATTTAATTAGTTAATTTATATATACTATATATCAGTGGCGTGGCGTGAAAATTTTCGGTGGTCATCGCAGTTATTTAAGTTTGTGGTGAAAAATTATTAACTCTAAAATTCAATGGTTGAATGTTCAAAAAAGAAACTTTAAATCTTACCTTCACTTATACATGAACTCCAAATGTTCTGCTAAAACTGGATCGTAGAGTTTTAAAAGATTATTAAGAGTTTTAAAATATTGCTTGGTCATCGCCGCATCCAGCGATGACCGGACGCCACGCCACTGCTATATATATATATATATTATATATATGTACACATAGGTATATATACTATATATATATGTACACAGGTATATTTATACATATGTACACCTAAGCTCACATTATGTGCACATCAGCATTTTTTTTCCTTATTACACAACTACTCGGTATTCGGTCAGTGGCCAAGTACTCGGTCTAAGTATTACTCGGTACACCACTACTTTTAGAATAAGATCAATCATACCCAAAGACTGAAATGTATTATAAACTTTAAAAAAATTACTTTTCATTTTGGAACAGTTTTATTTACAGATGAAAATAAATTTAATATTTTTTGTTTTGATGCATAAACATATGTTTGAAGAAGACCAAATGATCAGTATAAAGAAAAAAACTAACAGCCTACTCTTGAGCACGGTGGTGCATCGGTAATATTATGGGGATCAATATCACCAGCTGAACCAGGTAACATTCATATCATGGATCAATACAGGTATTTATAAATTGTAAAAGAAGATGTTAAAGATAGTGCTAAAAAATTAGGTACAGATGACTGTTTTCATTTTTATCAAGACAATTATCCGAAGCATAAAACTCACATACTAGGCAGTGGTTACTTTTTAATTGCCTTCACCCAATCATCAGAAATATAATAGAAAATTTGTGGCCGTGTTTCGAAGAAAAATTATCCCACCAGATGTAACACAAAGACTTTAGAAAAAGCATTAAAAGAAGAATGGTCAAAAATTGTTCTTACTTAAAATTGCGAAATAAAGAATTTTAAAATCGGTGATGATCAACAAAGAAACAAGATGGGCAGACTCCGGGCGTATTCGCAAGTTGTTTCGAGATTTGATAGATTAGTAGCATACAGCAAATTCTAATGATTTTGAACAGTAATAATGTCCGAGTTTTAGTTTGAGATTACTTTCATTGTTTGCGGAAATTTTATTTACTTAATGCACAACGATTTTGCTTTAATGTTTTTGTTTTGGATTTATGTGTACTCTACATAGGTTAGAATAAATAACTTTTAATTTTGTTTAAATTCTTTACTATTTACAATAAATCACGTCAATAATGTGTAAAAAATAAATAACGGAGTTTTACTTTGAGCCACTGTACCTGTCAAGCTCCGTCTGCTAGCAATATTTATCTTTAAAACTACTGACTGACACTTATTTCTGAAACATAAATTTAACAGCTAGATGATCAAAACACCTAAAGAAAACGTGTCGGGTAATTTAGGAAAGAAAAGAAATACAATCATAATTACTTAAAATTTAGCACAAAACCTTTCACTTTTCTAAATTTAAAACACCCACATCGAATACCTTTTACCGGAATGAGTGAAACTGTCTTAAACATAAACAATCCAATGAGCATTCAGCATTGGTGATGAAGCCAGAAAACCACGACTCTGCAGATGTTTGTAAACATAGTACTTAGAAATGGGTGGTTAAGTATCTAAGCTATGCTACGGTGCTTTTTAGTCTTTTCCGGGGTTTAGAATTACAAAGAACGCGAAGGAAGGCAAGCATATCTTTGCATTGCATCTTCCCTGCCTGCTGTTTGCCACCGGATACTTTCTCCTTCGTTAATCCCCATGAGCACTCGCGAGAAAAGGGGAACGAACACCATAAGGAAAGCACAGCCCTCTGAATACTAGGCCTGAGTGCTCATTCAAAATGGCGGCTGTCGAAGGCGGACTTTTCCCCCACTAGTAAAATTATATCGTGAGTGAGTGCCTATAGTGAATCTCCCTTCAGGTCCCGGTTTTCTTGTAATATTATTTTACTGAAAGATTTTTAAATAAGCTCAATCAATCGATTAAAAATTTCTTTTGACAAGAAACTTAGTATGCCATCATTCAAAATTAACAAAAATATTTCCCATCTATTACATTTGTCAGAAAAGTAAAGAAAATTTAAAATGTTTGTTTAGCTTCATGATCAAAGTTTTATGTGGAGCCAGCTCCTTAGTTATGAAAAGAATAACATATTATATTGGCTAAATGCATTTACACAAATTAAAAATAAATGAAAGGATAAATTTGGTATTTAAATTATGAAAAGCACATGACAAAAATTATTCACATATTGTTAAGAAATTCAGATATTCTAAGGTTGAATGCTAAAAATAAATACAGATTTATTTATTTTTCAGTTTTTTTAAATTTTTCTCTTGTAAAAATTTTAAATATCTTAATTAAAAATTTTAATAACTATTTTTGAGTAATTATTTGGTAAGATCTTATATACAACTTGCATCATATTTTTAAATAAATAAAGCTGTCATGAGTCCAGGGATCTGTTTAGAGAAAAATTAGGTCCTTTAATGGACCTTTCACAACCTTTTTATTTTAAAACAGGACCCTTCACAAAATTTTTCAACTTAACAATTAGCTTTACACAAAACTTTTGCATTTCCAAACTGTACTTTTCATCACAAATTTTAAAAGTAATACTATCTAACTTGTCAAAAAAACTATTATCAAGATATAGATATGGAAAGGGTCTTGTTAAAAATGTATAACAAGAACCTGAATATAACGATAATTTCAAATTCCCAAAATTAAAAATAGATTTTTCATAAATGTGAAAAAAAAAAAACTATTCACAATTTCAAAAATAGGACCCAGAAAGAAAAATCTGGACAGATCCCTGTGAGTACAATATTTACATAAATGATCAAAGTCATTCACTACATTTTTAACCTAAAGTTAACTAATTTTTAATAAAAAATTCATATGAAAAATCACCATTACTAGAATCAATACAGTAATTACAACAGTGATGTTTTAGCAAGTTTAGAAAGCAGCATAACCTGCAATGATAAGTAGGATTGGCACAATGTTTTTATAAACTGGGTTTAATATATCATTTAAAAATATTTAAATGCGTCTAAATTTATCATGCATGAAAGTGGAAAACATAAAAAAAGTTGTAAAATTTTTTCCATCTATACAATATTTATTTTTGGATACATTTTAACTTATTTATACAATAAAATAAAATATTACTGTATGTATGATTTTCTTTTAATAATTTAAAATTTATTAAAAGAAATTTAAACTAACAATTTTACAGGTCTTTTGAATCAAAACAGGAAATTGAAGACAGTTTGCTAAGATGTAAAACCATAAATATCTGAGGAATTTATGTGAACTACAGCGATTAATTTGTCAAAATAAATATTATTTTAGAAGGCTTGTCTGTTTAAGATTTCCCCCCTCCTTTCAAAAACAAACAAAAAAACAAACCTCCATGCTGCATAAATACAAGCAAGTCAAATTAATCTTTACTCCAGAAATACATCTCCAAAATTGCATCACTGAAATTACACGAAAGTGTTAATTAGGAAAAAATATTCTATTCCAAAAAGAACCTTGTGGAAACTTCCTTTACCTTTTAAAGTCTAAAAAAATCACTCTGGAAAGACATTTTAGAAACAATTTACACCACTTTCAGATGCTGATTCACCTTTGATTTGATGGCTTTTTTGCACAGTAATTCAGAAACAAATACCAACGATTTGAGTAAACAAAATTATTATTAAATTTCCTAGACACCCCCCCCCCCCTCTCATATATGCTTCCAATATTTTCTTTGCATTTTTGCATCAATCCAGAAAATGTCCAAAATTGCTTTAAAATAGGTGAAGGAGGAATTGTTTCGTGCCTGATTTATTGATAAATTGCATTTCTTATCTAAATATTTTTGTTTATTATAAAAGAGCTTTTGAATTATTAGTCTTTTCTCATTTTCAATCAACTTCTCTAGAGAGATATAATAATTACTGACATATAACTGTACATTCATCATATATTTTAACAATCATGTCAACCTTATACTTATTTTCTTAGATTGCTAATATTCAAACCAAGCGTCTGATATAATTTATTTTATTAAGACAATAAATTTTAAAAGTTAAATCAGAACTTACTTCAATAGTTATGTTAATCCTTGGTGATATCCACTGAACATCATTTTAGAATATTTAATGCATATTCTAGCCTTTTAGATGAAATTAAAATTATATTTACGAATCCTTGAGAGCCATATTTTCTTTTCAGAAAGGGAAACAATGAAACACTAGGAAAGCACATGAAACGCGGGGAAAACACATGATACACTTTCGTGAAATAAAACATAAGTATCTAAATAAAATAGATAGTATAAAGATGAAAATCATGAACCATGTGCAACTTTATACGAAAACTGCGACTTGAATTCATCAACGATGGAATTTTCAACAACAGAATAAATGGCGACCGTCACTTTCGCTTCAATTTAACCGCCTTCGACTGGTCACGTGACCCGCCGGAGTTAGTTTAGCGATTGGGCCGGTGTAGAGATGGCTGTGAGGAAAGGGTAGCTGACGTCACTGTTGGTTGAATGGACCTTATGCACGCGACCTGAGGTCGAGGCTAAAATTCGTCTGCTGACGGTATTTACTGGCGGTGTTTAGTCCGTACAACGTCCATACAACGTCACGATGGATTATAGCTAATCAGCTTCTCGATTTTTCCCACAAGCGTTCACCAAAAGCCAATCAAATACCGCAATACTTGTGGGAAACATTCCGAGCTCCGCCCAGTGCGACCTGAGATTGAGGCTAAAATTCGTCTGCTGGCGGTATTTACTTATGGTGTTTAGCATGGCAGTCTATGGAGTGTGAGTTATTAATGCTTGTTTGTTAAAAATACCGCAAAAGAATTCTTTGATGCAGCAGCATATACTTAATATATTGTAATCTAAATTCAAAATGTTGTTCTGTATGCGAGAAAATTCCCTAAGTTTGCAAATTTTCAGTTAAAATGTATGCACTCAACCTGGGTCAAGGCTAAAGTCGTCTGCTAGCGGTGTTTGCGCCTGCGCATACTGGTATTTTGCCGGTGCAGTAACTAGAATAACAGATCATCATACCGCCAGCTCTGGCGTCTGACGTCACCTGAATAGAGTCCATTACTGTTGGTCAGCAAGAAAAGCCTGTTCATTCATTATGACTCCTACCTGTACACATGAGCTAGGCAAATTTGATTGGTCTACGTGTAACAGGTCTCTGATATGATTGGCCTACATGGCAAAGACTATTCCTGCAATGATCGTTATGACAAAAATGTAGTTGGTAGATTGGTTGACGGAAGTACAGCGCCTAGAAGATACAGTGTGGAAAACGGCTACAAAATAGTGCAATAGTGCAAAAAAATTGAATCCCATAAATATACAACGATGCTGAATAACAATATGTCGATCGTAGTGATTTAAAAATGATAGTCATTCTAAAAGAGACTCTTTAACCTATTTCACGTCATTCCTTAACTAAATTAGCTTATAACAGACCAAAATATCTTATATTTATAGTTTCCGACATTTAACATTCTATAATTTTTGAAAACACAGTGTTTATATTGAAAAGAGTTACGAGATGGCGCTCGTATCAGCATATTGCCGCTGAGCATTGTTGGAGATTTATGGGATACAAGTTTTTAGCACTTTTTAAAGCATTATAGGAATAGCCGTTTTCCACACTGTATCTTCTAGGCGCTGTGCGAAATTTGACTTTCCATAAGACTTTTAGCATTAGTGTGAAATCCTACAATTTCATTGGCTGACGCTTCACCGATAGCCAATGAAATTGAACGGAACTTCTTTCCCTGAAAGGACAAGTACAAGAGTAAAATACCGTGTACAGCCGGCACATGGTATTTTGGTATCTCAAATGTATGAATGATCTAGCCCAGTGGTCAAGATTAGGGCTGGTTAAGATTTTGCATTTGTAATACTAAAGTTGCGTGTTCTGTCCTTTCGCTGGCGTTTTCACTTTTTTAGAGTTTTGTTTTGATTTTTATTAAGTCAGTTGGCAGAGGTCTGCGAGTTCGACTCTCGCTGGCTCCATTGCACACTCCTTGTGGAGCTCCCGGATGTAATTTCTCTGTGTTGTAAATTTCATTGTGCTATCTCGTCCCTGTATAGTGACGATGACTTATAAGCGGACCTAGATGTCAAGCACACAAGTCAGATGTATGTGTAAACAAATAAACAAATAAACATTAAGTCAGTTAGTTAAAATCAGTCGATCTTTATTACCAGTTCTTTTGTAAATTTTTTTTATGAATTAGATTTTTAAAAATAAATTAAATAATTAAATTAAATAAATCAGTTTAATCTATTTTTTAATAATTAAAGTAAACATTTATTAAAATGCAATAATAAATTTCCTAGGCTTACATTAAAAGTATTTTCCTGTTAGAACTTTATAAAGTTCTAACTACTATAGACTAGTTACTATAGACTAGTTACTATAGTAACAGATAAATGCAAAATTATCAGAATTAATATATTAAAGGTTTTTTATTTTAAAATTATCCTTGAGACATAAAAATCTTTATTAATTTATGATAGGTTACTTTATATTTTTTTATTTTAAATATTACACAAATATTTAAATTAAATTTTTTAATTCATAGGACTTATAGGGTATTTTTCTAATAAAAAAATTCTTTAATAATTAAAGTGTAAAAATAATATTTTCTTAAGTCAGTTAGTTAAAATCAGTTGATCTTTATTACGAGTTCCGTTGTAATTTTTTTTGTCAATTAGATTTTTTAAAAATAAATTTAAATAATTAAATTAAAAAATTCATTTAATCTATTTTTTAATAATTAAAGTAAACATTTATTAAAATGCAATAATGAATCTCCTAGGCTTACATTAAAAGTATTTTCATGTTAGAACTTAATAAAGTTCTGATCATTTTAAATTTATCTGTTACTTAGGTTGCTTTTTTTTTTATCGTAAATATTATACAGATAATTAAATTTTAAAATTCATATGACTTATAGGGTATTTTTCTAATAAATAAATTTCTTTAATAATTAAAGAGTAATAATAATATTTTCTTAAGGCTGTTCTTAACTGCTGTACTCAACAAGCGCAAAACGTTTTGACACATTTACAAATTCATTTTTTAACGAAAAGGTATAAAATTGGAAAGCCTGGCCATGGAAGCGATTCGGAATTGAACTCTTTTTTCCCTTTTTTGATCAATCAATTACCTATTGAGTTATAAGTGATTTTGATCACGTGACAAACACGTTTTTCGCCCGCTCTTCAGTGCTCTTTCTTACTTCGCGCGGAAATTCGGTTCAAAACGTCCACTTTGACACTATTTTCTGAAAGATCTATTGCGTTTGCAAAAAAATGGAAAAAACGGCTCAATTACATAGTTTCTGAACAACAACACCAGCTACTTTCATGCATTTTCGAACAAAAATAAATTAAAACGTATGTCAGAAAGTTGCCTTTTTGGATCTGAGAACACCCTTAAGTCAGTTAGTTAAAATCGGTTGATCTTTATCACCAGTTCCTTTGAAAAAAAAATTATCAATTAGATTTTTTTAAATAAATTTAAATAATTAAATTAAAAAATTCATTTAATCTATTTTTTTTATAATAATGTGATAATAATATATTCTTACCTTACATTAAAAATATTTTTTGTTGGAACTAAGTTATATATACATATATAATTATCAGTAGTAATTTATTAAAGTGTTCATTTCTCAAAATTAAGTATTATCTTTCATATATAAAAATATTTATCAATTTATCAGCTGCTTTCTAATTTTTTTTTTTATTGTATATTCAATACTACTAAATTCTTATCATATATAAACTGTATGTTTAAAATGAATATTTATTAAAATTTAATTTTAATATCTTCCAAACTTTCATGAAAAGTACTTTTATGCAAGAACTCCAGTAACATATAAATAGTAATTAACAGAATTAGATTATTAAATTATTCATCTTTAAAAATTAATTATTTATCCTTTATATATAAATTACATTAATAATATATGTTTCAGTGATAATTTAACCATTGAAGACAGTAAATTACTATACTTTAAATAATTGAATGTATGGTAAAAATGCAACAAAAACAAATATATATATATATATATAGATATATATATCTGTGACTTAATAATTATTCGCAAAAAGTTTTATTATATATATATATATATATATATATATATATATATGCTGTAATAAAAATATAATATACATCAAACATGAACAATGCAAAATATTTTGCTATTAGTTGCAATATATATATATTTAAAATAACAATTATTATTATGGAGATTTTTGTTTTTATCTTTATTTATTAATTTATTATCAGTAGCTTTTCAATTTTTATTCGAAATGTAATATTGTGATTAAATTTTACTACATAATACCACTTAGGAGCTAATGTTATATAATTAAAATAAAATATCTATTTAAATGTAATAATAGTATCTTTTAAACTGACATAGAAAAATATTTTTATATATCTAGATGGAACTTCAATTACTTATTTTTAGTTAAGCTGCTAGAACATTAATACTGATTGCAAACATCTGAGTAAAAAAAAAAAAAAAGTTCTAAGCAGCTTATTATAACAATCTCATTATTTTATCATAATTTAACTAAGTCAATGTTGTTTTAGAATTGTTAATAATTTTCTTACAAGAAAATTAAATCAAATTTAATAATTAATTATATGTTATATTATTAACTGTATAACAATTGATTCCGTGCTCAGTATGAGAAATACATAAGCTTTTTTTAATGCATCAAGTTATTATTATCAAGAAATACATTTGATGAAATGAGTAGCAGCGCTGTTACTCGTAAAATGGATTTCTTCCTTTCGAGGAAAGAAGTTCGGTTCACCGATAGCCAATGAAACTGTCGGATTTCGAACTAATGCTAAAAGTCTTATGGAAAGTCAAATTCCGCAGGCGCTGTAACGGAAGTGTTTGTTTGTAAACATGCCCTTTCCTTATTGGATAGTAAGTTGAAGTTATCGCTTGGGGTTGCAAGCGGTTCGTCTTCGTTAAATCCCGCCAGCCCCTGCGCGCTTCAGAGCTAATCTTGTTCCTTGTGTTCCTTCTCGTTCTTGTATAATTGTAAGTTTCCGGTAAGTTCTTTTTCTGTTTATGGACTCTATTCAGGTGACGTCAGACGCCAGAGCTGGCGGTATGATGATCTGTTATTCTAGTTACTGTACCGGCAGAATACCAGTATGCGCAGGCGCAAACACCGCTAGCAGACGACATTAGCTTCGACCCAGGTTGAATGCATACGTTTTAACTGAAAATTTGCAAACTTAGGGAATTTTCTCGCTTAAAGAACAACATTTTGAATTTAGATTACATTATATTAAGTATATGATGCTGCATCAAAGAATTCTTTTGCGGTATTTTTAACAAACAAGCATTAATAACTCACACTCCATAGACTGCTATGCTAAACACCACCAGTAAATACCGCCAGCAGACGAATTTTAGCCTCAACCTCAGGTCGCACTGGGCGGAGCTCGCAATGTTTCCCACAAGTATTGCGGTATTTGATTGGCTTTTGGTGAACGCTTGTGGGAAAAATCGAGAAGCTGATTAGCTATAATCCATCGTGACGTTGTATGACGTCAGAAATGCTGCAGCCTTCGGTACACGAAAACTGTCACTGTTGGTCAGCAAGAAAGGCCTGTTTATTCATTATTATTCTTACTATACACATGAATTCTGAGAATTTGATTGGTCTTTAACAGATTGATTTAACAGATCTATGATATGATTGGCCTACGTCGCCAAGTGTGATTCCTGTTGTAATGATCGCTAAGGTAAAAATGTAGTTGTAGATTGGTTGACGGAAGTGTTTGTTTGTAAACATGCCCTTTCATTATAGCAGATTTCTACACTATTTATTCTAGTCGCTGTACTAATGCTAAAGTGCCATAGAAATAATTCTTGATTGTAAATGCATTTGAAGGTTTTAGATATTCAAATTCGGATAATTTTCGCTTTGTCGTATGAGCCAGAACATGAGTGTAACAGGAAATCTGAAAATGTGCAAAAGAATAATCATTCTGAACAAATTTAAAATACATGGGCGAGTCCAGCAGACCTCACCAAAGTCACCGGTGAGATTGGTTACGTGACGTTACGGTAAGTGACCGGTCTCTAACCGGTCGACAGACCTACTGGACGGCACTGGTGTTATTTACTAATGGCGCCATCTGTATTACGTTGCCGTAATTATTCTTTTATTATTGTTTCATCATGTACGATGCAAATGTAAATAAACTTTCATGTAACCGATCACGTGACCCAACTAACCAAGAATTTTCTTCGGTTAGTTCGGTCTCTCACCGGTCACTTTGGTTACTTGCGCTGAACGACATTGGTTGCGACCCGGCTAGCAGCACTGAACGCCTTGGTGACTAACCGATCTCACCGGTCACTAACCGGTGGCTCCTCTGGACGCGGCCCATGTGATGCAATGCTACAGCGTCTAGAATATATAGAGTGGAAATCTGCTATCCAAATAGCACTAAAAAGTTGTATGCCTTAAATGTGCTTTGATGCTGAAAACCAGGGAGTCGATCGCAGCAACTGTTATATATTTTCAAATTTCAAAAGCGCTAAATCGCACAACGCTTAGGTATAAACAAACTGAAGGCTCCTCCTACTCTAGAAACGAGCGCCATCTACTGGCTAATCCTCTAAAAATAACATCTATAAAAAATATTCTTCATTGTATTCTTAAAATAATAATAACATTAAAAATTATAACATGTTATTTCTGCGACAAAAAAAAAAAATAAATAATAATAAATAAATAAAAAGAGAGGTTGGTGAGGGGGGGGGGATATATTTTAATACCAAATATTTAATTTATATGCAGGGCTGCGGAGTCGGAATCGGTGGGATTTTTCGGTGAAAAGAGTCGAAGTCGCTAAAAATATGCCGACTCCGACTCCAAGCTTTTTGTTGAACAATTTGAAGTGAAATAAAAAATAAAACTAATTAGGCTTAATTTTAAATTAATGAACTGAATTATTATTATTTTCTCAACTCTACTAGTGGGCTCTGCCCCCTACAAGCTACGTTCGCCAACCCCTGTTCAGACATCGCAAACTCTAAAAGCACGCTAATTTGATCGGCTTTAAGGGGACGATGGACTTTTAAAATCAATTTTTTATTTTTTGTTTACATTTATACATTTTGCATTACATTTGTATTACATACATACGTTTTCATGAGTTCAAAATGCCCAAGCAATTTTGAGACTCAAATTTTCAAAAAATTTAGAAAATATTTTTTTTCTTACCTTTATATTGAAATATATCAAATTCGATGGACAGTTTTATTTATATATATAAGCCAAACTTATATAAAAAATATTGGTGATTTTCATTGATATACAGTTCGCAGAACTTGATTTTAAAAGGATTTAAAATTGATTTTAAAAATCAATTTTTTATTTTTTGTAAATTTCACTTTAACTGTTAGTCAAGGGTACCTTATATGCTCTATGGCATACATTTATCACAATAAAGAAAATAAAAAAAATGTGAAAAGAAAAAGGAATTTTCCGTAAAAAAATATTTTCTAATTTTTTTGAAATTTCGAGACAAAAAAAAAAAAAAAAAAAAGAAAAAATTAGAAAATATTTTTATTTCTCACCTTTATATTCAAATATATAAAATTCGATGTGCAGTTTTATTTATATATATAAACCAAACTTGTATAAAATATATTGGGGATTTTCATTGATATTCAGTTCGCATGGGGTATTTTGAAAAGTTCTAAAATATTACAGAAAATTCCTTTTTTTCCACATTTTTTTTTATTTTCTTTATTGTGATAAATGCATGCCATAATGCACATAATGTACCCTTGAATAATAGTTAAAGTGAGTTTTACAAAAAATAAAAAATTGATTTTAATCGTCCCTCGTCTCCCCTTAAAAAAAATTCGGAAAAATGAATTATAATTAAAAAAACAGTGGCTATCTCCCCGTTGACGGGTTGTTTTCGTCTTTAAATAAATCACATCAGTGAAACATGTGAAAATAAGCTAATATAAAATGACTTAAGTAAACAGAGTCTTTGTCTCCCGGTATTTTTAAACAAGGCTATAAAAAGTTTTTTTTAAATAAGACATCTTAAATGTATCACTTTAAATCTGACGTAATTTTCACCAAAGTTTTCTTTCTCGGTTTAATAATCACATGAAAATATTTTTGTTGTTAGAAATGAAATATTATTTGCGCTGTCCTAGAATTCTCAACAATAGTTTAAAAAGATTATCTCAAAATATCAAATAAATGTCTCGCGCAAAAATATTTTTAAATTTAAACTGTTTGGCAATATTATGAATTGGCAATTTTAAATATGACGTAATTTCCTCCATGTACACTTTTAACGCATACTAATGGATTTATTATTTTACAATTTTCTTTCTCTTTTAAATTCACGTGTAAATATAGTTTTTATGACGTAATTATAAATATCTTCCTGCTTTTAATACGTAATCATTTAATTCTCATTTGAAAGTTTTATTCTGTTTATAATAGTTACGTATAAATAGTTTTTAATTTGAAAGAAATATTATTCATTGCGCTGTTTTTAAATTTGGCAACAATTTAAAATAATACCCTTTTCTAAAAGTTGTAAAAAATGCCTCTGGAAATGCTGAAATATTGAATTTAAAATAGAAATAAAACCTCAAAAAATTATTCAAATTAAAAAAAATAAATGCAGTCTGCACACTGGGCACTTTTAATGTATAAAATGATCTAAAAATGATTAAATTCTCATGTATAGTTTTTGCTCCTATAAAACTTTTTAATGTAACGATTTTGACCAACTTTAACATTAAATATCTCTAAAAATAATTCTTCGATTTGAAAACTGTCTGCATCAGCGTGTTTATCAAACACTTCTCTATAACACCGCCAATTTTCATATTTTTGTATGCAATATTTTTCTCAATATTAACGAAGAAAGACCCCCGGTCACAAAAAATTGAAAACCGGCGGCGGCGGCGGCGGCGGCGGTTAAAGCGTTAGTTACTTTTTTTTTTTTAGAATAGAGACATACAATAAATATTTAGTTATTTTTCAGTTTATTGACATTTTAATGAGTAAATATAAGGTAAAAGGGCGGATGTGATATTTTCCCTACATCAGTCATTAAATTGACTCATTTACTTACTTCTTCAGCTCATAGACGACACTATTGTACAATAATTATATTAAAGTGAGTTTTGAATGTTTTTTGTTTTGTTTTGTTTTTTTATTGTTTTTTGAAAATTAAGTCCAACTTAACCCGAACCCTGAACTATCCAACCCAATGAAGGAATCTATCTCAGACAAAAATAGATGTTTCAATTTAACCTCTGTCCATCCGTGTTCGGGTCGGGTTTTGAAATTTTATATTTTAAGTCAATCCGAAACGAACCCGATCCGAAATGAAATAAAATCAAAATTTTATTGGAATTATGAAAAATAGTCATCTCTAACAGCACTTTTATCTTTTGTGTAGGAAAATGAATATATATTTACTTATTCGACTTGTAAGTTAAACAATATTGTGGACTTTCTTTTGAAAAATCGGGTCAACCAGACCCGAACCCACAATAATAATTATCAGACTGGCCCACAACGAAAAACATTTAGCGCCAACTCAATCCGAACTACCGTTCGAATCGGATCCTAACGTATGCAATAATCTACTTCAGATAACAATGGATCCTTTGTCCAACTTATACTGCCTTATTTTTCAGTATTTCAGATAAACGAGAATGTGTGAAAAATATGAAATTGAATAATGCCGCTATCACTACAATATCGGACAATTGAACTCATGCAGAATTTTTCTCATTAAAACAAAAAAAAACTGCAGTTTTCTTCTTAAATATTTCTTACCCAAAACTTAGACGTTCTTCTACTTCTAAGCCACAACTAGAGTCTCTCCAAGGGCCGGGTTGCACCCGACCCAAATCTGAAATTTCTGCTGGAAGTCAACCCGAAACCTGACAAAAAGGAATTCGTCAACCAAATCCGAAAATGGAAAAAAATCGTCAAACCGACCCTAATTCGAGACGAGTTTTTGTTTAATTGTGTACAAAGAAAATATAAATAGTCCATTTGCTAAATATTTATGCTTTCAAATTTCATGCTGTAGCACCTATTTACTTTTGTTCTTGTTTTGTCGTTCCAGAGATACAGTTAATCACCTGGATGTAGATGTGAGTTTAAGAGAGTGTTTTACACCGTATTTAAAAAAGGCGGAAATTAATGGTATAGAACGAAAATATTTAGGAATTGAATGGGAAGTTGACCCAGAGTCCTGTTTTGTGTGCCCCTGATTATAGCCAAAAGTTTATTGTGCAGGCCGACGAAAATTTATATGGTGCTGGTATAGTTCTGTCATAGGTCCGAGATGTGGAAGAGCATCCCATTTTATATTTAAATAAGAAATTTTCTAAGGCGGAGCAGAACTACAGCACTATTGAACGTGAATTAGTGGTGATTAAATACGGTCTCAAAAAGTTGAATCACAGTCTGATTGGGCAGTGGTTTTGTGGTACAAACAGACCACAGCAATTGATGTATCTTAAAACAATGATGGGGAAAATGCCAGATTGACAAGGTGGGCATTATATTTACAAACATTCAACTTTGATGTCAAGCATAGACCAGGAAAGCTTCACGGGTATGCCGATGTGTTGAGTAGAACTGAGTAGTGGCGTTCTGTAAATATTATGTTTCAATCACTGGTTTCAATCACTGATATTTCTTTTCCCCTATATTATTTTCGCAATTGTATAATATTTTTCGTGTACCATTCAGTATTTTATAGAATATCCTTTATATCACGTGTTCAAGGATTGCGCCGCGTCATTTATTGAGGTCAGATAAATATCGCAGTTCGGGCATCGGTGGTCCAGTTGGCAGAGCATCGAATCCTCAGCTAAGGCCGCGGGATCTAGGCCTACTGCTGGCTATAATCCGCCATGTAAGCTAATGGCGCCTGGTGCATGTAAACTCCGTCGTGGGTTCAAAGTCCTCCAAATGACTTGTGAATTATACCTCTGGAGGTGCCTTGCCAGGTGAAGGTCTCGTTACCTGACCAAGGTTACAAATTATGAGATCAACACGAGTAGCAATGTGCAGATTCCAACAACAGGATATAAATGGACAACAAGTAACCGACACAACACCGTTCACAACTAAGCAAAAGGCACTGCCGATACGTTCTAGGCGCTCGTGAGGTATATTGCCACTACGCGGCGATTAGGCGGTAACCCGCCCCGATACCAGGAATCAAACCCGTTCAGCTGGGGTTTCCCGGCAGGTAGGGGACTCGTCATCGGTTAGAAAGAAAGAAAGAAAGAGCTCATATAAATGTCGCGTCTGTTTTAGTGAATTTAATCATAAAGGTATTTTCATTGTTTGAATTTAGAAGTAAAATCTAGGATGAGGATGAGTATTTCAAAACTGAGTAAGCGAGCGTTAGTATGAACCTTGTATAGAAATCTAACGTGTATAAAGCCATTAATATATTAGAATTTCATGTGCATTTACAAATAGTGCTTAAGTGTTCTGACCTCTCAACGGGTCTAGCCGAATAAGCATAGCGAAATGGCCCCCATGGCCGATGTTTGAAATAACGTGTATGGTAATAAAGCTCACCATGAAAATGCAATATAGAGTGTTTTTAGCTCTCGACCTTCAACTGTCCTTGAATCGGCGAAGTATGCGCCGGCGCTACTATTTTTCAAATACGTTTTTCTCAAAAAGTACAAAAGTTAAAAAAAAATGAAACCAATGCCATTTATTGAAGAATATATTAGTTCACATTATATATTTTTTCACAAATTTTAACATAGAAAAATAAACAACAATATATTTTTTAAAT
The DNA here is from genome assembly GCA_963932465.1 of Maratus speciosus. Lineage (NCBI taxonomy): Eukaryota > Metazoa > Arthropoda > Arachnida > Araneae > Salticidae > Maratus > Maratus speciosus. The sequence continues at coordinate 369,691,407 of OZ010787.1, read as the reverse complement.
TATTAATGTAGTAATTTTACATTTACACCAACAAAAAAAATTACAGAATAATGCTTAAAGTAGATACTTTTAAGAAAAAAAATCGTTAAAATCGAAGGTGCGCTTTTTGATTTATAACAAAAATAATGCTAGCAACTTGCTAAAATATTCGTAACTTTCCCTGTTTGTATTTTCAGAAATACGCTACTATCAATGCATTGGTCGATTCTTGACATTTCCACTCGGGCAGGATGCGCAGTGATCCAAAATAAGAGAATGTTTCCACACATACCGCTTGTGACAGCGTTTCTGTCCCATAGCTATCTTTTTTATTCAAAATTAATTTAAAACATAACTTTCTTACTTTTAGATCATATTATCCTCCCCCCCCCTCTTTCCTATAATGAAATATGTGATTAAATTCATTTCTCAAAACCATCCAGAGTTTATTAAAGTGATTTCTTTCTTCTTTCTAAAAATCATCTTTAATTCAAGGTGCTCAAATAATCATTTCCTTTTTCCCTTTCTCATTTTAATCTGTATCTACCCGTTACCGCTGCTTGTGCAAAGAAATAAATAAGAATTAAATAGCACAGCTGCTTGTCTCATTTCATTTTCTTGCATTGGATTTTTTTCCCCGCCGCAGTGATAAGAAATTTTTATCGCTACTAATACGTGAACGTTGAATATGTATTAACAATAAAAAGTAAAAATGAACGAATCTTATGGGAAGCATGTATTTATCGTGTTATGTGGTCGGGCTAAAAGCCAGATGTCTGGATTTTCTGCATTTTTCTCATCGAGCAATCTGCAGTCTGCAATTTCATGTAACAGTTAGTTGGGCAAAGGCCTATCTGCAAGATAAACAATTTCGGTTTGTCTGTTACTTTTCTCATCCTAATTAGAAGCGCTTACTTGCAATCCACATTTTTGCGGTAATGTTTATCGCCAAAAGCCTTTGTACACTTTCGCGCAGTCACCCAAAAGTTGTAAATTGGCGATGCTGTGTAACGCCAAGATTTCTTGATTTCGTGCAAAAAACTTCACTTCTGTTTCAGCTCTCGAGATGTAAAGTTGTCTAAAAAGAAAAGGCGCTTCGGCGTCCTATGTATTATGGGGTCTCTCTCTCCCATTTTGGCTCCACTTGAACCGTTTTTATAAGATTTTTAATAAAGAAATAGTTCCTGTAATATGGTTGGAGTTTTTGCATTTAAGCGAACCATCCCACTGAACAATGTTACATAAATTTGGCCATCGGCCGGTATTTTCTCCACCCTAATATATATATATATATATATATATATATATATATATAGTTGAGAGAGAGAAATCCCTCCCCCCCCCCACAGTTAAAATGGATGTATGCTCCACTTTCGACGAATTCCAGTTAGATATTAAAAGGACAGTTGTCTTCTTAAAGTTCCCTGCCATTCCTGTCTCTGTGTCTTGTGATGTTGGAATCAAGAGTATGTCATCACGTCTCCACTTAAGCGACAAGCCATGGTTGCCTGTTTGACGTGCCTGTGATGCGCGACGCTGTTTTTTTTTTATTATTCAAGACTGCTTACTACTTAGTGCTGTGCTCAATCTCTCCTGGAGTCTTCTACATGTGTGTTATCAGTGATTTGAGTTTTTTACAAGTGATCTGTGTTTTCTTCAAAAAAGTGTGTCAACAAAAAATAAAAAGAAGAGTAGTTGTTCGGAACCAGTGTACCCGACAAAAAAAAAAGGTACCTAATCATGTCCGTATTCATCACAATTCTTTTTGAGTTTGATTGTGAAATTGCAAAAAAGAAAAAAGTTAAATCTAGTGATTCCTACAAAAAAAGGTGCACCTGACAATGTCAAAAATTCATCGTGCTTCATTCCGAATATTGCCTTTGTGATAGAATTTTTTTTTCTTTTCAAGATGTGTTTTTACGCAAGGAAATCTAAAAAAAAGTGTTTCTTATTTAAATATCAGGGACGCATCATTTAAAAAGTATGTGCTTTTCTGTGACTTAGATGAAAATCTCAAAATGAACTCAGTGTGACACTAGTTGTGTTAATTACTACAGTTAAAAAGTGCATTTTTGTAGGGTTAAAAAAAAAAAAATTAAGAATACACTACAAATTTCAGCATGAACATTTTTTCTCCTTTTTAAAATCTTAATTTTAATTAATACAGTATTTTCCTTTTATATATTTTTTTCAGTTTCATCTCTTTTCATGCTATGATAAATGTTTCTATACTCATACTGGTTTAACATTTTATTACTCCATACTATTCCATATTGTTTTTATTAAGGCTGCTTATAAAAGGTATTAGCCGGAAGAAAGAAGACATCGGCTTTATAAAGAAAAATTATTGTTGTTGTTTTTAAATCGTTATACTTGCAGCTATAATTCTAAGCTGCTCTTTGCATGATAATGTTTAAAAGGTAAGTGCTATTTAAGTTCAGTTATTTTATGAATGTTTAAATATACTTTATTTTCATGCATGACAAGGATTTTCTGAGTTTAACATTTATCGTGAAAGATATTGCGCTTGCATTCCTTGTCGCTATTGCACAAACAATAGCCTTTTAAAATTTATCTAATTTATCTGTGCACATTTTGTTGTTTTTAATTATAGTTATGAATGACATATTTTTAACGAAAGGTGTGTTTATTTTTAATTTAATTTCTATTTTGATTGAAAAGAGATGTATTTGTATTTATCTCTGTTATGAATATTTAATATGTTAGGTAATATTTCATCTGCTTTTAAAAATATAAGTTGTTACTTACAGATCGGCAGTTGATGTGTAAAGTAAAATTTATGAATAATTGGGATGCATTTCTAAGGGGATAAAAAAAAGGGTAGCAATTTTTTTTTTAAGTGTGTTGCATTTGATTCATATTAGAAACTTCCTGAGTATCTTGCATTGACACATTGACGCACTTCAGAGATAATATATTCCTTTTATTTTATCTCTAGGCCTTGAAGTTGCTTCTCTGTTGTTTTATCATTTGTTGCACATAAATACGCTGGCTCGTATGCTGTCTGTTAACAGTATGATTTAAATAATATGTTGTGTCATATTGCAATTATTCAGTATAGTGTCTTTTATGAGTCGTTTTCTGGGGATTATTAGATGTTTTTTTTAATTGTTAGTTAAGATGTTGTCATTCAGCCTTTCTTATAAATGGTGAAAAAAAAAAGTCTATAGATATATTTATCTTAGATTGTAAATGACTTACTTTTAAATACCTTTTACACTAGTAGATCTCGGCCACACTTTTGAAATTTCTTTTTAGAGTTAATATATATTATTTTTTTTTCTATGCAGAAAGTTTTATGTTATATGACTTTATTAATTTTTTTTGCACTGATTAAGAGTAATGTGAAATATGTTGGATTTGCATATTCATGGCAATTTAAAATAAGTATACAGGAGGTGAGCATAACATTTTTTTTCTCAGTTAGATGTGGACACTTGATTAGAAATTTACATACAGTTGGCGTTATCATAAGTTAAAAAAAAATATTAGATTAGTTATCTTTCACATTAATATTTTCTTGGATTGTGAACTTTGGCAAAATATTTAGTAAGCTTAGATTAGTTTAGCCTGGCATACATTTTATTTAGGCATATTACATAGCTCGAGTCATCATATCATGGTTACAAAAATATTTTTTTCCCTTTTGGCTCTCGTTTGCTTTTGCAAAATACATAAGATGTACAACATAGGTTTGACGTATAGTTTTAAACTGTTATTTTTTTATGTTTCTCAATGACATGCATTCACGTTAATACATTGTTTTTTTTTTTGTTTTTTTTTGTGTGTAAGTTTGTTTGCTTGTACTTCTGTCATGGTTTATGTGGGATACTTCAGTCATTACGCTATTTTCCATGGGATAGCAAAATGTCTGAGGTGTGTATTTCGATGTATGGTTAAGCAAGTTGGCCGCTAGCTTAATCAGGGATCGGATATGTTTCCTAACATGATTGATGGAGTTACACTAATATTAATTTTACAATTGGAGTATTGTTTACATTTTAAAAATTATTTTTAGATTGCTAAAATTTCACCTGTAATTGTTTCCCAATGCTGATGATGGATATCACCTTTACACTAATTTACACTTTATTTCTAACTTGCTATGGGCAGATAGCAGTGTTAGGTATTAATATCACATTTTTTTTTCTCCCCCTCTCATGCACATGGTTTGGGATGTCATGTTTGGCCTGGTACTTCACACACACACACACATTGACTCGTTCAGTTTTGCTGAATTTTGTTATATTTCAATTAATACTCACCATGGTTAAGGACATTCATTGCCGTCTGTGCATGTTTAGGTTTCTGTTAGCATAATTTGTGTTTAGCTTTAAGATTGCATATTTTTTTTCACTGCATTCACAACTTCGTAGTTGTTTTTAGATAGACTTTCTTTTAATGTCAAGTGTTTTTTTTTATTTCGTGGGTTCAAAAGTTTTGCAGAAATTATAACATAATGTAACTATTGTACAGTGTTTACACAGTCATCTTAAAGTTTTTTTTGCAAGGGATAATCAACCGGGTGTACATTTTTACACATGCAGCTAATGTACTGTTAAATTTCATTGTTTACGCGCGGCTGGTGACTCGTTGCTATTTTAGTAATAACATAAGGTATTTTTTTTATTATAACTGACATGATATTTGATATCGGTAAGTGTTTTTCTTATAAAAGGTAGTCACAGGCATAAGGTACACTTTATTTTTTAAAGGGCTGTTCACATATACTCATTAAACTAAATCTTTGGCATTTTTTTTTTCTTCAGATTTAAATTTTTTTAATTTGTGAGTTCAAGTCTCACAGTTGTCTTGTGACGGATACATACATTCATACCACATAAGGTACATTGCTTGTTATTTTTGTCTACCAATATATATTTTTTTCCCTTTCATTCTTTTCATGGAACATGTTTGGCTTGCATAGCTTCTACAATTTTTAGCGTAGAGTTATACATTTTATGCACGCTTCTGTTAACTTAAGACCGTAATGACTTTGGCAGATGCAGTTTTATTTTCTTTTTAACCCTTAGTCAACCACTTATTCAACAGTTTTCTTTCACATGTAGTTCATATGTTGGATATTTGTTTGTGTTTCACAACAGTTGTTTTTTTTAATACATTTTGGTACATTCTTATACATACATTACACTAGTTCATGTGTTGATTTACATATTTTGTTCATTTGCTTTTACACATTGTACTTTGCTAGCGATTTATTCGGCAGTATTTCTTTTTGTTTTTTTTCTTACAAGTAGTTCATTGAGTAATACACACTGGCTGGTTTAGAGTTTAACCAGAGTTTACACACACATTACAAGTAGTTCATTTGTTTTTTAACCCTTATTCATTACATTTTGATGATAACTAATTAATTATGTAATTGAATCTCACTCGTATGCAAGTGTCTTGGGTTTTTACACATATACTGTCTGTTTATTTTGTTGGCAAATGCATAACAATTTAAGTTCATTGAGACATTAATACATAGAGTTCATGGGAATTATACAATTTGTTCATGTGTTTACTTACACGTTGTGTATGCTTGCGTACACTTTTGTTCATGTGTTGCATTACAAGTAGTTCATGAGTTTGGGAGTTACCCCCCCCCCCCTCCACCCCCACACATACAGTTTCTCCTTTTACTTTCCTATCTTTTAAATTTTACACCATGTTTCAATATTAAAATACTTCTTTTTTAACAGTTTTTTTTGTCTTTGCATAATGTCAGCACATATCAATGGCATCTTCATTTTGTATCTATACAAAGATTTTAATGTTTCTAGGAGTTATCCGTCACATGACATATTAAACTACACATACATTTCGAATTTGTTTACTGTTAACATGTAACATTTTTTTACACTTTCATTGGATACTTCTTACTTGGAGGTGGCAGATCGAGTAAGATATCTTGTTACACTATATAAAATTGTATGCAATTTCTTATTAATTTTTTTATAAGTTTGCCAGGGGTTAAAGTTTGATCAATACACGGAAAGTCAGGATGGCAGTGAAAAATTCATAAAAATGCTAAATGATAACATACAGTGATTTGTTTTTGGAAACTGGGGACTTAGTCCAATTGCAGGAATCTAAAAAAAAGAACTACCCCTTATTATTTAAGGCAGAAGCCATAAGCTGATGCCGCTAGAATTCACAAAATTCCAATATTTAGGGCTACACTTGTTTGAGCGTGTGCAGCTTGCACAATTTTTGTCTCTGGTAGTCCTGTGCGTTATGCAAAAATTTTTGTAAGTTTCTTATGCCAGTAATGAAGCAGCCTAAGATAAAACAAATAAGCTTCAATTTTATGAAAGAATTCATCTTTCCTTAAAGTAACAAATTTTTTTTTTACTGGTGTGTTTTTGTCCTTTGTTTTTATTTGCTTGCATTTATTTAATATTGTGATCTCATGTAAGATCAAATTTTTGAGAAGTCGTATATACAGTAAATGCTTCTCTATATGAATAGATACATGACTAAAATGCTGGTACCAGCGCCACAATACAATGCCACAAAAAAATTAAATATAGGATCCTGTGTTATCAACTAATGTGGCCATTTTATTTTGTGGAATATTTAATTAAAAAAAAAGATTATTTTGAATATTATGAGCGCTCAGTCATGGACATAACACAATTCTTGTGAATTGTTTTGAAAGCAAGCAAATATATTTTTTTCTACTTACTTATAGTTGTATAAAATATTTTACAGGAGTTAAAGGGTAATAGTTTCACAGACAAGTTAAAATAGATTTCTTGGTAGATATCAACTTAAATAGTTAATTTTACTTATTTTGTCCTGGTACATATTCTGTAAGTGCGAAGGTGGACAAAGGATTTTATGTACATATAAAGCTGCAACGTACACGTTTCAGCTTTCTTCTGTTGTGGGGGTGAGTTATGTGACAGCGTTTCTGTCCCATAGCTATCTTTTTTATTCAAAATTAATTTAAAACATAACTTTCTTACTTTTAGATCATATTATCCCCCCCCCCTCTTTCCTATAATGAAATATGTGATTAAATTCATTTCTCAAAACCATCCAGAGTTTATTAAAGTGATTTCTTTCTTCTTTCTGAAAATCATCTTTAATTCAAGGCGCTCAAATAATCATTTCCTTTTTCCCTTTCTCATTTTAATCTGTATCTACCCGTTACCGCTGCTTGTGCAAAGAAATAAATAAGAATTAAATAGCACAGCTGCTTGTCTCATTTCATTTTCTTGCATTGGATTTTTTTCCCCGCCGCAGTGATAAGAAATTTTTATCGCTACTAATACGTGAACATTGAATATGTATTAACAATAAAAAGTAAAAATGAACGAATCTTATGGGAAGCATGTATTTAACGTGTTATGTGGTCGGGCTAAAAGCCAGATGTCTGGATTTTCTGCATTTTTCTCATCGAGCAATCTGCAGTCTGCAATTTCATGTAACAGTTAGTTGGGCAAAGGCCTATCTGCAAGATAAACAATTTCGGTTTGTCTGTTACTTTTCTCATCCTAATTAGAAGCGCGTACTTGCAATCCACATTTTTGCGGTAATGTTTATCGCCAAAAGCCTTTGTACACTTTCGCGCAGTCACCCAAAAGTTATAAATTGGTGATGCTGTGTAACGCCAAGATTTCTTGATTTCGTGCAAAAAACTTCACTTCTGTTTCAGCTCTCGAGATGTAAAGTTGTCTAAAAAGAAAAGGCGCTTCGGCGTCCCATGTATTATGGGGTCTCTCTCTCCCATTTTGGATCCACTTGAACCGTTTTTATAAGATTTTTAATAAAGAAATAGTTCCTGTAATATGGTTGGAGTTTTTGCATTTAAGCGAACCATCCCACTGAACAATGTTACACCACTTCTCTATAAGTTTGTTTTGTATTTGTAAATATTCTGTTATTTTGGCTTTGTGTTCATTCTTCTCGCGTAATAATATCAAGAACTGACAAACAAAAATGTAAGATTTGCCTACTGTGATTTTCATATAGAAGAACGCTATGGAGATGTACGGTGTACATATATAACATATCACTTTAGGGGGGAATGTGTGTGGGGGGAGGGGTCTGGCACTTGACATCGGAAGATACCTGTAGGGGAGGGGATCTGTCATTTGATATTGTTATCATTTTTAATCAAACCAAAATTTACTTTTTTGGTATCTTTTTCTTTACATCTGTTATCTTAATTTTTTAAGTCTGTTTACTTCATTTTATGAAAGTACAAAGTTATTATTAAAACCATTGAATGATTATAAAACATTTCATTCCAAAATAATAGAATAATCCAACGTTCGCCATTAATATTCTCCTGCCATATGCGTATATAATGTGTTGCTAGAGAAACCAGATTCGAAATGATACTTGTTATTTTTGACAGTAAAAGATGGGGAAGAATGTTGTCCAGCTGTTTTGTTTACAAGAAGTTCTGTTTAGCCCCGTGCAAATGTGAAGTGCAAGAAGACAATATTATTTTTCAATGCATTATACAACAAAGAGCTATTATTAAAAACTTTTAAATAATAAGTACTTCTTTAAAATGTTATTTGATATAAAGTTATTTTTTGTATAATAGTGATATTTTATGAATTTCTTTAAATCAGTAAAATATGCGAATAAAAAAATCTACAACTGTATCTGTATATCATTGCGAATGTATAAAAATAAAAATAAAATGAGTTTTTAGGCACTGATAAAAGTATTATTAGGGGGAGGGGGATCCTAGGAATGGTAACGTATCGGAAGTTTGGGAGGGGGTCCGAAATTGCCAAAGAGTTGATAACCTTATATATTTACAGCCCCTATTCAGCTTCAGCTGCACAATCGACTAGACCATCCACTTGATATTATTACGCGAGAAGGATGCACAATGCGCCAAAATAACAAAATGTTTACAAACACGAAGCAAACCTATAGGGAAATGGTATGTATGGAAACATTCTATTATTTCGGCGCACTAAAGCATCCTGCCTGAGTGGAAATGTCACGAATCGACCAATGCATTGATAGTAATAGTAGCGTATTTCTGCAAATGCAAAGAAGGAAAGCTAAGAATATTTTAGCAAGTTGCTAGCATTATTTTTTTTATAGCTCAAAAAGCGCGTCTTCGATTTTAACGAAATTTTTTTCCTTAAAAGTACACACTTTGAGCATTATTCTGTAATTTTTTGGTTGGTATAAATATAAAATTACTACATTAATATTTTTTTAACAAAAATATTTTTGTTTAATTTTCTATGTTAAAAGTTGTGTAAAAATGTGAAAAAAATATATTATGCGAACTAATATATTCTTCAATAATTGGCGTTGGTTTCATTTTTTTTAACTATTGTACTTTTTGAGAAAAACGTATTTGAAAATTAGTAGCTCCGGCGCATACTTCCCCGATTATCTCAAGACAGTTCAAGGTCAGGGGCTAGAAACACTCTTTATTGTATTCTCATGGTAAGCCTTATTACCACACATGTTATTTCAAACATCGGCCGAGGGGGCCATTTCGCTTTGCTTATCCGGCTAGACCTTTCAGTGTATTAAAAGGGAGGAGCCCAGTGCCGTGTTCCAAATCTACATTTTCATAAGTGTATGCACCGTATGAGAACTCTTTAGGGAGAAGGAGCTGTAACAACGTCCGAGCGAAGTAATGTTTTTTTCACAGATAAGGAAATTCCTGTTTTGAGATAGATCAAAAGAACTACTTTGACCCCATAAAGATAAGTCATGGAATGCCGAGGGGAAAACGAGTTTGGTCAAGACCTTACTAGAGTGAAGTGAAATGTACAGATCAGTCAGTGTTTAGAACAGCTAGGAGAAGGTCGCTCTCTGAGGAGCTCTGTATGAGCAGAGTTAGTTTTTGTGTTTTTTTTGCTGTAAGCACATGAAAAATGCTAGGGAATGAAAAAGCCAGGATTTTGGCTTGATTGAGTTCTCGTGTGGAGAACTGATGTGATTATGTAAACTACTTTTTGTATTTACATTAATTTTGTTATGTTTTTACATTGAATTGCATTTTAATTCAATTGTTTAACAAGCTGTAGTGAATCTTTTTCGAGTGGCAATACAACAAGGCATTTTTAAGATTTTTACATTTAAGTTTGCTGCCTCCAGGGATTTCTTTTTCTTTTCAAGGGCGCGATGTGCTCATACATACGTTATACCCATTTCAGACAGTACAGGCGGCTGATCTTCACAGCTACCTACCCCCAAGGTTATTAGACATATAAGGTTGGCTCGTCACTAAGGACGCCGTCCCGCCCACTGCCGTTGCTATGTAGGATCATACGTCACAAGAATCCAGGAACCCCTGCCGTAACCCATGTTTGCTTTGTTTTTGCTTGTTCGTACGAAACATTTTTTTTTAGATTTGAAGACAAATACACAAAGACTTGAATTTAAAGCTCTCTTTTAACGTGAATGATGTGGTCTTCAATAATACCAGCTAAACATTTCTATTATGGAAAATTATTTTATTTCATTTCATGAAGATACATTCAATGAAAAGAAAGATATTTAAAAAAAAAACCCGTTGAATATATAGCATCAAAAACATGCAATCTAAATATCGACAATAAGTTATCTTCTTTTTCTAAATTACGAATTTTTATCCGCGTAAAATATTTAAATGCTAAAGTCAAAAGAGATGAAATCAATAAAAAGAAAATTAAAATTTAGCAATAAGGATTGTGTAGCAAAAAAAGAAAAAGAGAGTCAAAAACTATTTTCCTTTTTAATAACTAGTTGTTTCCTTTTTCAATAGTATTTTCTTTATTATATAAAATCGAATGCTTTAAATAATTGTAAATAATATATGTCTAATAACCTTGACCTACCCCCACCCCCTAGATCGCATGGTAACCGACCCTACTCCCTTGTATCTTTTTCTCACTTCATTTCCTTTTAGTGAACGAAGGTTAGTTGGGGTAACTGGACCCACGAGGTAACTGGGCCATAGGCTATTTTATAAAAAACTGTTGGTGTTTTTTAAGTTTCAGCTTTTGTGAACAATGCCCCTTAATCTCTACTTCCTAAAACAACGTGTATCAATTCAATCATAACTCTCACTTTGCTGTGATAGGTTGTCAAAAATTTACGTTTCTTTTTTTAAAAACAACGTCGATATGGTTGAACTTCCTCGGCTTTTTATTAAAATACTGTAAGTACTTTAATTAAACAATCTTTTTTTTTAAAGATTAGACATATAACTATATTAATATTATTAGGTATCTATACATATTTACTTCATGTTTCAAATGTAAGCCCGGTGTCCCAGTTACCCCATAAATTTTTCAAGAACGGGGTAACTGGGACATGTATCCGGGGTAACTGGACCATGCTGGATCCAGTTACCCCAATAGTTATAAATAATTTTTTGTGTTTCTCTTACTACAGGAAGTAAATTTCTCCATTGTTTTTTGCGCACAATAAAGAAAATGATAGAATATCTTATTAAAATTACGTAATGAAATTTTAAAAAAGCATTGGGTGGTACCAAACCAAATTTCTTGACCCCTTGAGAGGCGGTGATGCCGTTATGGCATCACTTAATTTTAATTCCTATTGGAGGATATTCCATCTCCGTTTTGATCACGTGGTCAAAGTAAAAACTTCTAGTGTAAAGAAGGGAAGGCTCCGTAAACGTGTAATGTAAATCCCCGCTAGCCAATGAAACAGTTCATGAGGCAAAGTAGTAGTATCTTCCCTTCCTATCAGTTAGAAGTTCTTTGGGTAAATTACCGGTATCACGTGACTTTTTTCAGCCTCGAACCCATACTTGGAATATCCTCCATTGGCACCTGAATTTTATATTGAAAATTTCACCTTTATTAAGTACGCGAAAATATACTTTTACTTGTTTTCAGATAGATTCTCTTGTAAATATTGGTGTCAGTAAATTATTTCAACATTTTACGAATGCAAGTACCTTGCCCCTGAAAGTGAGATAGCCAGACCTTGAAATTGCACTATAACCAGGGGTCGCATTCTATAGGGAAACTTTTATCGTTCCTACCACTATTTCAAATGAAAATCAAATTTCAAAGTAATTGCTTAAAAGGCGCAAAGGCCAACATAGTGAAAAAGATTCCAAGCCGGGGATCGAACCCGGGCCATGAGTATAGCGCACTGACGTTCTACCGACTAAACCACTTGGAACGATACCCAGCACGGAAAATTTCTCACTATTACATGTTGGCAAGGCTACAAACGCAGCACAAGATGGAATATTCAACGTGAGCCACCGACCTGGGGCAAACACTGAACATAATTAAACCATTTGTGCCTGGCGTCCCATTTTTGAGACGTTTCAAATTTTCATGAATAAGTATATTTTTCTTCTCCTTTATAGCATGAAAATTGTATGAAATAATTATTTATGAATGTCTTTATCTATTACCGAGAGATGACAGCGTAAGGTGGATATTTATTTGTTTAAATGAAGGCTTTTTTCAGTGTTTATAATTTTTTTTATTTTTGAAGATGGCGAAATGTAAAAAGTAAGTTTATTTGTATTTTTTCTATGAAGGATCCAAAATCGCAAGTCACAATCTTAGCTTGTAGACTTTTTTTAAATACGTATTTTTTTAAATTGCGAAATTAAATGTTCAAGTCTATTTTTTATGCATTTTTGTAACGTCCAAAATATAGGGTTCTAGGCACAAATGGGCACATATTTTTGTTGGATATTTAGGAGACAGTTATTTATGTAACCTCATTTTGAAGATATTTATGAAATAAATTGTTTTTAAGTCAGCAATACGATTATTCTTATTTTATTATTAATAATAGTTATAACGTTAGTAGTCTCTGTAAAGAAATAAATAAATATATATATATATATATTTTTTTTTTTTTTGTAGTTCATAAAAATACTAATTATACTACATAATATGCAATTTAAAAACTTTTTAAATATAAATATAGACAAAACATATAAGTATGCATATTATTCTACTAGAAATACTCATATGTAGGTTTTTTACATTTTATTAAATAAATACCAAAAAATTGATGTGTAATTTTTTTTAGTATTTTTCCAGTTCATTTTGCAATATTTTACAGTGATTTTACCAAAATATTTGAGAAAACCAAAATTCAGGCAGAAATGGGTTAAATCCAGCATCGATAGAAACTATAATAATACATGGAAATTATTCCAAAGGGAAACATTCGCCTTGCATACAATATTTCAAATGAAAATCAAATTTCAAAGTAATTGCTTAAAAGGCGCAAAGGCCAACATAGTGAAGAAGATTCCAAGCCGGGGATCGAACCCGGCCATCAGCATAGCGCACTGACGTTCTACCGACTAAACCACTTGGAACGATACCCACCACGGAAAATTTCTCACTATTACATGTTGGCAAGGCTACAAACGCAGCACAAGATGGAATATTCAACGTGAGCCACCGACCTGGGGCAAACACGGAACATAATTAAATCCAGCATCGATAGGAGCTATAATAATACATGGAAATTATTCCAAAGGGAAACATTCGCCTTGCATACAATATTTCAAATGAAAATCAAATTTCAAAGTAATTGCTTAAAAGGCGCAAAGGCCAACATAGTAGCCTTGCCAACATGTAATAGTGAGAAATTTTCCGTGCTGGGTATCGTTCCAAGTGGTTTAGTCGGTAGAACGTCAGTGCGCTATGCTGATGGCCCGGGTTCGATCCCTGGCTTGGAATCTTTTTCACTATGTTGGCCTTTGCGCCTTTTAAGCAATTACTTTGAAATTTGATTTTCATTTGAAATATTGTATGCAAGGCGAATGCTTCCCTTTGGAATAATTTCCATGTATTATTATAGTTTCTATCGATGCTGGATTTAATTATGTTCCGTGTTTGCCCCAGGTAGGTGGCTCACGTTGAATATTCCATCTTGTGCTGCGTTTGTAGCCTTGCCAACATGTAATAGTGAGAAATTTTCCGTGCTGGGTATCGTTCCAAGTGGTTTAGTCGGTAGAACGTCAGTGAGCTATCCTGATGGCCCGGGTTCGATCCCCGGCTTGGAATCTTTTTCACTATGTTGGCCTTTGCGCCTTCTAAGCAATTACTTTGAAATTTGATTTTCATTTGAAATATTGTATGCAAGGCGAATGTTTCCCTTTGGAATAATTTCCATGTATTATTATAGTTCCTACCAGGGGGGTGCCATTTCCCTCTAGTTTCGGTATCAAGGTTTCAGTACTTATGACGTCACTGTGCGTGCTAAGGAGAATTTTCGCAACAGAAAGAGCCTATTTTTGCATTTAAAATAGAATTTCTGTTCAAAAAACTTTTTGTTTTTGGTCAAAAGAGAGCATATTTCTTCAAGACAGAACATTTTTCACCAGCGAAAATATTTTTTTTGTAGAATAAAGCGATTATAGAGGATATTTTCCCTTCAAATGAAACAGTTGTGTGTTGTTATTATCATTATTATTATTATTGTGCTGAGGTGAAGTTTTTATTGCTTGTTATCTTTAGTCGATCATCGAAAATGGATGTGGGTGGGGGGAGGGGGGGTGATAAACATTTATTGTGATAATCTTTGACATCCAGGAGAGTTTGCCCACACACGAAGCTTAAACTGCTACTCCGAAAGAGCGATTTCCAATCACTTTTCCTAAATATTACGGGGTAGATATTTCTCAGATTTCGTTAATGTAACATGATGAACATGGTGAATTTTCATTCACCATATCTTCCGTAAATTCCTTTTTTCAAAAACTTAGACATATTGTTGGTTATACAGAAAAACAAAATTTTATAAATTGCATGACAGTTTGATAATTCATTAGGTGAATCAAATATGTTACAACGAATTCCTTCGGATGAATCGATATACTTTCAATGTGATAAATCCCTCGAAGATGTAAAACTGTTAAAAAATATTCTTAATGAGATTCACGGCAGCTCACTTTCAAAAGAATTTAATGTTATTGAAAATGTTTGCAAAAGAGTTAAATTGTTTTTCCAAACAGGCACAGAAATATAATAAAATCATTTGTGAAAATCAGAACTTTCATTCAATTGAGACACATTAAGAGGCTTCTTCCTTCACGCGAAAAATGGCATCCTATGGCAGAATTTAAAAAAATATCTCGTTTGCATTTCAGTGTTTTATTTTTGTTGCATTGGATAGCTTAGGACGAATTTAACAAAGGCTGTTTTTTACTTTTTTACTTTTTTTTAATGAAATTTTTACTGTCGTAACCGGTTTCGAAAGTGAAATTAACCTCATAAAAAAATAAAAGACTGCAAAGAAAATTGAAAAGTAAAAAACGGACTTTGTAGAGATCAACATCGTCTATCTAATGAGAAAAAAAACAAACAAAAAAATACATTAAAACATTCGAATTCAAACGAGATATTTAAAAAAAAAATGCTCCCATAGGTTTAACATTAGCGAGCGTGTGTTTTCATGTGAGTTAAGTAGCACCTTAACGAAATATATTCATCAGAAGTAAAGAAGAAATACGCTGCCAAAAAAGGGAAAAAAACTGAAGTAAATCAAATGTGATTGCACGATAAAATATCAAATAATGGAGCACACATCTGAAATACATCAACAAAACACATCTTGTGATGAAATCATATGCTTGAAATTAAAACATATTCTGAGGGTATAAACCCAAAATACATTAGTTATTAAATATTTTTGTATAATTTTATTATAATACATCCTTAAAATATAATTACCGTAATTTCAGGTAATATAATATAATTACCGTAATTTCAGCCCGCAGATCAAACAATTCAGTTTGGACCCAGAAATTTTATTCAGTATTTGAAGACCAATATTTACCGTGATCTAAAAAGTTACATTTTATTTTAAAAAATGTCTGGGTCGAAACACGATTGTTTGATCCGCGGGCTATACACCGGAAATTACGGTAATTTTGAAAAACCTTTTCGGAAGATATTTATATTCCTCTGAATTTAAAATTCAAAATTTTTATAGCATATAAAACTTTGAGTTTTAAGAATTCGGCATTTTAATAATTAAAGTTTTTATCTTTATTTGTATTTTAAATCTCTCTTATAATCTCTGCTTGTCCTAATTTTTCTTCTATAAAAAATTTCAGTGTGATATTCAATGATATCAAATGCATAAATGGAACCTGAAAAAAAAAAAAAAAAACAATAAATTCTAAAAAGCTGAAAAGATATATAATTTTAAAATTTAAATATGGCACTTTATTTGGATTGAGAAGTAAAGTCTTATGAAGAAATCTGGGGTTTCCCCAATAAGACATAGAAACGCAGTCATAGGAAACTGTTTATTGCATCAGAATATACCAACATTAAACAATTCCCACAGGATGAGAAATCAGAGCCATCCCGCTTGAGCATAAACTAGTTATTCATGCGAAATAGATGTTAAATAACGAAATGAATACTCTACATCACTTAGGACACCAGGTAACAGATTATGTAAACAATCTAACAGCACTAAAAATCTACTCCTGAGCTCATGCTCTAGCTATTTATTAGAATGCGCGGAGGAAATCCGATTGAAATGAAAACTTCAGGCTAACCAAACAAAATCACGAACGAGACTCGAAATGAAACTGCGATCCGTCACTCAGCCAATGGAAAGCGATCGAGAAACGTCACAGAAAAGAATCCCGGCGCTGGTAATGGAAGGATTTCGATGAAAAAAGGCTGTCTCCCAGCTGGCGGGAAAATGAGATGAAATAGAATAAAAATGTAAAAATGTTTTTTATAAACATTCGAAAATAAGTAACTGCGTTCAGAACTTTACAGTTTGGTAGACGATAAAAATTAATGAAGGGATTAAAAGTTTAGATTACGTTTTTGAATAAAACTATTATTAAGATACGCGTTTTAAACTTATAGGAATTTAACTAGAAATAAATAATAAAGCGTATTAAAAAAAAGGAAATAATGAATATGCCGGCAATTCAGAATAATTTAAATGAATAGTAAAAGTTAAAATTTTTATATAACATATATATTGCTAAAGTCTTATTATTTTTTTCTTTCTTTTTTCAGTTTGATGAAGATATAATTATAAATGAAAAAACAAGGCATCCAAATAAAAAAATTGATATTGACGAAATTGTACTTGAGGTGAAAATTGATTTACAAAAATTACCTAGTGGACAAGTTAACATCTCAGTCGGTGATGCTGTTGAATTAATTCATCGATTATTTGAAAGCGTTCTACGTATAGTAAAACAAGGACTATCTCCCCAGGATCTTTTAAGAATATGTTTTTGAATGCTAAACTGGACAAACCGGCCTCAACATGTTTGATAAGAGCAAATGAGATGACAGTTGAAAAGTTGGTGTCATTAATTTTGAGAGCTTTACAATCAAAAAGGGAAGTTTCTATATTGTAAAACGTCCTGTGGGAGCAGGAAGAACGAGGCGCACCGTTAATATCGAGGTAGATCTGTTAAAACAGATTTGATTCTGTCTATAACCACGGATGAAGACTTTCCCAATTTGTGTTGTGCCAAAGCAATATTATTAGCAAAAACACACATACGAAATGACCCAGAATTTAGGACATTACTTCACAAAAAATACAATGTGATGTTACGAAAAGCAATAAAATTACATCACGATGTTGGACTTGACCTGAAACCATGTGGTTATGATGAGATAGAAACTTTCGAAAACTATTTAAATTTGCAGATTGTAGTATTTTCAACTGAAAGCTTGATAAAGGTAAATTTTATTTAAATTTTATGTTTTTATGTTTTAAGATTTTGAATTAGAATTTATATATATATATATATATATATTCTCTTAACTTTTCTTTTGATATCATATAAAGGTAAAGATAGAGAATCAAGAATTAATTTATTATTTTCAGAAGGGTATTTTGATGCTATAAAGAGTTTAACAGGTTTTTTTTGTATCGAATCATTATTGTACATTATGTAAAAAACCACATAACAATATTAGCGAGCATACATGTGAATCAGTGTGACATATATGTAGGCGGAAAAATTGCGTCACAGCAGAAAGTGTACGCTGTACAGAACTTGACAGATTATGTCAGTCACAGACATTTTTTGACGAACACATGTCCAGTAAGATATGCAAGAAGGTATGAAAAAAATACCCATTTAAAAGATAAGAATTAAAAAATATTAATAATATGTTATTTTATAATTAAAATAATAAAAATTTGTAAAAAATCATCATAAAATAAAACAATACACAGGACGCGTTTCGAGCTAAAAACGTAACAGCTCGTCATCAGCTACAACAAATACGTGTCCGCAAGCGAACAAGGTCAAAAAACCTTGCAAGCCTGCTTGCCTTGTCCGCAAGCGAACAAGGTTTTTGACCTTGTTCGCTTGTTTTCTACACTTATCCGAATTAAATATAACACTAATCGATAGCTTTAATTTGTTACCGATGGGCTTAAGCCAACTACCAAAAATTTTAGGGATGGAAGAACTACAAAAAAGATATTTCCCTCATCTTTTCAACAGAAGAGAAAATCGAAATTATGTTTGAAATTTACCAAATATAGAACATTACTGTCCTGACAGAATATCAGCATCAGATCGAAATCAATTTCTATCATCGTATGAAGAAAGAAAGAGAAAACATATTTGATTTAAAAAAAAAAATGGATGCGTATTGCAGGTAACACACACATTTTTTTTCATTTAAATAAAAACTGAAATCTGTCATGCTTTAAAATAAATTTTATAAATAAAAGTGTGATATTGTATTTTTCCCTAAAATCTTAAAATAAATTTTCTATGTTCTTTCCCCAAAAATTCAAAATATATTTTCATATATAATTTAGATCAGACGTTGATATTTTAAGACGCTACTGCATTGAATTTAGAAACCAATTCTTAGATGTTGCTGAAGTTGATCCATTTTGGTTTGTTTAAATTTTTCTCTGTAATTTCTATTAATGCATCTGAATTATATATACAGGGTCATTCATAATTCCCTCCGGGGTTTCGAAACGTTATAGTAAAAAAACGAAGACGAATATGAAAAAAAGAAACATTAGAAATTATTCCGAAACTATTCAAGTTTTAATTTAATTAGTTTCTGGTAGATGGCAGTAACATCTGTATTGAAGTCAGTTGTAGTAAAGAAAAATGGCGTTTACAGGCGAAGAGAAAGCTTTTTGTGTGTTGGAGTTTGCAAAATCTGAATCAGTGGTGTCAGTTCAACGGGCCTTTCGTAATAAATATCGAAAACAGGTACCAACTGACAAAACAATTCATGTGTGGTACCGGAAATTTAAAGGAACGGGATGCCTATGTGACAGGAAACGAAGTGGTCGGCCTGGTCCATCTGCGGACACCGTAGATCGTGTACGGGAAACGTTTTTAAGGAGCCCGACGAAATCAACCGCTAGCGGAAGCCGAGAATTGGGGATCTCTCAACCAACAGTGTGGCGAATTCTGCGAAAACGTCTTTGTTTGAAGCCATACAGATTGGGACTGGTGCAAGCGTTGACTCCAGCAGATTGCATTTCTCGTTTCACGTTTTGCATTGATGGCCATGAACGTGAAACACTAATGTCGAAATTGATTTTTAGTGATGAAAGCACATTTCACATGTGTGGCACTGTCAACCGCCACAACGTACGCATTTGGGGCACTGGAAATCCCCATTCTGTAGTGGAACACTATCGGGATTCCCCAAAAGTTAACGTGTTTTGCGCTATGTCCTCCTCGCGTGTTTATGGGCCATTCTTTTTTACAGAGAAGACCATTACCGGTGTAGTGTACTTGGATATGTTGCAGCTGTGGCTAATGCCGCAGTTAGAGGAACATGAGGATGATTTCGTATTTTAACAAGACGGTGCTCCTCCCCATTTTTTGTGTGATGTGCGTGAATACCTGAACACACACTTACCTCATCGATGGATTGGACGAGCTTCTGAGATGACGTACCTCTTCTAAAGTGGCCTCCACGGTCACCGGATTTAACACCGTGTGACTTTTTCTTGTGGGGGTATGTGAAAGACCAGGTTTTTGTACAACCTATGCCACGTGATTTAGCTGACCTGCGTGAAAGGATAACACGTGCTATCAATAACATAGACAGTACCATGTTGAGTAGAGTATGGCAGGAACTGGACTATCGCATTGATGTATGCCGTGTGACCAAGGGTTCACACATAGAACACCTGTAATGTATGTAAGTAAAACTTGAATAGTTTCGGAATAATTTCATATGTTTCTTTTTTTCATATTCGTCTTCGTTTTTTTACTATAACGTTTTGAAACCCCGGAGGGAATTATGAATGACCCTGTATATATATATATATATATATATATATAAACTTTTTGTACAACTGAACCATTATATATATATATATATATATATATATAAAACCATTAATTAAACATTACCGACCATCATCAAAAACCGCAATATTGTGAATGAATTGATAATAAAAATGGATGTCACAAACCTATAATATAGAACTGTATGTATAAAATAAAGTGCCTTATACTTAATTACAAGAATTAATATGGAAGAAAAAAAGAAGAATATGGATTCCGAAAAAATTGAAAAACTTATATATTGAATTAAGTTTTCAAGAGTACAGAATTCAATGATATAAGCAAATCGGTTGTTTTCTGTGAGAAAAAAGCTAAAAGCTGAAATTTTTTTTCACCTGTACCCAAACAACCAATATAACCAAAAGAATAGTTTCAAGATGAAAACAGAACATTATCAAATGGCATGAAATGGAAAAAACACTACAGCCCATTAAATATTTAATTTATATCAATAGAAATCTTACACAACATACCGAATAAATTCCCAGTTGATTTTCAAAATATCTAACCGCACATGGAATCCAAAAGCACGATAAGATTAAGGTGAATAAAACAGTTACGTTAACACAGAAATTAAAACCTATGGATTCAGTTAATTCATTTTGAAGTACCGTGATAAATTCAATTAATATAATATAAATTAAAAATAATTACATTATTTAAAATACCTAAAAACAATTTTAAATTGTTTAATATCAATTTTACAATATTGCCAATATTCAGCGTACAATACCACCTGGTGTAAATAATTAAAATTATTACTTTAATAAAAGCTTTAAAAAGACAAAATTTTTGGTTCTGCCATCTATTATTTTATTACATATACGCTGCTCAGCAAAAGTTTAGACACTGGTGATTTTTAACCTTTAAATAAAAAATACGAACACTTGGGTTATACAAATGACTGTACTTATTTTTTAATATATTTTAAACGTTTTAGGACAGAAATAACGGTTTTAATGTAGGATATTATTTAATTTAACTGAAAAAAGTGAAATTTGCATATTGCAAAAGTTTAGACACTTTTGTGATTTTTTGGCAATTGTTCACAGAAAAACGCATATTTCAAACTTATGACGTCACATGCATGAAGTATGTAAGTGCACCTCGCGATAGCATCTGTTAGTGAAGATGCCGCGAGCAAGAAATTTTCAGTCAGATGAAGTAATTAAAGCATGGAAGCTGAAATCTAAAGGGAAGACTGTTGCAGAAATTTCAGCTACTTTGAATCGGCCAAAGAAGTCTGTCTATTAAGTACTATCTAAGGGTGACTCTTTCAAAGCAAAACATAGATCTGGAAGGACTCGTGTGGCCAGAAAATGAGATTATAGTAGGATCCATAAACTGGCATCTAGACAAATGATGACTGCTAATCGCATTAAAAGTGAGTCAGAGCTTTCTGTGTCAACGGATAATTTCGTAGATGCATTACAGAAAAATGTACATTAGTTTACATGAAAATGATAAAACAACCAGCCTTGAAATCTCACAACATATTGACCCCTTTTCTGTCGCGGAGTAATTCTTTTTATAAACTGTGGAAATAATGGACTGATACCAGAATTTATAAACGAAGTTATTAGAAAATAAGAAATTGCTTATTTTCACGTATATTATAAAAGGAAAATTTTAATTAAACATTCTTGCCGTTTTTGGAATTAAAATTATGTGTCCTTTGCCCTCGAAAGGGTTGATGACTTGGGCCTCACTTTATTTTAATTCTCAAGTATCTCTGGTGTTTCTCAATGGTCGCCAAGCTGCGTAACACTACATACATACATTGGAAAACTATTTACAGCCATTAGGTGAACTTTTATCTCTTCCAAAGTATGTATTTGAGCAAGATAATGCGTGTATTCATGCTGCATACAAATCAAAAAATTGGTTTAACTCTCAAAATATTACTATTTTCGACTGGACCGCGTGTTGCACTGACCTGAACCCAATCGAAAACTTTTGTGGCATCATATCTCATACGGTTTATGCAATTTTTTAACAATACTCCTCTGTAAATGAACTTCGATCAGATGTTGAACGTGTTTGGCACGAAATAGACCCCCAAGTGATGCAGGATTTAGTTTCGTCGATGGAAAGTCACATTTTTGCATTAATAGCAGACAATGTAGGTGCAGTTCGATTTTAATTTATGGATATTTTTCTGTTAACAGACAGATTGTCTATACTTTTGCAACAATGTTAAATTTGTTTTTTTTGTCATTATATATTATGTAAAGTATATAAATTAAAATTTATTGGTTGTGTATGAAAGATAAGTCCCCAGTAATATATGACAGTTGAATTACAACAATTCGTTACATACTTCTCAGCACAGAAGCATAATCGATCATTGTCTAAACTTTTGCTGAGCACTGTATATACATAATTTTATTTCCTTATTTAGTTATGTAACGATAGCATCAACATGTAACGCAATTTATAGATCACATCATATGCAACCTAATACCATAGCGATGGTACCCGTATATGGCTACATAAATTCTACGAATTTCAGTAATGATTCCATTCGATGGATAGATTATGTATCTGCTAAGGATAGAATTCATATATTTCATGCGCTAAATGGACATGGGGAGATGAAAATCGGAAAATATTCTGTGTATGATTTCTGAAAATCTACACTGCTCAAAAAAATTAGGGGAGCAAGCAAAATAGTGAAGATAACAGTGCAAGACAGCCATGTATGGGCATTAAATGGATAGTACACGTGTATCAATGCGCAATACAGAAAAAAAGACGCCAAAAATTTGTAAGGGAGCTTTTATTCTTTGAAAAGATGGAAGGAACATAAAAAGAGGATTTAGGACAACATTTTGGTTTCATGTAAATGATAAAAAAAATTATTGTTTAGAAATGATGCAAGACTTTTAATATGGCGTGTGATCTCCTCGAAAAAAAATATTATTTTTCAAGATGACTACACAAATTTCTCGAGAAATTCTGAGTAGAGAAAAATGCAAAAAAGCAATGAATGTTAACTTACATGTGTGCCTTAAATTGTTTTTTACTTAATTGTAAAATAAGGATGTTTAACGTATTATTTGTAATGCATTATACAGGGTGCCCAATAAAGTCATTCCAACGCTCTTAATTACTGAACGATTGCAGCTATACTCATAAAAGTGGTGTCTCGGTATAGTAAAGTGGTTATGCTCTACCAGATGACACCGCTTCCATCGTCACCTGGTGCAAAACAGATGAGTTAATATTCCTATCGCGAAAACGAGATTCATGCTCAGAACGAGATTCATTTAGCATTCATGCTCACAAGGTGTCCTTTCGAACTAAATCGATGATGCTCTACAAATTTGTCATTCACTTTTATCCCATATTTCAAACCGTTTTCGCAATAGGAACGCTAATGCCGCCATTTTTCCCTAGGTGGCGCTGTAAGTGGTCTCATCTAGTAGCCCATAGCCTCTTTACTATACCTAAACACCACGTTTATGAATTTAGATGCAGTTGTTCGGCAGTTAAGAGTGTGGGAACGGACTTTAGTGGGCACCCTGTATTTTTATTTTAAGACATTGTTGTTAAATAACCAAATATTTATTACTGTTTGAGTATTTTATTTGTGATGCAATAAAAAAACAGCAAAAACTAATTAAACTTCAACGAAAAAATTTTGTCCACTCTAGATCGTCAAAACGTCCCACTGGGCGCCGCCGCGTTAGTCGACGAGATTCCGGCCCGGTTCCCTTCGGAGATGGAACTCAATGGCGGACCTGCCGGCCGACTGTCTCCCAGGGGATACGGAACGACATCGGGCAACCAGAGCCACACTGGCCTCCCTCTGCGACCCCTCCCTTGTCGACGAGGGCACCACAAAGTCCCATCCATCTTGGGGTCGGCTCACAACTATCCTAGCTACTGAAGCCTTGGCAGGATGAGCCACCTGACGCAAAAAGTACATCAGGCGCTATCCGTAACCTCTCCCGACAGTAACACCGGGAGGCATATAAGCATACCATACTGGAATTCATGTACAGAGGAAAATAGAGCTCTGCTATTGGCTAATCTGTAAAGTGACGTCCAAAACTCCACCCCTTTCTTCCCTGTCTTGTTTACTCGCCTGATTGATCGCTACTTGATCGCGCCTTTCTGAACTCAGTCCATGTGTTGTGTTATTAGTTTTTTTGACATATTTACTTGTACTATATGAAATATTTTTTGTCTATTATGTATTAAACAAAAGAAAAAGTCGCCAATTAAAGCGAAGCTAAAAACCTCATAATCGAGCGTAGGCTCCGATAATCAATCAATCTATGTCACAATTTAGTTGGCAGTTATGTTTAGTTTTGCAATTTTAATTTATGTAGCTGCCATGTGCTTCGCGAAACAGGACGATTGTTTATGCTAGACTTAAAGAAAATACCAACATTTTATTTTAATTCAGTTTATGAATTAATTGGCCAGCTGGTGTCACTTTTGAAGCAGTAAGTGAAATTTCTTCTTCTGCTTGAAGGTGTATGCCTGCTAGCCAAACACTAAAAAATCCGCTGTAAAAGTTCATTTAATGGATCCACAATGCAATTTCAAGTTTGGTAAGCATAGCTTTTTCTGTCCATTTCTGTTTATTTTTATTGAACAATTCTAAGCACCACCTGTGTATTATTTCCTTTTGTGTATGTGCATATTTGATAACATTAATCATTGCTTTTTGTATTTAAAATTTGAATGCGAGCTTATTGATTCTATATAACATATGCACCAACTTCAGTGTAATAAATAAAATGTATTTGTTAAGGTGCGATATGTAAAGTGTTAGATTATTTTAAATTACAGAAATTTAAAATAAAAATATCTGATTTCACAAGTTCTTCCCAAAGCTTCCACCTAGACTAGTTTTTGTAATACATATGAATTTATTACAATACATTATAATATAAGAGAATACAAGTATTTCTTCTAATATTATATTTATAAAATGGTTGAATTTTAATCTGTTTTTTATACATCTCATGAGTGTTATTACAAATACTATAAAAGTTTTGGTATCTATAGTTGATAATAAAGCTGAAGGGTGCATTCTTTTTATCTATTTAGTGTAAACAAAGTATCACAATTCTTGAAGTGGAAGTATTATTAATGTAAACAAAACTATTACATACTTTATTTTTTAATTATTGAGTCCATAGAAAAAGGGTAAGTATTTTTAATAATCTCTGATGAATGTTAACTATATATTTGGTTACTTATTTATTAAATTATATCTTTTTTATTTGAAAATTAAGCTTTTTTATTTTTATTTAAGTATCATGTTACTAGGCCTAACATTTTCCTTAATCCAAATTCTTTTGAAAAAATACAGGAATATTAGTTCTTAAAAGGAACATCAATCAAAATTGTCAGTTATTAAACTTTATTTTTTACCTGAAATATGTAGAAACTCATAAGTCATCACTTTCTTTCTCAGTGCTAAACTACAAGAAATAACTATTTTGCATTTAAACAAAATTTTCTCTGATATTCATAATTTCAAAGTTGCTACTTATTTGAAAATGACTAATAAATACTTCTATTTAGATATATAATGAATGAAATTCTATTAATTTATTTTAAAATATAGGTATTTTGAATGTTACCTCTTTTATAAGAAACCTATTTTTATGTTAGCAAAGTACAAATTATAAATTGGTGAATATTATTTTCCATCAACAACATTCGTACTGTATTCTATCATTTAATATATAATCTTTTCGTTCATTTTTTTTTCAACACGTCTTATTTATCATTTATGCACATAAAAAATAAAAGCTGCTGCTGGGGAAGTTTCCTGCCAGCTAATTCTATCAGGGGCAAAGAAGGATTTTGGCAACCCCTCTCCCTTTCTCCATAAAGAGAATTTTGCTAAGCTTCTAAAGGCCGATTTATTTTAAAATCTATAATATGTAATCATAACATACATAATACAGCAATACATAAATCAGCTTTGTCAAATATTGATTTATTAAAACATTGAAAATAGAATCAAAAGGAACCAAAAAATATTTAACTTTATACAGGTTTCCATCTTAGCAGATATAATTGTTGATATTCTTTCAGCTGAAATTTTTGTCATTTAAGACAGGATTCCGTTATAGACTGATTTTATTTTCACAGATTTTACTTTAGTTGTAATATTAAGAGACTATATTAGTCGTACGAAGACATTCACAAGCTAACATTAAACCTATTGGAGCATTCTTGACAAATATCTCGCTTACGTTTCATTACATAAAAGAAATTTTTTTCATTGGATACCTGAGGTTGCTATCTAATGTTGTTTTTGTACTTTTTCGGGTTTGGTCACTTTTTTTTTTTTTTTAATTTGAACACTCATTTTTAAAAAACTGTTTGGAATCAGTTCTAAAATTTAAAGTATTCTCACATATAAAAAAGATGCAACTGCAGGAGGTGTGCAACGACAAGAATCAAACCGGAGAACCCACGATCAGAAGGGGAGATTTTTAGTGCTGAGCAAAATGCTAGCTCTATTGCTTCTGCAAAAAACTCCTTTTAATGACCATGCAAGATGGTGTCACCACAGAATTCCACTCCCCAGTGAGAAGAACGTCTCGTTGATGTTGGACGAGCACTGTGCATTAATGTTGCGGTGGCAGTTGCCATTGTGATGGTGTCATGCTGTCAAGCATATATGTGTCCCCAAAGATGTGCGACACAGCAGGTTTTGTGCTACGAGAATCATCATGGGCGTTGCTTGCTACTTGCATGCTACAGGTGTTTCACAGACTTTGTTTGTTGTTGTGTGTGTTTTTTCAGTGTTGCTATCTGTTGGTCTTGAGCAGACATGGTGAAGTGCATGTTCATTTGTTCAAGGTCACCAATGCAGGTAATGAGTGGCGCCAAGAATCGAACCAGAAAACCCATGGTCAGAAGGTGAGATCTTTTAGTGCCAAGCAAAAAGCTAGCTCTATCGCTTTCTGCAAAAAACACATTTTATTGACCGTGCAAGACGCATCACACAACTAAAATTGAAAAAGTAATAACACACAACATTAGATTATTATATATCCTATGAAAAAAAAATTTAAATTCAAGCGAGAATTCTGAAAAGAATGCTCCCATAGATTTAACATTAGCATGCAACTGTTTTCTTGTGATCTACACTAGCCACGCAAAGAAACTGGAATGCTAATGTTAAGCCTATGGGAGTGTTCTTTTTAAAATTTCGCGCTTGCAATTTAATAGTCCCTTAAACCCCTTGGGGTCTAGCATATCTTACATATTTTTATTTGGATTGTCACCACTTTTTAAAAAAAGTTTTTTTACTTACATAATCACAAAACTTATTTGATTAAGTAAAGTAAGTATTACCCTTATTTAAAATATGATACCAAAAATGAACTTTGCATGGACCTTTTGAAGGTGCATCATATATGCAGACATGACACCACAAGTTTCTTGCTAATAAGAATAATTTCCATCCAATTTTCACAAAAAATTACATACTCATCTGTAAAATATTTTTCTACTTATGCTCTGAAATTTTCAAATTGATATATCTAAATTATTTTTCCCTGCTTAGTAAACATTCTTAATTCCTTTTCTTTCGGAAATGATATTGGCCTGAATCCAGATAGATTTTGTACTGTTAGTGAAACAAGATTGACCAATCAGGAAATCTACTCTCTTAAAACAGCGAAAAGATTGGCTTCGTTAACAGAGCAAAATCTATCTGGATCCCAGCCATTAAGGGATCGCCCGAGAAAATATAGCTTTATTGATCAGTTTTTAGGTGCGTTCGTAATTATATAAATATGTAGCACCTATAGTCGTCGTTCAGTCCGTCCATCTGTCTGTCTGTCCGCATGTAACAGATCAAAAACTACCCAACCGAATGGTCTGAAATTTTAAATATATAATTGTTGCAGAATTTTGTCGAGCCATTTCAAATTTTATGAAAATCGGATGTATAGTTTAATTACAGGGACAGTCAAAATTTTCTGTTACATTACGGCCAATGGGAAAAATTATTGCAAGTGCATTTTAATGATGTCACAGCCTTCGGGAAAAAAAAAAAAAAAAAAAAAAGAAACCAAACCCGAAAGAAAATAAAAGCATAACATTAGATAGATATCAACCTCAGGTATCCAATGAAAAAAAATTATTTTATGTAATAAAACGTAAGCGAGATATTTGTCAAGAATGCTCCCATAGATTTAATATTAGCTTGTGAATGTCTTTGTATGACTAATGTAGTCTCTTAATATTGTAATATTACAACTAAAGTAAAATCTGAGAAAATAAAATCAGTCTAACGGAATGCTGTCATAAATAAAAATTTTCAACAGGAAGAATATCAACAATTATATTTGCTAAGATGGAAACCTGTATAAAGTGAAATACTTTTTGGTTCCTTTTGATTCTGTTTTCAATGTTTTAATAAATCAATATTTGACAAAGCTGATTATGTAGTTAAGTATTATGTATGTTATGATTACATATTTTATATTTTAAAATAAATCGGCCATTAGAAACATTACTTGCAGAGGGTGTGCCAAAATCCTTGTTTGCCCCGATCACAAAAAAAAGGTAGTTTTGGCCCTGATAGAGTTAGCCGACAGGAAACTTTCCTCAGCAGCAGCTTTTATTTTTTGTGTGCCATAGATGATAAATAAGCAGGGTTGGCAGGTTTTTGACACGTGTCAGTTTTTGATGGTTTAAACTGTCATGTCAAAAACCCCTTGTCAAAAACCTCAAATACTACAGTGATCTGTATAATTTCACATTAAATGTCACACATTAGATGTAATATATAAAATTCACTATTACTGTAATTGTATAATTAGTATATAGTATTAGTAATAATTACAGGATTGGCAGGTTTTTGACATGTGTCAGTTTATGTCGGGTTCAAATCATAGTTTAAACCGTCATGTCAAAAACCATCTGTCAAAAACCTCAAATACTAAATTGATCTGTAAAAATTCAAATTAAATGTCACACATGACAACATTACATGTAATATTTTAAATTCACTCTTACCGTATATGAGTAATTAGTACATAGTAAAGTATTATTGTTAAGTACAACTTTTTAACAGGGTAAAATTTGTATTTAATTTTTTTTTTTTTGTAAAATTGTGTTTTCTAAAAAGTAGACATTAAGCTCACCTGAGCTGTACATTTTTTCTCTTACTTAAAATCGTTTTAATTTCTCTTACTTTTGAGAGCTTAAAACATTAGCTAGCTCTTTTTATGGGAATTTTTTTTTTGTATATGTAACAAGATAATATGCATCAATGTTATTCTAGTCTAGGCAATAACCATTCCATTCAAAATTGAAATTGGATTATTAATTTTAAACATTTACAAAGTAAGAGAAGTAATTAAAAAAAAAAAAAGCTTAAAGTCAAAATCTTTTTAAAACATGCTTTCTTTCAATATATAAAAATGTTTTCGATTTTAAAACTGAACAAAATTGGCCGGTCATCTAAAAGAAAATTCCTTTAAGCCCATATTGAAAAAGTGCATAATAGAAGGGATCAAATCATGAAACCATTCCATTGTTTGGCTTATACTTTGCATCCCAACCATCAGGAGCAAGGGTTGACTACTGTATCAGTTGATTCAGCTCGCGCTTTAACTACAGAGAGGATTTATGGATCCTTACCCATACTGATTATTGTGTATGAAGCTAAAAGAATCCGCTTTCCCGCCTTCTTATTTCAGTGCTATAGGGAGGACTCCATTGCTTGGTGGAAAGGTATCATTAAATGCAACAGCTTTTTGAATCTGCTTCAAAACTTGCTCATCTAGCAATGCTTTTACTATCAAGTCCTACTAGCTCAGCATCAATTAAGAGACAGACTATTTTCTAACACTTCATACACTCTAAACTCAAAAATCTTTTGGGTGTAAATAAATGTGCTAAACACGTGGTGTGCTGCAGCATGCTGCAGGGTAAAATTGATCCGGATTATTTAATTGTACAAAATTATTTTCTTCTGTTTGAAAAATCCAAAAAGAAATATTTTATTGCAAATAATATATTTTTTAAATTATTAAATTTCAATAAAAGATCACATAAATCATTGACTTATTTAATGTTTACCTATTGTTAAAATGTTTCAGTGTGTTACATGTATTTGGCAGTTTTCGACGGTTTAAACCAGTTTATGACAGTTTAAACCAGTTTTCGACGCTTGTCATGTCAAAAACCAGTTTTTGACGTCAAAAACCCAACCCTGTAAATAAGGCTTGTGTATAAAAAAATAAATTAAAAGTTTATATTTTAAATGATAGAATGCAGTACGAATGTTGCTGATGGAAAATAATATTCACCAATTTATAATTTGTACTTTGCTAACATAAAAATACATAGGTTTCTTATAAAAAGAGGTAACATTCAAAGTACCTATATTTTAAAATAAATTAATAGAATTTTATTCATTATATATCTAAATAGAAGTATTAGTCATTTTCAAATAAATAGCCACTTTGAAATTATGAATATCAGAGAAAACTTTGTTTAAATGCAAAATAGTTATTTCTTGTAGTTTAGCACTGAGAAAGAAAGTGATGATTTATGAGTTTCTAAATGTTTCAGCTAAAAAATAAAGTTTAATAACTGACAATTTTGATTGATGTTCCTTTTAAAAACTAATATTCCTGTATTTTTTCAAAAGAATTTGGATTAAGGAAAATGTTAGGCCTAGTAACATGATACTTAAATAAAAAGCTTAATTTTCAAATAAAGAAGATATAATTTAATAAATAAGTAACCAAATATATAGTTAACATTCATCAGAGATTATTAAAAATACTTACCCTTTTTCTATGGACTCAATAATTAAAAAATAAAGTATGTAATAGTTTTGTTTACATTAATAATACTTTCACTTCAAGAATTGCGATACTTTGTTTACACTAAATAGATAAAAAGAATGCACCCTTCAGCTTTATTATCAACTATAGATACCGAAACTTGTTTTATAATATTTGTAATAACACTCATGAGATGTATAAAAAACAGATTAAAATTCAACCATTTTATAAATATAATATTAGAAGAATCAGCGTTCTCAGATAGATTTTACTTTTTCCCCTAGACTACGGAGTAAAAATTCCCTAGATTTCCCTAGATTCTAAAGTCACGTGACATAGAAGAAATTCTGCATTTTGATTGGTTGTAACAGCCTGAATCACATTCACATATGAGATTCATAAACACCGGTGAGTAGTGCTATAGAAAAACAAAAACAAACTTATTTTGTTTGGGACGACAAAATCTTGTTATATATTTTTTCAAAACTGTTTTTAAATAAATATAAATTTATATTCTAAATATAAATTTATATTTATTTAAAAACAAGTAACTTTGATTAAACATACTCTTTACATTTAGTTTTTGAGAAAATCGTTGCAATCACAAAATAACATACATTACAGCTTTGATTATTGTTACTATAATTTTTATTATTTGATATTCATGTACATATATTTTATATCAAATTACTATTCTAAAATCACCTGTGAGTGGTCAAACAAAAGGAAATATAACAGTTGCTTGACAAATATTCAAGTTCTATTTCTATAGTTTTTGAAGTTTTCAGGTGTTCATATTATTGCATTATTATTTTGTATGTTCAGATATAGATATAACTTTAGATGTCCCAAATTAATGCATGAAAACACAAAATAAATTAGTAAAAATGGTGCATAAGTTTTTATCTCAATTCATTTCATTCGTAAACGCATAAAATTGACAGGCAGTGTTCTGAAAAACCAGGAAATTGAATTGCGTTTTCCATTTCCATGAAAGATAAAGAGTGCTTTAAAAGAGTACCGTCAAAGTTGGCGTTTTGAACCATATTTTTAAAGGAGAAATGCCGTCATGAGACAGTAATCGCTTACAACTGAAGATGCAACACATGTATCGAAAAATGAAAAATGCTATTATAATAGCATTTGGATCTATAGATCCAAAATCATTTCAATGGTCATGCCTGCCAATTGTATGCTTTTACCTATAAAAATGAATCCGTGAATAAGTCCCCCCCCCCCCCCCACCAAAAAAAAAAGGAAATCTGAAATAAAATATTCATTTAATTTTCTTGTATTTCATGTTATTTGGGAGAAATGTTCGCTATTGTTATGGCTAATACTTAAAAGAGATTGAATACAATTTCTTTAGAGGATCTGATATATTTTCATCTAACAGTCTTCTGTTTTAATACATTATGCATAGTACTTTACTTCATTATGGGTATAATTATAGCGAAGTCTCCATATGCACATAATACACGGTTTTTAACAAAAGGAAATCAGATTGATGATTTCTTTATTTGGTTTTACTTGATAGAAGAAAAGAAAGAAAAACCAGCAGTAACCCCCACCCCACTTCCCCATCTTCCTCTAAACGAACGACTTCAAAGACAGTTTCATTTTTAAAAAAGCTTGTATAGAGATTCAAATCCAGATGCTGAAATCCGCAAAAAATAAATAGTGTTCGCATCTGGAGTAATTAACAACTGTTGATCCAGGTGGTAATCATTTATTAGCCATCTAGGATCCCTATACCGAGAAACGAAAAGGAGGACCGAGACCAGTTCCGACCATAAATTCCTCCCCCCACCCTCTGTTGTGTTAACCAAAGAATTGC
Source organism: Maratus speciosus (assembly GCA_963932465.1). Taxonomy (NCBI): domain Eukaryota; kingdom Metazoa; phylum Arthropoda; class Arachnida; order Araneae; family Salticidae; genus Maratus; species Maratus speciosus. Next base: position 369,658,511 of record OZ010787.1, on the reverse strand, counting down.
TTGAGGACAATTTCTCCCCACTGCCCACCCCTTTACTTCACTTTCTTATGTTTATTGCCAGAAAAACACAGAAGTCTATTAAAAATCCTTTTTTTCCCTAGATTTTAAGAAAATATAGCCAGTCTTCTAAAAATTCCCTAGAAATCAGAAGGAATTCCCTAAATCCCTAGATAGTCTTCAATTTCCCTAGATCTAGGGATTTTCCCCTAGATATGAGAAGCGAAATTTGACTTTCCATAAGACTTTTAGCATTAGTTCGAAATCCGACAATTTCATTGGCTATCGGTGAACCGAACTTCTTTCCCTGAAAGGAAAAGATCCATTTTACGAGTTAACAGCGCTGCTAATAATTTAATCTATTGTATTTCTTGATAATAATAACTTGATGCATTAAAAAAAGCTTATGAATTTCTCATACAGAGCACGGAATCAATTGTTATACATTTAATACCATAATATATAATTAATTATTAAATTTGATTTAATTTTCTAGTAAGAAAATTATTAACAATTCTAAAACAACATTGACTTAGTTAAATTATGATAAAATAATAAGATTGTTATAATAAGCTTCTTAGAACTTTTTTTTTTTTTTTTTTTTTTTTACTCAGATGTTTGCAATCAGTATTAAAATTCTAGCAGCTTAACTAAAAATAAGTAATTGAAGTTCCATCTAGATATATAAAAATATTTTTCTAAGCCAGTTTAAAAGATACTATTATTGCATTTAAATAGATATTTTATTTTAATTATATAACATTAGCTCCTAAGTGGTATTATGTAGTAAAATTTAATCACAATATTACATTTCGAATAAAAATTGTAAAGCTACTGATAATAAGTTAATAAATAAAGATAGAAACAAAAATCTCCGTAATAATAATAATAATCGTTATTTTAATATATATATATTGCAACTAATAGCAAAATATTTTTCATTGTTCATGTTTGATGCATATTACATTTTTATTGCAACATATATATACATATAATAAAACTTTTTGTGAATAATTATTAAATCACAGATATATATATATTTGTTTTTGTTGCATTTTTACCATACATTCAATTATTTAAAGTATAGTAATTTACTGTCTTCAATGGTTAAGTTATCATTGAAATATATATTATTAATGTAATTTATATATAAAAGATAAATAATTAATTTTTAAAGATGAATAATTTAATAATTTAATTCTGTTAACTATTTATATGTTACTGGAGTTCTAGCATAAAAGTACTTTTCATGAAAGTTTAGAGGATATTAAAATTAAATTTTAATAAATATTCATTTTAAACATACAGTTTATATATGATAAGAATTTAGAAGTATTGAATATACAATAAAAATTAGAAAGCAGCTGATAAATTGATAAATATTTTTATATATGAAAGATAATACTTAATTTTGAGAAAAGAACACTTTAACAAATTACTTCTGCTAATTCTATATATATATAACTTAGTAAAGTTCCAACAAAAAATATTTTTAATGTAAGGTAAGATTATATTATTATTACATTATTATTAAAAATAGATTAAATTAATTTTTTAATTTAATTATTTAAATTTATTTAAAAAAATCTAATTGACAATTTTTTTTTTCAAAGGAACTGGTGATAAAGATCAACTGATTTTATCTAACTGAGGCTTTCCAATTTTATACCTTTTCGTTAAAAAATGAATTTGTAAATGTGTCAAAACGTTTTGCGCTTGTTGAGCAGAGCAGTTAAGAACAGCTTTAAGAAAATATTATTATTACTCTTTTTAATTATTAAAGAAATTTATTTATTAGAAAAATACCGTATAAGTCATATGAATTTTAAAATTTAATTCAACTATCTGTATAACATTTACAATTTAAAAAAAATGGTAATCTAAATAACAGATAAATTTAAAATGATCAGAACTTTATAAAAATCTAACATGAAAATACTTTTAATGTAAGCCTAGGAGATTTATTATTGCATTTTAATAAATGTTTACTTTAATTACTAAAAAATAGATTAAATGAATTTTATAATTTAATTATTTAAATATATTTTTTAAAAATCTAATTGACAAAAAAAAAATTACAACCGAACTCGTAATAAAGATCAACTGAGTTTAACTGACTTAAGAAAATATTATTATTACTCTTTAATTATTAAAGAAATTTATTTATTAGAAAAATACCCTATAAGTAATATGAATTTTAAAATTTAATTATCTGTATAATATTTGCGATAAAAATTTTTCAAAGCAGCCTAAGTAACAGATAAATTTAAAATGATCAGAACTTTATTAAGTTCTAACATGAAAATACTTTTAATGTAAGCCTAGGAAATTTATTATTGCATTTTAATAAATGTTTACTTTAATTATTAAAAAATAGATTAACTGATTTTTTTAATTTTATTTAATTTATTTTAAAAAATCTAATTGATAAAAAAAATTTCAAAAGAACTGGTAATAAAGATCGACTGATTTTAACTAACTGACTTAATAAAAATCAAAACAAAACTCTAAAAAGGTGAAAACGCCAGCGAAAGGACAGAACACGCAACTTTAGGATTACAAATGCAAAATCTTAACCAGCCCTAGTCTTGACCACTGGGCTAGATCATTCATGCGCTTGAGATACCAAAATACGATGTGCTGGCTTTACACAGTATTTTACTCTTGCACTTGTCCTTTCAGGGAAAAAAGTTCCGTTCAATTTCATTGGCTATCGGTGAAGCGATAGCCAATGAAATCGCAGGATTTCACACTAATGCTAAAAGTCTTATGGAAAGTCAAATTTCGCATATGAGAACGCTGGAAGAAATACTGGCTGAATCGCAAAACAGCCGAGACACTTGGCATCGTTGAATTTGGCGAGGCGATAAATGGATTTTCGTTGTTACCAGTTCGTTTCATTAATATTTTCCACGCCTACAATGGTCTGTTCTTGAATTTGGATCGCGTTAATGGGATATGTTCGATTGTTGTGTATTGGATGGTTGGCTTTTTAGGGAGATTTCACATGAAATACTACATGTTTGAATTGAGTTTGTTACCTGAGTTTTGTGTTTATATTTTAAAAGCTTGCGACGTATATTTGTATAAATTAATTTTTATTTTGTTTTTTATTCATATATTTTACGGATATTGTTTAGTGAGGTTGATTTGTGAAATATTTGTAAGCTGCGGTGTTTGTTTTTTGGAACTCAAAATTCAATGATTTATGACATTTCAATGACATTTAGAAGATTAAGATGACATATTTAAGTTATTGAAAGCGAATTTCTATATCAGAAATACTTTTTCATTAGTTAAAAAACAACTTAATATTTACGCATTATTAATATATTGAAAAAAGAATTTGAAAATTTTATCGTACAATTTCTGTACAATCTGTACAATTTTATATAGATTTTAATACTTTGATTAGTGCGTTATTGAACGCAACTTTAACGCGTTTTGCGCATTTGAGAAATTATTGCAATGCGATTTTTGTGCAACCAGTGATGATTTTTTTTCTTTGATGTTAGTGCCGTTACTGATTGCGGCATACGAGTTTCGTGCATTTTAGAGATCGCTGCACAGCGAGTTTCGTGCGTCCAGTGATGTTCTTTTTCGCTTTATGAGCCCGCAGCGCTCATACGTGCGTTACTGATCGCTGCATCGACGAGTTTTGTGCATCTTAGAGATCGCTGCTCAGCGAGTTTCGTGGGTCCAGTGATGTTTTTTTACAGGTTTATGAGCGCGCAGCGCTCATACGTGTGTTACTGATCGCTGTATCGACGAGTTTCCTGCATTTTAGAGATCGCGGCATCGACGAGTTTCGTGCATTTTAGAGATAGCTACACAGCGAGTTTCGTGCGTCCAGTGATGTTATTTTTCGGTTTATGAGCGCGCAGCCCTCATACGTGCGTTACTGATCGCAGGATCGACGAGTTTCCTGCATTTTAGAGATCGCGGCATCGACGAGTTTCGTGCATTTTAGAGATCGCTGAACAGTGAGTTTCGTGCATCCAGTGATTTTTTTTCGGTTTATGAGCGCGCAGCGCTCATACGTGCGTTACTGATCGCAGGATCGACGAGTTTCCTGCATTTTAGAGATTGCGGCATCGACGAGTTTCGTGCATTTTAGAGATCGCTGCACAGAGAGTTTCGTGCCTCCAGTGATGTTTTTTCGGTTTATGAGCGCGCAGCGCTCATACGTGCGTTACTGATCGCAGCATCGACGAGTTTCCTGCATTTTAGAGATTGCGGCATCGACGAGTTTCGTGCATTTTAGAGATCGCTGCACAGCGAGTTTCGTGCGTCCAGTGATGTTTTTTTCGGTTTATGAGCGCGCAGCGCTCATACGTGCGTTACTGATCGCTGCATCGACGAGTTTCGTGCTTCTTAGAGATCGCTGTACAGCGAGTTTCGTGCATCCAGTGATTTTTTTTCGGTTTATGAGCGCTGCGCGCTCATACGTACGTTACTGATCGCAGCATTGACGAGTTTCCTGCATTTTAGAGATCGCGGCATCGACGAGTTTCGTGCATCTTAGAGATCGCTGCACAGCGAGTTTCGTGCATCCAGTGATGTTTTTTTCGGTGTTATGAGCGCGCAGCGCTCATACGTGCGGTACAGATCGCAGCATCGACGAGTTTCCTGCATTTTAGAGATCGCTGAAAGGCGAGTTTCGTGCATCCAGTGATGTTTTTTTCGGTTTATGAGCACTGCGCGCTCATACGTGCGTTACTGATCGCAGGATCGACGAGTTTCCTGCATTTTAAAGATTGCGGCATCGACGAGTTTCGTGCATTTTAGAGATCGCTGCACAGAGAGTTTCGTGCGTCCAGTGATGTTTTTTCGGTTTATGAGCCCTCAGCGCTCATACGTGCGTTACTGATCGCAGCATCGACGAGTTTCCTGCATTTTAGAAATTGCGGCATCGACGAGTTTCGTGCATTTTAGAGATCGCTGCACAGCGAGTTTCGTGCGTCCAGTGATGTATTTTTCGGTTTATGAGCGCGCAGCGCTCATACGTGCGTTACTGATCGCTGCATCGACGAGTTTCGTGCTTCTTAGAGATCGCTGCACAGCGAGTTTCGTGCATCCAGTGATGTTTTTTTCGGTTTATGAGCGCGCAGCGCTCATACTTACGTTACTGATCGCAGCATCGACGAGTTTCCTACATTTTAGAAATCGCGGCATCGACGAGTTTCGTGCATTTTAGAGATCGCTGCACAGCGAGTTTCGTGCATCCAGTTTTTTTTTGTTTATGAGCGCTGCGCGGTCATACGTGCGTTACTGATCGCAGCATCGACGAGTTTCCTGCATTTTAGAGATTGCGGCATTGACGAGTTTCGTGCATTTTAGAGATCGCTGAACAGCGAGTTTCGTGCATCCAGTGATTTTTTTTTCGGTTTATGAGCGCGCAGCGCTCATACGCGCTTTACTGTTCGCTGCATCGTCGAGTTTCGTGCATCTTAGAGATCGCTGAATAGAGAGTTTCGTGCATCCAGTGATGTATTTTTTCGGTTTATGAGCGCGCAGCGCTCATACGCGCGTTACTGGTCGCTGCATCGACGATTTTCCTGCATTTTAGAGATCGCTGCTCAGCGAGTTTCCTGCATTTTAGAGATCGCTGCTCAGCGAGTTTCGTGCATTTTAGAGATTGCTGCACAGTGAGTTTCGTGTGTCTAGTGATGTTCTTTTGGTGATTGTTTTAATGAGCTGCAGTGCTCATACGTGCGTTAGTTTTAAATTATAGAAATTGAAATGTTTGATAATTGTCCATAATGAATTTTAGAAATAAAATATATTTGCAAAATTCAGGAACGGAATTTAAAATCTAAAGAAATTTGTACAAATCTCTTTTGTAAAATGTTAAAATTGCTTTTTTAAAAAAAAGTTTATAATGCGAAAGTAAACGTTTTATGTGAATTTTTAAGTAATCAAATCTATTTCTAATGTAGGAAGGCATTTTAAATAACATTATGACATCAGATTAATATTTTAAAAGTTATTGTTAAATCATAATTTGAATCATTGAATGTGTAATTCGAGAAAGTCGGTTAAACTCTATGGTTTCGTTTGACGTAACGCATAAAATATTTGAAACAATATCTGTAAAACACATGAATAAAAAACGTCCTCAATTTATAACTTCGTATAAATATACGCAATGCGCTTTAAAAATTCATTTCTTGTAATTTTTTTAATGCGTAAATATTTCTTTTAAACTGATTTTTAAGGGACAATAAAGTATTTCTCATGTAGAGGGGCACTTTATAAGATCGAAACATTGAGCTTAATTTGAGAAAAGGTTTGAAATTCTGTAATTTCTGAATCGTCTGCTGCAGCGCGCGCCATCTGGCAAGGAGAAATATTTCTTTTTTTGTTTGGATGTTTCGAGCGTGGGATTTGTTTTTAAATTAGATTAATATTAGAACCTCTTTGTAGGAATAAATAGGTGTCGTTAAACAGAAGTAAAGGTGTGAATTTTCATTGGTTTAATTTGATGAGTATTGTATTTTGTGTGTTAGAAATTGGTGCATATGAAATTTTGAATATTTTTTGTTTACATTGTGAAAAAGTTGTTAAAATCTGAAATTTCGGAGTGAAAAGTTCGAAGAACAGAAAATAATCGGGAGTAAAATGTAAGTTATTGTAAACCTTTTGATATTTGCTTTGTAGAATATTTATTTTGTGAAAAGAATGGTCTTTGGAACTTTATTACGTGCAGGCGTTGTAATTGGTGAGAATTTCTAGGTTGCCGATAACTCGGTTGGCGCGCGTATATGCTTGGCGTGTCTTGAAATATTGCCAAAATCAGGTGTCTCGGCTGTTTTGGGAATCTGCCGAAATACTTGTATTCTCTTATATTATAATGTATTGTCATAAATTCATATGTATTACAAAAACTAGTCTAGGTGGAAGCTTTGGGAAGAACTTGTGAAATCAGATATTTTTATTTTAAATTTATGTAATTTAAAATAATCTAACACTTTACATATCGCACCTTAACAAATACATTTTATTTATTACACTGAAGTTGATGCATATGTTATATAGAATCAATAAGCTCGCATTCAAATTTTAAATACAAAAAGCACTGATTAATGTTATCAAATATGCACATACACAAAAGGAAATAATACACAGGTGGTGCTTAGAATTGTTCAATAAAAATAAACAGAAATGGACAGAAAAAGCTATGCTTACCAAACTTGAAATTGCATTGTGGATCCATTAAATGAACTTTTACAGCGGATTTTTTAGTGTTTGGCTAGCAAGCATACACCTTCAAGCAGAAGAAGAAATTTCACTTACTGCTTCAAAAGTGACACCAGCTGGCCAATTAATTCATAAACTGAATTAAAATAAAATGTTGGTATTTTCTTTAAGTCTAGCATAAACAATCGCCCTGTTTCGCGAAGCACATGGCAGCTACATAAATTAAAATTGCAAAACTAAACATAACTGCTAACTAAATTGTGACATTGATTGATTGATTATCGGAGCCTACGCTCGATTATGAGGTTTTTAGCTTCGCTTTAATTGGCGGATTTTCTTTTGTTTAATACATAATAGACAAAAAATATTTCATATAGTACAAGTAAATATTTCAAAAAACTAATAACACAACACTGGACTGAGCTCAAAAAGGCGCGGTCGACAGTAAACAAGACAGGGAAGAAAGGGGTGGAGTTTTGGACGTCACTTTACAGATTAGCCAATAGCAGAGCTCTATTTTCCTCTGTACATGAATTCCAGTATGGTATGCTTATATGCCACCGGGAGACCCTGCATGGCGATCCCACGAGTCCTGTCGACACTAGAGAACACCAAGGACAGTTCTTCAAGGTCCGCTCTCTCGTCTCAGGCTCCCTCTCAGTCAATTGATGGATGGGGTCCTACCACATTAGCTAGTCATTGTTCGGTGAGCTAATTTACAAACCCTCAAGCTTTGAACACCCTTGGCGAAAGGGAAATGTAGCCAAATAATTTGGCGAGAGAAGATCAGTGCGCGCTGGAATGGAGTGAGAATTTGAGAATGAATCAATGAATTGACGAGAGTTTTGAATCCCGAATGTGAAAGGGAACGGTGATTTTGTTGCAATGTGGTATTTTCCGCAATAAATACTTCTCGGAATGGTATGTATTTTATTTATGTTAAACATATTATTGAATATAACTTTTCCTAATTTATGCCGATTTTTTTTTAAAAATAATGTACTACTTTTTAAAGTTATTTTATTTTTACGATACTTGCTACGAGTTGATTTAAGCCTAACATGTCATGCTAAAAAATTATTTGAACTGTAAAATCCAGTTCGAATTTTTCTGTAATCAAATATTACAAAATATACATCAAGCTGTTAAAATTTTTAAACATACAAATACAATTTTTATTTTAGTTTATAATTTAAAAAGATTGCATTCGAATTACAATTCGTTACATCTTTTATCTGTAGTAGTTATGTAATAAGCATTTAAAATGAAAAAACTATCTACAGCCTTCTCCGATTCCCTCTCCTTTAAAACAAAATCTGTTGCACATCTGCATACTAAAAAGATTGATGCAAAGTATCCCTAGACTGTATTTTTATAAACTGTCCAGTTTGTGTATGCATGACTTGTTTATATAAATTGTAAGTCTTCAATTTGTGTATGATGATTTGTTTGGAACAGATGTCTTATTATCCCGGGGTCTGCCATCTTGGATTTTTTTCTTGGCGTGAATTAAAAATTGTTTTTCAATTAATAGTTATAATTATTATATTCTAATTTTTTCAATATTATATTAATCTATCAACAATATTTAACCATTGGTGACGTTTAATACTTGGCGAAAAAGGAGTTTTCATGCAAGAAAAAAATCCAAGATGGCAGAACCCGGGTTAATAAGACATCTAAGCCATTTGTTTTTATTATTTTCTTAATTTTAAAACCAATTTTTCAGATCAAAATTATGGACTTTAGATGAGTTGTTGTTGACTCTGATATTCAGCCAGTTGAAAGCATTCAAATGGCTTGAAATGCAATTGCTTTTCTTGCCTTTAAATGTCTTTTTGCTAGCTCTTAGGCGACCATATGGATGTGTTAGTTGACCATTCTACAGAAAGCTGTTTTGAGGATGATGCAAACTGTTAAGTCAAAGTTTTCTTTAAGTAAAACAGGTCCAGCTAAATATTTTTTCGTACGTATCCTGTCATTGTAAACTTTGTGGTAAGTACTCAATTGTTATAATTAAATATAAAAAATAACCTTAAACTTTTACATCTTAATCTTTTATGATTTGAGTACATTACATTGACTGTTTTTGTTTTCTTCATTTAATACTGCACATTATGTATTTACAGTTCCTAAAATTATGAAATTTAATCCCTAAGTGTGAATGAATTTTGAAATGCATAATCTAATACATTGCATTCAAGCTAATTATCTTAAGATCGAATTTTATAACATTCTAGTTTGTTAAAATTAAAATAATAAAACTTTGTAAAAAAATCACCATAAAATAAAAACAATACATAGAACGTGTTTTGAGCTAAAAATATTAACAGCTCGTCATAAACTAAAGTAAAACACGTGTCTGTAAGGGGACAAGAACTTTAGCTGATGACGAGCTGTTAATATTTTTTAGCTTGAAACATGTCCTATGTATTTTTTTTATTTTATGGTAATTTTTTACAAAGTTTTATTATTTTAATTGTTACATATCGCCAGTTTTTGGTGTTGCTTCGCTATATTCTATTTTGTTCTGGTAAAAATTCCTTTTTTATTGGTCTTTGATTATCTATCTCAGGTATTGTTACTTATCTGAATTTTTGGTGTTTTTCAAGATGGCCACCGGTTTGTTGTCTTAATCTTTGAATCAGTGTTTTATATATATTTAAAAAAAAAAAAAAAAAAAAAACCTTTTGATATTGGTAGGATAGTCTATTATTTTATAATTAATAAAGTATATTTTAAAATGATTATATGTTTTCAAATATTTGATTATTTCAGTTTTAAAACTGCAGGTATTAGTGTGCCAAATGAAAAACAATATCTTCTTCAAAGCTGTTAACTTGACTAGTCTTTGTATATGAATTTAAAAGTACATCAGTGTGTTATTATAGTCTATGAAAATATATTATAAGCATTCCTTCTAAAATAGTTTAATAATTGTTTTGATATTTGTTTCCTCTGCACCTCAAGAATATTACTATAGTTATTTTAAATAGGTTTTCACAGCTGCAGTTTTAACAACTAAACTAAAGGAAGCCATATTTGTTTTTTCTTAGTGTAAACAAAAATTTAAATATCTTGTATTGAAAAGCTCTTATAATTAACATAAGTATTTTTATTATTTCTCATGAATATTATTTGTATATTCTATTCAGTTATAAATATTTTTGGCTTAAGAATTGTTTTTATTTAAGCTTTATTAGATCTTTACTATAGCTATTTTAAATAGGTTTTCACAGCTGCAGTTAACAAGTAAACTAAAGGAAGCCATATTTGTTTTTTCTTAGTGTAAACAAAAATTTAAATATCTTGTATTGAAAAGCTCTTATAATTAACATAAGTATTTTTATTATTTCTCATGAATATTATTTGTATATTCTATTCAGTTATAAATATTTTTGGCTTAAGAATTGTTTTTATTTAAGCTTTATTAGATCTTTACTATAGCTATTTTAAATAGGTTTTCACAGCTGCAGTTAACAAGTAAACTAAAGGAAGCCATATTTGTTTTTTCTTAGTGTAAACAAAATTTTTGAACAGGAAATTTAAATATCTTGTGTATATTGTAATGAAAAATTCATATAATTAACAAGTATTTTTGTTATTTCTCAAGAATGTTATTTGTATATTTTATTCAGTTTTAAAAATTTTTGGCTTAAGTATTGTTTTTATTTAAGCATTATTAGGCCTAACTTTATCTTCATAAAGATAAGTCTTCATCATATTCTTTTGAGAAACTCATTTTAATGTTACTTCTCATTGTTAAATTTTTTAAGTAACATAAATCTTCATTCACTGTTTGTTTTCCTGAAATATTGAAAATGCATAAATGGTCTCCTCTTACTGTTTATCATACTATAAACAATAAATATAGCCCTTTTTTACATTACATCATACAGAAAATATATTTTATCTTTTAAATTATATGTTGCAGTTCACTTGAAAGAAATCTTTTTATTTTTGACAAGTTTATATATATATATAAAGTTTAAAATAATTTAATCGATAAAATGATTTCTGCTTAATCCTTTATTGTTTCCTTTTTTATTTTGCTTGCTTTCCATATCAAATATAGAAAATTATGTTTGCTTGTATGACAGACAACTTATTTAGAAATATATTATTAAATTTTATTTTTAATATTTTAATTATTTGACATAATTAAAGTATGTATGTACAATCCTTCTCCCTCCTTCCAATAAATTGATCTTATAGCTTTTAAATGTATGGTGCAATGCAACAAATTACAAGAATTTAAGCTCGTACTCAATAAATAATTCTTAAGAAAAGTATTGGGACAATTTATTTATTGTAAATTACTCGAAATAGGCTAAACAATTCCTTTAATGCTGGTTCATTAAACTTAGTTTTTTTGTTGTTTTTTTACATGCAGTTTAAAAACAGATTAGACCATTACATATAACACCTGCTTTAAGCTATATTAGTTCTTCAATGTCTTTTTCCTAATTATATTATGTACAAATTTGCCATTCATTTCTACTATTAAAAAATACCACGTTGCAGAAAAATTTTGCTGTTTTTGAGGCTTGTCGTAGCAGAAAGTTTACAAAACTTTTGCCACAGGGCTATGTAAGGTATGTGTAAGGATCGACTGAAACTGAATTTCGGTAAGCTTCCTATTTTTGGCCAAAAACGAAAACATAATTTTTTTAAAGGTATTAATACATACATAAATATATGAAAATATGAATTAATTATATGTGTGGTCCAATTTGGCTCTGTGTGCCTTTGACCGAAACTTTTTATTTTCATATAAAATAAAATGTAATTCATCTACATTACACATATGATTTTCTAATGATATGAATTTCAAGTAATTAAAAAATGTTTTAGATATGCATACCTCAATGTATCTTTTATTATGTAAATGATCATTTGTTATACTAGAACTTTCTCAAAGAGTATTGGAAAAACTTCTGTGGTTTCAAACTAAAAATGTTCTGTTACTGTTAAGTCTGCAGCTTTTAATGAGCACATGAAAAGCACCTTCAAAGTTTAGTCATATATGCATTGCTTGCTTTGTAATTTTTATTCATGTCTCGAGTCAGTCATGACTGATAAACAGTGAAGTTTATAGTAATTAATAAAGAGTGTCTCATTTGAGCCATTACAGCTCAAATCATTAAATAATGTTGAAAATTTCTGAAGGAAGAAATGAGATTTTTGGAATACTAATAGTTTCGATCCAGCAGCATTTTCGGAGAAAGTCTGATTTTTGAATGAAAATTAATTTTCAGTTGATCTCTAATTATGTGTTTACAGTTCCTTAAATAAGAAAATTTTTTCCTATAATGTAATTCAACTTTGAAATGTATATTCTTATAAATTTAATTAAAGTAGACTAATTATGTTAATATCTAATTTTGCAATCTTTTTTTTTTTTTTTCTACTGGTATAAATTTCTTTTCTCATGATTTTTGTCTCAAATTATCTGAGCTATTATTGTTATTTATTTGAATTTTTGGTGTTTCTGAAAATGATTATCGGTTGTCTTAATCTTTAAATTGGTGTTTACATTTGACATTTTTCAAAGGGCACTGCATACTGCTCTTTTTAGATATGGAGAAGGCACCCGACCCTTTTCCCAGTATCTGCTTTGCACTATTTTTTCCCTTCCCATGTGGACTTTAGAAACCAGAGTTACCACCATAGGCGTAGCGTGACCAGAAATTTTGGGGGGGCACGTAGGCCGTGAGAAGTGCACCCTTAGCGAATATCAAATTTTGTGCCCCCCCCCCCCCCCCCCCCAAAAAAAAAAAAATCCTTGTAATGGGTGTAATAAAATTGATAAAGTGCAGAAACATAAATAAATGCTATAATATTTATAATATGAATAAATTTTTCGCGTTTATTTTGGAACTTTAAAATGTTTCATTTTAATTTAGAAATTTAGAACAACTAAATAACATAAGAGAAAATTACACTTATTTGTTAGAGAGTTCATGATGTTTTGCGACAGGAAAAAAAATGATCAAGAAAGAAAAAAGAAATTCCCCGGAAAATGATCGGCGACCAAAAACTAAATAAATAACAAATAAAACCGTGGTTCGCAGCATAAATTTTGCGCCCGGGGCGACCGCTCCTTTAGCCCCTTCTTTGCATGGCCCTGAGGTGAGCACTAGAAGTCTGCACGGGCAGCAGTTTCCAGGCCGGCGTGAAAATTATAAGTTCCACCCGAGATCGGCCCGTTTATATTTTCACAGTTTACGGCCAAGCCCGGTTCGTAAAAAAATCAGTGAAAACAAGCCCGCCCCATAAAAAATCAATTAAATCAGGCCTCGTCCAGCCCGACTCAATTTCTCAAACATTCCAATTTTATTAACATGCAATTGCAGAGCTGCCACTTGCTACTAAAATGCTACTAAAAGTGACTATTTTCAGCATCCGGCGGCTATGGCGACTATTTTAGGCCGAAAGCTGTTAAAAAGCGACTATTTCAAGAAAGCAGTAGGTGACTTTTTTTCGGATTTCAGCAACTATTTTTACTGAAAATATTCGGTCTTTTTCTTCAAAGCGCCTGTAAAGTCATCTTCCCAAACGCGCTTTTCAACGGTTATTAGAGGAGGTTCGCGATATTTTCCGCGACGAATTCCAAAATTCGGGATTTCCCAACCCCCCAAACCATTGACGAAAATACCTATTTATTTCCGAGATCTTTTATAGTTGAAGGAGATTTTGAGATTTTTTCCGCGATCTTTTGCCAAATTTTGCAGATTTTTCTACTACAGATTGACGAAATTGATTTTTTTTCCTCCACCATTTGTCCAAATTCGCGATGCATATTTTCTGCGACCGATTGATGGTAGTTACTATTTGTTTCAGAGATCTTTTGACGAAATTTCGGATTCTTTTCCAGATCGTTTGTCAAAATTCGTGATTTTCTTTTCACGACCGATTTATAAAATTCGTGATTTTTTGCGCGATCATTTGTTTAAATTCCCTTTTTTTTAATACCAAATTTGCATTGTTTTGTCCGCGACCATTTGACGAAATTTGCGATTTTTTTCTTGTGATCGTTAAACGAAATTCGCAATTTTTTGCCCATTTTTTGTGACGAAATTTGCGATGATTTTTCCGTGACCGTATGACGAAAATCGCCATTTGTTTCCGCGACCTTAGGTAAAATTCAAGATATTTTTACAGTTGTTTGAGGAGATTCGCGATTTTTCTCCGCGACGAATTGCAAAATTTGCGATTTTTTCCCCCAATCGATTGACGAAAATAGTTATTTCTTTTCGCCATCCTTTGCTACGATTGTTGAAGGAGATTTCACAATTTTCCCTATGACCTCTTGCAAATTTCTCGATTTTTTTGGGGCGATCATCTCGCGGTACTCACAATCTTTTTTTCCGTGATCTTTTGCCAAATTTCGCGTTTTGTTTCCGGCGATCGTTTCACGGAACTCACGATTTTTTTCCCGCGATCCTTTGCCAAAATTCGCGAATCTTTCTGCGACAGATTGGCGAAATTTTATTTCCGCCATCACTTGTCGAAATTCACAATATATATTTTTTCCGTGATCGATTGATGATATTCGCTCTTTGTTTCAGATATTATTTGACGAAATTCTCGATTCTTTTTCACGATAGTTTGTCGAAATTTGTGATTTTCTTTTAAAAACTGACTTACGAGATTCTTGATTTTTTGTGCAATCATTTGATTAAATTCACGATTATTTACGCGATTATTTGACCAAATTCGTGTCTTTTCAAAGGTGATTCTCTTCTTAATTTTCCGAAAATTTAAGGCATCCGGTTCCGAAAATTTTAAAAATTCGGGCATATAAAATATCGCGACTTTCGGCAAATGGTCACCGAAAACATCAATTTCGACAATCGTTCACAGAAAAAAATCGCCAATTTCTTCAAAGGATTGCAGAGAAAAACGAATTTCACCAACGAATCGCGAATTTCTTCAAGGGATCGCGAAAAAACGTGAATTTCTTCGAGGGGTCGCAAAAAACGCAAACTTCGTCTAGGGATAGCGAAAAAACACAAATTTCCCTAAGGGATCGCAAATTTCATAAAAGGATCGCGAGAAAATGCTTATTTCGTCAAAGGATGGAGGAAAAAACGCATAATTGGCGCCGGGAGGCGATTTCCACCCCTTTCCCTCCTTCTGCTGTAACTTTTTAGAAAATTTGCTGTGAATTTCAGTTTTTTTCCCTTTTATTCAGAATCACACCTCCCGTCTTTTTGCCCGTGACCATTTGGCGAAATTTGCAATTTTTTTCTCTTCATCGTTTGACGAAATTCGTAATATTTTGTATATTCTTTTGACGAAATTTGCTAGGATTCATCCGTGACCGAATAACGAAAATCGTTATTTGTTTCCACAACCTTTGGTAAAATTCAAGGTATTTTTCCACGGGCCTTTAAGGAGATTTGCGATTTTTTTACCCGACGAATTACCAAAATTCGCATTTTTTTCCCGCCAATCGTTTCGTGGAATTCACGATTTTCTTTACATGATCATTTGCCACATTTCGTGATTTTTTCTACGACCGGTTGACGAAAATGATATTCGGTATTTGTTTCAGGGATTTTTGACGAAATTCGAGATTCTTTTAAACGATCTTTTCTTTTGGCTACTGAGTGAGGAAGTTCTTGATCTTTTGCTCGATTTTTTGCGCGAATATTGGACCAAATTCGGGGGTGTAATTTTTTTTCTGTTCGTGACAGCTTGGCAAAATTTTCGATTTTCTTTCCGTTATCTTTAGGCGAAATTTAAAAGTTTTTTTTGGAAAACTTCTTTTTTTTCTAAGGCCAAATGTTGATATCTGCGATTTTTTTTTTCGTTACCGAATGGCAAAATTCGCGACTGTTTGATGAATTGATTTTGTGAAATTCTCGAAGAAAAGAAAATCGTGGCTTTCACGAAATTAAAAAAAGTAAATCGTGTACGAATCATATGCCTATGCAAGAAATAAATTTAGAAGATTCCATCCAAACAAATATTTTTATTATGCAGAATTTTCCTTTTTTGAGTGGGGTTTGCGATATCCCACACGTTATTTCTAACCCTGTCCCTCAAATAAAACTTTCTTCCTTCTCTCCAAGAAACTCTTGAAATGAAAGGTGATGGAAAGTAGTACCGGGGATGATCTGCAAGAAATTTTTACTGCTATGTTTCCTGGTGTTGTACATAATTTTTATTGTGGAAGATCCAAGTTACTTCGTAACTGAAACATTAGGGCCTTATTTTCTGGATAACTTTCTCATTTGATGAAATCACTCTATTCTTTATTCAGCGACACCTCCTTTCTCTAAGACTGGATTTGGTTGGTTGCAAAAAACAATTGCCCCGAAAGTAATGCAAAAAATAATGCACCAAGAGTAATGCAAAAAATAATTGCACCAAAAGGAACAGAGCGGCATTTTACAATTTCCGCCTAGGATGGCAAAACGCCTAGAAATGGCAAAAAGAAGAGAAAAATCATTTTGGGGGATAAAGGAAGGGGCGCCTTTATTAGCCATGGCGCCCTATGAGAGATTTTTTACTGCACCACTGCAAATGCTATACTCTTTTTTTAGGTGCGTTCGTAATTATATAAATACGTAGCACCTATAGTCGTCGTTCAGTCCGTCCGTCCGTCTGTCCGTCCGTCCGTCTGTCCGCATGTAACAGAGCAAAAACTAACCAACCGAATGGTCTGAAATTTCAAATATATGATCGTTGCAAAATTTTGTCGAGCCATTTCAAATTTTATGAAAATCGGATGTATAGTTTAATTACAGGGACAGCCAAAAGTTTTTCTTTACATTACGGCCAATGGGAAAAATTATTGCAAGTGCATTTTAATGATATTACAGCCTTCCGAATGATCTGAAATTTTAACGATATAACTGTTGCAAAATTTTGTCGAGCCCTTTCAAATTTTAGGAAAATCGGATGTATAGTTTAATTACAGGGACAGTCAAAAGTTTTTCCTTACATTACGGCCAATGGGAAAAATTATTGCAAGTGCATTTTAATGATATTACAGCCTTCCGAATGGTCTGAAATTTTAAAGATATAATTGTTCCAAAATTTTGTTGAGCTATTTCAAATTTTAGGAAAATCGAATGTATAGTTTAATTACAGGGACAGTCAAAAGTGTTCCGTTACATTACGGGGAATGGGAAAAAAATATTGGAAGTGTATTTTAATGATGTATCAGACTATGCGCTTTATGAAGTGCAAAAAATTATACATTCAGTACAATATGGGGTGCAAAAAATAATTATAAAACTAGTTATAGTACGAACGCACCTCATTTGCCACGTTTGACGAGCAATTTCCAACTTGTTTTTCTTTTAATAGGTTTTACTAAAACATTTTACTTTGTGCACTTTTTCCAGGGCCGTAGCTAGCTATATTTTCACCCCGGGAAAACATCGATTTTGGCGCCCCCCCCCCCCCCTTCCTCTGTAAAGTAAATTTACAAAGAGAAATTTACGAAAGTTTCTAGTAGCGGACTTATTTTAAAATTTAAAATGTGTAACAATAAAATATGTAATATTGAAATATATAACCAGCTTTGTCAAATATTTATTCATTAAAACCTGGGGAAAAAATCGAAAGGAAGCGGAAATAATTCCGCTTTATACATGTTTCCGTCTTAGGAGGTATAACTGTTGGTATTCTTTCTGTTGGAACCATGTAGTTTTTTCATTTAAAACACGATTCCATTATAGACGGATTTCATTTTTCGAGATTTTACTGTTGTTGTAGCATTACAAATTATTACAATTGGGGCACTTTAATGTCATAGTGATATGAGTCACATTGTTTTAGGAGCTGAAAAAACCAGGATTTACTGTAGGTATAAAAATGAATTTCAGTATTGTAAAAATCTTCCTGTACTATCTACATCAGTTTTGCGGAATTATCACTTATACCACTCTTCTTATTTATAGATTGATATGTCTAGATACTTTCCTGAACTTAATGCTAATTTTCAAATTTATGTCTGACTCAAAACAATAACAACAAAATTATTAAGTTTTTACTTTATATTTTGTGAATTTTCGACCGCTTGGTTTTTATTGTCCCAGTCAGCCACCTGACCTCGCCTCCTCTAAGGCCAGATATAGTGATATACATGTAAAAAAGTAATTATAAGAAAAAGAATGGGGTTATTCATTTGCAGTCTTGTATATTGTACGCGAATCTTTTTATCTATTTGACATTTTTAATGCACTGTACTAAGCTTTTCTTTTTGACTTTTCGGCTAGAAAATATTTTTTACACAAATTTCACACGCACATATGTATATATTGTATAAAACGGCTAACCAAATTTTCATATGACGCCCCCTGCGCGAGGCGCCCAGACCACATGCGCTCTCTGCACCCCCCCCCCCCATAGTTTCAAACCCTGACTCCTTCCCCACCCTTTCTTTTTATTGTACCGGACAATCATTTGACGTCGCCCATAGCAAGACGGGAAAAAAGCAAGCTCCAAAAAGAATAGAACAGCCTTCATGGAATCTTTTCAACAGAAAAGTCACAATCAAGCAAAATCTTCATTTGGTGCCCTTTTCGCCTTTCGTTCTGACGTCCGGGGAACATAACTCTGCCCCCCCCCCCCCAGGAAATCGATTCGAGCCCCCGTGGCACGGTTCAAATCACACAATAAGAAAGCCATTCATCATTTTCCCCGACCTCGCATGGGGAGAAAAACTAATCCTTTCTTTGAAATGATGGATTTCCTTAGCGGTGATCCGTATAAGCATCCATTTTGTTGCCTGGATGGAGTGGAAGTGGGTGTTTTAATTTATGTATCAGGTACACTTATGCGCACATGTGCAATAAATATGCGCCAATTCAACTGTTAGTACTACGTAGGCTTATCCAATAAAAGGGACTTATTCTGTAATCTTTCTGAGAATTTTTTTTTTCTTACATACTTTTTTCTTTGTAAATAACTATATATGCCCCTTTTATGTACTGAATTATGAATTCATGAAAATTTTATCTTCTAAAGCATTTTTCGCAAATTGTTTAAACTACATTAGAAGATTTACATAATCATTTAATACATTTTATAAGAATTTTAGAAATATTGAAGGATTTAGAAGGATTCATTAAATTTGAATGTAAGGGATTTTGTGCAATATTGATAACTTCTCTCAAATCTTTTATTTTAAATATTTTTCTTAGGTTCATGTAAATGGTCACCACGTTTTCGGATAACGTCATTACTTTCACTAACTAATATGGATGTTTTACAATTTTGAAAATTGCATAAAAAATATTTAGACAATTTCCTGTTGCATTTTAACTTACATAAATGGTCTTCATATACAAAGTATTTTGCACCATTCTTTCCCTCAAATATTCGTCGTTGCTCCATAATTTTTAACTGATTGCTTGAGGTAAACAAAATCGCAACGCTCGTATGAGTAAAATATGAGAATGGGTTTTCTTTTCTTTCTTTCTTTTTTTTTTCGGAATCGGCACAAAAATACACTAACCCACAGCAAAGGATTGAAAGAATTTAAACGACACCGACTTTTAGTTCCGATTCTTTAAACAACACCGACTTCATTGGTGTCAGATCTTTAATCATACAATAGTCAATTATTTGTTACTATTTAAGCTTTTAAAAGCATAAAGGCTGTTTGCTCTTTTCCAATATGCATTTCAGTTGAAAGTGGAATAATCTGGAAGAACTTTTAAGAGGCTACTTCAGTCAAGTGAAAAAACCCGTTCGCTAATGCTAATCCTATGGAAGAATTTATAAAGATATCTCGGTTGCATTTTAATATTTTTAAATGATTTTTTTTTTTTTTTTTTGCATTGGTTAGCTGAGGTCGATCTCTACATCTGCCGTTTTTTACTTTTCGATTCCGTTTTTTCGATTTCGATTACAGATTTTTTTTATGAGGATGCTTTCAGTTTCGAAACCAGTTCCGCAAATGAAAGTGTCTTCATCAAAAATACCTGTACACAAAATCGAAAAAGTAAAAAACGGCCTTTGTACAGATCGATCTCAGCTAGCCAATGCAAAAAAAATCATTTAAAAATATTAAAATGCAACCGAGATATCTTTATAAATTTCTTCCATAGGATTAGCATTAGTGAACGGGTCTTTTCACTTGACTGAAGTAGCCTCTTAAGCAAATGTCAACTTCATGTCATCAGAGTCAGATAATATAGACGAACACGCGAACGCCGTTCGCAGAAAATTTTCAAAGTTTGCAGACAGTTCTGATGGGGTTTTCTTTTACAAATTTTTCATAAAAAAAAAAAATATTAAGACCCCAGGCGGAGAGTCTGTGCGAGGCCCGTCGCAGACTTGTGAGAAGGTCTGCAGATAGAAAAAAAAAAAACTATCTAGAAATTATTTGCCATGCACCATGGAAGAAGCACCGTGGCATATATATTTTTAAAACTTAAAATATTGGAAGTGCGGTGCTTATGCCGGAACAACAGGTACAATGTTTTTTTTTTTTTTTTTTTTTTTTGTGCCAGGGCCGGTAGCAGAAACAGTGCAGCACCGAAGCAGGTGCTGCAGATTATTTTAAGCTTTGCAGATTAATTTAACAGATTAAAAATAAATTTTGTGTTGAAAAGTAAATGTTAAATGTTGATCTCTTTTAAATAAAGTTTATTTGGTTGGAAATTTTAGCGAATGTTTATGTGCTTGTTTAGCATTTCTCTGCGATTTGCAGTGACTTTTTTACATTCGAAAGGGGAATTCGGTTTTAATATCTTAGTAAACATTATCCTCTTTTCAATAAAGTCTAATTCGGAAAACTGGATGGGGGGGGGGGGGGGATTGAGAGCATGTAACGTAATGTGAGGGATTGGAAAGAGGACTTTTTCACTTTTGCTGTTAGCGGCGATATAGGACTTAGGAGGGGCGTGGCATTTTTCTGCAGAAAATTTTTAAGAAATTATTTGAGTTTGCAGACAGTTTTACATTTTATCTAAGTCTGCATGTCATTCATCGGATTGTTTAGACAACCTCTCAATGTGGCAAATATTGTTGTCGTTAGTTTATTGACACGCGATTAATAAATAGCGACTTATATGGTCGCAAAGGGCTTCAAATGCTTTTCTTGGAGAATATAGCAAAAAAAAAAAAAAAAAAATTACTTCCGGCTGTAAATTCTTAAATCTATAACCTAAATACCTCAAGAGAAAAAAAAAAAAAAAAAGAGGCTAATTAAAAAAGCAATACATTACTTTAAAATATACTTCAAAACAGTAATGGGGCATCAATTGCCAAATATAATAATGAAGTGTTATTAAAGATGAAGTGTCGAAGTTAATTTTCTCTATATAATGAAATATTTTTTAAATAAAAAAAAAATCATTCAGTTGATTTTTGATTCAGTTATCTGTACATAAATTTACACACCTACAAATCTGTATAAATCATATATTCTTCTACATTAACAACATTCATTTGCCACGTATTTTTTAGTCACCGTCTTTAAAAAAACTAAAAATATGCGATTTTTTTTTTTTTTTTTTTTTTTTTTTGCAATGCAGGTGCAATCTTCTGTTAAGCATGCGATAATAAAACATATTGATTAAGCACGTTTTAGTCGAATATAGTTTAATTGAATATTCTGTATCATATAAATATAACATAAACTATAACGCTAAAGTTTTATTATTTTCATAATAATACAGTGCTTAGCATTATATGCTAAATAATTATTATGAAAATAATTAAGAGCACACGCGAAAACTGATAAAAGTAAAAACGAAGCATTTTTTTCAAACTTTTTAGAACTTAAAATTTTGAAAAGAAAAAACTCATAGATCAAATCAACAATTCAGTGTGTAAACCAAACATTTTAACTAGAGATCGACCGAAAATTCGGTTTCGTTCTCGTTTTTGGCTCAAAATCGGAGTTTCGTTTTCGGCGAAAATGTTGCCACAAATTCGGCCTCACCAATACTCGTCTGAAATTATTTTTATTCCAAATATCTCGTTTCTTCCTTTGGAAATTTTCAATATAACTCATTGATTTAAGCTGTATCGACTCAAATGAAACACTCTTTATTTATTGCTGTGTATTTCACTATTTATAATTATCAGTCATGACTGACTCAACATGTGAAATAAATTATAAAGCAAGTAATACATGCATGACTAAACTTTGAAGACGCTTTTCACAAGCTCATTAAAAATTGCAGACTTAACAGTAATAGATTTGAAACCGCAGAAGTGTTTCGAATACCCGTTGAATATAGTATAACGGAATAATATTAGAATATATTACAGTATAACAGATTATCATTTACAAAAATCTTTATAAAAGGTAAATCGAGGTATGTATACCTAAAACATTTTTTTATTAGATGAAATTCATATAATTAGACACTGATTTAATTATATTTTATTTTATATGAAAATAAAAGTTTTGGCCAGAGACACAGAGAGCCAACTAGGGCCACACGTATAATAATTACACGTATAATACACTTAAAAGTTAACACTTTCAAAACAATAAATAAAATTCTAAAAGTCTAAAACTTACAAGTTTCAGCCACCCTGTGGCCATCATCAAGGGTCTTACTTCAGTTAAAAAGAGAAAAATACTTATTAGTTTGTAAAATTCAAAAGTTTACTTTTGAAACTTGTTTTACTTGTGAAACTTGTAGGTTTTAGACTTTTAGAATTGTACGAGTATTTAATGTTTTGAAAGTGTTAACTTTTAAGTGTATTATACGTCTTTTAGTAAATCTTTTTAATTATATTTGTGCTGTTAATTTCAAAACATAATAATCCTTCAATTTATTTAATTACACATATAATTAATCAATAATTATGTATGTATTAATTACTTAAAAAAAATTGAACATTTTCGTTTTAGGCTGAAAATAGTAAGATTACCAAATACTAAGATTCGGTTTCAGTTTCTCTTTCGGTCTTAAACACTCGTTTCGGTCAATCCTTAATTTCAACTAATATGTGTAAAATTCAAACTGGATACTTGCTGAGACAGTCATAAATACGTTTTTATTATTAACAGCACAAAACTGGCAAGCGCGTTTTTATATAAAAAAAATTACGAAATCTAACAGCGTTTTTCCTTTTCTTATAAAGGCAAACAATGTGGCAGAAAAGGGTGTCAAAGTTGGCGATTTGAAAGGAATTTACGAACAAAAGTTGTTATGAGAGAGTAAACACCTGTAACTCGATTAAGTATATTTTTTGAAAAATGAAAAATAAAATTCGATTCCAAATCACTTGCATTCCTGCCCAGTTTCACGTTTTTATGTTAAAACAAAGTCTGTGAATGTGCCGAAAAACCATTAGTTTTAAAACACCTTGATTCTTAAAAGTAAAAGCAAAATATAGATATTGCTTGCCTGCGCATTTTAAAACGTCCTTTATGGCAGACTAGAGTTCTGCCCGGGCTTGGCCCGAGGCCCGCACCCGGCCCGGCGGAATGAAGGCGAATTTTCAAACGGGCCGGGCCGGCAGATTAGGACAATTTTTTTAATGGGCCGGACCGGGCCGGGCCGACAGACAAAATAAACGGGTCGGGTCAGGCCGGCAAAAAAATTGAACGGGCCTGCAGGGTCTGGCCGGTTCGATAAAAGAATTAATAGGGCCTATCGGCCCGATATAAGAATTCAAGTGATACAGATAAAATACGACCCATTTACAATGAATATGATTTTCTCGAGAAGTATAAATGTGCATCACGAGCCGATGCGAGTTTAGCAACATCAATACAGAAATGTAACATGTCCATCGTAGAGATCGGCATCGTACAGTTACTAGATGTCTGACTCAGGGTTTAATTTTTCTCAGCAGACTCGTGCCGGGACCAAACTGGTCTTAGTCGATCTCAGGATGTGTAGGATAGGTATTATGTTTTGTAAGATTATTAATAGTGATAATGAACTTCTGTGAAGGGTGTTCTTAAATCCAAAAGGGCAACTTTCTGACATAAGTTTTAATTTATTTTTGCTCGAAAATGCATGAAAAAAGCTGGTGTTGTTGTTCAGAAAATATGTAATTGAACTGTTTTTTTTTCCACTAGGGGGCTCGGCCCCCTACGAGCTACGCTCGCCAACCCCCGTCCAGACACCGCAGACTCTAAATGCATGCTAATGTGATCGGCTTTAAAAAGATTTCGAAAGATTAAATTATAATTTAAAAAACAGTGGCGATTTCCCTATAAACGGATTTCTATTCATTTCTCTTTGATTGGGGAAATTTTAACGCCAAATCCGCTGCGGTACTACTTGATTATCCCGTCGACTAATTTCGACAAATTATATAAATCGCCAAACCACTCGCCAAATTATACAAATTGACATAATTTTTATTTTAAATAACGAAAGAACAAATACGTTAGTACAACATTAATAAAAATACAAATAAAACGTCGAAATAAAAATAACTTGATGACGTAGACACGTGTAACAACATTTCAAAATAAGCTAATATAAAAGGAATTAAGTAAACAGAATCTTTGTCTCCCGGTATTTTTTAACAAAGCGAAAAGAAAGTTCTTTTAAATGAGACAGTTTAAATTAATCGTTTTTAATCTGACGTAATTTTGACCAAACTATTCTTTCTCTTTTTAATATTCACGTGAAAGTACTTGTGTTAGAAATAAAATATTATTTGCGCTTTCCTAAGAAAAATAGTTGAAAAGTATCCTCTCAAAATATCAAATAAATGTCTAGCGCAATTTGTAAATTTAAACCGTTTTGCAATATATTTTTGTGTTCATTTTATGTAATAACTGTAATGTGACGTAAATATGACGTAATTTCTCCTATTTAAGACTTCTAACGCATGTTAATAAATTTATTATTTTACAAATTCCTTTCTCTCTCAAAATTCACGTATAATTATAGTTTTTATGACGCAATTTTTAATAAGTTCCTGCTTTTTGAACATAATTATTTAATTCTAATTTCAAATGTTTTTTTCTGTTTATAATAGTCACGTGTAAATAATTTTTTAATTTATTACACGTATAAATATATATATATATATATATATTTTTTAAGCAAACATTATTGTTTCCGCTGTTTATACAGTTGGCAACAGTTTAAATTAATATCACTTTCTAAAATCTGTAAAAAATATCTCTCGAAATGCTGAAAATTTGAATTTAAAATAGATATAAAACATTGAAAAATGAGTCAAATTAAAAAAATAAATCAATTCTGCACACCGGGAAATTATAACCTATAAAATGAACTAAAAATTATTAAATTCCGATGTATAGTTTTTGCTACTATAAAACTTTTTTAGTGGAACGATTTTGTCCAACTTTAGCATTAAATATCTCTTAAAATAATTCTTCGATTTGAAAACTGTCTGCATCAGCGTGTTTATCAAACATTTCTGTATAACACTACCGATTTTTATATTTTTGTATGCATTATGTTTCTTAATATTAACGAAAAAAGACCTCCGGTCACAAAAAATTCAAAACCGGCGGCGGCGGCGGTGACAGCGGTAGTTACTTTTTTTTAGAATAGAGAGATTTTTTTGCAAACGCAGTTGATCTTTGATAAAAGAGTATCAAAGTGGGCGTTTTGAGCCGAATTTCCGCGCGAAGGGAGAAGGAGCACTCAACAGCGGACGAAAAACGTGTTTGTCACGTGATCGAATTCGCTTATAACTCAATAGGTAATTGATTGATCAAAAAATGGCGAAAACAATTCAATTCCAAATCGCTTCCATGGCCAGGCTTTCCAATTTTATATCTTTCCGTAAAAAAATGAAATTGTAAATATGTCAAAACGTTTTGCGCTTGTTGAGCAGAGGAGTTAAGAACAGCCTTAACAGTATATTTGTAAATATACCTTAAGGTGGTTCTCATATTCACCGCTCAACAATGCGAAACTTTTAGACACATTTTCTGACCCATTTTTAACTATAAAGGTATAAAATTGACAAGCCTGACTATTGAAGGCATTTGGAAACGAATAGCTTTCTCCATACTTGATAAATCACTTATAGAGATAACAGAGATTCTTGTCACATGACTGCCACGTTTTTCTCTTTCCCTGTGCTATCGCTTGCGGAAATTCGATTCAAAACGCTAACTTTGGCAGTATTTTCAGAAAGATATATTGCTTTAATTTAAGAAAAAAACGACATTTACATAGTTTCCGAATAAGAATACATGCCAATCTTACTCGTTTCCAAAAAGAAATGAATTCATAAATGTGTCGAAATGTAGCTCCTTTGGATTTGAGAAAAGCCTTAAAAATGAGAGAAATATTTTTCACAAATCTACTTTTTATTATACAGCTTCAAAAATTATCATGTTTTTAATCCTTTATTCTGAACTACATTAATCTTTTAATGAATGCTTATTTGAATTTTGAAATGTCAGTAGAGACGATGACTAAAACACTGTAAGTAATCGTTAATGTTTACTGTTATGTATTTTATGTTTTGCGAACACATAGTAATCTAAAATATACTGTAAAATGTTCCCATAAATATGTATGTAGTATTCATTAAAAAAATCTTAATTGTATGTTGAGAAAAAACGGACATTTTTGTAGAGAAAAAACGGACAATTTTGTAGAAACTGAGTCGGGCCAATCTTCCAATTTTTATACCGGGCCGGGTCAAGATAGCTTTCGTTCGGGCCGGGCCTGGAAATTCCGGCCCGTGCAGAGCTCTAAAAACCGACAGGAGTAAAATGTAAAATATATATATATATATATCTTTTTCAATTGTTATTATTTGAACATGTGTGTATCTATCGGTTCGGTCCCTTCCTAATAAATAACTAAATAATTGTCAAATGTTAACTGTAATTCCTTCCAGCCAATTCTAATAAGCTCCTTGGAAAGCTAAGAAGGAATTCTTAAAAATCAATGATGGTTTTAGAAAAATAAAAGTTGCCTTAGATTTAAAAAATATATATATATATATATTTTTAGAATAAAAGAAAAATGTCTTTATTTATTTTAATTCACCGAGAAAAATACAAAATTTAAAGTTTTATTAACTTAACAAGTTTTAAGAAAGTTTTTCTCTTAAATAATAATTCAAAGTATTTTTTTTATTATTATTATTATTTTTTATGCATTAGAGGCCGTTACGAGCTAAGCCCTCAAAACCCTGTCCTAACCTCGCCGGATTGTTAAACATGGTAATTTGAGTTGTTTCAGAAAATAAAATTTGATTATAGTAGATTGAAGGGTATTCCACAAATGAAAATGTAGTCATATTTAAAGGAATATTGTAACACATGGAATTGGCAGGTGTTTTCATGCAGATACTATGCGATCGAGTGTTTTCCATTTTTTAATAAAAGCAAAAGATCATTCATCAGATACTGTAAAAGGAAAATCTGTCGTCACGTGGAAAAAATCGCTTATAAATATATAACTCATTGATCAACGATTGGTAAACACTATTAAATGCCAAATCGCTTCAGTAGTCATGCCTGCAAACGTCATGCTTTTGCATTTAAAAATGTGTCCGTAAATATTTAAAAGCTCCGTGTTGTCGGAGGAACATATTTCTTTGATAAAGCCCTTAAAAGGTGACATAATCTTAGATTTTAGATTAGTTCGGATGATGAAACTGACACCATTTTCAAAAGAAAGGATCATTTTCATATATGGAACAAGTTAGTGTGATTGCGTCAGTATAATGTCATATTCAATAAACTTTAGCTTGCATTTAAAGTTCCTAAAATTTATTAGTTTATTTCTAAATTTCTTTTCTTGTATCCCTTGAAATCAAAATTAACCAACCCTAAAATCTGAAACATTTAAAAATAATTGATGGAAATGATGCACTAATCTTAAACGCATAGACAATTCTGTTGGTGAAAATGACATAAATTCCCAAAAGAAAAAATGCCTTTTCATCCAAAAAAAATGTACATCAGCACAGATTGTTTAGAACAATATTTTAATTAAAATCGTATTATATAATTTTTATATTCCCTTATAATTGAATTTTCTGTAAAAACATTGTGGCAGAATTTTAATGAAACGAAATAAAAGGCTAATATATATGTTTAAAAAAGGGTGAAACATTACAGACACAATTTATTTACTTCAAGAACTTTTTAAATTATTGTATTCCATTATAATGTAGTCTTTTTAAAGAAATGTAGTATTTGATAAAAGTTCTCAACAAAAAAGAGAAAAAAAAACCCTTTTTTAAAAATTCTATACTTCACCAGGCTACAAAATGGATGCCCCTATATCCCTGCAGATTAATCGAATGCGTTAATCCAAAGAGGAAAGCTCCCCGTTCCTTCACTTGACAGCCCGACACCACCCATCTTGACCTTTGAGGGGGACTAGCGGGCTGTGTGGGTTTCCACGCAGGAAATCGGTTATCGGTGAGGGACAGTGTTACACAGAAGAGAGGAGTAAAGACTGACCTACTGGCCTTGGAAAATGTTAGTGATTATCCTATTTGCAGTCTTCTATTATAGATGAATCTTTTTATATATTTGTAAATTTTAATGCATTTGATTCAGTTTTCCTTTTGGATTTTCCGGCTGCGAGACATTTTTATGCAAATTCGATATATATACATATACATATTTGTATGTAAAGACAAAAAAAAATCTTCATTTGGCGCCCCCTACGCTTTCTGTTCTGGCGCCCGGGGTACAGAAGATTGGGGGGGCACGTGCCCCCCCCGTGCCCCCCCGACGCTACGCCTATGGTTACCACTTTCTATTTGAAAACTGCCCCTGTCCAGAATAGCATGCATTTCCTAAATTCATCAGGATTTCTCTCTTTAAGGCTATGCTTTCATTACAACACAAATTTAAATTAATAGAAGATGTTAACATTTTGGTCCTGCCGTTTTCCTATTGTATTTAATGCTAAATTATCCTTTTATAGCGAATTTTCGCAATGTTAAAGGGCCGCTGCACTGAAACTCCCAGAACTCGAAATCCCATGTTAACCTATGGGAAAACTTTCAAGCGCGATGACTCATTACCTAATATAATTATTAAAATACCGTTTACACCATCAGAAAGTAGACGTCAGATGCAGATGATGTGCGTTTTTAAAAATTGTCTACGTAAATTTTAAGTATCTTTAAGAAGATGATAAAATTTAATCAAATGGAAATTGCAAAGTTTATAGGAATTTTTTACGTATTTAAAATTTACGGAGATAATTTTTTAAAACACACATCATCAGCATCTGACGTCTACTTACAGTATGTGAAAACGGTATTATAATAATTATATTAGATAATGAGTAATCACGCTTGAAAGTTTTCCCATAGGCTAACATGGGATTTCTCGATCGGGGAGTTTCAGTGCAGAGGAGCCTTAAGAAACAGCTATAGCAAAATTTTCTCCAGTTGACCACTGAATTTTTTTTTTCTAACTTTTCTACAGTTGTGAAAATAAGACTTTGACTCTAATTTAATAAAAAAAAATGCATGCCAGCCAGTGAAACATGGTGCAAATCAGTGATAAGTCTGATTATTAAAGGGTAGAAACAACTGCATTCTTTCCGTTTAACGATACAGTTTGCAGGTGTGATCCAGTCCACTCATCAGTCAATTCCCTCATAATGTGAATATCCTTTATTTGTTTGCCTATATATTATTATTTTGATTCTGTTTTATAAGTAAAAATGTTCACAGATAATTTTAAAATGAGTATAATTTACGTATAATTTTTTTTAAAGTTTAGCCAATTGATATTTTTAATGTTCCTTATTTAAAACCAGATACAGAAGATATTTTCGGGATCCTGTCCTTTCACTTTTTTTTTTTTTAATGAACAGGGAGGCTGTGCATGTAATCTCTGTGGATATATCTTAATACATTGGTTATAATTATGTCCCAGACACTGAAAAAAATCTTGATAGCTTTATAAATGACATTTATTCATTTAGAGGTCTACACAGGCCAGATTTCTAGACCCAGCCCGGCCCAAGCGAAAGCTTCCCCGGTATGATGTAAAAATTAAAAGTTCAGTCCGGTCCTGGCCCATGCAAAAAAAAAAATTAAATTAAATCAGACGCGGCTCAATTTCTACAAAAAATTCCAGTTTTTCTTAACATACAATCAGGGTTGGGTTTTTGACATGACAAGTAGTGATTGACCGAAGCAGCAATTTTGCCGAATACCGAATACCGAAGCTTCGGTATTCGGCAACCGAATACTTCAAAAGTTTTAATACGCATTTTTGCATATATTAGCTTTTTTAATAAGCTTTAATTGAAATTAAATTCTCAATAATTTAATTCAGTTAGTTTTATTCTAAAATCTAATTACACAAAAAAATTTAACTTCTTTCCACTCACAAATTCATTAACCCATAACTTCTTTTTTATTTTATCACTAGTCAATACCCCAAAATAACCTATGAAAATATTAAACTGTACAGGGTATTATTAAGGAGAAGGATTGTCAGAAAAACAAAAGTTCATTCAAATAATAAGAAACAATGTTGTCATTAAGCTGATTTACTGATTGTATAAGTTTAATTTAAAAATATTGAATAGGAATCTTCTCAAAATACAAAAGGTATTATATCAATTTGTACATTTAACTATTTTCTGTGAAATTATTGATAGAATATTTATATTTTGATTAATATTTTAACATTGCGGTGGTGAAGATAAGAAATTTGAGCGTTTTTGATATAATGGTTATAAAAGCTATAGGATAGGCATAGGGGTATACTTATTTGATGTGTGTATTTTCTTTAATATACACCTTAGATATACAGATATGAACTCTGATATACTTATTTGATGTGTATATTAAAGAAAATACACATTAAATAAATTTAAATTAAAAAAAAACTAATGTAGAAGTTTAATAAAATTAAATGATAAGGGAAAGATGCGCATCTTTCTTACTTTTTTTGTTGTAGCCAGTTGTTTTGATTTCGCACCTATGTAGACTATTTTAGGAAGGAAAAAGGTTTTTTTTAATAAAAAATGGCCTTTGACTTGTTTTTTGTAGTGCAGATGAACTCTGAACTCATGCACATAATATTGAAACTCATTGTTTAGCTTATTCTACTGCTAAGTAAAAGAGAATTCTTCTACTTCTAAGAAAATACTTATCTGCAATTATTCGGCCGAATACTTAAAAGTATTCGGCCGAAGCCGAATATTCGGTTTACATGCCGAACCACCGAATCAACTATTCAGTATTCGGTCAATCCCTAATGACAAGCATCAAAAACTGGTTTAAACTGTCAAAAACCGCCAAATACATGTAACACACTAAAACATTTTAACAACAATAGGTAAACATTAAATAAGTCAAGGATTTATGCGATCTTTTATTTAAATTTATTGTAATTTAATAATAAAAAAAAATTATTAATTGCAATAAAATATTTTTATTTTTTGGAATTTTCAATCAGAAGAAAATCATTTTGTACAATTAAATAATCTGGATCAATTTTACCACGCAGCATGCTGCAGCACACAACGTGTTTAGCACATTTATTTACACCCAGATGATTTCTGAGTTTAGAGTGTATGAAGCATTAGAAAATAGCCTGTCTCTTAATTGATGCTGAGCTAGTAGGACTTGATAGCAAAAGCATTGCTAGATGAGCAAGTTTTGCAGCAGGCTCAAAAAGCTATTGCATTTAATGATACCTTTCCACCAAGAAATGGGGTCCCTCCTATAGCACTGAAATAAGAAGACGGGAAAGGGGATTCTTTAGCTTCATACACAATAATATGGGTAAGCATCCATGAATTCTCTCTGTAGCCAGGGACGTATTTAAGCAGAATTCATTAGGGGGGCGTATATGACGATTTTGCCGACTAACTTAAATATACAGGGTGTCCCTAAACCCATGGTACATACGCTAGGGGGTGATAGAACACATAAGACGAGTAATAGTAAATAGGAAACCAATGGTCCCAAACGTATTCCGAAGGAGATAGGCGCCTTTAAAGTTTAGGGTCCAAAATTTCAAATGATTATAAAAAACGGAAAAATTGGTCGATTCGTTTGCGGTTTTCGCTAAAACTATTCTTTATGTCAGTATTTTCTTGAAAATAAATTTTAAAGATACAGTTAAAAAAATGCGGATAGAGGGCGCTTTAGACTTTGGAGTAACCAACAACTATTTTTTACCGTTATTTTTTGTATCTCATTACATGCTTTCAAAAGCTTAGACCTAAACTTAAATTTTGAGCTCAAAATCTGATTTGTTGGGAGTGGTTAAGTAGCGCAAACT
The DNA here is from genome assembly GCA_963932465.1 of Maratus speciosus. NCBI lineage: Eukaryota > Metazoa > Arthropoda > Arachnida > Araneae > Salticidae > Maratus > Maratus speciosus. The sequence continues at coordinate 369,626,149 of OZ010787.1, read as the reverse complement.
GAACTGTGTTCAGGAGTTAAAATTTCAAATGATTATAAAAGACGGAAACATTGGTCGATTCGTTTGCGGTTTTCACTAAAACTATTCTTTATGTTAGTATTTTCTTGAAAATAAATTTTAAAGATACCGTTAAAAATGCCAATAGAGAGCGCTTTAGACTTTCGAGTAACCAACAACTATTTTTTACCGTTATTTTTTGTATCTCATTACATGCTTTCAAAAGCTTAGACTTAAATTTTGAGCTCAAAATCTGAATCGTTGGGAGTGGTTAAGTAGCGCAAACAACTGTGTTCATATGTTGAAATTTGAACCCCCCTCCTGAACACAGTTCAGTTTGTGCTACTTAACCACTCCCAACGATTCAGATTTTGAGCTCCAAATTTTTAGTCTAAGCTTTTGAAAGCATGTAATGAGATACAAAAAATAACGGTAAAAAAATAGTTGTTCGTTACTCCAAAGTCTAAAGCGCCCTCTATCGGTATCTTTTTAACTTTGTCTTTAAAATTTATTTTCAAGACAATACTGACATAAAGAATAGTTTTAGTGAAAACCGCAAACGAATCCACCAATTTTTCCGTTTTTTATAATAATTTGAAAATTGAACTCCTGAACACAGTTCAGTTTGTGCTATTTAACCACTCCCAACGATTCAGATTTTGAGCTCAAAATTTAAGTTTAGGTCTAAGCTTTTGAAAGCATGTAATGAGATACAAAAAATAACGGTAAAAAATAGTTGTTGGTTACTCCAAAGTCTAAAGCGCCCTCTATCGGCATTTTTTGAACGGTATCTTTAAAATTTATTTTCAAGAAAATACTGACATAAAGAATAGTTTTAGCGAAAACCGCAAACGAATCGAACAATTTTTCCGTTTTTTATAATCTGTTGAAATTTTGGACCCTAAACTTTAAAGTCGCCTATCTCCTTCGGAATACGTTTGGGACCCTTGGTTTACTATTTACTATTACTCGTCTGGATGTGTTCTATCACCCTCTAGCGTATGTACCATGAGTTTAGGAACACCCTGTATATACATATATCTTTAAAAGTACATTTCTGTATCTGTATATATTTATCTACCCGGAGTCCTAAAATAGACTGACTGATTTTAACCCTTAAATGCTGGATTTTTCAAAAATCATTGTAATAATGTTTTTCGGCTTTCATTTTTTAAATAAATCATGGGAAAAATACTTTAAAAAAGCATATTTTGTTTTAAGTATGGTTTACGGCTAAAAAACAGTTTGTTACTAATCGGCAATACTGGTGTTTAATTGAAAAAATAACTTTCCTTGATAAAAGTCTATAATATTAAACACACAAGAATGTTAGGAACTATAATAAGAAATAAATTTTACTTGCTCACTGCAGAACAAAAATTTCGCAAGCCTCCAAACAAAACAAAAAGAACGTGTAGCAACAGTTGAAAAAATAAATCTATCTTTATTCTTAAACAGCACAAGTGTTGCCATGTACATGTTGAAATAATAATATTTTCAGAATGTATTTTACTGGCAATATTAGGCATTATAGCTTTAATATTATTCTAATAGTATTTTAGAAGCCTAAATTGGGTATGTTGCTGAAAAACAACACCAGGCATTTAAGGATTAAAATTCATTAACTTGTAAATGGTGACAGCTATAAAATTAAATTCTTGCAGGAGTGTTATGTAAGATCTCAGGAATTTTTTTACTGCGATAGTCGATTTTAGTTCAGATGGCGCTGCTTGAAATAGGCGCTAAATCGGCGCTTGATTTTTGGCCTCTCTCTTTTCTCAATAATGATGCGAAAGAAGGAGATTAAATATATGCATTGGGCTCCTAAAAACAAAATTGCATTGGCGACTGAAAATCAGTCCATACATTTAATCTCCTTCTTTCGCATAAATACTGAGAGAGAAGAGAAACAAAAGATCAGGCCCCGATTTAGCACCTATTGCTAGCAGTGTCATGTATCGCTGCTATTAAATCGAGAATAGCTGTAAAAAAACTCCTGACATCTTACATAACCCTCCTGCAAGAATTTTTTTAAATAGCTGCCACCATTTGCAAGTTATTGAATTTTAAAATCAGTCAATCCATTTTAGGACACCCGGTATATTCTATATAAAATTGAAGATTATTAACCCATCGAGATCAATTTTCTCACTTTAGAGCGTCGAATACTTTACATTTTAGAATATTGAGGAGAATATAAGGTAGATTTAAAGATGGATACACCACCCCTTCACTTACGTTACATTGTTGTAAATGTTCCATTAAAGCATTTTGATATTTTTTGCTGAATGTGCAGATGGAAATATGCAATTCGGATTAATTAAACAAGTTTTTAGTAAGATGCTGCTTAGAACTTATACAAAATCGGCTTATTTATATTTACATTAAAAAGGATGAAATCAAAATTTATTTTAATTACATTTTTTGTTCATTCATTGCATAACATGCATTTTAACCCACCATTTTTTTAGACGAGCCCATCTATTCACAACAGCGACCAAATCTAGGTATGTCGAAATATCCTTCTCAAATGTAAGCATCATGAGTGTATTCAAACGTGGATAAGTCATTGTTGTTCTTATATATTTTTTCACAATTTTTAATTTACAATGTTCTTTAATTCGAGGCAACTGTGACTGGAGAAGTTAGAGCCTGATGACTGACATGGTTCGCAAGAGGCAGAATTATCTCAAAGGTTCTGTTTTTATGTAAATATCGTCCATTCTTCCAGCCTCTGCGCAGAAGTTTGACAAAATTTTCAGCTCTGTGTGTAATGCTTCCATATCAGGAATTGCCAATGTTTCACAAAAGACATTTATTTGCCGCTTTCTTAACCAGATTTAGTGTTTATTTCTTTCTTGTAACGGGAGGATACATTATTTTATGATGCAAGAATTAAGACTTTCAGCTATCACCACTGTAAGAGTATCCAGTACCTTCTGAAACTCTATGCATTAGAACATTAGAAGTTCGGGAGCAAAGAGAATGTTTCAATTACCTGGTTCCAATCTTCGTCGATACTGCATAGCAAATTCATTTACGGATCAACACTTTACTTGCTTTAAAAGAGAACTGCACTCTATATTTCCCTATTCACAATTTCATTGTCACTGTTGATTTTTTCCAATGATTTGATACAAGTTTTCAGTGTTTTCGTATCGTCTATTTTAAGAGTCTTCGACTTCATTTTTTCAGTAACTAACTTGCACTTGTACTGAACGTGCTTGAGAAACATCATAGTGAAGCAATGAAGTCGAGCGATAACATTTTCTTTCTTAAACTTCGTGGCTTGATCATTGTTTTACTAACAGGAGTAGAGGAATCAACTTTTTCAAAATTTGTAGGATACATTCATATGAGATCCAAACCGCTTTCAATGATTCCGCTCGAGCAGTCCATGTAGCCTTAGAAAGATTCTGCAGCAGAAGAGCATATTCTATTTCTTGGAGCTTGTCTACTAATGGTTTCTTTCGTTTAGTACTTGCTGTGAAAAACACAAACATCTTCCAGTATGTCGAACACATCACCTATAACATTGCTGGCATTGCAGATATGCGAAACGAAAGTGTTCAGTCTGTGATATTGACAAGGAATATAGGGCACAATTCGACCCACGATTTATGAAAACGTCTCCTAAGTGTCGCTGAATTCTCCAGACATGTTGCTTGTAAAATCGTATGACTGGAAAAATGCCTGTTCTATTTCGAGCTCATTCTTTGTAAGGATGTGCGATATCTAGCATGCGAGGTCGACATTGGTTTTGACGACTTCTTTCGCGAAAACTTCCAAAAGCCGATCGGAGTTTTCCCATCTTTGTCGACATATTTCAACCCAACAGCTGATCGATCATGGTGCGAAGAATTTGGTGTCGTATCTGCCATAATTCCATAAAATTATGCTTCTTGAATATCCCTGACTATCATTTTGCGCACTACTGTAGCAAAAAATTCAATCATCTCGTTTTGGGATGAATCGGAATGGTAAGTTAAATGGTATGGGCTGAAACGTGTGTCCTCAAACATTTCCTCAGTTGTGTGTTACGTCTGGATATTAATTTCACAATTTTTCAAATGTTTCCATTTCCGTCTTTGTCATTTCCACAACCTAGACCTTGCCTACTCAGCATTCGCGTAATGTCCATTAAGATTGCTACAATTTCTGTGCTGAATGCAAGATATTGCTATTGCTCTTCCAGAATAATCTGTTTGCGCTTGCTCTCGTCGAATAAGTGATTATGCGTCATCATGAACTGACAAAATAGGAAACAGCAAATTTGGTGGGAGTTTGAAGAGAAATGTTGTGCGAACTTTCTGTTCTTTCTTTTCCTTAAGCTCTTCATTGTGTGTCTTTTGTTTACAGCACTCTCAAGTGAAGCATTTTGTATTTTTATTCTCCCAGGTCCTTCATGAAACACGCAAAAAAATAGCATTGAGTTCTGTGCTATATTCCAAAAACGTATGCTCTTTTGTACCAAGCGCTGTTGAAATGTCAGTCTCAATCTTGCGGGATGGAACCAGTTATCGGCTATACGCTGAGTTTTGGCTGATATGGACCTAAACTGATCAAATATGTCTCTGATTGTCTGACTTCATTTTAGACTTTTCTCCCGGGTCATGTTCAATGATGGAATCGTTCCCACTTTCCGCAATGCTAACGTCACCACGGTTCTTCTCGATTTCTTCCACGATCTTTCTATAAATATTTGACACAGACGAACAATTTTATTTTTCCCTGTTAATTATATCTATGGTCTCCTTAAGGAACAAGAAAACACTTAATTCATCAGGTGGGGTCAATTTTTTAATGATTGGCTTGCAATCATTTAAACAACCGACTAAATGATTCAATTGTCGAGCACATTTCAATAAACCACGAGTAATATGAATGCCTTCACCGAAGTCGTCATCATCTTCAGTGCTAGTCGATCGTCTAGAATAGGGATGCACAACCTTTTTTAGAGAAGAGCCACTTACAAAAATGTTTGGATTGTGGAGGGCGACATCAGTAAATCGAAGTTTTGCCCCTCTAAGTTCCCTTACCCAGTCAAAATATCTTATCCCAGTCTAAATATCCCAGTCAATTCAGTTGGTAAGGATATATCAACAGTTCACGTTTGTATATATAACACAGATATAGCAAGGATTGTTTTCAAGGAGTGATAATATACCTTGATTTTATTCGGGGGAGTAAATTTTGATTTATTATAACTGCTAAAAAACAAACATAGGCATGAGAGGGGCTAGTGCGAAAAAAAAAAGTTAAATTTATGAACGAAGAGGAGAGAAGAAGCCAATCAATGAAATTTGAGATTTTTCCGCACCTGATCAATGAAATTCCCGATTTTTATGAGCCTGATCGACAACATCCGCAATTTTTCCGAAACCGATCGACAAAATTCGCTATTTTTCCGCACCCTATTAACAAAATTCGCTTTTTTCCTCGTCTGACCGACGAAATTCTCCATTTTCCGCGCCTGATTGACAAAACTCGGGATTCTTTTCATGCCCAACGAACAAAATTCACGATCTTTCGGAGACCGATTGACAAAACTCGCGATTTTTCTGTGCTTGTTCAACGAAATTTGTGATTTTTCCGCCCGTGATTGACAAAATTCGAAATTTTTCCGCGCCGGATAAACAAAATTCGCGATTATAACTGACTCTCGCGAAATGTGCAATTTTTTTCCGCCGCAAATTGACAAAATTCGCGTTTTTTCTCCCGATAATCTGGCGAAACTCACGATTTTTCCTCTGCCGATCAACGAAATTTCCAATTTTTCTGCGCATCATCGACTAAATTCGTGATTTTCCCGTGCCCGATCAACGGAATTCGCGATTTTTGCGCGCCTTATTGGCAAAATTCTGGATTTTTTTTAATCCGACCAACGAAATTCGCGATTTTTCCGCGACCGATCAGCAAATTTCACGATTCTTAACTGGCTCTGACGAAATTTGTAATTTTTACCGCCGTGCACGAGCAACGAAATTCTCGATTTTTCCCGAGCCCGATAGACAAAACTTGTAATTTTTCCGTGGCCGATCGGCGAAATTTGAGATTTTTTTTGTGCCTTATCGACAAAATTCGCGATTTTCCCGTCCCCTATCAACGAAACTTGCAATTTTTCCGTGCCTGATCGTCAAAATTCGCGATTCTTAAATGGCTGACGAAATTTTCAGTTTTTTTCGGTAAAGTGACGAAATTCGCGATTTTTTCTTGCGACCTATGGGCAAAAATTGCAATTTTTTCCAGTTATAAATTGACGAAACTCGCGGGTCACAGGTTGTGCACCCCTAATCTACAATCTAGATGTTCCGAACCCTACTATATTGTATGTAGGAAAAATCGGCTTTTCAAGGACAAACGTCCTCGATTCATTATCCCTTCGTTGGTCACTCCTCGGCCCTTATCTTAGGTTAGTAGCTATGGTAACGAAGGGAAAATGAAATGAGCACGTATGTCCTGGAAGTGCCGATTTTTCCTACAGTGAGTATAATCCGGTACACCGGACTCTCAGAAAGACCCCTTTAAATATTGAGAAACTACTCTCTCCTGGTTCTTTCTCAATTTATTTTCAGTAGTCACGCGAAGTCGAAGAAAGGAGAGTCAAACTTCGGATTTTTAAAAGAAATTAAGACAAATGTTAAGGATTGGTGTTTTTTAGTGTATGTTTTAAGAAAAAACGCAGAAAATTGAAAAAAAAATCGATTGATTCAGAGTTGTATCGATCGATACTGACTACCTAGAATTTGCCGACTGTGATTAAAGTTGCCGACATTGGGGGGGCGAGACGCCCCCCTACGCCCCCCCAGTAGCTTCGCCCCTGTCTGTAGCTCAAGCGCGAGCTGAATCAACTGTTAAATCAGTCAACCCTTGCCCCTGATGGTTGGGATACAAAATATAAGCCAAACAATGATATGGTTTCTATTGTACACTTTTTCAATATGGTGCTTAAAGGAATTTTCTTTTAGAAGACCGAGCCAATTTTGTTCAGCTTTAAAATCAAAAACATTTTTATATATTTAAAGAAAGCATGTTTTAAAAAGATTTTGACTTTAAGCTTTTTTTTTAATTACTTCTCTTATTTTGTAAATGTTTAAGCTTAAGAATCCAATTTCAATTTTCAATGAAATGGTTATTGCCTAGGCTAGAATAACATTGATGCACATTATCTTGTTATATATACAAAAAAATCTGCATTTTTCAGTTTTTTTTTGTATAAAAAAAAGTCTAGCTAATGCTTTAAGCTCTCAAAAGTAAGAGAAATTAAAACGATTTTAAGTAAGAGAAAAAATGTACAGCTCAGGTGAGCTTAATGTCTATTTTTTAAAAAAAATACAGTTTTACAAAAAATAAAAATTTTAGCCTGTTAAAAAGTTGTACTTAACAATAATACTTTACTATGTACTAATTATTGATATACAGTAATAGTGAATTTAAAATATTACATGTAATGTTGTCATGTGTGACATTTAATGTGAATTTTTACAAATCAATTTTGTATTTGAGGTTTTTGACATGATGATTTAAACCCAACATGAACTGATACACGTCAAAAACCTTCCAACCCTGCATACAATTAAGATTGAGATTTTTTTAAAGAATACTGTATACATATTTATAGGAAAATTTTACAGCATATTTTAGATTATATGTGTTCACAAGACAGAAAATACACAATAGCAACAGCAATGTTAGACGCTTAGACATTCATGAGAAAATTAACGTAATTTAGAATAAAATAAAAAAAGAGGGTTAAAAACATCACAACTTTTGAAGCCGTATAGTAAAAAGTAGATTCTTGAAAATATTTCTCTGTAATTAAGGCTCAAATACAAAGAAGCAACTTTCTGACACATTACTGAATTCATTTTTGTTCGCTGTTCAGAAACACGTAAAATTGACAGGTGTTCTTATTCAGGAACTATGTAATCAAATGGCGTTTTCTATTTTTAGCCAAAATATTGTCAAAGTTGGAGTTTTGAATCGAATTTCTGTACGTGATAGCATGGGAAAGGAGAAAAACCTGTTGTTATGTGACAAAAATCTCATTTTACTTGATAAGCAATTTATTTATTTAAAAAATGGAAATTGCTATTTGATTCCAAATCGCCTGAGTAGTCAGGCCTGTCAATTTTATAACTTTTATAGTTAAAAATGCTGCCACTGAGCCCTGCAAAGTTAAGTTTGTGTTTAACGGAAAATGCGACTTTCTCCAAAATTATGTCTCCCAGGATAATCACCATAACATTCCAGCAAAGTTTGAATAAACTGCTACTGCCCCTTTTAGTTTCACTTGATTTGGAAATAGGCTGTGGGGGGAACATACTTTTACATTACATTTTTGACAATATCTAAAATTAAAACAAATATTTTTGAATACGGTGTTACAAGATCTTTCCAACAATACCCAACATGATACACACATGCCGAAAAAAAATAAAGTAACTTAGTTAGTCACCCTATTTTTTTTTAAATTTAATATATATATTTTTAAATATTTGTGGATAGCTAAAAATCTATAAATATGTGAACACGATTAACTTATAATGGCTCCATTTTCTTTTTTTAAGTATGGTACTCTAAAAAAATCAATGAAAAATAGATCTAAGAATTTAAAATGTTGTGATTGGGGAAGGGTGGCACAAAGAAGAGGAAACTGAAATTTCGAGAGGGAATTTAAATGACATTTTTATCACAAGCGGTAATTACCGAAAGGAGGATTTAGGAAATTTTGAAGAATTCTTGCCCTTGTTGGGAATAAATTTCACTTACTAACCGTAATTTCTGGAAGAAACGCTGCATGTGAAATTTCCGCAGTAATCGCGAATGACATGCTAAACAGAAACATTTAATAAGCTGAATTAAGAAATTATAAAAATGAAATTATTAATTAGAAGTAAATAATTTAAATACAAAATTCGAAATTATTAATATGATTTAAATAATATAAATACAAAAAACTACACTGAAATTGCACAAAATCTGCAGCTTAAATTCTGGCATATGGCACGGATGATAAATTGCATCATTACCTTGGTATATCACGAATGATTCTGCAACAAAAAAAATTAATTAAACTGAATTTTAGAAACCACAAGTACCAAAATATGAAATTATTAATTTGATATAAATAATATAAGTATGATATTCAAAATTGATAATTCATTATAAATAATATTTAAAAGAAAAAAAATCCCGTTGAAATTGAGTAAACTTTTCTATACACTGAAGAGACACATGAGAACGATTGGGCGTTAGCAGTCTCAACTTTATCTCAAGTATCTTAAATAGCGTGTTCGAACGGGATAAAATGACATTTATTTTCACCGTGCCATATATTAAAATTATTTACAAATAGATAATAAACATATTAATTTTAATATTTAGTGCTATGTACAAATAAAATAACATTATCACATCCCATTTCGTCAATTGAATAAGATATGAAAATTCTCATTTTAATCATTTCTAAAAGAATCTGTAGATCGGAAATACAGACTTTCTTTAAAGGGGGGGGGGGGGGAGATTAAAAAGAAACCTCCTGCAATAATTCATCGAGATCCAGTAATTTTAAACGGAAAAGCATAGAATTTGCTGGCATATCTATCAAAGTGATTTGAAATCGAATACGTTTTTCCATTTTCGATAAATGTATTATATCTTAAGTTATAAACGATGGCTATTTGATGATGACCTTCCCTGAGCTGTCTTATCTGGAAATTCAGTTCAAAAAATCAACTTTCAGCATTTTCTAAATGTTTTTTCCCTTATCAAAAACTGAAAAATGCTATTAGATTTTGTTAAGTATTAATAAATGCACCAATAGTTTTTATACGATTAAAATTAAAAATGACTTATAGTGAATACAACCGTTATTTATGTGTGTATGCGTGTTTTATAATAAAGTTCTCAAAAACAAATCAAAACTTTTTATTTAATTCCAATCAATCTGCAAGAAATTTCATGATTTTCTCTTTTTTCTCCCTTCTTCTATCACTCTGTTTGGAACAGTTTAGCTGTCACAATCTCAAAGAAATAAATATAGATTTCAATTACACTATGACGCAAAAGTTTAGACAATGAAGAAATTCTTACATACTTTGAAAAATATTTATTCAATTTTCAAATCACTGCTTGAAATTAATGTGCTGTACATATAAACAATATTTATAACAAAGAAAAGTGGAATTGTGCATATTGCAATAAATTAAATGGTAACAAAAATAAACTGCTGTCTCAAAAGTTTAGACACAAATTAAATAAAATCGAAATAAACAATTTTTAAAACCTGGTTGCGCATCCATGCTTATGTATTGCGTCATATACACGAGATTGCATGGAAGAAACTAAATCTTGCATAGTTTGTGGATCGATATCGTACCATGCATTCTCAATAGATGTCTTAAGTTCCTTTTCAGAAGAGTATTGTCTAGCGTTGCTATAAACTTTGCGACACATGATGCTCCAAAGGTTTTCTACAGGGTTAAGATCTGGGCTACATGCTGGCCAGTCGAGAACTCTTATATTATGGGAATTAAACCAAGATTTTGAATGTTTTGCAGTGTGAATTGGAGCATTGTCTTGCTGAAATTCCCACTGAGGACCCCCTAGAAGCTCAGCAAATGGCAGTAGGTTTTCTTCTAATGTCTGTGTATAATGCTGTGAAGTTTGACGACCACTGGTGAAGGTCAGAGATACTTGTCCATTATAGCAAAAGGCTGCCCAAACCATCACCGAGCCCCCTCCTTGTCTGCGACTAAAAAAACGTCGAGGTTCCTTCCGCAAGTCATGCCAATACGATAAACAACCATCTGGACCATCCAGATTCCACTTTTTTTCATCGCTAAATATGACTGACTGCCATTTCTCTCCATATGACATATGCTTTCGAGCCCACATAAGTCTTTGTAACTTATGATGTGGTTTCAGAGCTGGTTTCTTCTGCATTTTGCTATAAACGATTGTTCCTTTTTCCAAAATTCGTCTACGAATCGTATCCTTTGATACAGAGAGTCCCGATGAGCTTTGAACTCCACGTACGCTCATTTGTTGAGTACTCGCTAGTCTTTGTATCAGGCGATCCTCTCGTACATTTGTCACACGTGGCCTCCCAGACCGACATTTTGCTTTATATTCGGAACCACTCGATAAAACTCGATAAATAGATTTTTTTGACCTATTAATAATAGCAGAAATTTCAGAAACGCTCTTCCCTTCACCTTTCAACTGCCAAATCCTTGAAACCTCATTCACTTGAATTTCTTTAGCTCTCGGCATGTCGACTATGAAGCGCAATCGTTTGCAGAACTTAAGTACTCCAAATATGTGACATCATCGATTCTAAATTTGCATATGCCAGCGAATATTCAAAGAAATTTAGAATAGTGTCTAAACTTTTGCGACAAGCACATTTGAATTTTTATGAAAAAAATTAGTATTATAGCAAATAAAACGACTGTCTTTTGTACATAGCATTTTAAATCAGTTTTTGAATATATTTACAGGTTTTTGTAATTCTGACGTCATAATTCTACATTTTAAAGCTGAATGACGTCATTGTCTAAACTTTTGCGTCATAGTGTAGAAGATTTTGCTTTAAAAGCATTTATACATGAAATGATTACCAAGGGAAAAAAAAAAATAATAATACTAACCATCACTGTGCTGTTTCTTAAATACAAGATATTTTAACAATGCAATTGAATCTGTTTTATTTTATGGTCGTTTCTAAGAATATTTGGCGTTATTGTAGATATTTTTAAAATACTTCTTGCATGAACATTTCAAAGTTGTATTTTATATTTATTTCAATCACTTGGTACAGAATTGAATCCTGCATTGGGTCGCATAATCGGATAGTACACAAACTCGACTGAAGTTCGGGTTGGGTTGGCACGTTTTTTTTTTTCCCCGTTGTGAGTCTGGTTGGTTTTAAATGTTCGGTTCAGGTTGGAATTTGATTTGTTCGAGTTAACTTTTTTTTTTAAAAAAAGAAGATGCTAAATATTTGTTTAAATGGTAAAAGCCAAAATAACTTGATACAAGAAATATAATTGTAGACTACTTTTTCGTAAATGCATTAAAATATGATTAATTTTCCTTCATTTTAGATTTGGGTTTTAACATTTCTGTTGAAAAAATTTGTTCTTGTCGGGTCTCAAGTTGACTTTCAGCAGAGATTTTGGATTCGGATAGGATACAATCCGGACCTTGCAGATCAGAGTAAAGTCCAACATTTGATCTTGTAACCTGATTTTACCTGCTATTGTTTTCTTATGGATAGAGGGGGAAAAAAATGGGATTTTTTCTAGAAAATACATTTTTCACAAATAGAATATTTTCTTAGAAAATATGGAATATTAAACATTTTAAAAATTTATATCCACTAATTTGTTTTATGTAACCTATGAATATTGTTTTAAATCATTTTCATAGGATTTTTACTTAAAATGTACATATTAAGATCTGCACGGACCTTTTTAATCTCTTTTTATTAGACTCGGTCTGGACCATGCTCAAGCTTAATTTTTATCTGCAGACTCTTGCCAGACCAGGACTGGAGTACTACTTATTTTTTTGGGATGGCCGTGTTAGACCGGCAGGTTTTTGCGAAAATAACAGTGAAATTTTCCTTTGTTCGACGAAATCTTTAGAAGTTTATTTCATTTTATTAAATTATAGAGAAATATATTTTAAAAAATCTTTATAGAGCTTCAAAATTATTTTTTCTTAAATGTTTTTCTTCCATTTTAAACTACATTATTTTTCCTAATGAGTCATGGTGACTCATTAGAAAAAAAAAATGTAGTAATGCCCATTTAAATGAATTTCTCCGAGTAATCAATAATGTTGTCATTCCATATTTCATAGCTTGTGGACATACTAGTTTAAGCTGCAACTGCAAAATTTTTACATGAGTATGTATAAAATATATCTTAAATAATTTTATTTATAGGATAATGTTGATTAAGAAGTTATCTGATTTTCTATCAAAAATGGAGTCTGGTTAAGACTCTGGGCTTGATTTAGTTGATTTTTCTTGGCTGGGTGGGTCAAATTTTTAGCATAAATGCTAAAAGTTTAGCCCAGGCAGGACCAATATATTTTGATCGTCTGGGTCTGAAATTTTCTGCTCGCTTACATTTATTTAAAAATCTCATTAATATTAAATTTCTCATCTTTGGTATCTGAATTTTTGGGAGTGAAAAAACCGGGAATGGGTTCATTCTTCAAAGGTTTGCAAGGGCCAAAATTTTAAGTGCTGGTCTCAGCCCAGCAAATATGAAGATTATTGCCTCAGCATGGCCTGTTCCATGCAAAAATCAGTATAAAATTTGGCCCTTCATGAAAATTTTTGCAAAAAATGCATAAATTTTTAAATCGCCATAATTCTATAATTAAACTTTTAAAAATATTATTTTTAAAGAATAGCAATTTCTAGGCAATAAAACATGTGAAAAACAGCCTTCCCAGGAATGTAAAAATCTAGGCGCCAGCGGAGAGTCTCTCACCACTAAATTTTATTTGCTATTTTTTGTAAGAATGGTAATAAAATTTAAGCGACAAAACCTATTAAAATTTAGTGGTGAGAAACTATCCGCTGGCACCTAGATTTTTACACCCCTGAACCTATCTATGACGGAATCCTGCCTTAAACAGAAAAATGTGTTGATTCAAGCAAAATGAGTATATAATAATATGTGAGAAAAGAATATAATACATTTAAACTTGCTAAGAAAAGAACGTGTCTATAACGCATATTTTTTCTTTCCTAATTAATTTCGTCTTATAGAAGATTTTACTGTATAGCATTTTTCAGATTCTTAAGTCTCCAATACATAGAATATGGATCAGAGCTGCCCTTAGCGAAAGCGAGGCTGTGTGCAAGAATTGTTGCAAGGCCCCCTTCTACCGATGTTTTCAATTTAGCATATTTTTTATTAATCTGCCTGAAATTTTGAATAGTAATTTTTGCTTTATTTAATGATAGACATTCCGTAATTAATGAAGTGAAGGTAACTATTCAGAAATTCGGCTAGCTATTTTGAATTAAAAAAGCAACTAAATTGGCCACACAACACAATCACCTTTTGAAAATGTTCGCATGACATATACACGACAGCACAAACAGGACTATGCTTTTATTTTTGCTTAATAAATGAAGGTGAAATATATATATAGAGAGAGCTACTTTTTTAGGTGCATTCATAATAATATAAATACATAGCACCTATAATCATTTTCTGGTCAGATCGTCTGTAAGCATATAACAACGCAAAAATTATCCAACCAAATGGTTTAAAATTGAATATATAGAATCGTTGCACAATTTTGTCGAGTCATTTCAAATTTTTATGAAAATTGAATCAAAACTGAAAAAGATATTAATAAAAGTTTTCTTCATTCTTGAATTAAATACTATCCTAAGTCATTAATTCAATGATATCCCATGATAGGTCATGATATTCTATGTTGCCATGGTGATGACATCCTATTTAAGATCGAGTCCTATTATTTCCGTACTGCCGAACTTAATATATATAATCGTAATAAATTTTGTATTTGTGCCTTTTTTCATAAGAGTGCAACAGCTATTGCACCAAAATCTGAATATTTATGAAAGAGTTATCATACGAACGCACCTCATTTGCCACATTTGACGTACAATTTCAGACTTGTTTAATTTGTTACTGAAATTATAGAAATGTAGATAGATCTGAATAATATAAGGAATTTTCGTTTAATTTCAGATTAATTTCATGTTAACTATCAAGTTTATTGGAAGTATAATGTTAAAATAAATTAGTTTATAGCAATGTTGATAAAATTGAGTGCAATTACAAGTTTTAAATTCAGGTTCCCTTATAAATTATGTAAATTAAACTTGCATTTAGAAATTTATTTAAATTTTGCAAATTATGCTTTTATCAAATTTTTCATTATTTAATACTTAAATAATGAAAGAATATGCTTCTGTTTCCATTAATTTGGTTTCTGAGATCGTAAATGTGGCAATAAAATAACGTGAATAATAACTTTTGATTAGCTAAGACCGGGACTGAGCTTTTAGCTGTTACACTGGGTCAAGATAGCATATCTCTGGCAAGGTCTGAACCAGGGTCAGAAAATTTCGGTCGCTTCAGTCCTCTAGTATATTTATGTGATATTGGTAAACAGGCGATCAGTGTGTGAAAATATTTTCCTTTAAAAATATAAAATCATACAAATTCGAGGGTTTACACTACTGGAGACAGTCGGGCCCCCAACACTACGTTCATTTGGAAAAATTTTCATTTAAATCATTCAGCATTGATTTTAGGTATATGTAAAGTTATCTCGAGTTATGCCGGTCTTTTATTTAAAAATACATTTAAAAAGAGACCGGGCGTACGTAATAGGCTTAGTGCAAGCTGCCGAAGGCAGCGGGCCAACAACTCTAGGTTTGTTTGGATAGATTTTCATTTAAAAATATAAAATCATACACATTCGAGAGTTTACACTGCCAAAGGCAGTGCAACCTCCATCATTCGGCTTGTTTAGACAGATTGTCGTGTGAAAATATAAAATCCTTCAACACTGATGAGATATTTTAAGCTTATGATTACAAGACTGGACAACGCTGGGGGATCAGGATGTTCATATAATATAAAAATAAAAAAAACTAGTTGGACGTGCCAATCCCAAAACTTTCTTTGATCTCATACATCTTATTATTTCAAAAAGTAGTTACAGATATTAATACAGTATAGGACCCCAAATCCGGAATGCTCGGAATATTCTATTCTATCTGAGTACACTAATAAAAGTGTGCTTATTTTTTTTTTTACATTTTATTTATGCTTATTTTAAGCATGGTACTTCCTCAAACAATAATCTTAGTATATTAAAGTCTTTATTTTAATCTATGCGATTGTTCTGATTATACACAATTGATAATTATTAATTTCCTTAAAAATTAATGTCTTAAATCAAAAAATATTAAATAAATTTACTCTTATATGAACAGTACATAAAAGCACTAAAAATTTCTAAAAAGCAATAAGTTACTTACTTCTCATAAAGATAGGCAATAAAACAAAAAGAAGTAGCTTCCATGCAGCATATAAAATGTGATTTAGCCTGCAAGTTTGAATCTAAAAGACTAAAGATTATTCTTTCTAATCTATAGCCTCCCAGACGCATTCCAACGGGCCAACACAAAAATAAGCAACCAGCGATGCTGCAACTGTACTAGATATTAGTTGAATTTTGCACCTTCTGCACTGACCGTTGTCATGTTAGTGGCAATAACTGATGAACAGATCACCCAGCTTAACACCTACTCGCACCATCCTTGTTGCCTTTCCATCATCAACTGTTGTAGCTAAAGCATGTAGCAAACTAAAAAAAAAAAAAAAAAAAAAAAAAAAAATCTAATGGGTACATGCATACATATACAGAAATTAGTTTTTGAAAAGCAAATATTATTTACTAATGAATAACTATTTATTAGCTAAGAAATGTAAGTATGCTTGTTTGAAACCATTAGACAAAAAAAGAAATAATTATGCTACTGTAGCATGTAAATATTTATCACATAATGCTAATTATGAAAAAATACTTTTAAAGTGATATAAATATTACAATAAATTTTTGCTATTTAAAAAAAAGGATACGATACGGCAAAACAGTTCTTTTGTTTACATTACATTTTTATCAAATTTGAAGATAAAGTTATAAGAATTCACAAAATGAGAGCCTCAACATCTTAAGAATTTTAAATCAAAACATCTTAAGCACAATTATATATATTTAAAAAATAAAAGCACCTTAAACATATTAATATTTAAAAAATGAAAACCAAAATATAATACAAGAATAAATGTTTGATTCAAAAGATAAACGCCGATTTTTTAAAGTACTCTAAAGTAGGGACAGAGAAACGGAAAATAGCTAATTATACATGTTTACTAAAACAGTATCATTTGTAACATTAATAAAAACCTTAAAAAATAATAATAATAATTTTGCCTCAAAGCAATAATTTATAAAAATACACATGCTACCACTTAAATTCCTTCAACTATTACGAAACTTTAATAAAACTACATTTAAATACAAAATGTATAATTATATATATATAAAAAAACATCATTACATACCAAATAGAAGTCTTTTGGTTTAAAATTGCCACGTTTATTCGCTAATTTAACAATATTTCCAAAGGATAATACGCTAAAAGAAAATTCTATCTAATCCAATATCAAAATATTAACTTCTTCCTAATTTACAAAACCTCAAGCTTCTACCTACACCGACGATGATACACGCATGCACACGCTAATTTACAAACCCTCTAACTTTGGACACCTACCAAACGCGCATGCGCGTACTGATCTCTTCTCGCCAAATTATTTGGCTACATTTCCCTTTCGCCAAGGGTGTTCAAAGCTTGAGGGTTTGTAAATTAGCGTTCGGTGACACCATAGACTTCTCATATAACTGGACTCAGAAATAACAACCCTTTCTTGACGCCGGGATCAATACCCACCGTCACGTGATGGTGGGCAGAGAAAACGCGCCAAACCGGTTTTTCTCCTCTGGTTCCTGCTGAAATTTTCTTGCGTCGGGCGTTTCTCTCGCATAAATCAAATCATACAGTTGCCAATAATGTGATCACCGCCAAAAAAATACAACCTTTTGGCGATGAAAGCAGAAGCATGTGTGCCTCAAGTTCTGACCGAAATAACAATGGGATTCGGCCTCTACTTCTTATCTTTACTCTGAGGGTGACACCGTCCGGCCCGTAGACCTATGGACTGTTGCTATCCGGCTTGCCCGAAAACCAGGGTGCCGGGGGATTGAATCTCCAAGGCCCACCGAAGTGGGAATCGCCCCAAGCACGACACCCGTTACCTGTGAGGCCTGTCGACCGCGAGCCACTCGTGGAGGCTGGTGTTCGTCCCCATCCGCCCTCCTAGCATTCGTGTACTACGAACTCGGCCGGGCTTCAAGTCTCTTCCCTTACTCACCCGGAGAGGCGGCCCCCGGAGGGGCAGCCACACACAACGCAGGGAAAACAAAGAAAAAATTCGAACAACTTGCATGTTTCGTTTTCTTTGGCTCGTGGAATTATTATTATTAGAAAATAAGAATTAATAATTCCACAAGCCAACGAAACATGCAAGTTTTTTTTCTTTGTTTTGCCTGCTTTGTGTGACCTGCCTTACACACGAATGGCAACAGTGTGTATATACCCTCCGAAAAAGACTTAAGTCACATGGGTAAGGTCGAGGCTAACAAAAAAGAGAGGCTGCCGCACTACCTTTCGTGTTAGACCCCCAGAGTCACGTGATGCTCCGTTCGTGCAGTGCACCCGCATTCGTGCATTCGAGCAACACGTGACTCACGCGGTCTTAAAATTGAGACACGTGTAACGACCGCGGTAGCCTGTCTTTTTCGTTAGCCTCGAGTAAAGTCGATTATTATCGTCTGGCTTCATCAGGCAGAACTTATTTTCCCATTGTCGGATATAATTACTACTAAAAATCACCTGATGAAGAGAGCTGATGACTATTAATTGCTCTCGAATATATAGTTCTGCTATCTACTCATCATATAGAGAAAAAGATTTTGTTCCATCAATTCTCCTATGTCGGATTAACGTCCCCTAGATAAAAGAGAAAGTTTTGACACGTGTCAAGTAAACGTCACACAAAGTAGGTAAAACAAAGAAGAAAATCCAAACAACTTGCATGTTTCGTTTTCTCTGGCTCGTAGAGATTATTATTAGAAAATACGAATTAATAATGCCACGAGCCAACGAAGTCGAAATATGCAAGTTGTTTGGATTTTTTTCTTTGTTTTGCCTGCTTTGTGTGACGTTTTCGTTGCTTTTTAAAACACTATCTTTTATGCAATCTGATCTTTCGAATGGCATTAACAACGAGAGTAACAAGTACTAGTAACGAGAGAACTTTACCTGAATTTCAATATCCAAATCTCTTGAAAAAAGCATATGAAAGACAATAATTTAAATTGAAGTTGAAATCAGCAGATGATTTTCTCAGCCGCCAAATATATCTGCCTTTTTGACCTCCACTAGCTCAAGCCACCAATCACAACTGTCTTTTTGACTTCCAGTAAGCCCATACTACCAATCACAATGCTCAGTTGACTTCCAAATGTCATTTGCACGTTTGAAATGACAATCACCAGCGACCTCTCTGGGTCTTTTGAATCGCGACTTGAGATAATTTTTTTACACCATGCGCAAGAAACATATTATATTGAACTGTTTATTGATAACTTAAAATAAATATAAAACTTTGTAAAGTACATTTTGAAGTCACGTGATTTTCACATTATCAAAATTGTAATTTAATGAAGATCATTGGTCCATTGAAGATACACATCCCTTACGTTGGTATTGGTATCGGTATCGAAGGATAACAGCTGCAGCTACCTGCTGGTAGCACTTATACTCTACTCTTGATGTTTATGCATTTGCTATCGTATTATGCATATTATAAACAAATTGAGCATGATCTTTGACACATGATGTACAATTAAAACTTTTAAATTATGCCTTGAATAAGTCAGCATGAATATTTATTCCTAATTTAACGTATGAATTTATTAAGCCTAATGATCCTTTGGCTTGTGGAATTTTTGATTGACCTTCATTTATGCGCACATTATCGTGTCAAGATTTTAAAAGCTCTACAAATTTTTGATGAGACTAATTTATTGCGATCAAAACTTAATTGATTAGAAACAAATGTATTAAGATTTCTCTGCAGCTAGGTTTGGTAAGTTATGTATAGCAGTAATTTTTTTTTCCTGAAATTTTCCCCAATCACTTTAGATTATATTTAAAAAGTTTATTTTTCTGCCAAATTTTTAAAATATTTTCAGTCTGTTTAAAATATATATTGCTAATCCTTGATTAATCCAATAGATATTTTGAGACTCCTGAAATTCTTATAAAGATATGTTTATTTAGAAGATAAAATCTATTTTCTGTGTTTTTCTGTTTCTCATTTACTCTCATTTTTCATCATTCTAATTTGGTAATACAATTACAAACTTAAATACAATATGTAGTATTTTATATTCACGAGAGTGCGTAATTAGTAATAAAAAATTTTACTTAATATTTTTTTCCTGAATTTAAAAGAAACAATTGCAAATTGAATGTAGTATTCTTATGATACAAAATTTGTTATTCGACAAAATATTGTCATTTTGTCTGATTCTGTTTTTATTTTTGTTTACTATTAATTTAGTACATGACTAGACTATTGTTGAACATCTCCTTAAGTGCCAGAAACTTATTTGTTAGATCGCAATAAAAGTAATGATGATGTAAAAAAAAAATTAAATTTTCTTGCTGCAATATTTTTTTTTGCATGTGTAATATTATGCATAATGACTGTTGTCAGATCTCCCGTCTCACTGAAATCTAAAAATAGTTGTGAATGAATTGTAGATAGATCTGTGCATTAATAAAATGAAAATAATGATGACTTCTGTTTGTGAAAGCACTCTTAAGGTATGCATATTTAATTGAATATTCTTAATTTTTGGTGATCATGTATGTCCATGTTTATGAATTTGTGTGTATTTTAAACTGTAACTGATTCATTAGTCATCTTGACTACCTTATCAGAATATCATTAATATCCAGTATATTAGTAATATATCATGTTGTCAGAATTCATAATAGGGAAAACGTACACACCAGGAATTGTAAAAAAAAAATAGAAAAACTCTTTTAAATCAAATGTCAGGAAACACCTAATTTTTCTCCAGAAGGGAAAATTCTTTTGTCATAAGCAGAGAAAAGTTAGGGTCTTTTGAAGGTTCCTTTCATAATTTTTTTATTTTAAAATATGGCTATGCGCAAAATTTTTCGTCCTCCAAAATGAATCCTACATAAAATTAATTATTTAAAAATAAAATCGTACTTTTCACCAAAGAACCTATTATTTAACTGTATAATTTATAAAGTATATATGTATGTATAAATGTATGTAAGTTTATTGACATAAATTTTTTGCTTTTTTAATTAAAACAGGATCTTCTTAAAAATGTATAAACACAACCACTAATTTTAGATAAAAAAAAATATGGTTAGACTTTTTATTGATAAACATCGTCAATTTCACAAAAGATCACCCTGCAAGAAACGTTTAGATCCCTCATGACTAATTGAGTTGCAGGAATATCTACCGAAATTCATATAACTTCTCAGCTATTTCCTATTAGCCTAAAAAGTGCATCTTGATCATAAATAATTTAAAATTAAAATTTTTGACACAAATCCAAACAGATTTAGAAGACTTTGTAGCTTGAGTTATCTTTTGTGATTGTACAGGGGAGAAAAAAAAAAAGATTTTGTTCTTTTGATTAACAATAATATTTTATTTTTAAACATTAAAGGCACAGGCAGTATGGCACACTCTGTGTGCCATCGGTTTTTAATGCCTAAATAAAAACTTTTAATGATATTCTTTAAACTCGTACAGAATATAATACAGTTGAACTGCAAAAATCCGGACACCCAAAATCCGGACATTTTTCCGATTTTAGTTTTATTAATTTTAAAAATAAGACTTAGCTCTAACTTTCATATTTCTCATAAAATGCAATTAAATTCTTTTATTTGAATGCTAAATAAATTAATGTAGGTATATTCAGGCACATTTTTATAATGATTGAACATTAATAAGAAGACTTTAATTAGAGTAGAACCTCGATTATCCTACGTAATTGGGACCGAACCTACATCAGATAATCAAAATTTCCAGATAATATGAAATTTAGCAATGATCATTAATTTAATATGCAAAATCGTCATCGAACTGCTATTATGACTACTTAAACTGCTAAATAAATTAACTAAATTCAAATTATACATAAAAATAAATTTCTTTGGAAATAAAAATGGCGTAAATTGGCCATATTTTGCGTGCAGCTCTGTCAGGGGGTTGGGGGAGGGGGAAGAGTACACTTATACCAGAATCTGATCTTGTGGGAGCTGAAGCTAATTTCAAAGGCATTCTAAGAAAGAGGAACCAAATATTTATCTGTACTCTTAGTTCAGAAAGGCTCGCTTGCATACACAAGGAGTGTGAAAATAAAAAAAAAGGTAAAAAAATTGACGTCGGTTTATGGAGAGATCCAGTTAAACAAGGGTCAGATAATCGAGGTTGTACTGTATTACACAAACTGGAAAGTTAAAAAAGCTCAGTATATGCTCAGTATATATATGCTCACACAGTATATTGAAAAACAAATTGTTTTTACTTTTTTTTTTACTCTATTTAATCATAAAATACACATGTAATTCAAGGGTTAGAGCAGCCAAACTGCAACAGTTAGAACAGCCAAATCTTTTGCTTTTCTTCATGCATATATAGAAATCTCCACCCCCCCCCCCCCCACACATAAAAAAAAAAAAAAAAAAAAAAAACACACACACACATACATACACCACCACAATTTGAGAAGAAAGGATGGAGAAAAATTTCAAATAGGATAAAGATTTTAGATGATAGTCCAAGAGCCGACAGCACAAAAACCTATGTTATCAAGCACAAGAAAAAAACATTTATTTTATGGAAGAGTAGAAACAGGGAAACCTAATGATCCATGTCTGCCGTAAGTGAAAGATGTATAATGGTGCATAAGCCAAAAATTGATACCACCAGTGGTTGACTCGTAGGGTCAACCACTGGTGGTATTAATTTTTCGCTTATGCACCACTATACTTCTGGAAAACATGGATGATTAGATTCCCCTACTTCTACTCTTCCATAAAATAAAGGTCATTTTCTTGTGCTTGATAACATTGGTTTTTGTGTTGGACTATGAGTGATACTTGTAAGAGATTATGTAGATGAGATTTTAGATCAAAATCTACAAAATACAGTTGAACCTTGAAAATCCGGACATCCAAATTCCAGAAATCTCTAAAATCTGGACATTTTTCTCATTTCAGCTTTATTAATTTTTTAAATAAGACTGCTGTATCTTTCATATTTCTCATCAAATGCAGTTAAATTCTTTCAAATATAAACACCAAATAAATAAATATAGTTATATTCTGGTATATTTTTATAATAATTGACCATTAATTAAGACTTTAATTGTAATAAGATCTGGAAAGTTAAAAAACGTCACAAAATTGAAAGATGTTGATGACTCAAAGCTTCATATATTTTAATTCTAATAAAATCACTAAAGTACATATTTATAACTAAAGAAACAAACATGCAATTTCATTTTCTTTTGATTGAACTGAAAGATAAACACACTTGATAGTCACTCTAGTAACATCTGCTCCCAACAGAATGATTAACCGAGTGATATATTGCCCTCTGACCTTGACGCATACATTTGCTGATCTCAATGCATTTGTTTCAGCTTTGTTTCTTTGAAAAGAACTTAGAATGCAGTAGGAAAATAAGAAAATGAGTCTCTTTTTTTTCCGATCTTTTGACAAAATTCTCGTTTTTTTTTTTCTCTTCCCGCAATCCTTTGCAAAATTTGCTTTTTTTTTTTCAGTTCAGGATCGTTTGACAAAACTGGCAATTTTTTCTGCGATTGATTGACAAAATTGATTTTTTGGGGGGTGATCGTTTGTCGAAATTTGTGATTTTTTTTTCCGTGACAGACTGAAAAAATATACTATTTTTTTTCTCACTCTTTTGACGAAATTTGCGATATTTTTCCTTGATCGTTTATCGAAACTCTGATTTTTTTTTCCGCAACCTACGACAAAATGCACGATTTTTCTCAGCGAATGATAGACAAATTTGATTTTTTTCTCCCTTTAATTGATTATTGAAATTAGCAACTTTTACAGTGATCAGTTGAAAAAAAAAATCTAATTGTTTCTTAGATAATGTGACGAAATTCACGATATTTTTCCATGATTGTTTGAAGAAATTCTCTAAATATATTCTCGGAAGAATCGTGCAATTTTACATGTTATCTCAAAGAATACCCCCACTCCCTTCATGAAACTCTAGAAACGGCACTAAACCTTCTCAAATAAAGATTTTGTGATGTAACTACACAATTTCACTCGTATTTAACATCCAATACTAGGATTTTATGTTAAGAAGTTTGTTTTCTTTTCCAGATTTTTTTTTTTTTTTCTGTTCAATTTTTCGGATTGGTGGCCAATAATTCTTTAATTTTCGGAAAATTTGGAATAAAATTACTTCTGTATTATCTATCGTGTACTATATTTTAATTTATTGCATTTTAATATGTAGGGTCACCCGGGGTAATTCCTGGTCAGCAAGTTTCTGGGGTAATTCCTGGTCACAGTCCTTTTTACGTTTTAAAAACGCTTCACCAAAATGAAAAAAATCATAGAGGTACTCGGAACTATCCTCATTGGAATTTATTACTTAATTATGAGTTTATTCTTTATTTATTTTGAAAAAAAAATCTTTTTGAAATGGCTTGTTAAATTTCTGTAAAATAACATTGGCCTTAGTTATACATTTTTACAAAGATAAATGTCATAACTCAAATTTTACATATTTTTCTTTTCTCTCTTTTTGGTTCAATTACCAACTACTTTAGCTATTAAAAAATAGTCTTGAAATTTTTTATACTATTTTAAATAATTTACAGAAGTTGGTCAAATATTGCCTCATGTATCTGGGGGTAAATCTTGGTCACTGGGGTAATTCCTGGTCAATGTTTTTATCATCATTTAATTCCTTTTTATTGTCATATTTAGTGATTTTAATTGTTGCAAACCCTTTGAGAATTAACTGCAACCACATTGTTCACCAAATTTTAGTTAATTGTAGTTCAAAGTAGAGTCCCCCGTGGTAATTCCTGGTCACTGAGTTTCTGAGATAATTCTTGATCATTTTCGCTTTTGTTATAAAAATAACAATTTATGAAACTGTAAAAAAATCTCTAAGATACTTTGAATCCTTTGCTTTGAAATATATGCCTTAATTATTCATTTAGTTGAAATTAAATATTTAAAAAAAATTAAATTCAAAACTGCTACTCAAATTTCTGCTAAACATTAATCTTGATTTTGCCACATTTTACAACAGATCATTGTCATTCTTGAAGTTTTAATTATTTTATTTCAACTAATGACATATCACAGTCTTTAAAAAAGATTATAAAATGTTCCTTTACTATATTAAACACTTTTAAAAGAAGAAAACAGTAAGTGCTCAGAGAATAAGACACACTGTATGACTGAACAATTTAAGTAGAAATACTATCTTGTTGCAAAATGCATAAAAATATACTTAATGCTATAGAGGAACCTAATTATTATGCTATGTATTATGGTGCGGGGGTGAATTTTTTTTTTTTTAATTGTAGAGATTTCTACAATAAATATCCTTAAATGAGGTTTTTTAATGGAGCTCTCCAATAAATATTATTTATTAAATATAAAATTTTAAAAGTGGGGCTGCGTGATTTCCGTGTATATTCTGGGATAAAAGAGGGAACCCACGTGGGAGGGGTAGATTTCAAACTTTTTTTTGACCAGTCATTTGATACATCATCGGAAAGTTTTCGGTTATCATCGGAAAGTTATTCTTTCATATTATGAACCTTTCTTCTTCCCTCCCTAGTTTAGCGCCCCGAGAGATATGTGGATACTTTTTTGAAATCGTAGCATTTTTAAACATTTTAGATCGGATTTTTTTACGGAGCCCTCCGATAAATAATTTTTAATATATGAAAATTTCAAAGAGAAGGATGGGCAGGGTATATTTTGAGGGGTACGATAATTGGAATCTTGGGAGTTGGGACTCTTTTCTATCTTTTGCTGACACCCCTCATGTCATATATCATTGGAAAGCTCTGTGACTGCAATTTCATTTTATATATCGCCGCGCCCCTCCCCTTAGTTTGCCTCCGCGCGGGGGCACTTTTCTAAATTTAGCCGACACCCCTCATGTGACATATCGTTGGAAAGTCCTGTGACCACTTATTCATATTATGCACTTTCCTTGCCCCTCCCCCCTACTTTGCTCCCCGCAGGGGTTCGTTTAATGTATTCCAGTCGAAGACTTTCTAAAAATGGGGAAATTAAAGATCCAATCTCAAGTGACGTAGAAAAAGAAGAGAGGTGTCTGCTTTTCGGGAGTGTCCATTATGGCAGTCATATTGTATATAGATTTTTTACCTGAAAAAATATTTTGGACATTCTTTTGAAATATCGGGTCAATCTTAACCCAACCTGACATGCAGCAAAGAAAGTAGAAGTTACCCAAACCCAACTTGCAATGAAAAAATACAGGGTCATCCCGACCTAATCCAGGACTTTACTTGGATCTAGTTATTGACTGAAATTACTACTTTAAATTTTCTTACATTTAATAAATAATTTCCGTAATGATGAACGGTAGTGTTCTAATGTAATGCAATATTCTACATTATACATAAGAGTATGCCAATAAGTCATGAGTTTTTGTAGTCTCCCACCCTCCATCTTTTAAATTATTCTGATATCTTGCATGTCATTAATATGTAATCATGGTGCTACTCCAGCTATAAATGTCAATAAAAGAAGATAATTTAAGCTCTGTTTTTATTAATACATAATTTTAAATACAATAAACCCTGGGGAAAACTCAGTTTTTGCCAGGTATCCATTTTAGCCGGTATAATTACATGTTCCTACTGTAGGGACCACAAAAGATTTTCATTGTAGACAAAATTCATTTTCGCAAGTTTTGCTGTTTTAGTATTTAGTGATAAGATTTATTAATTTGGGGGCCCCGAACATACATACTTTTTTGAGGCCTTTTAGAAAACTTTATATGCATATTAATTCTTTTATTATGCTTCTTTTACAGTTTTAGGGATCTTTTGAAAGTGGGGGCCCAGAGCATGTATGCCGAGCTGTGGATTAATCTCTGTTAGCATTACTTTCGCTAGTGGGTGGTACAGCAAAAATATAAATTAAATTTAGTGATAAGCCAGTCTGAAAGTTTGCCCCCCCCCCCCCCCCCTCCTGCTGTTGTGGATACATGCTACATAATTATTCCACCTAGGAGCTAAAGGGTTAAAAATTCAGATTATGCTTTCTTTTATTTTTTGACAGTAAACTTTTAAACATAACTTATTTATTGTGAAAAATAATTTTCTTGAATAGTCAGTTTTTATTTTATTTATTTTTTGGCCTTAATTTCATCATCTTATATAAACAAAGACAGATGAATTCTAGTTTATGCCATGATATATGTCCATAGAAGTAGATTTTTCTTTTCACCATATAATATTTTAAAGAACAAAACTAGTTTCAAAAGTAGTGTTTTTCAAATGTTTGCAAATAACTTTTCTTGCATTTTTAGAAAGCATTTCTAATTCTATTAAGTTCTTTTCTCTCACTATTTTCGAGTTTTTGTTATTGTCTGGAGTTTAAGACTTTGGATACTTAGTGCAATAAGTGTTTTAGCACTTATTTTTAATCCATAAAAGTTCTACTCCTTTGCTTTTGCTGTTCCATGTGTGTATATATGTATATATATATATATATATATATATATATTATATATATATATAAAATTCTTAAAAATATATATATTTTATTTTATATAAACACTGATCTTTACACCATTTTATAATTTGCTGAAATGATATGTTTTGCCCTTGTAAAACCCAACTAACATTCTTCTTTTTAACATTGAAAAATATTTTTACACTCAATTATATTTGCTTTAATAATAACAATTAAAAAAAAACAATTTAATAACAAATAAATGTGAAAGATGTGCTTTGTGAAATGTTTCAAAATTCCAGTATAGGAAAATCATGGAATCATTTCATAAAATGCAAATTACCTTCTGTAACTCTATTTGAAGTCCCAGTTAAGTGGTATTCACATTTGCCTGAAACAGAAACAGATTTTTACTTTTTCTGTTGCATTAAAATCCTGAATTATTTTTAGAAGTCTTAGGATAATTGATGTCAGTAGAGAGAAGAGATCTGCATAATTTTTAGCAATGGAATGAATGTACTTGAGAAGTACTCTGAATGTTTTTGCATCTCTGATTTATTTATTAATATTTATAGGCATTTTGTTTGACATTGTTTGGCTTTGCTACTTTTTTTTTTTATAACATCTGCACCTTTAAGTTACATAATGTTCAAAGAAGTTTGTCGACATTTTGTTGATGTTAAAGGGGCTCTGCACTTTGAACAAATAAACAAATTTTTATTTTGAATATTTTATCATACCCTTTTGACATGTAATTAAATGATTCCCCCCCCCCCCCCCCAAAAAAAAACCCTGTTTGTACAGTTTGAAAAATAAATTTTTAAATAAAATTTTATTCTTTTTTCTACAGGTATTAATATTTGGAGTATTTTCTTTTAATACTGTTTCTAGAGATATTGCCTATAACTTTAAGGCAACCTTTAACTAACTCAAATTTCCATAAAGTTAGTTTGAGGGAAGGAAGGGAAGGAAAAAAATATTCATATATAAAAGACAAGTGTTTAAAATTTTTATTTTTTTAAAATAAACATTTTACATTAATGCAAATCTAAGCTTTATGAAAAGCCTGTATAAAAAACTTCCATAAAAAAAAATTGCCAAAAACATCAAATGAGTTGGCAAATATTAATTAAAGTTTTAGCATTTTTGAGCATAATGATATATAGTGAACAAACTCTATCTTTACATAAATGATCTAGTGCGAGTATTACTTACGCTCAGAGGTTTCTGTACAATAAGTATATTAAGTATTAACTGTATTATTAAAAAAAAATCATTGCTAAAAGAATAATAAGACTTTGTAAAAAACTGTACAACATAGGGTTGGGTATAGCTGTATATACTAGAAAAGTATGAATGGGTATACCATAAAAGTTCAAAGAGATATGAGGACTAAATAATATCAAATATTCTGTAATAACTCTTTTTTTAATCTTATCCTAATCTGTTTATCATGAACTTAATTCGGTACTGACAATAAAAATAATGCATATTTAAACTTCATTTGGCATTTCATAAAACTAAATTCAGCATAGTAATAATATTTTCTTTTTACAGTGTAGCTAAAACAAAACCCTTGTTTAAATTTGACATTGTGCTAAGCGCGCTTCGAAAGGAGGTTGCAAAGTTGTAACGCAGCCTTGGTCCATATCACATTTTCTAGGTACGTTTCTAATTAACTTTTAAAACACAGGAGGCATATTGGAAGATCCACTCAATACAAATTTGCTGCGAATCCCATAGTATTTATGCTATTAATTCTAATTAACCCTTTCAGGGGCAAGGTACTTCTATTCACAAAATGCTGAAATGAGTGGTTGACACCAGAATTTAAAAACAAATTAATTTCGAAATAAGCAAAAGCTTTTGCTCACATACTCAATAATTGGACGTTTTTCATTCGAATATTCTGGTGCGAATGTGGCATTTAGAGATTAAAATTAGGTGGCTCAAAAATGAACTACCGCCCTCGAAGGGGTTAAATTAGTCTGTTTTTAGCAATTGGACGTTTATTATTTATCTTCTTTGCTGTTTATTAAGGGCTACTTCACTCATGCGAAAACACGCCCTCACCAGTGGGAGATTTCTTTTAAAATATACCTTGTTTGTATTTCAATATTTTTATTTATTTATTTATTTTTTTTTGCATTAGATAGCTGAGGATGATCTCTAGAAAGGCTGTTTCCTACTTTTTAGATTTCGTGTGTAGATTATTTTATGAGGATACTTTCTGTTTCGAAACCGGTTCTGAAAGTGTCCCACATAACTTATATTAAGTCCAAATGATATGATAAATTATGTAATAAACTTTCTTGTCTTAAAAATAATGCTTAATAATAATAATGAATTAATGTTTGACATATTATAAAAAATCTGTTTTTCAATGTAAATATTTTTACATGTTATTATTCATACACAAATCTGTTTATATAAATATTTTACTTAATTACCTACACAGAATCAAATATTTGTACTCAGATAAGAATAAAAATTAAAATATTAAACTTATTAGTAATCAAGCTAAAATATATGATTATCTTAAATACATGGTAAGCTCAATAATTAATTCATTAAAATAATTTGATGTTATATACAAAAGTATAAAGATTAGAGTAGGTCGTGTTCAAGGTTTGTGTGACTTTTATAGTTGTGACGATCTTAGGTGACAGGTCATGGATGATGTAAAAGATTGAAGCAACAATTGCTCAGTAACACTCTGAGAGTTTAGGCAGCCATCATTTAAATACCAATCAAGACGCATAGGTGTAACCAGGGGGGGGGGGGGTGCCCTGGGAGCCCGGGCACCCCCCGCTTGCGCAGACTCAAGCGCAATTATTTAAAAAAATCGAAATCTACAAAAGAAAAAAGAAGTGAAAGCAGAGTTCAATTAATTTAGCAAATTAGTTTAGTTCAGAAAACTAACAACCTAAGTTTTGAACTGTGTTATTAAAAAAAAAAAAAAAAAAAAAAAGAATCCCACATTCTTTTTTTTAATCATGTTCTTTATCTTTTTCAAAACTAGAATATATAAAAGAATCTGTATTAGTCATAGTAAGTCAAAAAGGAGGTTTAATCCCACTTTGACGTCTTTTTTTTTTTTTTTTTTTGGGAGATTTTTTTTTTAACACCGTTCTTTCTATCGCATGTTTCTGCAATTTCATGAGAAATTAACGCAAGTTCTTGACGAGGATAGAAACAGAAATTATTTGTCTCTTTGATTTCGCAGTCTAAAGCCTATTAGTAGGAGAGCTGTTGAACATTTTTGAGTAGGTATTTGAGGCACCCTGAAAATTTGTGCAGCACTTCTTTTGTAATGCCTGAATACAAAATCGAATGTCTGGCTGAAGGATCGTGGCCCAAAACCTGTGCCAGACACGTGTCAAGTGCCATTTTTTGACACTACCCCCAAAAAAAGTATTTGAGGCATGCTGAGATTGAAACAGAATAATATTTATACTTAGAAAAAAATATTTTGAAAATGACAGACACTTTAGTCGGCCCAAAATCTGTGCCAGACACGTGTCAAGTGCCATTTTTTGACTACCCAAAAAAGGTATTTGAGGCACGCTGAGATTGAGGTACAATAATATTTATGCTTAGAAAAAAATATTTTGAAAATGACAGACACTTTAGTCGGCACAAAAACTGTGCCAGACACGTGTCAAGTGCCATTTTTTGTCTGGCACAGATTTTGGGCCACGATCCTTCAGCCAGACATTCGATTTTGTATTCAGGCATTACAAAAGAAGTGTTGCACAAATTTTCAGGGTGCCTCAAATACCTTCCCCAAAATGTTTAACAGCTCTTGGACTATATAAAGAAGCAAAAAAAAAAAAAAAAAAAATTGAAAGGGAATGCAGATGTGAAACAGTAATTGTAAAATGCGATTAGCCGGGGGAAAGGTGGGTGCACAGACCCTGTCTCCTTTGAAAATGAGAAATAATAGCACAGAAAATTAAAATTAATCTGGAGTTGGTTGGTTGGTTGAAGTTCGTGTTTCGCGACCATATTTTGACATTCATAAGAGGAATATGGTTGCAGTATTTCAAGTCAATATAGTAATTTTTTTCCTCTGAAAATTTGTATGCGATTTTTTGGAGTTTCTTCTCGTTTCGCGGAGTTCTTTTGAAACTAGGAAAAGGACCCGGTTTCAATCTTTTAGCCCAGTGCAGTAAATTTTGACGAAATTCGCGATTTTATTCTGCTATCATTTCATGATATTTACAATTTTTCCCAAAATCATTTGACAAAATTCACGTCTTTCTACGCGATTTTTGTCAAAATCCGCACTTTTCACCTTTGACAAAATTCGCAGCGATTTTTCACAGCGATCCTTTGACGAACTTCGCATTTTTTACCGCGATATTTTGACAAAATTGGGATTTCTTTAGCACGATCCTTCGATGAAATTCGTGTTTTCTTTACACGATCTTTTGACGAAATTCGCATTTTCTTTCAGCGACCCTTTGACGGAATTCTCGTTTTCACCGGGATCCTTTGACGAAATTTGTTTTATTTTGGCGAACTATTCGCGAAACTGATTTTTTTACAGGGGTCATTTGTCGAAATTCGCGGTAGTTTTGCGCGTCCGATCGGGAAAATTCTCGATATCTTTCCGTACCAATTATCAAAATCCTCTATTCTTTTCCGCAACTTTTTGGCGAAATTTGAAACATTTTCTCGTCAATCATTTATCGAAATTCGTGAATTTTTTGCGCAATCTTCGACGAAATTCGCGATTTCTTTCTGCACTCTTTTATCGAATTTCACGATATTTTTCAGGATCGTTTGAAGAAATTCTCAAATTTTTCCGGGACCGAGTCACGAATTGATTTTGAAAAGTTCCACAAAAGAAATAAAAATCGCGGACTTCTAAAAAATTTTTAAATGCTCATTGAAGAATCACAGATCTGTGAAAGAATTTTGAGGGCGGAAATACTGTACAGCATTTTTTATTATGCAGGACTTTCCTTTTCTGTGCACAAATCACGCGACCTCGCACGTTATTTCAAACACTGCCCCTCAAAGAAAACTTCATTACTAGTGGAGTTTTTCTGGTTGCTTTTTTTTAAACGAACATAGAATTAAAGAAATCTAGGATTTGGGGGGGGGGGGGGGGCTGCCTTCGGCAACGTACCCTCGACCAAGCTACGACCACTTCCGTCTCGAAACAAACGAATCCTGAATTATCGCGATTTTTTTTTTTATTTCGAGCCAAATTAAATTTTCAGATTTCTTATAAGAACTGATTTGACATTCTTCTAATTCGAATTTAATCACGGAAATTGCAAAAATTACCGGAGAGTTTTTTCTGTTTCAAAAAAAGTAAAAAAAAATCGCCTCTAAGTGCAAAAAAACCCGCTAAAAATCGCATTAAAAATTCGGAAAAGATTAAAAAACAGCAGAGAATGAAATTAACTAATTGGGTAAAATATTTAAACCGGATTCCTTTTAGGAACGCGAAAAAAAAACCCCTCTAAAAATAACATAAAAAAATTTTTACAAATTGAAAAATCGCTGTAAGAATCTCGAAAAAACTTTATTGAAAAGAAGAAAAAGTTTACTGAATAAAATATATAAATCGGATTTTTTTTTTACTAATTTGAAAAAACTTGCATAAAAAATTAATTGAAAAATTTCAGAAATTGTCTTCGATATGCATGACTTCAGGCAAACAGGTACTTTCCTGTCAAATTTTGCGGCTGTGAGAACTGCATTGTTTTTTCAGTTTTCAGCACGCGCGCGTACACACACACACAGAGAGAGACAGACAAGCACCCTATCTTTATTATTACAGTCGCATCATGATAATATAATTTTTGTCATCTTGACAAAATTTAGTGCATATAGTAGACGCTCGATTTTGCGAACCTCTTTTTTACGAATTCTTTGTTTTTATGAATTGATGTATTGGTGCCGAACATCATCCCATTGAACTAATGTTATTCCTATTTACGAACTTCGATTTTACGAACACATTATATGGGTCCACTCGAGTTCGTAAAATCGAGCGTCTACTGTATTATAATGATCTGCTTTACATTGGACACATTCTGAGGTAAAAACATGAATTATTAATGAATATTGTAATTATTTATAATATTATAATAATTATTTATATGCACTTTCCTCCAAAATTTCTTGGGTCCTCCCCCCCTCCCCGGTGATCCGTAAGAAGCCATGGAGTCACATTTTGAAAAACTTTCGTGGGTATGTACTGGTGTACAGCATGTATTATCTGAGATTTATCATCCGGCAAAATTTCATCTACAAGGCTTTGACATAGATAATGTTAGGTTTCATGCAATGCCCTTGTGCCTATAGAAGTTTCCAGCATGATTAAAGGCCTTTTTTAATCTTTATAAGAAGTTAGGGTGCCAAATGATTTTACACTTGTGACCACACTTAGTCACTGTCTTATTTCACTGCTGCAAGGAGATTTACATATCTTTTTTTTTTTAACCATTAGATTTAGTTTTGATGTTTTGAACCACTTCTCACATCCCCCTCACGCAAACAAAAACCGCGTTTGAGCCATTTTTAAAAGAAATACCACACAATTATGAATTCTAAGAGGAAAACCTGTCTAAAACGGAAAATCCACCTGTTTCATGGGGTTCCGTTTTAGCAGGTTTTACTATATAAGATATAGCTTGTATCCAACATATTCAGGTTAAAAAGTCTCCCCCCCCCCCCCCGTTCAGAAGGCTGGTTACGCCTATGAGACGACATATTCAATATTTCATTAGCACTCTAATAACTTAAGCCTTGGTCGATAAGCATTGGAAGTTTCTCGAATAATAATACAGGGTGATTATAATTAAAGTTTAACTTTCAAAATGCTGTAAAAAAAAGAACCACTGGTCAGAATGACTTCAAATTTGAAATGAATATACTGGAAGAAGGGGGAAACGGTATGGCATAAGAAAAAAAAGTTCTAAAGTGTCTCAATAGATGGCGCTATAAGCGGCATAACGAAAGTGGATTCGGCGTCAAGAGACATTTTTAATCGAAATACGACAGGTTTTGTCATGAGTTGCACAGTAAACCAACCGTACTGTTCAATGTGCATGAGTGTTTTGGTTGTTTTACGGAAAAAATTACTTCCAAATCAGTCAACAGTTGTGGTACTGTTAGTGGAAAGTCCATCCACCACGTCAAGGTCGTACCACATTGGATGGGAAAAATCGGTTTTTAATTGTAATTGGGCCAAAAACTGCATAAAAAGCGAATAATGATTCTGATTTTAATTATTGCTAGACATGCGGCAGATAGGTTCCATATGCTGTCCACCATTGTCCGCCACAAATTGAAACCGATAATCATTATCGGTTGTCTCATCGCATGTCTGGCAATAATTAAAAACAGAATCATTATTCGCTTTTTATGCGGTTTTTGGCCGAAGGGCAATTAAAAACCGAATCATTAAGTGATTTTTATGCGTTTTTTGGCACAAGGACAATTAAAAACCGAATCATTATGTACTTTTTATGCGGTTTTTGGGCAAAGGACAATTAAAAAAGGAATCATTATGTGCTTTTAAAATTATATTTTAAAAGTTTAAAATATCAACAATTTTCAATTATTAAATTTAAAATTATGGAAAAAATGTTACAATGGAAAAATATATTAAGTTACAAAATTATATTACATTTATTAGAATTATTGAAAGGTTTTCTGCCCTACTTGCTATTCTGTAGTTGCAGTAACTAATCAATCATCAAAACCTATAATCCCACCACCACCTGGAATTTACGCTACTTCCCCATCATTTATTTGCTCAGCCAGCACAAAAAGATTTTTTTTTTTATCCTATATGTTACTCTGTATTAATAATTAAAAAAAAAACCCATACACCCCCATCCGTCCACGAATTAAATTATTTTTTTTAACAGCAGAAGCCATAAAAATGCAGAATTTCAACACACCCCACCCCCAAATAATGAAGATTATCATTTTTCTGTTCGGGAGGGGAGGTGCATATTTATTTGTTAAAAGGGCAAAATACGCAGATTATTACTTAGAAATGATTGACTGGATAAAAAAAAATTGCAAATAGAAAACTAATGTAATATATTTCTATTACGGTATTTTATGGGAGAAATACTGCACCCGTCGAACGGCTCAAATTGGCCTCAATAAGCTAAAAAATATCGTAAACCAGGCATGAGATTCTTCCGCGGATTCACGATTTTCCGATTTTTTGCCGTTTCTCGTAGTAATGATCTGTTCCGAAATTTAAAAAAAAAAAAAAATCGGTCGTCAGTCCGAAAATTCGCGCATAAAAAATATCACAAATTTCAACAAGTGATCGCCGGAAAAACAATTCCGTCAATCATTCGCAGAAAAAAAAACAATTTCGCAAAAGATCGCGGGAAAAATCCGCAAATTTCGTCATAGAGTCGCGAAAAAAAAAAAAACGCTTCGTCAAAGGTTTACGAAAAAAATGGCAACTTTCGACTAAAAATCGCGTGAAAAACACGAATTTCGTCAAAGAATCGCGGCCAAAAAATGCGAATTTCGTCAAAATATCGCGAAAACACACGAATTCTGCCAAAGATCGCGAAAAAACGCGGATTTCACCAAAGAATCAAGAAAACACGCGAATTCTATGAAAGGATCGCGGAAAAAAGCTAATTCTGTCAAAGGATCGCTAAAAAAACGCGAATTCTATCAAAGGATCGTGGAAAAAAGCGAATTCTGTCAAAGGATCGCCAAAAACGCGAATCCTATCAAAGGATCGTAGAAAAAGCGAATTCTGTCGAAGGATCGCCGAAAAAAAACGAATATTCTGTCAAAGGATCGCGGGAAAAATGCCAATTTTGTAAAAAGATAACGGAAAAAACGGGAATTTCGTCAAAAGATCGCAGAAAAAAAGAATTTCGTCATAAGATCACCGAAAAAACGGGAATTTCGTTAAAAGATCGCAGAAAAAACGGGAATTCCTACGAAAGATCGTGGAAGAAACGCGAATTTCGTCAAAAGATTGCCGAAAAATGCGAATTTCGTCAAAAGATCGCCGAAAAAAACGAAAATTTCGTCAAAAGATTGCCAAAAAAACGCGATTTTTTTTCAAAAGACCGCAGGAGAAATGCAAAAACGCGAAAAAACACAAATAGTGTTAAAGGGGTGTGGAAAATACGCGAATTTTGACAAAGAATCACGAAAAAGTTGCTGCAACATTAATGTTTTCACCAGATTTTTCTTGCAGCTAAGTGTAGGTTAAACATTAGCTGCCATGTTTATTAACTGGTGTTTTGAGTGAAAGCATGTTAGCTAGTTGTCCAATTCAAATTTTAAAATTGCTGTTTAAAACATTGCATCTGAATAAAAATAAACTTAAAATAGAAACTTTCATTTCAGAATTACTTATAGTATTTGCACAAATTATTAATTTGATTCCCCTCCCCACCCCCAAATAAAGTAGGATTTAAATAAAAATATTGACAATTTTATTGCGAATAAAATAACCTTTGATTGTCTGATACGTGCGTTATTTTAAATTTCTTTTTCCCGTTTCACGTGCTTTTCCTCTTTTTTCATCTGTTTCCAATCGCATGCCGCAACCATGGGAACGCTATTTTTGTCGACACCGTCACATTGACCCAACTTTAATCAAAGTTTCCTGGACAGTATAGGGTGACTCATTTTTAATAAGTTAAGATGTCTAAATTTTTATTTAAAATATTTAAATCAGGTTTTAAAAATTTTTATGTAATTTTTTAATTATTCAGACGTTAGTTGGTATTTAAGCCACCTAGAGCGCGTTACGTGGAGCCCTCGCCTTAGGCCCTCCACGTTTTTTTTTTTTTTTTTTTTTTTTTTTTTTTTTTTTAATGATCTGCGCCCGAGAAAGGTAAAAACTGGTCGTCATGTCTAAAATTTTATTTAAAATATTTAAATCAGGTTTTAAAAATTTTTATGTAATTTTTCAGTTATTCAGACCAGGGTTGGCAGGTTTTTGACATGTGTCAGTTTATGTCGGGTTTAAACCATGGTTTAAACCGTCATGTCAAAACCTCTTGTCAAAAACCTCAACTATTACATTGATCTGTAAAATTTCACATTAAATGTCCCACATAACAACATTACATGTAATATTTAAAATTCACTATTACTGTATATCAATAATTTGTACATAGTAAAGCACTATTGTTAAATGCAACTTTTTAACAGGGTATTTTGTTTTTTTTTGGTAAAATTCTGCTTTTCTAAAAAGTAGGCCTTATGCTCTCCTGAGCTGTACACTTTTTCTCTTACTTAAAATCTTTTTAATTTCTCCATTACTTTTGAGAGCTTAAAGCATTACCCAGGATTTTTTTTTTTTTTTTTTTTTTTTTAAAGAAGGAAAAAACTTAGAAAAGTTCCGTTTTTTTTGTACATATAACAAAGTAATGTGCATCAATTTTATTCCAGTCTAGGCAATAACCATTCCATTCAAAATTGAAATTGGATTATTAATCTTAAACATTTACAAAATAAGAAGTATTTTTTTTTCTTTTTAAAGCCAAAATCTTTTTAAAACATGCTTTTTTAAACATATAAAAATATTTTTTCGATTTTAAAACTGAATAAAATTGTCTCGGTCTTCTAAAAGAAAATTCACTTGAACCCCATATTGGAAAAGTGCTTAATAGAAGGGATCGAATCATGAAACCATACCATTGTTTGGCTTATATTTGCATCCCAATCATCAGGGGCAAGGCACAGCCATCTCTACACCGGCCCAATCGCTAAACTAACTCCGGCGGGTCACGTGACCAGTCGAAGGCGGTTAAATTGAAGCGAAAGTGACGGTCGCCATTTATTCTGTTCTTGAAAATTCCATCGTTGATGAATTCAAGTCGCAGTTTTCGTATAAAGTTGCACATGGTTCATGATTTTCATCTTTATACTATCTATTTTATTTAGATACTTATGTTTTATTTAACGAAAGTGTATCATGTGTTTTCCCCGCGTTTCATGTGCTTTCCTAGTGTTTCATTGTTTCTCTTTCTGAAAAGAAAATATGGCTCTCAAGGATTCGCAAATATAATTTTAATTTCATCTAAAAGGCTAGAATATGCATTAAATATTCTAAAATGATGTTCAGTGGATATCATCAAGGATTAACATAACTATTGAAGTAAGTTCTGATTTAACTTTTAAAATTTATTGTCTTAATAAAACAAATTATATGAGACGCTTGGTTTGAATATTAGCAATCTAAGAAAATAAGTATAAGGTTGACATGATTGTTAAAATATATGATGAATGTACAGTTATATGTCAGTAATTATTATATCTCTCTAGAGAAGTTGATTGAAAATGAGAAAAGACTAATAATTCAAAAGCTCTTTCATAATAAACAAAAATATTTAGATAAGAAATGCAATTTATCAATAAATCAGGCACGAAACAATTCCTCCTAAAGGAGGAATTCCACCTATTTTAAAGCAATTTTGGACATTTTCTGGATTGATGCAAAAATGCAAAGAAAATATTGGAAGCATATATGAGAGGGGGGGGGGGGTGTCTAGGAAATTTAATAATAATTCTGTTTACTCAAATCGTCAGTATTTGTTTCTGAATTACTGTGCAAAAAAGCCATCAAATCAAAGGTGAATCAGCATCTGAAAGTGGTGTAAATTGTTTCTAAAATGTCTTTCCAGAGTGATTTTTTTAGACTTTAAAAGGTAAAGGAAGTTTCCATAAGGTTTTTTTTGGAATAGAATATTTTTTCCTAATTAACACTTTCGTGTAATTTCAGTGATGCAATTTTGGAGATGTATTTCTGGAGTAAAGATTAATTTGACTTGCTTGTATTTATGCAGCATCGAGGTTTGTTTTTTTGTTTGTTTTTGAAAGGAGGGGGGAAATCTTAAACAGACAAGCCTTCTAAAATAATATTTATTTTGACAAATTAATCGCTGTAGTTCACATAAATTCATCAGATATTTATGGTTTTACATCTTAGCAAACTGTCTTCAATTTCCTGTTTTGATTCAAAAGACCTGTAAAATTGTTAGTTTAAATTTCTTTTAATAAATTTTAAATTATTAAAAGAAAATCATACATACAGTAATATTTTATTTTATTGTATAAATAAGTTAAAATGTGTCCAAAAATAAATATTGTATAGATGGAAAAAATTTTACAACTTTTTTTATGTTTTCCACTTTCATGCCTGATAAATTTAGACGCATTTAAAGATCTTTAAATGATATATTAAACCCAGTTTATAAAAACATTGTGCCAATCCTACTTTTCATTGCAGGTTATGCTGCTTTCTAAACTTGCTAAAACATCCCTGTTGTAATTACTGTATTGATTCTAGTAATGGTGATTTTTCATATGATTTTTTTATTAAAAATTAGTTAACTTTAGGTTAAAAATGTAGTGAATGACTTTGATCATTTATGTAATTTAACTTTAGGTTAAAAATGTAGTGAATGACTTTGATCATTTATGTAAATATTGTACTCACAGGGATCTGTCCAGATTTTTCTTTCTGGGTCCTATTTTTGAAATTGTGAATAGTTTTTTTTTTTTTTTTTTTTTTTCACATTTATGAAAAATCTATTTTTAATTTTGGGAATTTGAAATTATCGTTATATTCAGGTTCTTGTTATACATTTTTAACAAGACCCTTTCCATATCTATATCTTGATAATAGTTTTTTTTGACAAGTTAGATAGTATTACTTTTAAAATTTGTGATGAAAAGTACAGTTTGGAAATGCAAAAGTTTTGTGTAAAGCTAATTGTTAAGTTGAAAAATTTTGTGAAGGGTCCTGTTTTAAAATAAAAAGGTTGTGAAAGGTCCATTAAAGGACCTAATTTTTCTCTAAACAGATCCCTGGACTCATGACAGCTTTATTTATTTAAAAATATGATGCAAGTTGTATATAAGATCTTACCAAATAATTACTCAAAAATAGTTATTAAAAATTTTAATTAAGAAATACAAGAGAAAAATTTAAAAAAACTGAAAAATAAATAAATCTGTATTTATTTTTAGCATTCAACCTTAGAATATCTGAATTTCTTAACAATATGTGAATAATTTTTGTCATGTGCTTTTCATAATTTAAATACCAAATTTATCCTTTCATTTATTTTTAATTTGTGTAAATTCATTTAGCCAATATAATATGTTATTCTTTTCATAACTAAGGGGCTGGCTCCACATAAAACTTTGATCATGAAGCTAAACAAACATTTTAAATTTTCTTTACTTTTCTGACAAATGTAATAGA
Source organism: Maratus speciosus (assembly GCA_963932465.1). Lineage (NCBI taxonomy): Eukaryota > Metazoa > Arthropoda > Arachnida > Araneae > Salticidae > Maratus > Maratus speciosus. Next base: position 369,585,431 of record OZ010787.1, on the reverse strand, counting down.
TGGGAAATATTTTTGTTAATTTTTGAATGATGGCATACTAAGTTTCTTGTCAAAAGAAATTTTTAATCGATTGATTGAGCTTATTGAAAAATCTTTCAGTAAAATAATATTACAAGAAAACCGGGACCTGAAGGGAGATTCACTAGGCACTCAATCACGATATAATTTTACTAGTGGGGGAAAAGTCCGCCTTCGACAGCCGCCATTTTGAATGAGCACTCAGGCCTAGTATTCAGAGGGCTGTGGGCAAGGGTTGACTTATGTATCTGTTGATTCAGCTCGCATTTGGGCTACAGAGAGAATTTATGAATGCTTACCCGTACTGATTGTGTATGAAGCTAAAGAATCTCCTTTCCCGTCTTCTTATTTCAGTGCTATAGGGAGGAACCCATTACTTGGTAGAAAGGTATCATTAAGAGCCTACTTCACTCAATTGGAAAACCGAAATCCTATTTTACAGTTTAAGCGTTGCCACATGGAAGGCGTATCCCAATCACAAAGATTGGCACCTTAAAAGAACAATGATATTTTCTAAGCATGTAATTGACAAACAAAATGGTCACCCCACAGCATAAAAATAGGCTCTCTTTGCCTCCCGGCAAACAGGGGGGGGGGGGGGGGTATTTTAGACAACCTGACCGGGAAAAAGTGATTAGCAGACAGGAATGAAGACAGGCTTCCAATTACACCTTCTGAGAAAGCAGATCTCGAGGCAGGTTTTCATTATTGAGACCCATTTTGTGAAAAGTAAAAGTTACTTTTGGGAATTTTACTATATTTTTGTGAAAAATAACATTTTTTAACGAAAGTTAAAATTCAGTTGCTCAAATTTGTACTAAAAACTTCTTTAAATCCTCTTTCTAAAGTTTTTGTTTTTCGCGATCTAGTTTCATTTACAAATTACACATTTTAAAACACTTTTTATGAAAAAGAATTTTACAAAGGGGTCTATTTTATTAAAAGGAATTTTATGCAAGGGCACGTTTTATTAAGTTCATTTTTGTGAAGGGTCCCATTTTATTAAATTTATTTTTGTGAGGAGGCAAGTTTTATTAAATTCATTTTTGTGAAGGGTCCCATTTTATTAAATTTATTTTTGTGAGGAGGCCAGTTTTATTAAATTTATTTTTGTGAAGGGGCCTGTTTTATTGAATAGATTTTTGTGAAAGGGCCCTGAATAGGCCCCATTTTCTATCTGGATCGACCCCTGGAAAGTTGTTCTGAAGTCTAAATAGGTTATTCACCAACACATTTTCAAAATCATATGCATATTTTTAAGTGCACGAAATTTACCGATATTCTTATTCAGATATTAAAAAATCAAATACTTTTTCTCTTTTTCTCATGGAGGCAAAAGACTTCTGAAACAATGTCAAAGTTGGTATTTTGAGTTGGTTTTAAACACAGAAATCAGGAAACATTTATCATTGGGAAGCAATTCTATTATAATTCCAAATATATTTAATATATATATAAAACGATATTCGAGTGAACATTAAACGTCAGCAAATTTAAAGTTTTTATGTTAGAATGTATCGGAGAGATTCACGTTGTTGAGGCTCTATTATTTATTTTTTATCTAATTTTTTAACAGCTTTAAAAAATGTAATGAAACAATAAATTTAGAAATTTCCCTTTTCATTGAGGGTGTTATTGACATTTAGTGATGATCTCTATTGAAATTGAAACGTGCGAAATTTGAAGTATGCAGTTACATTACGGTCAGTGAGAAAGAATCAAGTACATTTTAATAATGTTGCACCATTTCAAACATAAGAAAATTGATACGTATTTATGAGGTGCAAAGCATTTATTACTCATTTACAGCACCTCACAAACGAATTCCATTACATAATACATAGTCTACTTAGAAAAACTGTTTACAAAAATATTTTAATGATGTTACACTGCTTCAAGTATAATGAAAATGATATACATTACTGTGGTTTCACGCCATAACCATATACTTACTGTAGAATGTGATGTGTGTATCATTTATCGTTCATTTACAGGAACACACAAAATTTATCGGATACAACACAGAAGTACTGTCTATTAGCTGGAAAGTACGGTTTTCGTTATGATACACATTAAGTTACAAAGTTTTATACACCATTGGGTAAGTGTGAAAGCGAGGGGTGGGGGGATACGGTGTGTCATATACAGGGCTATACAAATGAAATAAAAATTTTTTAGTCTATTGATGAAAATTAATCCAGCCGAATTTTTGCCGAAAACGAATTTTCGGCGAAACTCAGATTTTGGACCGAAAAAGTAAAAAAATGGCCTTTGTGCAGATCGATCTCACCTATCCAATGCAAAAAAAAAAAAAATAATAATAATAAAAAATATAAATAAATAAAAAAAAATAAAAAATATTGAAATGCAAACGAGATATCTTTATAAATTTCTTCTATAGGATTAGCATTAGCGAGCGGTCTTTTCGCTTGACTAAAGAAAGTAGACTCTTCTCGGTTGCATTTCAATATTTTTAAATGATTTTTTTTTTTTTGCATTGGATAGCTGAGATCAATCTGTACAAAGGCCTTTTTTTCTTTTTCGATTTTGTTCAGAAACATTTTTAACGAGGACACTTTCAATTTCGGGAACATTTTCGAAAGTGAAAACATCCCCACAAAAATTTTGGCAGTCAAAGTGGGAAAAGTAAAAAGCGGCCTTTGTGCAGATCAATCTCAGCTATCGAATGAAAAAAAAAGAATTTAAAAATATTGAAATGCTACCGAGATATCTTTACAAATTTCTTTCTTAGAATTAGCATTAGCGAACGGGTCTTTTCGCTTGACTAAAGTAGCCTCTTCTCGGTTGCATTTCAATAGTTTTAAATGATTTTTTTGAATTGGATACCTGAGATCAATCTGTACAAAGGCCGTTTTTTGCTTTTTCGATTTTGTTCACAGATATTTTTATTATTATTTTAATTAATTTATTATTAATTAATAGTAAGGAATTATTTAATTATTATTTTAATTAATTTATTAATAATTAATAATAAGGAATTATTTTATTAATTGAATTCCTGGTTATTCCAGCCAATCTTTCTAAAAAATGAAGATATATTGGTGTTTACCCACATCACATCAAATATGCTGCTCTGTTGTACAAAAATATTTATAACTATCATAATTATAGTAAAATCCCTGTTAGCTTGGGCTACAGGCACAGGTAGATTTCAAAGTTAATTCACCAACAATTTTACGGATTAAGGGAAATGTGATTTTTTTTCTTATACACACACATACATTTTTTTTCTTTTTTCCGTAATAGTTGATCTTATCAAAAACTTGTCAATATAAAAGTTTTAGATAATACTAAGAAGATGTATAATAAATTTAAACGGATTTGATATCTCGTGAATTGACGAAGTTATCAATTTTTTTCTTCTTCAACCAACTTTTTTTGTAATAGTTGGTCCTATCGAAAACATAACCAAATTTTATGTTTGTCTTCATTATAATGATGAAAATTATGTCGAGTTAATCAATTAATTCTATTTATATCTATAAATTGATTTTTTTTTTTTTTTTACTTTAGTCCTTTCTTTCTCTAATTAATAATTTTACATTTTTATAATTTTATGGCTTTATTAAGAAATATTGTATGATAGATATTCTTTAGGCTATATTGTGTTTTCGTTCGTACGAAACAAAAATTAAGATTCGGTAAAACATTGAACATTTCTTAAACTTCTGCACTATCAGAACATTAAAAAGTGACGTGGGCTAATTAACCTCGTAATCGGGGCAGGTTGGCCCAGGTGACTTGGTGTCAGTTTGAGCTTCTAAATTAATATTTATAATTACTATTTTCAAGTTGTACCATTGTGACTTCTTCCTGAAAATACACTGTGGTAACATAAAAAGAAATTTAAAATGTTGAATTTTATTAAAAAAAAAAAAAAAAATTAGAAGAAAAAGCGGACCAAGAAAGAAGACTGGCAGAGCATTAACAATTATTTATTTTACATTTTTTGTAACTTATTAAAAACATTAATTTTCTGTCTCATATGTGATTTTTAACATACTCTTATAAATGAGGCGATACATCTTTACTTTTCTGCCAAAAGCTGATTTGTTGTGTCTTTCCAACTTACCTGAATATTTAACAAAAGTGTTACAGAGTCAGTATTCTTATCTTCGCAAAATGCTTCTAGAGACTACTCTTACATTTAGCATTAAGATGCATAAAATTGACACATTTTATAATTCTTAGTAACTTATTAAAAGTGGGTCAAAATTTTCGAATAAAATATCTCGGTTGCATTTCAATATTTTAAAATTATTATTATTATTATTATTTTGCATTAGATAGCTGCGATCGATCTGCACGAAGGTCGTTTTTTACTTTTTCGACTTTGTTTATTGCAGATATTTTTACTGAGGACACTTTTATTTTCGAAACTGGTTTCGAAAGTGAATGCATCCCGAAAAAAAAAATCTGCAGTCAAAATCGAAAAAGTAAAAAACGGCCTTTGTACAGATCGACCTCAGGTATCCAATGCAAAATAAACTTATAAAAAATATTGAAATGCAACCGAAATATCCTTATAAATTTCTTCCATAGGATTAGCATTCGCGAACGGGTGTTTTCGGTCTGAAGTAGCCATATCTCGGTTGCATTTCAAAATTTTTAAATGATTTTTTTTGCTTTCTTCTATCTTTACAAGAAAAAAGTATTGGATTCGTGATTTTCGACGGATCTACGACGGACGGTTTTAGGGGTCAAAAAACTCAAAAAACATGTTTTTACAAAATGTTTGTCTGTCTGTATGTGACACAAATTTTGTGGGCGCTCTATCTCATGAAGTAATGCACGAATTTAATACAAATTTATATTCAGGTAGTCCCTGATATAAATTGGTGCTGATTAGTTTTTGGTGTAAATCGCCCAATCACAATTTCAGCAACGGCTTTATATCAAGAACTTATGCAAGGATTTTCATAAAACTTCAGATTGAATTAGTCCTTGAAAATAATTGGTGCTGTTTACGTTTTGTTGTAAATCGCCCAACAGGTAGCGCTGCTATGCTGCATTTTGCAGCATTTACGCGATTTCCGCAATAGCTCTATTTCAAGAACTAATGCACACATATTCATCAAACCTCAGATTCAGTTAGTCCTTGATATGAAATGATGCTGATTATGTGTTGGTGTGAATCACCCAGTAGGTGGCGCTGTTGTGCTGTATTTGTCATCATTTCTGCAATAGCTCTATCTCAAGAACTAATGACCGTTTTTTGCTTTTCCGATTTTGTTTACAGATATTTTCAGTGAGGGGACTTTGATTTTCGGAACCGGTTTCGAAAGTGAAAGAATCCTCATAGAAAAAGTCTGCATTCAAAATCGAAAAAGTGAAAAACGGCCTGTGTACAGATCGATCTCAACTATCCAATGCAAAAAAATCATTTAAAAATATTGAAATGCAACCGAGATATCTTTATAAATTTCTTCCAAAAGGATTAGCATTAGCGAAGGGGTCTTTTCGTTTGACTAAAGTAGCCTCTTCTCGGTTGCATATCAATATTTTTAAATGATTTTTGCAATGGATAGCTGAGATCGATCTGTACAAAGGCCGTTTTTTGTTTTTTCGATTTTGTTTACAGATATTTTTAGTGAAGACACTTTCATTTTCGGAACAGGTGCGAAAGTGAAAGCACCCCCATAAAAAACTCTGCAATTAAGATCGAAAAAATAAAAAACGGCCTTTGTACAGATCGATCTCAGCTATCCAATGGAAAAAAATATTTTTAAAGTCTCCAATCTGACAACACTGGTGAGCGGGTCTTTTCGCGTGATTGACGTAGCCTGTCCTCGGTTGCATTTCAGTATTTTGAAATGATTTTTTTTTTTTTTTTTTTTGCATTGGATAGCTGAGATTGATCTGTAGAAAGGCCGTTTTTTGCTTTTTCGATTTTGTTTACACATATTTTTAGTGAGGACACTTTCATTTTCGGAACAAGTTTCGAAAGTGAAAACACACCCATAAAAAATCTGCAATCAAGATCGAAAATGTAAAAACGGCCTTTGTACAGATTTATCTAAGCTATCCAATACAAAAAAATCATTTAAAATATTGAAATGCAACCGAGATATTTTTATAAGTTTCTTCTATAGAGTTAGCATTAACGAACGGGTCTTTCCGGTAGAATAAAGTAGCCTCTTCTCAGTTGCATTTCAATATTTTTAAATGATTTCTTTTGCATTAGATACCTGAGATCGATCTGTACAAAGGCCGTTATTTGTTTTTTCGATTTTGTTTACAAATGTTTTTAGTGCAGACACTTTCATTTTTGGAACCAGTTTCGAAAGTGAAAGCATCCTCATAAAAAAATTCTGCATTTAAAATCGAAAAAGTAAAAAGCGGCCTTTGTACAGATTGATCTCAGCTATCCAATGAAAAAAAATCATTTAAAAATATTGAAATGCAACCGATATATCTTTATAAATTTCTTCTACAGGCGATTTACTATTAGCGAACGGGTCTTTTCGGTAGACTAAAGTAGACTCTTCTCTGTTGCATTTTAATATTTTTAAATGATTTTTGTTGCATTTGATAGCTAAGATTGATGTGTACAAAGGACGTTTTTTTATTTTTTCGATTTTGTTTACAGATATTTTTAGTGAGGACACTTTCATTTTCGAAACAGGTGTGAAATTGTAAGCACCCCCATAAAAAATTCTGCAATCAAGATCAAAAATGTAAAAAACGGCCTTTGTACAGACCGAGCTCAGATATTCAATGCAATAAAAATCATTTAAAAATATTGAAATACTACAGAGATATCTTTATAAATTTCTTCTATAGGATTAGCATTAGCGAACGGGTCTTTTCGCTTGACAAAAGTAGTCTCCCCATAAAAAATTCTGCAATCAAGATCAAAAATGTAAAAAACCGCCTTCATACAGATCGATCGCAGCTATCCAATGCAATAAAAATCATTTAAAAATATTGAAATGCCACCGAGATATCTTTATAAATTTCTTCCATGGGACTAGCTTTAGCGAGCGGGTCTTTTCGCGTGACTGACGTAACCTGTTCCCGGTTGCATTTCAATATTTTTAATGATTTTTTTGCTTTGGATAGCTGAGATTGATCTGCACAAAAGCCGTTTCTTGCTTTTTCGATTTAGTTTACAGATATTTTTAGTGGGGACACTTTCATTTTCGGAACAAGTTTCGAAAGTGAAAACACCAACATAAAAAAAATCTGCATTCAAGATCGATCTCCACTATCCAATGCAAAAAAAAAGAATTTAAAAATATTGAAATGCAACCGAGATATCTTTATAAATTTCATCTATAGGATTAGTATTAGCGAGCGGTTCTTTTCGCTTGACTAAAGTGGCCTCCCCATAAAAATTTCTGCAATCAAGATCGAAAATGTAAAATCAGCCTTTGTACAGATCGATATCAGCTATCCAATGTAAAAAAAAAAAAAAATAGAAGTGCAACCGAGATATTTTTTTATAAATTTCTTCGATAGAATAAACATTAGCGAACGGGTTTTTTCGCTTGACTAAAGTAGTCTCCCTATAAAAAATTCTGAAATTATGATCAAAAATGTAAAAAACGGTCTTTGTACAGATTCATCTCAGCTATCCAATGCAAAAAAAAAAATATCATTTAAAAATATTGAAATGCAACCAAGATATCTTTATAAACTTCATCTATAGGATTAGCATTAGCGAACGGGTCATTTCGCTTGACTAAAGTAGCCTCCCCATAAAAAAATTCTGCGATGAAGATCGAAAATGTAAAAAAACGGTCTTTGTACAGATCGATCTCAGCTATCCAATGCAAAAAAAAAAATAAAATAAAATAAAATAAAATAAAAAATATAGAAATGCAACCGAAATAATTTTTATAAATTTCTTCTATAGAATAAACATTAACGAATGGGACTTTTCGCTTGACTAAAGTAGCCTCCCTATAAAAAATTCTGCAATTAAGAGCAAAAATGTAAAAAACGGTCTTTATACAGATTCATCTCAGCTATCCAATACAAAAAAAATCATTTAAAAATATTGAAATGCAACCGAGATATCTTTATAAGTTTCTTCTATAGGATTAGCATTATAGCGAACGGGTCATTTCGCTTGACTAAAGTAGCCTCCCCATAAAAAAATCTGTAATCAAGATCGAAAATGTAAAAAACGGCCATTGTACAAATCAATCTCAGCTATCCAATGCAAAAAAAATCATTTAAAAATATTGAAATGCAACCGAGATATCTTTATAAATTTCATCTATAGGATTAGTATTAGCGAACGGTTCTTTTCGCTTCACTAATGTAGCCTCTCCATAAAAAATACAGCAATCAAGATCGAAAACGTAAAAAACGGTCTTTGTACAGATCAATCTCAGCTGTTCAAATAAAAAAAAAATCATTTAAAAATATTGAAATGCAACCCAGATATCTTTATAAATTTTCTCCATGGAATTAGCTTTAGCGAGCGGGTCTGTTCTTATGACTGAAGTAGTCTCTTAGCACTGCTGATTTGAATTGCAACAAAATATGCTTATTATTTAATCAAAATGTTTATAATAAATTTAAAAATTATTAGATTGCCTTTCAGAAGGGAAAAAATAAAATAAATGCAAAACAACGTATACACTAAGCAGAAATATATCATCTGTGTATGCTGATTTCACCGCAACAGAATTTGCTAAGTATTTGTAAATTAGCCGAAATTTTCGGGTTGGGTTGGGTTCATTTTTGACGGCCGATTATCTACTCGATGGATATGGACCCGAAGGGGGGGGGGTGTCCTTCGTGGGAGTCTTTTTAAGGGAACCCAATCCATATTAAAGCATGGAAATCCAAGGTTCGAAGGAAACCACGAAAACTCCGAACGATTAGGCCGACGGGTGCGATTGGGGTCGAACCCAGCACCTCCCGTCTACCAGCTTCGACTGCGCAATCTTTCGGCCACTGGTGCGGCCCGAAATTTTCTGTAAAACACTCAAAGAAATCTTTCTTAAAAGTTTCAGAAACACATTTCTCAATTTTAAACTAGTGTAATTTAATAATGAAACTGCCCTGTAGTTATCTTTTAGTTTACTATATAAAACAAATGTTTAATATTTGTGAAAGAAACAAAATCCGCAAGAATTACCTTATCAATTATAAAAAAAATATATAGAAAATTTAAATACAAATATATTTTTTCGCCGCATATATGTATTCATTTTTAATGACACTAGTCAATTATTATTTTTTCTCCCCCCCCCCCCCCCTGTTGAGTGTGAATGACATATTTCTATTGAATGAGAGACTTTTGCCTTTTGACGTTTACGGAATAAAAAAAATCTATCCGGCATTATACTTCAGAAGTGAGAAAGAAAAAAAAAGATTATAAATCTGTTTTAATTCCTAATCAATAATAATTTTAAAATTTATTTTTGGAACAGGTTTCGAAATGAAAACACCCCATAAAATATTCTGCAGTCAGGAACGAAAAAGTAAAAAGCGGCGTTTGTACAAATTGATCTCAGCTATCCAATGCAAAAAAAATCATTTGAAAATATTGAAATGCAACCGATATATCTTTATAAATTTTTTCTAAAGGATTAGCATTAGCGAACGGGTCTTTTTGGTAGACTAAAGTAGCCTCTTCTCTATCGCATTTCAATATTTTTAAATGATTTTTTTTTTCTTTTACATTGGATAGCTGAGATCGATCTGTACAAAGGCCGTTTTTTGTTTTTTCGATTTTGTTTACAGATATTTTTAGTGATTTCATTTTCGGAACAGGTGCGAAAGTGAAAACATAAAAAATTTTGCAATCAGGATCGAAAAAGTAAAAAAACGGCTTTTGTACAGATTGATCTCAGCTATCCACTGGGGAAAAAATCATTTAAAAATATTAAAATGCAACCGAGATATCTTTATAAATTTCTTCCATGGGACTAGCTTTAGCGAGCGGGTCTTTTCGCGTGACTGACGTAGCCTGTTCCCGATTGCATTTCAATATTTTTAAAAGATTTTTTTTTACTCTGGATAGCTGAGATTGATCTGTACAAAGGCCGTTTCTTGTTTTTTCGATTTTGTTTACAGATATTTTTAGTGAGGACACTTTCATTTTCGGAACAAGTTTCGAAAGTGAAAACACCCCCATAAAAACATCTGCATTCAAGATCGAAAATGTAAAAGACGGCATTTGTACAGATCAATCTCCACTATCCAATGCAAAAAAAAAAAATCATTTAAAAATATTGAAATTCAACCGAGATACCTTTATAAGTTTCTTCTAGGATTAGAATTAGCGAACGGGTCTTTTCGCTTGACTAAAGTAGCTGCCCCTTAAAAAATTCTGCAATCGAGATCGAAAATGTAAAAAACGGACTTTGCACAGATCGATCTCCACTATCCAATGCAATAAAAATCATTTAAAAATGTTGAAATGCAACCGAGATATCTTTATAAATTTCATCTATAGGATTAGTATTAGCGAACGGTTCTTTACGCTTGACTAATATAGCCTCCCCATAAAATATACAGCAATCAAGATCGAAAATGTAAAAAAACGGCCTTTGTACAGATTAATCTCAGCTCTCCAATGCAATAAAAATCATTTTAAAATATTGAAATGCAACCGAGATATCTTTATAAATTTCCTCTATAGGATTAGCATTAGCGAACGGGTCTTTTCGCTTGACTAAAGTAGCTTCCCCTTAAAAAATTCTGCAATCGAGATCGAAAATGTAAAAAACGTCCTTTGTACAGATCGATCTCAGCTATCTAATGCAATAAAAATCATTTAAAAATATTGAAATGGAACGGAGATATCGTTATAAATTTCTTCCATAGGATTAGCATTAGCGAGCGAGTGTATTCGCGCGACTGAAGTAGCCTCTTAGTATTACTCACTGCTGATTAGAATTGCAACAAAATATGCTTATTATTTTATCAAAATGTTTAGAATAACCTTAAAAATTATTCGATTGCTTTTCAGAATGGAGAAAAGAAAAGAAAAACAACATATACACTAAGTAGAAATATATCATTTGTGTATGAGGATTTCGCCGCAATAGAATGTATTTGCTAAACGATTGAAAATTAGCCGAAAATTTCGGTAAAACAGTGAAAAAAATCTTTCTTTAAAGTTTGAGAAACACATTTCTAAGTTTTAAATTAGTGTAATCCAATTTAATAATGAATTGTACAATAGTTATCTTTTAGTTTGCTGTATAGCACAAATGTTTAATTTTTATGAAAGAAACATTTAAACTAATTCAGTAAGAATTACCTAATAAATGATAGAAAAAAAGGTATTATAGACAATTTAAATACAAATGTATTTATTCGCCGCATATATCTATTAATTTTTAATGGCACTAGTAACTATTGCTATTTTCTTTCGTTCTCTCACTTTCACTCTCCCCCCCCCCCCCCCCCTGTTGAGTGCAGATGACAAAAAGATATTTTTAGTATCTTTTGAGAATAAGCAACTTCTTCATTTTGATGTTGTATTCAATTAAAAAATCTTTCGGAAATTAAACTTCAAAAGTAGGAAAGAAAAATAATAACAATGATAAATCTGTTTTTATTCCAAATTAATAATGCTTATCTTTATCTTTACTATTATATTAGATGCCTAGAAAAACAAACCGTCTGAAATCAACATCTATTTAGAACATTTCAGGAGCGCATTTTCAATAAAACTTCGTTCTTTGCCCACGAAAGAAAATAGCCACACGCGAAATTTAACACTATAGGAAGACTTTCCCGTTTAGAGACTCCCCGCTGATTAACCAGGTGTCGTCTGAAACCCCCCTGTATCAAGGCGTTAACCTTGTAGAGGCGGATCTTGGAGCACTTTCGTCTGTTAAAAATGAAAGCGTTTCAACTTTTTATAAATGTAGCATAGATTTAAAAAATTTTAAAATCAAAATAAAAAGCATTTTTAGAAAGCTTAATTATTAAACCATGCATGCCACTTTACGAAATTTAAAAATATCCAACAGATTTTTCGCGATAAGGTAGTAAAGGCGAATCGTTAAACAAACTACAGTAAAGCATCTAGAACGCCTTAAAATTTAAAAAAATAAATAAGATTTTAAAGTGGCCTGCATAGTTTAAGAGTACAGCTTTTGAAAGCTACAAAAAATATCAAATTCGATCAAAATGCAAAAAAATAACAGTAATAAATTTCTCCCATTGAAATAACATTAGCCGCTCAATTTCGGAGCGTTACTGAAGTAGGGCCTTAAATGCAATAGCTTTTCAACTGAGCCTGCTTCAAAACTTGCTCATCTAGCAGTGCTTTTGCTATCAAGTCCTACTAGCTCAGCATCAATTAACATGTTAAGCGCCACGTTAGTCACCAGTGACTGACACTAAACTTTCCGTTTAAAACGCGTCATTCACCGATGTCTGACGGTCTAAAATATGATATAAAACTAAAAATATATATATTGTTTTAAGTAATTACTGAAAATTTATTTAAAATTTACTTACCTTTTATTTATTACAGGATTATACTTTCTTAAATATTACTTAAAACATTGTAAATTTTTCAGCTTCAGTGTCAGTCACCATGGCACTCAACGTGTTAAGAGAGACTATTTTCTAATGTTTCATACGCTCTAAACTCAGAAATAATTTCTTGTAAATAAATGTGCTAAAAGGGTTGTGTTCAGGGCATGCTGCGAGTAAAATTGATCGGGATTATTTAAAAATACAAAACGATTTTCTTCTGATTGAAAATTCCAAACATTAACAATATTTTATTGCAATTTATAATTTTCTTTTAATTATTAAATTACAATAATTTAAAATTAAAGATTACATAAATCATTGACTTATTTAATGTTTACCTATTATTGTTGTTAAAATGTTTTAGTGTGTTATATGTTTTTGACAGTTTTCGACGGTTTAAACCAGTTTATGACAGTTTAAACTAGGGATGCACCGAATAGTGATTTTGGCCGAATGCCGAATACCGAATATTCGGCCTACAGGCGAACCGAACACCGAATATTCGGCTAGCCGAATAGTAACTGCTAGGCCGAATACCGAATATTCGGCTTGTCAAATAATTTTACATTTCAAAGTTTAAAGGCATTAAAATGTTAAATTTTAAAACAGTTTTGCATAATATTTAAAACAGAAACTTTCATTTTGATAATCAAGAGCTTTTTTCAAGTAAACTTTATGCTGAAAAAAATCTGCTTTGAGTTATTTAAGAAGAGGATAGTTATAAAACTTTTTTAATTAATAAAATTTTTAATTTCATGGCTTCTTCTGTGAATTAAAACAAATGAATAAAATTTTCTTCAATTCTAAAACAAACATTTTATAATCAAAGAGAAATTGTGAATAAATTGGAAGAAAAATTGCACAGAATCATGTATTATTTGTTTGTCAGGAAGAGAATAAAGTAAAAGTAAATAAATAATACAATCTATTCAAATTTTATAGGGTGGCAACTCAGCAAGAATAACTGTTTATAACTACCTTTGATTATGCAAGGAAGTTTTTAAATACATCCTAGATCGGTGTCTGGAGTGGGTAATCATTTTCAGAGATTGTAAATGTTGTTCTTAAAATCTTAGCAAGAAACAGATTATTTACTGGACAATGTTCAGGAACTTGCATTTGTACATAAGAAAATCCTCGTGATTGGTTAATTTTCTTAAATAATACTTAACAAACAGCAAATAAATAATGTAAAAACATTCTCTTTTATTTAAATATATGATTCTGTTTCTAATTATTCTGAATATCTTTATAAGTTGACTGTTAAACGTATAAGTGGTATAAGGTTTTTAAAAATATATTTTAAAAGTTTTTTTTAAGTATTCGGTTGGCCGAATATTTCGATATTCGGCCAAACCGAATATTCGGCAGGATAGTTTGATATTCGACCAAGCCGAATATTCGGTATACCGAATAGTTTGATATTCAGTAACATGGCCGAATAGGCCGAATACCGAATAGATACAGAATATTCGGTGCATCCCTAGTTTAAACCAGTTTTTGACGTCAAAAACCCAACTCTGATTCAGACATTAGTTGGTATTTAAGCCACCTAGAGCGCGTTACGTGGACCCCTCTCCTTAGGCGCTGCACGTTTTTTTTTTTTTTTTTTTAAGTGATCGGCACCCGAGAAAGGTAAAAACTGGTCGTCACGTGATCAGAATCGCTTATAATTCTATAAGTAATTTATTTATCAAAAAAGGGAAAATGTGTTGCGATTTCAAATCACTTCAGTAGTCAGACCTTCCAAATGTATGAAGGTACGTTTAAAAATGAATCAAAATGTGTCAGGAAGTTCCACGATGTTGAGCAGGGGACTTCAGAACCGTCTTAAGGATTTTTTATTTTATGCGCGCGAACAAAATAATCATAAACGCCACACATGGTCTAAACGCCGGACTTGAAAAAAAAATTAACTTTCAAACTCGTAAACGGCGTCTCTTTCATAAAATATAGTACTTTTTATGTGAAAAACATATGAAGCGCCATCGAAACAATCTCCAGTGATGGTTTTCGAGAAACACTATTCCCGCAAAAAGCGACTACTTTGACGATAAAAGTTCTGGCCACTCAGATTTCGACATGAGAAAACCAAAATATGTATCTGTCGAATTTGCTCGATTACACCGTGATCAACGAGGATCCGAAAAATGTTAAATACAAAAGTTAACGTATTTCTGTCCGTAGAATTAGAATCCGAATCTGCAATAAAAAATGGGGTTTACCTCTGACCTCTAGGGGATCTGTTGCGGGGTTTCAAATTTGGTATCATTGAGTAGCTTTAAAAATATTTAACACGTATTTTTTTGTTTTTCAATCTGATATGGGAACGTCTATTGTTACTCTTGTGACCATTAGAGCAAATTTTCACAAATACTTCCAAATATTTTATTACAAAATATAATTAAAACAAAAATTGCTGTAACCCGTTAAATACAATTATCTTCCACTCGCATAAAATATATCTAATTTGTAACAAAAAGCATTTCCCTTGTCTATATAATCAATCAAAATTTTGTTACTGTTGTGACCAGAGTGTCACAAAAGTCATTTAATATATACATAGGTAAAATGCTTTTTGTTACAAATTAGATATATGTTTGTGTGTGGAACACAGTGGTATTTAGCTGGTTATATCAATTTTTTATCTTAATTATATTTTGTAATAAAATAATTGGAATTATATATGAAAATTTGCTCCAATTATCACAAGAGTAACGAATGGACGCTCCCATATGTATTTCTCGAGTTATTCGACCATTTCCAGACTTTTCGGACACCTTGTATATGGTATAATAAGATATATATGATGTAATAATAATGTGATATAATAATGTGATGAACTCAAATTAAAATGTTTCTGGATTCATTAAAAAAAAATCAGAATTTTGTGAGTTAAAAAAAAAAAATTACTTTTGTAACGGTATGATCCATGTCAATTCAGGCAGCCAAAGAAAAAATCTTACCTTCATAGTCTCAGAAGTTTTTGAATTGAACATATGTTAAAATTCAATAAAAAATAAGATACTTGTATATTTTGGTTTTGCCCAAAAAAATTCCTGGCTCGAGATACAGGCCGCCAAAGATGGCATCCCGGGCACCATTTCCAATTCGCCATTTTCGATAAAAATTTTAAAGTGCTCTATCACTTGAACGGTGCAAGATATTTTGTTGCGGTTTTTTTTATTTTAAGGATAATATTCTTCTGTTTAAAATGATATACCCAATTTTGAAAAATGTATTCAACTTTTCTTGTGGCAACCTTTAAAAAAAAATTTTTTTTTTCAATTTTTTTTTTTTTTTTTCAAAAATGCCAATCCTAAAAATTTTGATTTTTTTGCTGTTGATCAATACCATTGGGAACTATCTTCACTGTAAAGGAGAACTTCCACTTTTGAGTTTAACAAATTTTAGAAACATTTAAAAAATTCAAAGAATTTTACAGGAACTATATATATACAGTTCCAGTAAAAGTCACTGAATTTTTGCTTATTTGTATCATATTTGTAAGGATAAGCCTACTATATATCCTAAACAAGTTAGAAATTGCAATATCAAATGTGGCAAATGAGGTGCGTGCATAGTATTAACTAGTTTTATAAATATTCAGATCTTGGTGCAATAAGTGTTACACTCTTCGGCAAAAAGGCATGAATACAAAATTTACTATAATTCCATATATTAAATTCAGTAATACAGAAGTAATATGAATCCATCTTAAAAGGACTTAATCGCCATGGCAACCCAGAATCATTGCCTATCATGGTATATCATTGAATCAATTATGTATTATAGGATTTTTAAATAGAATGAAGAAAACTTTTATTAATGTCTTTTATGTTTTAATTTGATTTTCATAGCATTTGAAGTGATACATACTTTATTGCAGAGGTTTACAAAAAATTACTTCCTGTGTCATAGAAAGTGCATAGTGTTTACAGGGACACACAAAAGATTTCGGATACTTTACCTTATTGGAAATACTGTACATTAGCGATGATTACTAGAGGTGCATTTTTAGTTGCAATATGAGTTTTTAAGTTTAATTAAATATTTCCATAAGGCTGTAGATCATATACAGGGCTACACAAAAGAAATCGTAAGGGTATTGCTGGAAGTGCATTGTTAGTTGTGTTTGAGTTTTTAAGTTTAACTAAATTTTTCCATATTATGTTGTGTGCATATATGCTGTAGATCATATACAGGGCTACACAAAAGAAATCTTAAGGGTTTACTGAGTATGAATGAAAGTAGCTTAAAGGTGATTTTTAAATGAGTTATGCATTTTTACCCTGAACTACATTTAGTATACTAAGATATGTTTGGAGAATATAGATAAAATGATATACAGGTCCATGCAAAGAATTAGATACATGGCCGTCTATGGATGATAATCTCTGGAAGTGTGATTTCACTGGTTTTAAGGATGTTTTAATCTTAATTAAATATTAGCTAAATAGTGGCATGTATATAAAGATAGTAGGTAAAATACAGGGTTGTATGAAAGTATTCAAGTATGCTTCCGTCTATTGACATAAATTTCTAAAAGTCAAATCCCCAACCTATTTATGTGTTTTTAACAATTTCCAACATAGTTGAAAGTCTTTATGGATTCGATTTGTCTGCCCATCTGTCTGAACTCTAACTTGTATTAATATAATTTGTATTGCTGTGTAATTGATATATGTTATTGAGATTGTTTTACTATGTTCGGTATTGAAAATAAAGTATGTATCACTTCAAATGCTATGAAAATCAAATTAAAACATAAAAGACATTAATAAAAGTTTTCTTCATTCTATTTAAAAATCCTATAATACATAATTGATTCAATGATATACCTTGATAGGTAATGATTCTAGGTTGTCATGGCCATTAAGTCCTTTTAAGATGAATTCATATTACTTCCGTATTACTGAATTTAATATGTAGAATCATAATAAATTTTGTATTCATGCCCTTTTTGCCCAAGAGTGTAACTTATTGCACCAAGATCTGAATATTTATAAAACTAGTTACAGTATGCACGCACCTCATTTGCCACATTTGATATTGCAATTTCTAACTTGTTTAGGATATATAGTAGGCTTATCTTCACAAATATGATACAAATAAGCAAAAATTCAGTGACTTTTACTGGAACTGTATATATACAGTTCTTGTAAACTTCTCTGATTTTTTTAAATGTTTCTAAAATTTGTTAACCTCAAAAGTGGAAGTTCTCCTTTACAGTGAAGGTAGTTCCCAATGGTATTGATCAACAGCAAAAAAATCAAAATTTTTGGAATTGGCATTTCCAAAAAAAAAAATTTTTTGAAAAAAAATTTTTTTTTCAAAAGGCTGCCTCAAGAAAAGTTGAATACATTTTTCAAAATTGGGTATATCATTTTAAACAGAAGTATATTATCTTTAAAATAAAATAAACCACAACAAAATATCTTGCACCGTTCTAGAGATAGAGCACTTTAAAATTTTTATCGAAAATCGCGAATGAGAAAGGATGCCAGGGATGTCATCTTTGGTGGCCTGTATCTCGTGCCAGGAATTTTTTTGGGCAAAATGAAAATATACAAGTATCTTACTTTTTCTTAAATTTTAACATATGTTCAATTCAAAAACTTCTGAGACTATGAAGGTAACCCCCCTGCCTGAGTTGATATGGATTCAGCCTAACAGAAAACCAACTTCATAAGCAAAATATTTCAAAGAATCAGTTGAAATCACAGGTACGAATAGATTCCAGGAGCTTCATTGAAATAAATTTTATTGTGCTATAATCAAGAAATTATAGCTTTTGTTCCAATTTGCTCCATTTTCTCCTACAAAAACTTTATATCTTTGGTCTCTTATTTTATTATCTTTTTTTATTACTTTTCCGGTTCCTCATTTTCTAATCATTACGTGCAAAAATAACATTCATGGAAAGCGCCTAATGATTTCTTTTGTTATTCTTTCTTACCTTATTGCTATTAACATCACTTGTAAGGAATCAATAGATGATCCATGACCTTTGCCAATGTCGTCAGAGCATTTTTCTTGTCTTTACTGATTTAAATTTTACCTACTCTAAAATTTCTGAAAATTTACTTTCATTGCACATTTAGGTCAATACATGAAAAATGCACAAATCTCCTTTCAGCTTTCTATTAATTTCATATCACTTTTATTTTATCGATCTTATTCCAACCGTACCAGAGTTTGATTTTAGATTTTATTACGCTGTTCTTATTGAGTTTCTTTCAGAATGTTGTAAGGTTTATGCATAATTTATGTTATGTTTTGATGTAAATTGTACTATAACTTTCTCTGCTTAGTCTGTTTACGCATGCACAGATTTGATGTAATTTATAATTGGTTCTTTTTTCTTCAGAAATTTACATATATAGACAAAAACTGTTGTATTAATGATTAGCCAGTCATTCCAGATATTTTCTTTCAATAGTATTTTTAAAATGTTTTGAGAACTTTGGGTGTAATCCTTTTTTTTTGGAGTATAACTATGAAAGAATAGGGCTACATAATTATTTATATATTTCTTTGGATAATTTATTTCCCTCCCTTTTTTTCTTACTTTTCCTTTCTTTTAAGCGATTTTTTAGGGTGGCTTTGTATCAAGCAAATTAGATCTAATTAGAAAAGCGGAAAGAGAAAAAGAAGTGTTTCTTAAAAAAAAAAAAAAATCATTTTTTTAAATATTGAAATGGGGTAGCTAATGAAGAAATCTCTCTATTCAAAAAAAAAGTAACTACCGCTGTCACCGCCGCCGCCGCCGCCGCCGCCGGTTTTGAATTTTTTGTGACCGGAGGTCTTTCTTCGTTAATATTGAGAAAAATAATGCATACAAAAATATGAAAATCAGTGGTTTTATACAGAAATGTTTGATAAACACGCTGATGCAGACAGTTTTCAAATCGAAGAATTATTTTAAGAGATATTTAATGCTAAAGTTGGACAAAATCGTTCCACTAAAAAAGTTTTATAGCAGCAAAAACTATACATGGCAGTGTAATCATTTTTAGATCATTTTATGCGTTAGAATTTGCCGGAGTGCAGATTGCATTATTTTTTTTATTTTGACTCATTTTTTCAGGTTTAATTTCTATTTTAAATTCAAATTTTCTGCATTTCTAGAGATATTTTTTACAGATTTCAGAAAATTGTACTAATTTAAACTGTTGCCAACTGTATAAAAAGCGCAAGCAATAATGTTTGCTTCAAATTAAAAATTTATTTACACGTGACTATTATAAACAGGAAAAAAACTTTCAAATTAGAATTAAATAATTATGTATAAAAAGCAGGAACTTATTAAAATTTACGTCATAAAAAGTACACACGTGAATTTTAAAAGAGAAAGGATATTGTAAAATAATAAATTCATTAACATGCGTTAGAAGTCTTAGGAGAAATTATGTCATATTTACGTCACATTATAGTTATTACATAAAATGAACACAAAATAATATTGCAAAAAAGTTTAAATTTAGAAATTTCGCTAGACATTTATTTAATATTTTGAGAGGATATTTTCAACTATTTTTGTTAGGAAACCGCAAATAATATTTCATTGCTAACAAAAGTACTTTCACGCGATTATTTAAAAGAGAAAGAATAGCTTGGTAAAAATTACGTCAGATTAAAAACGATTAATTTAAAATATCTCATTTAAAAGAACTTTCTTTTCGCTTTGTTAAAAAATACCAGGAGACAAAGACTCTGTTTACTTAATTCCTTTTATATTAGCTTATTTTGAAATGTTGTTACACGTGTCTACGTCATCAAGTTATTTTTATTTCGACGTTTTATTTGTATTTTTATTAATGTTGTACGAATTTATTTGTTCTTTCGTTATTTAAAATAAAAATTATGTCAATTTGTATAATTTGGCGAATGGTTTGGCGATTTATATAATTTGGCGAAATGGGTCGTCGGGATAATCAAGTAGTACCGCAGCGGATTTGGCGTTAAAATTCCCCAATCAAAGAGAAATGAATTGAAATTCGTTTATAGGGAGATCGCCACTGTTTTTTAAATTATAATTCAATCTTTCGAAATCTTTTTAAAGCCGATCAAATTAGCGTGCATTTAGAGCCTGCGGTGTCTGGACGGGGGTTGGCGAGCGTAGCTCGTAGGGGGCCGAGCCCCCTAGTTTATGAAAAAATTGCTGTCGGTTGCATGAAATTATAGTATTTTTTCTGTATTTGTATATTTTATGAATTTCTGTATACTGGCTTTTAATGTTTTAAGGATGTTCTCTCATTTTTAACAATTTTCAACTATTTTGGAAAGTGTTAAAGAATTCGGTTTGTTTGTCTAACTGCCGCCTGTCCGTGCTTTAACTCGGGTAAATATATTCGGATTGCGATACAAATCGATATATGTTGTGGTATAGCACAAAATTAACACTCGCCAGGCGTCGAGTAACACTTAAAACGTGGCGATTAACTTTATTGCCCTCACTCGCCAAACTCAATGGGGACCACTCGCCAAACGCGATGGTTGAAAGATCGATGCCAGGGAGGAAAGGGGTGAAATTCATTCGGAATTTATGGCGTCCAAATTGGCGATTCTCTCGAACGTAAGAAAAGAAAGTAGCAGGGGTGATTCTGTCTCGAATTTTCCGAAAATTTAAGGCATTCGGTTCCGAAAAAAAAAAAAAAAAAACGATCATCAGTCCGAAAATTCGGACATAAAAATATCGCTAATTTCGATATAGTCGCCGAAAAAAATCAATTTCGTCAATCTTTCGTAGAAAAAAATTACCGACTCCGTCAAAGCATCGCGAATAAACGTGAATTTCGCCCAAGGACCACGTAAAAAACGCAAATTACGTCAAAACATCGCGGAAGAAACGCAAATTTCGTGAAAAGATCGCGGAGAAAACGTAATTTTCGTGACAAGATCGTGGAAAAACGCAAATTTCGTAAAACAATCGCGGAAAAAACACAAATTTCGTGAAAAGATCGCGGAAAAAATGCAAATTTCGTCAAAAGATCGCGGAAAAACACTAATTTCGAGAAAAGATCGCGGAAAAAACGCAATTAGACAAAGAATCGCGAAAAAGAATCACAAAATTCTTCAAAGTATCGCGGAAAAACGCAAATTTCGTGAAAAGATCGCGGATAAACGCAAATTTCGACAAAGAATCGCAAAAACGAATCACAAAATTCTTCAAAGTATCGCGGAAAAACAAATTTCGTGAAAGATCGCGGATAAAACGCAAAATTCGTCAAAAGATCGAGGAAAAACACAAATTTGAGAAAAGATCGCGAAAAAAACGCAAATATCGTGAAAAGATCGCGGAAAAACGCAAATTTCCTGAAAAGATCGTGAAAAAGAAACGCAAATTTTCTGAAAAGATCGCGAAAAAAACGCAACTTTCGTCTAAAGATAGTGAAAAAAACGCAAATTTCACGAAAAGATTGTGGAAAAAACACAAATTTCATCAAAAGATAGCGGAAAAAACACAAGTTTTGTCAAAAATCGCCTAAAAACGCAAATTTCGTTAAAAGATTACAAAAAACACAATTTTGTGAAAAAATCGCAGAAAAAACGCAGATTTCGCCAAAAGATCGCGAAAAAACGCAGATTTTGCAAAAGGTCATGAAAAAAACGTGAATTTCGTCAAAAGATCGCGAAAATCGTTAAGTGGTCGCAGAAAAATGCATATTAGTTAGTGCCGAGGGGGGTGGGGGGGTGGGGGGGGGTCCCCCGTCTGCTGTAACCTTTCTGAAAATTAAATTTCCTGTGAATTTATTTCATTGCAATTAATAGTAAAAATAAAATTTTTCAGTTGAGTGTAATCATATCGAATGGTAAGTAATATATATTAGTAAATTACAATGTTGATAGTTAGAAAAAAACACAATTTTGTATGGAGCTTACATAACTTTGTTACTGGCCAGTGGTTAAAAAAAAAACTGGCCAGTGAAAAAAATCAGTGTAGTGGCCAGTGGGTAAAAATGTTAATTTTGACGTATATGTTGTGGTTTAATATGGCATGTTCGGTATTGAAAATGAGGTGTGTAGCATTTATAATTCGTGTACAGAGACACTAAACAAAATTCCGTTACATTACAGTCTGGAGGAAAATCATTTGCGGTGTATTTTAATGGTATTATACTATTTCAAACATAATGAAATTGATATATATATATCACTGAGATGCACTACAATATGCTTACTGTAGAATACGGTGTTCATAGCATATATCGGTCATTTACACAGACCTGCCAACTGCTACGAAAAAATCGTAGTTGCTACGATTTGGACCTATCAACTACGATGCTACGAAAATCTGTCTTAAACTACGATTTTTTGCAAAAAACACAAACGCATTTCTTGTTTCTATTTGCGATTTTTATCTCGCACAGCATATTTAACTTCTTAACATAAAACACTCTCTTTATGTATATTAACCACGAGTGAATCGTGTTTCTGTAAATATTTATACAGGAATTCACTTCCTTAGAAACAAGGTGCCATTTTAAGAATTTCTGGAAAGGAGGAGGGGGGGGGGGGTTCTTTGAGGGGCAGGTTTGAAATAGTGTGCAAAATCGCACGATTTGCGATAAACTACCGCGAATTTCGACAAATGACAGTATAAAAAAATTCAATTTCGTCAACTGGTGGCAGAAGAAAATAAATTTCGTCAATGGATCATAGTAAAAAGTAGTATTGATTTCAGGGGGTGGCGCGGGGGGAGGGAATGTCTCCCCCGAAAGATATGTGATTTTGTGTTTCAATGGTGTGAATTTTTTCAAAATATCGCAGAAAGAAAACGCGAATTTCGTCAAAAGATCAGTAAAAAAATGCAAATTTCATCGAAAGATCAGTAAGAAAACGCAAATTTTCACCGAAAGAAAACACTAATTTCGTCAAAAGGATCGCTGAAAAAAAAGCAAAATTCGACAAAGGATCGTGGTAAAAAATGAGAATTTCGTCAAAAGTTCATGATAAAAAGTGCGGATTTCGAGAAAGAATCGTGATAGAAAAATGTGAATTACGATTGCGGAAAAATTTTGAATATCCTGAAATGATCGCAGGAAAAAATCCCGAATTTCGTCCGAAAAGAAACTCTAAAAATCGTATAAAAGTTTTCAAAGGAAAAAATTTACTATATTGAGTTGAAAGACTGAAACCTTATTCCTTTTACGAATGTCAAAAGATGGCTGTGTAACACTAAAAACCAACCAACCAACCTCCAGATTAATTTAAATTTTGTGTGCTACGATTTCTCATTTTCAAAGGTTGGCAGGTCTGTTTACAGGGACACACAATACAGTTACGGTACTGTCTATGAATAATAATTGTAGTAAGTGCATTTTCAATTGTGGCACGCGTTTTTAAATATAACTGATTTTTTGTGTATTACTTGGTGTGTATAAATTCTATATTCATATATAATCAATACAAATTCTATATTCATATATAATCAATACAAATTCTATATTCATATATAATCAATACAAATTCTGCACGAAAGAATTCGTGTACTTCTATATTCATATATAATCAATACAAATTCTATATTCATATATAATCAATACAAATTCTATATTCATATATAATCAATACAAATTCTGCACGAAAGAATTCGTGTACATTTCCGTTTATTGACAGAAATTGCTGAAATGAAATTTTCAACTGTGTTATGCGTTTCCTAACTGAACTAAATTTTTGCATACTATGTCAGTATATATACTATAGATGCAGATTCACGGTCGCCAGTCGTCACGTGGCGACTAATTTTTGGCGTCTAAGTCACCATCCTTTGGGGAATTTCGTTTTTTTCGCGATCCTTTGACGAAAATCGTGTTTTTTTCTGCGATCCTTTGTCGAGATTCAGGTTTTTATACCGATCCTTTTACGAAATTCGCGATTTTTTTCGTGATGCTTTGACGAAAATCGCTTTTTTGCGATCCTTTGATGAAATTTGCTGTTTTTGCGATTTTTTTGATAAAATTCGCGTTTTTCTGCAATGAATTTTGACGAAATTTGCGTTTAATCTGCGATCTATTGACAAAATTAGTGTTTTTACTGCGATCCTTTGATAAAATTAAGTGTTTTATTTTATTTATTTATTTATTTATTTATTTTTTTGTTCGTGATCCTTTGATTAAGCTGACGATTTTTCTGCGAAGATTGGCGAAATACGCATTTTTCCCCGCAATTCTGTTACGAAATTTGCGTTTTTCTGCTGACGATTGACAAAACTGATTTTTTCGGGGACAATTTGTCGAAATTCTCGATAGTTTTTTTATGTCCGATATTTCGGAATCGAATGCCTTAAATTTTCGGAAAATTCGAAGCAGAATCACCCCTGTAATAGTCCGTGAGAAGATGTTTTTAAAAGATAATTTTTGTGTGTGTTCTTTAAAAACAAATGCTTGATTTTTTTTTTTTTTCGTTTTGTTGTTGTTATAGTGTAAAATAATCTCACACATTCACTTTTTTATGTGACAAAATGAAAATAAGAATTTTTTTTTTCTAATATTCCCCACTACCACGATTGCTTAGCTTATTCTTATAGATAGATATTTTTTAAATCTCTATATTGCTCAACTTTATCTTCTGACTGTACATAGCTTAAGATTTATATTATACTTAATTTACATCCAAATTAAAAGAATTGAGAGATTAAATTGCAACATACACATTTGATGTATGGATTCTTTACGTTTGAAAGTAAATAAATAAAAATAAAGGAATGTTTGAGTCTTTTGAATCTGAGTAAATATGTCTAAGAAAATCATGGCATTTACGGATGCAAATGAGTTCGCAATTTTGTCAGGAAGTAGTGAGTTTTAAAAGTTTTGTCTTACTTGGTTTATCCGAAGTTAATATAGTTTAATGTTCTTATTTATTCATCCTTGTGTTGAGTAAATGAACTGTTTAACTTATTGATTCGAACAATGCCCCTATTGTTTTAATCAGTAACGCAAAAATAGTTCCTTTTTGTCGTTGTTTCGAAACAAATATCTTATAATAGCAAACCCTTTACTTCCTATTTCCATGTCCGTACATCATTATACTTGTAACTTTATCTTAAGGCTTCTCTGAGAAGTTTATTTTTTGTCGTCACAGTTATTCAGTTATTTAAAATATGATCTTGTTCTTTGTTGAATGATAGATGATTTTTTTTTTAAATCAATAATGTGCTTTGTTAAAAAAATTCTAGTGATATATTTTCTTTTAAATTGTGGTGTTTACTTTTATTTGGTATATATGTTGTGTGCTGTATTGCATTTCTTTTGTTTGTATACTTTAAAAGCTATGCATTTAATTATACTTGATTTCCAGATAACACAATTTTACAATTTATATTATTATAATAGCAATTAAAACTTTAATTACAAATGTATGCTACGAGTTACAGTATAAAATATATTGTAACATTTTTCAGTAAAATTTTTGAATATTATTAGAGCCGTACTGAGTACTCGGTATATGAGTTACTAGGTTAAATTTTGAGTATGTACTTGGCCAATTTCTAGTAGTTGTAAGAGTAAGAATTTAATTTTAATCATTATTAAATAATAATAAAAAAATCTAAAAAGTTCTTGAAATATAAATGTCTAATACATGCAATAATTCATAAAAACCATTTACTATATAAAAATTTGTCTACAAAATACACAAAAGTAAAAAAACAAAAAGTAAAATTTAACGCAGATCAAAATTTAGTTTTACGTTTTAATACAAATAAAACTAACAAGGGAACCACTTTTGGTGTTGCTCGCACATAGCATTGAGACCTGGTGCATTTTAAAGCCGTATATTATGAAGTTTGAGAATCAATAAAATTTTTCTGTTAAAATAATATTTCTTGATTATACAGCAGCATAACTTTCTGAAAATGCAATTGTCGAGACCACTTATCAGACTATTAACATAGAATTTTTTTAAAGAAAAGCATTTAAAAATAAAGACTAGTTAATAATAAGTATAAAATATTGAAAAAAGTTGGAAAATTCCTTCAAAAACCCACGAATTTGATTTTAAAAAATTGCAACTTTATATTCATATTATTGGCAGGGAAACAGTTGGCGTTTATTTTCAAAAGTAGAGTTCTTCGGCAACCCTAGTCAAATGTCATAGCTGAATTTGTAATAGCTAGAAATTGCAATATCCGACCTATTTCGTCACAGTAATTTTTCTAAATTGTGTAAAAATATTAATTTACTTTATGATTGCTTTTACCGAAGGACCATTTAATACAGCAACATTTCATTTTAAACATTCGAAATTTTATTTCATTCGATTTCAAAAGAAAATAATTTGCTTATTTTGTATTTCACTAAAAAATATATTTCAATGATCTTCGAAGCTTTTATAGAATTATATTTATTACTTATATATTTATCGTCTGCATAGAAAAAAAAATAAAAACCTAATATTTGTTTCTTATGCTATCAATTATAAAAAAGAAATCGCAATCTGATATAATTCTAGTAATATGCTCTGTACATTTTCTCTTTGGATAAAGCGTGCGGAAAAATTGTAGCGCCATATTTGGCGACTTAACTCACTTTTGGCGTGAAATAAACAACTAAATATGTAATAATAAAAAATTAAAAGTATAAGAAAGTATATAAAATATTATTTTAACAGAGAAATTTTTTCGGTTCTCTAACTTTTATGTATAGGGCTACAAAACGCACCAGGTCTCGATGCTAGGTGCGAGCAACACCAAAAGTGGTTCCCTTGTAAGTCATTTTTAAAACTGTAGGAAAAGACTATGATTTTGGATAAAGAAAATAGTTTGTAGAAAATGAAAATATGTAAAAATGTGCAATTATGTGTATAAAAATGTACAATAAAAAATATTTCAATAATTAAATTTGTTATATCGTAAATTATGGTAGGGTCACCCGGGGTAATTCCTGGTCAAAAAGCATCAACATCTAATTATTATAAAAAATATTAAAGGTATTGTTCCCAATTTTTTTGTGGAATAAGCCCCCTCTGATGGCTATATTATAGAATGCTTACCTAAATATATATGCACTTATAATTAAAATAATTATAATTCTTAAATGACCAAGAATTACCCCGGAAATGGGGTAATTCTTGGTAACTTCTGGGGTAATTATTGGTCAGCATCCTTTTTCATGTAAATAAAGTAGTACAGTTAATTTTTTTTATGACCGAGTAATAAAATAGGTAGAATCAATCTTCTAAAAGTTTTGTTCATCTCATAATTGTGGAATAATAAAGCATAGACTTTGTTTTGGGCATAAATACAAAGTTATTTGACGTGCATAAGACTCTTGTACATTTTACAAATCATTAATTAGCCAAAGAATTTTTATGCATTTTTACAACATTTATAAGCAGTATTTATTACTTCATTAGTATCCACTGTGAATGGATTTATTAATAAATTGCAAATTTATTGGTCCATAAAAAATATAACTGAATGTTTGTTACCAATTTTATTTTGCTTAGGCCAACTGAAGTTTTCGGTTACCTTTTCAAGAAATTTTCGATACAGACCTTTAATATAATACACAGCATAATAATTAGGTTCCTCTATTGCATTAAGTATATTTTTATGCACCAGTTTGGCATTTTGCAATGAGATAGTATTTCTACTTAAATTGTTCAGTCATAGAGTGGGTCTTATTCTCTGAGCACTTACTGTTTTCTTCTTTTAAAAGTGTTTAATAGTAGAGGAAAATTTTATAATCTTTTTTAAAGACTGTAATATGTCATTAGTTGAAATACAATAATTAAAACCTCAAAAATGACTGATCTTTTGTGAAATGTGTAAAAATCAAGATCGATGTTTTGCAGAAATTTTAGTAGCAGTTTTGAATCTAATTTTTTTTTTAATATTTAATTTCAACTAAATGAATAATTAAGGCATATATTTCAAGGCAAAGGATTCAAAGTATCTTTGAGATTTTTTACAGTTTTATAAATTGTTATTTTTATAACAAAAGCGAAAATGATCAAGAATTATCTCAGAAACTCAGTGACCAGGAATTACCATGGGTGACTCTACTATATTCAGAACTACAATTAACTAAAATGTGGTGAACAGTGTGGTTGCAGTTAATTCTCAAAGGTTTTGCGAAAATTAAAATCACTAAATATGACAATAAAAGGGAATTAAATGATGATAAAAACATTGACCAGGAATTACCCCAGTGACCAAGATTTACCCCGGATACATGGGGCAATATTTGACCAACTTCTGTAAATTATTTAAAATAGTATAAAAATTTTCAAAACTGGTTTTTAATAGCTAAAGTAGTTGGTAATTGAAGCAAAAAGAAAGAAAAGAAAAATATTTAAAATTTGAGTCGTGACAAACATCTTTGGCCTTAGTTATGATACATTTTTACAATGTTATTTTACAGAAATTTAACAAGCCATTTCAAAAAGATTTTTTTTTTCAAAATAAATAAATAATAAACTCATAATTAAGTAATAAATTCCAATGAAGATAGTTCAGAGTACCTCTATGATTTTTTTTCATTTTGATAAAGTGTTTTTAAAACATAAAAAAGACTGTGACCAGGAATTACCCCAGAAACTTGCTGACCAGGAATTACCCCGGGTGACCCTACAAAAACACATCGTTCTACATTTTCAGGAGATAAGGCATTTCTTTTATTATTATAAATTTGCTCCGTCTCAGGGTAAACACTGTTAAAATATCACCACTGTATGCTGTACATATGAAAAAATTAAAAGAAACTGTAAAGCCAATAGAATTTTTTTTTTATAATAATAATAATAGTTTAAAAAAATCCCAGAAAATATGAAACATTTCGCATTATTCAATAAATTGTTACAGCCAGCAATAACCATTTTTGATACAGATTTCAGGCATCAGAATGAGTTATGATGGGTCGAAGAATCAGTTTTAATTTCATATTTGTTAGTTGTACTTTTATGTATCAATTCCTTTTTTAAATAATGCCACTGTGTTAATTTTTTTGAATTTACAAAAAAGTGTGTAATAAATTAAATTTCGAATTGAAGTTAATTAAAAAAAATGATTATATGCTCAAGATGCATTTTTACACACACACGTTTAGGGGTATTGCCGCTCAGCTCGCTTCATGTGCGCGTCAGTGGTTCTTTCTTACACAGAACTATTCGATATTAGTGTTCAGCAACTCGGCCAAAGTACTGCTCATACACCACTAAATATTACCATTAATGAACCAGCTAGAATTTTAATATTGAAATTTCCAATTTCTCCCTTTTAAAACCCCTAAACTAGTGCGATCCAACAATGGCCCAACCTGTGGCCCGTGGGTAGTGTTCCCAGGTCCAGCGTCACAAAAACCGGGACATGGAGACAGAAAGGCGGGACAGCGGCTTCTAACTCGGGGCATAAAAATATAGTAAATCCTATCAAAACAGAACCTGTATATAACGAAATGTTGTTTTAAACGTAATAATTTCATTCCCCTTATTGAAATACCATACAATTATACTTGCTACCTGCTAAAACGAAAGCCTGTTTAAAACGATAATTTTCCCCTTCCACGTGCAATTTGTCTTTGTAGGTTTTATTATACTAAATAAGCACGACAATCTTATACAATAAAGCCTGTGAATGCGGAATTGCTTGGGGCTGAAACACAATTTCATTTTAACAGGTATAATTGTATGGTATTCCTATCATAGGGACTAGAGATCTGCACGGGCCGGGCTCGGGCCTATTTTCATTTGCGGCACTCGGGCCGGGCCGGGTTCGGGCCTTACTTTTTTCCGGAAGAATCGGGCCGGGCCTAACTTATTTTTTCTGTACAGTGCCGGGACTGGTTTATTTTCTAGTCTTCACGGCCCAAAATTTTCAGTCCTAGTTTTGAGCCAGCCCGTATGAAAATCATTGTCTCGGCGTGACCTGTTCGTTCAAAGGTCAGTAAAATTAAGCCTGTCCCAAAGATTTTTGCAAAATATGCATACATTTTTGTATAGCCATTATTCTACAATTAAACATTAACATTTGTTATTTTTAAAGAATAGTAAATTTCTACGCTAATTAAAATATAGCTAAATTAAGATATAGCAAAATGTGTGAAAAGGAAGCTGCCTATGACGGAATCCTGTTTTAAACTGAAATACGTGTTGGTCCATGCAAAAATAATATACTAATACGTAAGAAAAGAATATATAATACATTTACATTTGCTAAGAAGTGAACTTGTCTATAACACATTTTTTTTTTCTTTTCTACGTAATTGAGTCTTAGAAGATTTTACTGTATAGCATTTTTCAGATTTTTTAACAATTCAATGCATGGAATATGGATTAACAATATTAATGATAACTGAAACATTTACATAGAAGAAATAGCGATTCCATTAAAAAAATAAATATCGCAGCCTGCGGCACTTATAAAAACATAAAAATGAGCGGGTATATAAAAATGAAGTTTAGAAACATGAAAAAAAGTTAAGATAAATATTTTTGGTCAGAACTCCTCATAAGAGCCAAATTTTTAACCAAATCGACGTAAAAATCAATGTTTTGTAGCAATTCACTCGGTCGAGATTTTAACTTTTTTCCGGGCCGGGCTCGGGCCGAACTTTTAGCTGTTATACCGGACCGGGCCAATAATTTTTTTCTACGGGCCGGGCCGGGCCTGGAAATTGCAGACCTCTAATAGGGACAATGCAATTTTTATTTTTAAAACAGAATTCCGTTATAAACAGGTTCCGATTACACCGGTTTTGATGAACAAATATTCTAGAATTGGTAAAAATAGAATTGCTGAAAAGCTCAGAAAAATCAGTTTTAAACAGGTTTCCCTTTAGGCAAGTACATTTTAATGGTATTCCTTTGGAAGAAACTAATAAAATTCTGTTTTAGATAGGTTCTGTCTTCTCAGGTTTAATTGTATTAAGATCCACTCGATGCAGACTACCGAATAGTTCGGTACTAAAAGAAATTTAAACTAATTTTTGTGCATCATAAAAAATCGGGACTTTTGGCGTCCCTCGCAGTGGTTACGCGGGACAGGTTTCCGAGCCCCTGAAAATCGGGACACCTGGCAACACTACCCGTGGTGTTAGATCGTGGTAAATCTGCAGATCAGAGAAGCTCAACGTCAGCTCTTCGTGTCGCATTTTATTTTGAATTAATTTTAATTAATACTTAATTGTTTTTTAATTAATACTTAATTGTTTTAATTAATACTTAATTGTTTTAATTAATACTTAATAATACTTTTGAATTAATTTTAATTAATACTTTAATAACTTTCAATCCGCAGTTTTATTTCTATTATATTGGTATTTCTGAGTAGTTTTATATGATTTAACTCTTGCGAATTCTAACGCAAAATGCGATTACTGCACTGAGACGCCCGGACTATATTTTTGCGCCCGGTAGCAGAAAGTTGGAGACGGGAGACGGACGTCGCAGATTTTCTTTTCTCTTTTGCAGATTCTTTTTCACTGAACCTTTATTTTGCTTCATATTATGTTTAGCTCTTTATTACTGAATACAAAAAGTTAAGATTATTATTAATAAAAATTTATAAAATGCCTAAAAACGCTACAGGTAAGTGATTGTTTGTTTAATTAACGCTTCAGTTGTAAAAATATTTTACCTGCAGATTATTTTTTGCCCGTGAAGTATCTGTCGCAGACACTTGGAGAAATTTCTGCTACTGGGTTTTTGCGATTTTTTTTTTTTTTTTTTTTTTTTTATGTCAAGGCGTTCCTATCCCACCGGAAACCGCCCTTGTCTAATTAATTTGATAATCCTAATTCCCCAGAATTCAGTACCCTAAATCTTCTATCCAAAATAATTAACCTGTTCATTTTGTGATAATTGGCATTAATAATTAGTTTGATCGATTAATTATTCTCATAAGTATATTTTATTAATTTCTGATAATTATAGTCGTTCAATTTATTTGTAAAATGAATACTCCATGAGCCTATCATAAGTTTTTAATTGTTATGTAAGTTGTAGATCAGTTCGGCTAAAACAGCACGAGGCGTCTCTTCTTTTCTCACTGATCCAGCTGCCAACTTTTAGAATTTTTTTGCTAGCAGTATTTTTGAAAAATAAAATTTGCCTTTTGTAATCACAGGAAATCAACGAATAAAAGAGGCATATTTTTTCTTTTCAAAAATAGTGGCAAAAAGGGAAGAGGGAAAATGGCAGCTATAATGATCTAATGTCTTAAACAGGGCTGCGCAGTCGATGGGGAAAAATGACGACTCCAACTCCGGGAATTTTAACAGATCCGACTTTCGCTCAAAAATGGACCGACTCCGACAACGCAGACCTGCTTGTAAAATGGACGACTCCGGGAATTTTAACAAATCCGACTCCGACTCCGCAGCCCTGGTCTTAAAGCTGTGGTTGTATAAGTGTCTAACCCATTCGCTCTTGTGTATCCACTAGTGGATGCATGCTATGTAAAGAGCTAAAGCCCATATATCAGGAATAACAAAAATCCTCATTAAAAAAAAAAAAAATAAAAAAAAAAAAAAAAAAAAAATTACATTCTTTATACAGTTCAATGGTGTAAGTTTATTTTATATGAAGATATATGTAAACTTGGCATAGATTGAAGCAATTCAACTTTAGAGGCAAAAATTCAATTCACAGATGCAAAATATTTTAACATAATTAAAAATTGAGGGTAAAAAGAATAATTCATTAAATATGAATTGCTTACAATTGTGTGTGCTGCTTATTTTAGATTTTACTTTCAATTAATTGTAATATAAATACTTAAATAAAAGCTGCTTCTTTTAGGCTTAAACCACAAATATATATACATATTACACAGAAATATATTTTAGGAAAAATGAAGGAGAGTAGATAAGGTAGTAATCACAAAGATTTTTTTCCTAATGAAGGTTACCATACGTCTTTTACTTTATGATAGTAGGATTTATAAATAAAGACATGTTTTGCTGTTTTTTCATTTCCAAGTCGGTTTAAAAGTTTAGAATGCACCAATTTATAGGTAGAAAAAAAATCTATAGGAGATTCTGCCCTTTTAGTTAATAATGGACGAAGGTTAATATTTACATTACTGTTTTCACCGGAAGAAATTAACTTTCCCACTAATCCAGTGGAGAAATTTGACGGCGTATTCCTAACGTTAAAAGAAAATTTATCCCAAGACTGAAATCCGAAGAATATTTCTCTCTTGCTTAAATAATGTTATTTTTCTGTAGAAATCAATTGCATTTTTACAACAAAAATAAAGGGTACATTTATCAAACAGAGATACAGGTATGATCAGGCTGGTTTAAACCGTGGTTTAAACCAAATGGTTTTTTTTTTAAAAGCATGCTGGTTTTTTTCTCTTTTCCCCTAATGTTTTCATTTATTTTACACATTATTGAAAAATGCAAAATCCAAGTTATGCAGAAGCTACAAGCAAAGCTTTAGAAAAATGATGAATTAAGAAATTTGTAAAGTGACAAAGATTTTTAATCAATCAAACTTTTCTTATAAGCTTTAAATCTACATGGCAGACTAGAAAGAAACAAGTAGTTAGTTTTCTTTCTTCTTCTTTTTTTAAGCCTTTTATTTTTTTAAATAGCCAAAATGGCAGATTTGAGCTAAAAATACACTTTTACTACTTAGATTGCTTGATTAGTTAAGATTTACTAAGGATTACATTATGCCTCAATGATGACAGACATAATCATAAGTAATTCTCTCCATTGGTTACTCTTTGTTCTGTATGCTAATGAATGATTGGCTGTGAAGTTTCTTTGCTGTATGGGTATTTGGTTTAGTAAGCCTTTGTTTTTCTTGCATTCCTTCATTGGGATTGGGGTTTTGCATTATGATTTTATTCTGTTACCAGCAGGGTTAGCACGATTTAAATCAATTGGTTAAACAACTGGTTTTTTAGAAAAAATCTAATATATTTTCTCATTTTTGTAATTTAAGTGCTTCAAATTATTGGATATAAATAATTTCTACTTTTAACATCTTATCTCCCACTATGTCACCATGAGACATAGTGAGTCTAGGTTATATTTGTATGCGTGTAGAATGCAAATTGCATGTGTTGATGAACATATCTGAAGCTCTAAAGAGAAAATATAAAACATATGAATTTAGCAAAGATAAAATAGAATTAGAATAAAGAATAGAATAGAATAAAGCAATTTTGATCACGTGACGAATATGTTTTTAACCTCCCTTGAGTGATTACTCTTCTTTAGCATGGAAATTCGGTTCAAAACGCCCACTTTGACACTATTTTCTGAAAGATCTATTGGTTTGCAAAGAAAAACGCAAAACACAGTTCGATTACATAGTTTCTGAACAAAAGCATCTGCTAGTTTCATACATTTCCGAACAAAAATAAATTAAAACTTATGTCATAAAGTTGCCCTTTTGGATTTGAGAACAGCCTTAAGAATGAAAAAGAAACTCAAGATATGAAGTCGAATAAGAGGACATTGAAAAATTGGGTGCTAGCGATGCACTTGTCGACTTTTAACTAAAATATGCAGCAAGATATATTTAAATCGTTTATTGCATAATCGAATCCACTATTTAGATCTGACAAAAAAATGGGGGGAAATCGAGATAAGGCTCGCTTGAGACATAATAGAAAAATGTCTCATAAAAATGCCTAAAAAGATATATTATTAATTTTTAGTTTAGACATTTAAAAGTAATACGTATACATAGTACGTACATAGCTTAGAAAGAAAGCCTGTGTATTAAGTCTGATGGGTGTTTAAATGTTTTAGTGCATGACAACTTTTATAAATCTGCTTTCCATTTTAAGATCAATGTTTTCAGTAGTCCAAAAAGCTGGTAAATAGGTATTTCTGTTCTGTTTATTTTACTGTCGCCTTTTTTTTTTTTTTTTTTTTTTTTTTTTTTTTTTTTTTTACCTGGCAGTTTCAGAGGAGAAGTGTCAAATGATAATACAAAATACTTCTTGAAACATGTAAAGACTCTACTGCTAAATTCAAATCATTGCAGGAATTCTCTATAAAAAGCTTTACTTTCAGCAAAAGATAATAATTGTTCATGTAGTGTTTATTCTAACAGAAAAATCAGATATTTAAGATTGCAAATTTTTGAAAGAAATTATTTTGAATAGCCATGGGGAAGTAGTATATTATATTTATGAAACTACACCATATACATATTTATAGTACTTGTAATCAAAAAATTGTTTATTAAGATTTTCAAGGTATCAATTTTTCACTATGTAGAGCATTTTATTAATGGACCATAAGGCATAGCTTTCACTAAAAATGTTTAAATTTTAAATGATTTAAATTTTCTGCGTAATTGATTGTAATTATTTAATTTAAATTATTTTTAAATGAAGTTATATTACATATATATCCAACAATGTTTATTTTTTTCAATAAACATGTATGTATATGCAATAGGAAAATATATCTAAAAAAAACCCGGTTTAAACCAAAAAACCCGGTTTTTTTACCAACCCTGGGTATGATCTTCCCAGTGCTTGTTTACGTAACATAGAATGCTTTTAAAGTAGATTGATTTGCTTCTTTAATTTTTGTTTATTTTCTAAGAATAAATGTGCACATTTGCGAAATTATCATTTTTTAAAACTAAATCTAAAGTTGTAGCAATATATACTACTCACTTTAAGAGGGTTTTCAGTATTTCTTTTTAATCCAAAATTGGTTACTTTTTTAAATATATCTTTTATATATATATATAGTATTATTCTCAATTCTGTCCCTGTGTTCCTCACATATTTTCATTATACTAGGCTAATTTGTTATGTTAAATGCATAATCATTTATTCCAATTCTCATCATTAGGCAAAATTAGCTTCTATCTGCCTTTTTCTTTATATTTTAAATTAGCTCCATTATATTTATGATTACTATGAAAGTATTTCACTATATGAACTAGTTGCACCTTTATCTGATTTAAACCAATGATTTTATTTTTAAATCAAGATTTTAATCCAGGGGATTTAAATCCTTCGACCGAGGTTATTTAAATTTAAAGAACCCTTCTATGCATTTTCTTGTATAGGGGACCCACGGGTCACTAAGATGCCACTATTTTAGTATAGAAAAATTTGCCTTATTTAATAACAAACTTTTTTGTTAATAAGGCGTAGACTACCTTTCGGAATTTATGGTTGCTGAAAGGTTGAGGACCCTGCTTTTGTGGTTACATGATCTATAATGGAAGGAAATTCTGCGATAGAAGTTTGCGTTAAAATTGAAGTAGCGGCGCTGCTGCCTGCCCATCCGCCGCCAAGAGCTATAATGCTATCGATGCCGCCGCAGTCGTCGGTATTAAACGCCCCGATCCGCTGGCCGATGCGTTAAACTGTTCGAATTTAGCATTTAAATTTTCCCGGTGATATCTTCCGTGATCGGGCCTGCCGCTACCGTTCCGGTAAAGTGTTGAAAAGATTACAGGAGCGTCCGATGGGCGCGCGGCCGCCTTTTTCGAGAAGTAGCGGCCGGTCTGTCCCACCCACCCCGACCGCCGCCAAGAGCTTATAATATGATCTGGAAATCGCCGCGGTCGTCCGACTTATTAAACGCCTCAGCCTACCTCCAGTCCACTGTCGACGCATTGAAGTTGTGAAATTTAGCTTTTAAATTTTCCCCGTGACATCTTTATGTGATCGAGTCTGCTGCTACCGTTCCGGGCTAGTTTTGAAAATGTATAAGGACCTCCGATGTTCACGCGGTAGCCCTTTCTGCGAAGTAGCGGTGAAAGGGTTAAAGCGGTGAAAGGGGTGAAAGGGTTAAAGTAAACTGAATATGTTACTGTGAATTTCTGACAAAATTTTTATACCTTTTAAGGGTGTATTCGAAAAAATATTTTTTTCGCCCTCAACAGCTCGAAATTTTTTGATACATTTTCAGACTCATTTTTAAAAGTAAAAACATGAAATTTGCTGAGGTGATTTTTGAAGAGATGTATGAGAGGCCGTGTGATTTCATTTTTCGCCCAATTAATTAGAATTTGATTTTTAAACAATTATTTTCTCAGTATGACCATTTTTTTTTTTCATTCCCAGATCTCCCGCTTCGGAAAATTCGATTCAAAACTTTGATAGCATTTTTTGCAATATTTTCTGCATTTATCAAAAAATCGACAAGCACGGCACATTATGTACTTTCTAAATAAGAGAATTTGCCAGTTTGATGCGTTTGAGAGCAAAAATGAATTAGAAAATAAGCAGTTTGAATTGAAATACACCTTTAATACTAAACATCTACTCTTCCATTAGAAAGAAAATTTTTTGGTTTCTAAAAGATACAATATGGGTAAATGAATGGCAATTTGTTGTGAATAGCTTTATTATTATTTTTTAAATTGTGGTGACAGCCAAAGTTGTTTCCTCATTTAGAAAAAAAAAAACAAAAAAAAAAAAAAAAACACATATGCCATATTTTGTTGACATCGCTAAGTTGGTTTATTGCAAAAAATCATAACGCACTTTGAACAAAGACCGATAACTTATTTTCTATTGGATCATCTGTATCAGATTTCTGACCTCCAGAAATTATGATTACGGCTTCAGCTGTGGATTTGGATTTGAAGTAAAAATACTAAATGATTTGTGACCTTGCCATTTCAGATGTAAACGTTTTGGACATAGTAAATTTCCTATCAGATAATCCGTAAGCTTTGTATAAGTTTGATGTTCAAATAGAAAATAATGGCTAATGATTTTTAATTTTTGAGCTTCTACTGAAATTAGAAAATTGAATTTTTAAAATCTTGATTTAATTTTGAATGCTTTTATGACCATAGTAATTTCTTACTTTGCTTCTTAGAAGTATTTCCACAGAATGTTTCCAAAAAAGTCACTATATATGCTTTTTGTAGTTTCTTTTTAGCTTTTAGCTTATTTTAGTTATTAAACATCTCTGCATAATTGTAATTTAAATTTTTTTTCTGTG
This sequence comes from Maratus speciosus, assembly GCA_963932465.1. Taxonomy (NCBI): domain Eukaryota; kingdom Metazoa; phylum Arthropoda; class Arachnida; order Araneae; family Salticidae; genus Maratus; species Maratus speciosus. The sequence goes on along the minus strand of OZ010787.1, from coordinate 369,547,044 downwards.
AATATTATAGTGGATTGATCTGTTGAAGTAAAGCTTCTTCTCCCGTTCTGGCCAATTGGCGCCATTCATTACATCTCGCAGGTACGATGGGTTATTGACAGTATTAAAATTAAGTCAATAAATTGCACTAAAAGAATTAAATAATAATGAAAAAAGTTTATGTACAGTTTTGAAAATTGGCCGATTATAATCCTGTGAAAGATTTTTTTGTAACTCACAGTTGAAACCATACATTGATGTAATAGATAACACTTTAATCTGCTTTTGCTTACCCTATCTTATATCTAATCGACGAAGATTGCGAGTGGTTTTCTTTGAACGTATTGTGTATGGAGGACAGACTCCATCATAAAACACAAAGCTCTATTTTCGGTCTTAAATAACCAATGCTTTATCCATACTGCATCACTTGGTTAAAAATGTTTATTTATATCGGTACGCATTATATACAGGATGTGCTCTCTTATCGCTGACCAATAGTTACATTTCGCCAGGCGTTAGTGTTAGACGTATATTTCCATCATATTAAAAGTTATGCCAAAAATAGTTATTTCTGCAAAAATAACGAAATTAAAACTTTTATACGGTCCGTGAGCCTCATAATCATATTTAGAAAAGAAAAAAAAATTCCATGCACTAAGTAGAGGTTCTAAATTTGGAAAAATGCGTTTTCAATGCTGGAAAACGCCGAAAATTCATAAAATTCAAAGTATCATTCCTCAGCAAGTTTTGGTTGCATAAAAATTGTTATTATTTATTTATTTATTTTTAGTTATTGGAGCATTGAGAATGTTTTTCTAAATATAATTAACACCCATATACAATATGATAATTAAGTTTCGAGACTTTTACAAAATTAACTATTTTGACGTAACTTTTAACCCTTAAATGCAGTCTAACTCAGGAGTTTCATGATCTTTTTTTGCCATTTGTCGCTTTCTTTTGGTTAACTATTATGTGTTACTTACGTGTGATAACATGCATTTAAGGTCGAGAAGTCTGTTTTTGTTCTGATTTGTTATCACGGGGAGGTTATAACATCTTCTGTTAATACTGCTTGCAATGTACTCGACTGGCGATTTTTTCTATCTTTATAAGGTAGTAATTATTAATTCTGAAAACTATTAAAAGCATTATAAAAATTATTATATCGTTGAATAGTTGTTATTGTACAGTGTAAACACTTTAAAGTAAGTATACTATAATTTAAAATTATCAATTTTTGAGCAATTTTTATTAGGTAACTCATGAGTGACATTATGCCCAACAGAAATATAAATAATTTTTTTCACTATTTTGCTAGTGGATAATTACAAAAATAGACTCGAATATAATGTTTTCCAAACAAAATAAAAAATTATACGTTAAAGGATTAATATGATAACAATTTGAAATAGGGTGTCAATGATTTTAATCAGATAATTTAAATCAGTGATTAAATCGTGATTTTGACAAGCTGATTTAAAAAAATCATTGATTAAAATCATAAATTTTTCAAATATTTAAAATGAAATAAAGTATTAAAATATAAGAAAAACGTTTCTATAGGTATTTTGCCTTGCGAATAAACAACAACAAATAAATCTTTAAATAATTTTTGTAAGCTTAATACCTTAGGATTGTAAGAAATTAAGTACAGTAAGTTTGTAAAAAGCAATTTTTATCTGGCATAAAAGCATTTCATTTAAAAATGATATTTAAATGTAATATAATTTGCAATTCCATAATTTCCTTTAAGTAATTCAAGTCCCTCAAATTGTTCATTCTTTTATATAAAATAAGCATAACAAGCATATTAAATTCCTCCTAGTAAAAGAATAAGTAGCCAGCATATTTTTTATCATTCTACTTTTTCAATCATAAATTTATAACAAATTGGAACTAAAGAAGAATGAAAGACTGACATCAGCTGAACAGCTATTGTAAAAGAATGTATAAGAGAAAAAGAACTATATGGTATAAAAATGTTAAGCACAGCAGGAGCTTTTTCAGTAAAAGTTGGATAAATGTCTTTTTTTTATTTTGGAACTCATATACACCCAATAAAAATTGTTAAGGATTGAAAAGGCAGCAAAACTTTTTTTTTTTAAATTCAAAACATTGAATGCTGATAATCCCCACTGAGTGGTAATAATGTTGCTATTTAATATTTTGAGGATTGCAGATGTAAGTGGTATATAAAAATATAATATATAATTATGTTTACTCTGTATGTGTATATGAATGGGTTAACACATTTTCATTTTTTTTTTTTTGGGGGGGGGGGGTGTTAGCATATACATACATGTGTGTAAATTGAGATTTAGGCGATTAACAGTAATTTTTCTAAGTACAGATGCAAAACGAACTGCCAATGATATTTGTTGTGTTACTTGTGCTACTAACTAATGAAATTACTTATTTGCAGTTTTTATTAATTTTGTAATTACTGTTCCCTCTTTGTCATTTTTTAAGGGCACAGCACCCTGCCCTTTTTTAAAACTGGCGGAGTGCACCCTGCTTTTTTAAAGAAAAAAATAGTGAATGAATTTCACCTTTAGCCCAGAGATTTCTTGTAAAGAACTTCTCCATAACCACAGTATTTCTAAATATGTGTGCCTAAGGCCTTGCAAATTTATCATTAATTTTGGAGCATTATTGAACTTTATATCTGTAGAAAAAAACAGGAGATTATTAAATCCTGTTGTAATTTAATTGTATTTTTCAATTTGTAATTAATAAAATCATTTAAAAATCGTCACTTTATCACATTAAAAAATTATTACTTTTTTTCCTTATATCGTTACTAAACACATTACTATTTGCTCATGAAATAGTTCCCTTTTTTGGAACTGGCAACCTGCCCCTTTTTCTTTCTATAATAAATACTAGATTATTAATTATCAATTTAGTAATTAAAGAATAAAACTGTACATTATTTTTCTAATTAAAGAGTTCTTGTTTTATAATTATTAATTTTAAGCAGTATTAACAATTTAATATTAAATGCTTAATAATTTTGATAGATGTAAATATCAGTATGTGTTTTAATATACTATAGTTATCCATAATTATAAAATGCTTATGTACATAATGTTATTATATGCTTAATAATTATTAAAATTACTAATTTGCATTTTTCACAGTTTCTGTCATTACTAACTAATAATTATAATTTTTATTAATTAAAGCATAAAACATAGATTATACTAGTAATTAGAATTTTAATTGTTTTGGAAACATAAAATTCTTGGTAGCTATTGTGTATTTTAACGCAGTGGGGGAAAAAAAGAATCATAAAAATTCGATTTAAATAAAAAAAAATCTGATTTTAAATTTTTTTAAAAGGATTTTTTTATTTAAAAAATATGATTTTTTCTTTTTACTCCTAAATATGAAACATTTTTGCAATAAGAAGTATACCTGTAAAACTAACGGTTTACGAATTGGCTAATTTATCAGCAAATAAAAAGAAACACTTTGTACTGTTATTTTTTCATTTTTATGTTAACATTTGATTCTTACGGGATTTTTTTTTTCTTGAATTATATCAACTGAAGAGTGTTTCCGCCGTGTTCATTTGAAGTTTAGGCCAAGCCGTGGGTATTTTTTATTCGGAGATGTAACTTTGCTTCATACGACGTGTGTATTCTCCAATCAGGCGGTCATTTTTCTCACGATTCAACCATATGAAGTCAATGTTTTTATTAGATTCTGAAAGATTATGATATTCTCTGGAGTTTATATAAATATATAATTTAAAAGTTCATAATTGACAAAACGGCCATTAAAAGAGGTTTATTTATAAAAAAATATTAAAATTAATACATATGTTGGTATAGGCTTCAACAAAAAGTAATCTTTTTCGTAAAAAAAAAGAAAAGACGTTCGGCCTAGTACTTCCGTAAGGACTACCATTTATTACTAAAAGTGACTGTTTTCAACATTAGTCGACCGTGGCTACTATTTTAGCCTAAAACCATTCAAAAGCGATTGTTTTGGAGGAAAACCAGAAAAAAAGACATTTTCCCAATTCTAGCTAGTAAAATTTTTGAAGTAAATGGAGTTTTCGTCAATCCCAGAGCTGCAACTCTTTCCATCCTTTTTTTTCCCTTTTTTCCTTAGTCAGATCTCATTTAGCATTTAAGTGTCAGTTTTAAAAATCTATAAGAACTTCCATTTGAAAAGAAGAAAGTTATATTTTCAATCTAAATGTAGAAGTTATTTAACTTTTGCCAACGATCTACTATTAATTGGCTTGCTATCATTTTTTTTTTGTGTTCAATCTTTATCCACCCATAACATAAATATCGGTATTCATGTAATAGTTCATTCATTAAAACCCTAAGATTAAAAATAAATGAAACTACACAATATTACCAACATATGTTTTATTTTGTAATTATGATAGCGAATTTTAAGTGGGATTTTTTAAAATTATTTTTTATATAACAATGTGAAATAAATGGTAAAATTCATTATTGAATTCCTTGAATTTATTGCTATTTTTCCTCTCTAAATTTGAAATATTGTATTAGTAACAGGTTCTTAAGCCAAGGTGCGGACTAAAGGTCTGAGTGTTCAATCGGGATCCCTTTCCAAAACTCCATCCTTCCCTTTCCCGCCAGGGGAAAAAAAACGCTCCGGGAAGAGTTCTCCGCAACTTCCCAGTCTGCGAGCGGTACCTCCACGCTTGTGCTATAGTAGAAGCAGAAAGGCCTTTGACTATGTCTGTAGATATTCACGTCCGGAAGCTCTTTGTAAAGCAATAGCACATCTGGGAAACCCGGGGTTACGACCGAGTGCAAGGCGCTCCTATGAGTGCCCGGGACACCCAAAGCTCCTGAGGACTCTGAGGTGATACCCTAACTACGCGGCTTAATCCTGGAGTATTGGGTTTTGCTGTTGCAACGGTCAAGACTTCCAGTGGTGTTCGAAGCGCTGGGCGGTGCTCTTCCTAGGCCGGTAGCACCTGTCTTGGCGGCACCACACTGGCTTATGGGCTCCCCAGAGCTTAGACTGTCGAGGTGACTTGCCGCAAGGCATGTTCGTTATATGCCGCCACAAAAAGTTAAACATTTTTCGATATCTTAGACATACATGTCAGTGCATACTAATAATACATATATGATCTTTCAATCTTATTTTACTCTAAAAGCCCAAAATATTGATTATAATCATTACAGAATCAAAAAAGGATTAAAAGTTCAAACTTTAAAATATCCACACTAAGTCTGTACTAAAGTAACAATTTTCAATCACATTAGGCAGTGGCAGCGCTGTTCGTTGAAAAATGACCGCTCAGTTTGGAAACACTTGGACATAATCTCCGTCATATAAATCAAAGTTTCAAATATTTCTTATTTAAAAAAAATCGGGAAGCTTGTCTAAATTTCAATAAATATAGTACAAAAGCCCCGAGTTAATTCATGAAAAGATTCCCCCAAATCATGCATTTGTTTTTCTAAGGAACCTTTCATTAAGAAATTATTTTAATAAATACAGACTGTTATTCCTCTTATATATTCTTCCATGTGTCTTTTTTCCATGTTATTGGAATTTTCTTCACTGTAACAAAACTTAATCGTTTTTCATTTTCTGTTCACCAGTGTCTCGGACCAAAAGCGCTAGACTTTGGTATATTCGTCCGGGTTTCACCTTCGGTCTCATTGGTTTGGCTCTCCAGTGTTTTGGACATTTTCTTTGGAGGTAATGTAAATACGAGCCAAAATCGCATAGAATATATTCCCCTTCAAAGTTACACCCCTAAGCCGATTTCTCACGTACAACTGAGTTAATTATACCAAGCTAAATCAAAACCTTAGCCATCTTTCCTATTAGCAATAGTTTCCTAATTTGCTTGATTAAATTAAAATTGTTTTTAATGAATAGCTTTTATATTAATTTTCATTATTTTAGTTTTGGATTAAATTAGCAAGGGTGCCATTTGTTTCGTATTCTCAATCATCGTTAGCTTTATTAACAATCAATTGCAGCATTATTGCGCGGGATTATTGCAAATTTCCGAAAATGACCGGTCTCTTTACTAAAAAAAGCAGTTCCCGATGTTGACACCTCTAACATTAACGATTTCTGAGAATCCTTAACTAATGGCATCTTTGTATAAATTAAGATACATGTATTGAAGTGTGCTTTAATTTTTTGCTTGTTGGAGATACATAGGCAGTTTAAATTGCAAAAGTGTTTAAAATAAAGTAGGAATTAAGATATGTTGATTAAATAGTACGGTCATTAATTTTCAAAAAGTCACACTTATAAATTTTTATAGGGTCTCTGGGTCCAATAAGTTATATTTATAAAAGGTTTCTCAATGCTCTGACAAGTACAACTGTAAAAAAAAAAACTTTCTTCTACGACCAAAACTTACCGAGTTATGATATTTTAAAGTTTGTGAATTTTCGGAGCTTTCCGGCGCTTTTTCTTCCAAGTTCAGGAACGCTCGGAAATTTCATAAAATTCAAAGTATCGTCACTCGGTGAGTCTTGGTCTTAGAAGAGTGCAATTTTTATTCCTTTACTTGTCAGAGCATGGGGAAAATGTTTCTAAATATAACGTATTTGACCCAGAGATCGTATAAAAGTTTAAAAAGTATAACTTTTAAAAATTATTGATATGACAATTTCATCAATTATCTTAATTTCTACCTTATTTTGAACACTTTGGCAATTTACATTGCCTATATGCATTATATGGCCAAAAGTCGCCGGGCACTTTCGATTTTAGACGTTTTGTCGGATATCTAGAGAAATACTCGACAAAGTTTTCTGAACTTCATGGATATAAAGAACATGTTTGACATCATATTGTGATCATTGACAAAAAAATATTGCGAGCACCCTGTAAAATAAAATAAGGACCTGTATGCGGTAACATATGACTAATTGGATCTTGTACAACATTTCTGTTCCTTTGTGTTAAAATAGCTCGTATATTCATGAAGAAATAGACGTTTAAAAAAAAAAAAAATAAATAAATAATAATATCAAGCAATTTCCGCATGTTTTTTGTTTATAGTATGCAGGATTTTCATCCAAATTAGAAAAGTACCAACTTTTAGGAAGCTTGACTAAGTATATGAGAAATAAAGTATTACAATTAGAAAATAAATATATTAAATATTTCATGAAATATGAGCATTTGTATGAGATCTTTAACTGCGCATGCACTAACGATAGCAATATTTTTTTGCATAATTTATTAGTCAACGGTATAAGGCAACTCTCATGAAAAGGCCGATCGAATATCGTGAAAATTCCGACGATAAAGTGAGCGGAATTTAAGTTTCTTTTTAAAAGTAGGTGAATGAAAGATAAGGGGTTCAATAAATGTCTTTTTTTTTATTACCTGACTTACGAGAAAGTGGTTAAGTATTTGACGTATGCCCACGGGTAGCTTTGTAACGGCTGCTTCTATTTTGATCTTTTTTGAAGGGGCTCGTTCTGATGATTGTTCCAGGGAGAGAACTACTAAAGCATTAATTAAAAAATTAAGAATAAAATGACAATTTGTGGAAAATCGAGTTACTTTTAGAAAGCAACTGAAATTCAGCTCACTGTATCGCCGATAACTTTCTGAATTTTCACGATGTACGACTGGCCTTTTTAATACGAGTTGCGCTAATATAATTGAGTACTAAATCACTGGGAAAAAATTATCTTTGGCGCATGCGTAGTTACAAATTATTTTATACAAATGCTCATATTTTAACAAATATTTAAGATATTTATATTCTAATTGTAGCGTGTTGTTTCTTTTGTACTTTGTCATATTTCCTGAAAGTGGCGTTAAATTTGGTTGAAGACCCTGCATTGTATAAAAAATTTTCTAACAGAATTGACGGAATTTTTTTAAAAGAAACAATTATCGCCATATACATGCTATTCTTACTCAAATGAACACAAATGTTGTACAAGATCCACATAGTCATGTGCTGCTACAGATCCTTTTGTGTATTTTATTTTACAGGGTGATCGCAAATATTTTTTTTTATTCCATTTGCTGTTGGTCGTCTAATTACTCTCGTGATGAAACGTTTGCTGAAAAATATGAGGTTAAACATGTTCCTTATATTCCCGAAGAATTCGTCAAGTATTTCTCTAGATATTCGACGAAACATCTAAAATCGAAAGTGTTCGTTGACTTTTGGCCATATAGTGGATCTCCAACAGGTAAAAATTTAACGCGTTTCAATCTTTTTGGGGCACCCTGTATTTGTCTAAAAATGTTGCTTTGCTATTCTGAAACAAATTTCTAGCTAAACATAAAACATGAACGTTACTGGTGATTTAGGGGGCAACAGCCGTTGCGAAAGCACATGAAAAACAGCTGATATTGAAGTACCTTTTTTCTGAACTACTGAAGTTAATTTCAATAATTTTTTTTATAGATTTGATTGTAGCTAAATTATAAATTAATCGTTCGGCAAGAAAAAAAAAATGCAATAATTACGCGATTCCGCCCAAAAAAGTAAATAAATAAATAAACTAAGCTTTGTAGCTGTATAATACATGAAGGATCTGGGCCGACAGTGCCCATCCCTGTTTTCTTGACCTTGGCCTCCGATGTACTATACAGCATACGCCCCCGGCTAGGTAGTCAGTCTAGGCATATCACACACTGAACAGACAAGCGTGCGACATGCGACAAGTTGTAGCGTTCAAACCGGTTTTAACAAAACAGAAGCCGGTTTGAACGCTACAACTTGTCGCATGTCGCACGCTTGTCTGTTCAGTGTGTGATCTGCCTAACGCAGGACCCTTGGTGTTTAGTTTCCAAGCAAGGTGGGTACTTATTTTATTGATCAGATGCCCTGACCACTACGCCACTGGGCATAAATAAATAAATATATTTATTTAATTAACACCACTAACAAGTCAATCAAGTCAATTGTTCCAACAGAAGAGAAGAAACACGATCGAAATAGGACTAATTACAGAAGAAAAAAATCGTTTCGGTCGTTCCAAAAAAAAAAAAAAAAAAAGTCGATATCAGCCGTTTTTTGTGATTTCTCTACAGTTGTTTCCTTCTTAGTGATTTATTATTGAACTCTTTTTGTTTTGCTTTATACAGTAATAGCCATTTAAATAGATCATTTTTGCCTCGCTATAATTAGGAGCTTTAATTAAGTACTGCAAAAAATGAATGCTCTCCAATTTGATTTATAAAAATAAATCTGATTCATCTAAGTGGCTGCTATTGTGTATAGCTAATGCTTTTACAGATAATTGTGTCTTTCGACATGAATTTTAACTATGGAAAACTTTTCCTGTTGATTTAGTTCATTTTATCAAAAGCCCTTTTCTCCCATATATTTTTTGAGGTTCGCTTTCGTTTCATATGAAATGCATTTGACATAATACGAACATAGCTTGTAGAAATCTATCTAAAAAGGAAATCAGTGTGTCATCAATATAGACTTCTTTTAGTTGAATTTATTCTTAATAATTTTTTTTTCTCCAAAATTTATTGCTGTTAATGCGAAAATGAGAATATATTTTATTTTAACTGATGTAAAACCAGTAACTTAAGTGTACCAGTTGTTAGTAGTAGATCACAAAAATGCATCCATAATTATCGCATAAAAGTTGGAAAATTCAATAAGAATTTCTTCATTAATATCTATCTGTCTGTTTATTTATTTATATATATGTATAGTTTATTAAAAATATTTAGTATTCTGTTAAGGAGAAATGTTTACAAGCAAGTAATATGAAAAGTTAAAATTTATTTTGTCTATAGAAATTCAATCTTGTTGCCGACTTTAACTGGCTTTTGAATCTGGGATGCCCGAATGGATGCCTCTATAGTTTTCATTGCTTTCCCTGGAAAAAAAAAAAAAAAAAAAAAAAAAAGAGAGAATTTAAGTCACTTTTCCTTCGAAAGGTCTCTCTTAAAGATTTCCCACATTATACAGTACAGCTAAAATGACAGTTGCCTTGTAATAATATTTAACACACATGAGAAATCTAACCCCCGGAATAACACAAATCAAAACAATTCAATCGTTTAAAAAGTAATTAAAGCCATTCTGTTGTCTGCATTTCTCTTTCTACTAGCTCTGTGTTTTCCCTTTCTCGTTCTAATTTGTATATATAGCTATAAATTTATATCAGTATTATAGATAAGAAATAAATAAGAAGGGGAAAAAAAACGAAAATTAAGTTTTAAATTGGTAATAGTTGTCTTAGTTTCTTAATTTACAGATTCCATGTTATAAGCAATTTTGATACATTTTATGTTTGTATGCCTCTTTAAGGGGGGGAAAAATGCCATCATGTGTTCAAATACGACCTAATATTCGGAGTGACCTCCTGAAAAGTGATCTATTAACTTGATATTATAGGAAAGATTTATCTGTAGTTTCAGACCTGAAAAATCTGATTTTATAGGTGGAGTAATAAACCGGAATATCATGAATCCAGGTGTTCTTTTGTTGAAGTTTGGCTGTGTGTATAGCACATTTTTCAGCGTCCGTGTGGGCTAACTTCCAAAATAACTATAAAATCGATTTTATCTCGTAATAATAATAAAAAAATGGATACCCGTGAAACAGAAATCAATATTGCGTTTGCGAACAGTTCTATCCTTCATCTATTCTTCATCTTTCAAACAGTTATATCCGACATTTTTCTTTCTTTTTAGGTGCGTTCGTAATTATATAAATACGTAGCACCTATAGTCGTCGTTCAGTCCGTCTGTCTGTCCGTCTGTCCGTCCGTCCGTCCGCATATAATAGAGCAAAAACTACCCAACCGAATGGTCTGAAATTTTAAATATATGATTGTTGTAAAATTTTGTCGAGTCATTTCAAATTTTATGAAAATCGGATGTATAGTTAAATTACAGGGACAGTCAAAAGTTTTTCTTTACATTACGGCCAATGGGAAAAATTATTGCACGTGCATTTTAATGATGTTAAAGCTTTCCGAATGGTCTCAAATTTTAAACATATAATTATTGCGACATTTTGTCGAGCCATTTCAAATTTTATGAAAATCGGATGTATAGTTTAATTACAGGGACAGTCAAAAGTTTTTCTTTACATTAAAGCCAATGGGAAAAATTACTGCAAGTGCATTTTAATGATGTTACAGCTTTCCGAATGGGCTGAAATTTTAAATATATAATTGCTGCAAGATTTTGTCGAGCCATTTCAAATTTCATGAAAATCGGATGTATAGCTTAATTACAGGGACAGTCAAAAGTTTTCCGTTACATTAAGGGGAATGGGAAAAAATTATTGCAAGTGCATTTTAATGATGTTACAGACTATGCACTTATGAATTGCAAATAAATACACATTCAGTACAATATGGGGTGCAAAAAATAATTATAAAACTAGTTATAGTACGAACGCACCTCATTTGCCACGTTTGACGAGCAATTTCCAACTTGTTTTCAAATTTCGAAACTAGAAAGAAGAAAATACGCACCTAGGGCCGGAATTAGAACGCCGTAATGACATGCCTTTTTTTTTTTTTTTTTTTTTTTTTTTTTTTTTTTTTTTTTTGAGCGTCGAAAAGTTGTTGCGAGAGAGAAGAAGGGTTTTGAATTAATCTTCCATTCCCTTTATCTGAAAAGTTTTGAAATAATGCCAGTTTTCAAACTTATGCAACCAGCTACTGGTACATTTACCTGCAGGGATTCATAACCTTGAAAATATGTTGTGGCAATATTTATTGTTATTAATATAGTATTTTGGATTGTTGTATATATATATTATACAACATGCAGTATATTATAATATAATGCAACATTGCTAATTCAATATATTATACTATATTACAATAGTTGGAAATTATTTTTTTATGTATATTTTTTATGCTTTGAAAGCAGTGTTGAATTCTGACATTTTTCTCTTGGATGGAGTTTTGCAACTCAGGGAGGTGGGGGATTTGCACGTCTAGATAATTAATAAGCATAACATCCTAAATTTTTCGGCGGGACATTTTGATGCGGGTAAGTGACCCCCCCCCCCCTCTTGGAATTCATCACTGTTTGAAATCAATTCAAAGTTAATATGATTATGTTCCATTTTTTAATAATACTTGAAAAATAAAGTTCTTTTTGTCAAAGAATTGGCATTTATTTTTGTAAACGAAAAAATCTCCATCAGTTATAAACGTTAGAATTCAGTACTTTTATTAATATTTGTTATTATGTGAGCTTGTACTTTGCCTGTTGTTTGATAGTGGAATATTGTGTTCTAAAATTAAATTTAAAATTTCTTATTAAAAATACTCTTGATTTAAAAAAAAGTATGAAATATTATGCCAGTTACAAGCTCTCATTCTTGCACATTTCGTAATAAATATTGAAATATGGTGATGTATTGAATTAATTATTTTGGTTATTTATAAAATTATTTATTATTTTTTTTTTGCATTTTTTTTTCTTTTCAGGAGATTCTAATTACTAAGGTGCCTGCTGATAATGGAAGTAATATGGACACTTTTATTTATTATGGCTTCCATAAAATGTGTTCATTTACTCTCCCATCCCTTCTCGTCCAAGATTACAATATCTCATGCTGATAAATTAGAAGAGCCTAAACTATCCGTGTCTGAATTGATGAAGTTTTGTCCACACAAATGTGCTTGCTATAACTTAACTGTAGATTGCGATTTTACCAATCTTGAGCATTTCCCTCAAAATTTACACAATTCTGTTAATCATATAACAATCGCTGGTAATGAAATAGCTAATTTGTTTTATAACTCTAGCTTGGAAAATTTAAAATTTCTCAACATTTCGCAGAATAATTTGCGAGATATTGACAAGAAATTTGTTATTTCTCTTGCCAGGCTAGAAATTCTTGATCTTTCTCAAAATTCTTTACAGTCGGGCTCTATTGAAAATTTGTTTAAAAGCCATAATTTACAGAACTTAAATTTATCTCATAATAAATTAAGTGAACTTAATGAGAAAATGTTCAATGAGCTTGAGTTGTTGACTATTTTAGATATTAGTTTTAATGAAATTGAAAATATAAGCCACAGCACTTTTTGGAAACAGAAGCACTTGAAGACATTAAATTTATCTTCTAATAAGTTAAGAGATTTACAGTTTGATTGGTTCAAAAACTTAGAAAATTTAAATACTTTGATTTTGAGATCTAATAAGCTCAAAATTTTAAGGAATCATTTATTTTCTCCTCTAAATAGACTCCTGGTTTTAGATCTGAGTCAGAATTCTATCAAATCTTTAGGACTTCTTTCTTTTAAGGGATTAACCAATTTGAGATATTTAAATATTAGTGGTAATAACATAAGTAATTTTCAGGATGCAGTTTTTCGATTTGTAGAATCGTTAACGGTTCTTGATATTAGCCGAAATCCTTTTATTACTGTTGATAATATATTTATTTACACTTCCAAGATTCAGTTCCTTTATATGAATGATTTGAGCAAATTCTTAACGCTTACACCATACAGTCTGATGGGATTAAGCCAACTTGAATATTTAGATTTATCAGGTTCTGTTTTATTGTCAGAAGTTAACATTGGTGCATTTGATTACACTCGTAATTTAAAAAATATCAATCTTAGCAATGCAAAGTTAACTAGCTTAAGAAAGGGTGTTTTCAGTCATCTCAATAAAATTGAAACAGTAAAATTAAAGGGCAATCCATGGGAGTGTGATTGCTATATGTATTGGTTATTGATTTGGTTAAGTGAACACACTGATACACATCTTTTATCACCATCTGAAACATACTGTAGTTCACCTTCAAATTTAGTGGGTCAAGTTTTATTAGATGCATTAGATCATAATATGGTTTGCACTAATGCTTCAATTAGTCATTTCACAGCTAAGACGAAATTTAAGGTAGGTTCACCTGCTTTTTTAGAGTGTCACGTAGAAGGCGATCCTTTACCAACAGTAACCTGGATAACGCCTCAGAAAATGTCATTTCACTGGTTAGGCTTTAAGAATGATACTGATGAAACAAACACAGTATTCAAAACAACAAATGCTCCTAAAGTTCAAAGTGAGGGAAATGATGATCGTTTCTATTTAATGCCTAACGGAAATCTGGCAATAAGGAATGTTGAAAGAGGTGATGGTGGCTTTTACATGTGTGTGGCTTCGAACCCACTGAATCAAGACTCTGTGTCTATTAGGCTTACATTAGATTATGAATATTTTGTCCAAATAAAAATTATTAGTGTTCTTGTGGGAATAGCTACAAGTTTTGGATTTTTATTGCTGACTCTAATTTCTGTTCTCATCAAAATAATTCTCAAGCACTTTGGTGTTAAGATGCCTTGTCGAAATGGCAGTGCGTCTCCAAGAACGCAGCAAATTAAAAAGATATTAGAAAGTATGGAGCACTACAAAAAGCAACAGTTGGATAGATTAAGAGATAATTATAATTGTCAGGTTCAACGAATAAAAGATAATTGTATGCAGCAGATGGAAAAATTAAGAGAAAGCTATTCGTCACAAGCAGAAAGATTAAGAGATATTAAGGAATACGGAACTCTTCAAATCGACCGAATTCGGGAAAATTATTATTTTCAAGTCCAGCGGGTTAGAGATTATAGTGCTAGTCAAATAATAAGACTGCGAGAAAATTATATTTTTCAACGAAACAGAATAAGAAAATTCAGTGCGCACCATTTGTATAAATTAAGAGAAAATTATAAGCTGCAGCAGCAGCACTTAAATAAAATTCTTGAAAATTTGAATATAGAAAGCTGCAGAAATGTTTGTCAGCGAACAGATTCGGTGATGTTTGAACCTGAGATCACACTAGAAAATGTGTTAGTGCCAAAAATTTGCCTTCAAACGTTTGCTAAAGAAACCTGTGATTCCAATGACAATTCTAGTCAAATATCGGCATATTTCACGCCAGATGAGACAGGATCTGAGGTGTCTGGCCATGAAAGTGATCGCGAATGCTTCGAAAATACAACCAAATTAAAAATTCAGGATAAAACTGACGTTGTAGTGAGAATGGAAGAGGATACTGAACACACTACATCTCACATTCCAGAGCAAGCTCCTAGCACTTCTCAGATGCATGCAGTGTGTAGTCAGAAACCTTCAAATGAAACTATAGTTTAAATTTGGAAGCAGATATAAATTTTATAAGCACACACATTGCAGAGAATAATTTTGTAACTGAAAATTATAAAAGAATTTTAGTCCTGTATACTGTTAGACTTACTTCCAACTGCCAGGCTTCAGCACTCGATATAATTCATGTATTACTATGAAGTCAGCAAATTATTTTAAAACCGTTTTACATTTCGATGATGATTTATTGCGAATGGCTAGATCTTGCACTTGGAATTAAGTTTAATTATAGTATTCAGATTGTTTTTATTGCATTTAATGTTGTAAATATGTTTGCAAGGAAACTGGTCGTTTGCAATCTGGAGTACTTACTTTCTCTTCAAATCGTGTTAAATACATATTTTTGTTTCGTATAGGAAAAATACTCACGAATCTGAAGTCTCAAAATGTAAATAAGGTATGTTTTTATCTGTCTAACACGTTGTTGCAAATGAATCTCTAGAACATTTATATATTTATATACATGTATTATATATTCATACATTATCTAACAGAATATTTCTTGAAATACTGTAGATTATCTTTTTTATATAGCGTATTATAAGTGTTGAAACATTTCATTGTAACGCAAACGAAACTTGGAAAATATTAAACCAAACAGTGGAACCTCTCAAATATTTCACTATTACAAGTTTTTCAACATCATTCCTTGTCTTGGATACTGAAAATGTGATAAGAAAATAGTCCCGGTGTTTTACTAATGCAGGATATTTTTTTATTTGTCTAAGGTAGGCCGCATACCGAGCGACAAGTAGAAAAACACGCGACTTAAGAAATAAATTCTGAAATTCAAACTTTTTTTTTCTAACTTGTTACGTCTAATGTTTCTTCTCCGTGTATCGCGTCGCGTCGCTTGTCTCCGTGGTGTGTGGCCTACCAAATACTTATAAACTTTTAAACTGTTTCGGTAAATAAATTTATTTCTCTTCATAAACAATTCAAGTATTTTCCTCAAACGAATTTTCTATTTTCTTTTTCTTCGTAATTTATTTCATTTGCTTCTTTTGTATACTCTATGGCTTGACGTTTAAGTATTTATTTATTCTATACATACATAATTCTTTCACTAATATGTTTATTTCGTCAAGCTAAGTTTTTCAAAAGCCCCCTTTTTGCGAAAGTTTCCTGAAATTGAGTTATACATGTTTTGATATACGACTTGTTATGTTAAAAGGAGGAAAAATTGCATTCCTAATTTGCATTTTGTTTTACTTTCCTCGTTTCAACGATATTTTGCGTGATTTTTTTTCCCGTTGATTTTTTTTTTGTTTTGTTTTGCTTTCTGTTTTTTATTAAATTTGAAGAATAGCACTGCACAACCTTTTTGGGTGAAAGTTGTTTGCCACCACAATACCCGAAAGGCAATCTTCGATTTATTTAAAAGCAAAGTTTGTCGTTACATAAGGTAAATTATTCTATTTAAAAATAGTGGTATTTTGGTGGGCCGCAGGCCAGCGGTTGTATACCGCTAGTTAAGAACGACTCCGCGAATTTTTATTGTGGAGTTATTTTTATGCATGCTCAACTCATGTTTTTTTTTTCATTATATATTAGTTTCTAGTGTATATGTACAGAACTGTCACTCAAAATCATCTGAAATCTGATCACAATCACATCACTCGATTTTTTATTGATTTATTTTTAAATTCTATGCATGTCTAATAAACGAAAATGCCTATGAATGTCTAAAACGAAAAACTAAAAATGACTCGCCTCATATAAGATTATTGAGTTATATTTGCGTGAATACGAGATAAAGAGAAAAACCGCGTGTTAATGTTATGTTCAACCCATATTGCACAATCTTTATATCTATTTTTTGTGCCGTTCGTAACATCAGAAGATACATATACATTATGTACATCGGAAGACAGTAAGCTTCTAAATAAAGTCTAAGCAAATGATTTCTCCCTGAATGCAGAATTTTTGATATAATGAGCGGAAAGTAAAATGTTCGTTTAGAAAAAGCACAGTTTCAAACTCAACTAGCCAGATTTTCAGCGCTTTCAAAACGGTTAAAACGAAAAGCGATATGTTGAAATTTTTCTGAGTTTCTTAGCGCAAGCAGTTTTCTTTTCGGTTTTGGAAAATTCAAAAATTGATTTAATTTTTTTTTGCAAACATTTTATGAAAGTCTTGTATGTTTACTTTTGATAATGTACTCGGTAAAACATATCAAGTCTACGTAGTCTCTAGCTCAAGAAATTAAAGATTAACGAAAAGTGATTTGTAGAAATTTATAAATATTTTAGGGGGAAATCTTTGTTTTGCGATATTTAGAAATTAAGACGTGCCTTTATGCACACTTTTCATGCATATCTTGTATTTTATTTTTGGTAATGTACTTCGAGAAATACCGTATTTATTCGCGTATTTTATGCACCCTCCACTTTTGAAAGAAAATTTGGGTAATAAACAAAGATTCGTATAATTTTCCCATCGAGATTATGAGGTAATTTAACCCCTTAATTCTCGCTCCCGAGATATTCTCGGGCTGTGTCTTTTGCTCAAATTGTTTGATTCCCACCAGTTTTATAAAATAGTGAAATTGGCTATATTTTAGTATCGTTTTTACTGTCATTAAATAAGGTGAATATTTCTTTTTCATAAAAGTGGTGCCAATAAGAAATTTGAATTATTCAACCGTAATTTAATTCGAGCGTTAAGGGGTTAATATAATAAAACCGCATGTATCCACATAGTTTCCATTTGTCAATATTTATTTTAGTTATAGAATAATTTTTTTTCCTTGGTGATCTCTTTCCTTCAGCTGCAGCACAACCGTGTGCAGATGATATTATAACTAAGGATCGACCCAAACAGGTTTTTAAGACAGAAACCGAATTTCGGCAATCTTCCTATTTTCGATTGAAAACGAAAATGTCCTATTTTTTAAGTGATCAATACATACATAAATATACAGAATTATTAATTAATTATACGTGTGTCTCTGACCAAAACTTTTTATTTTCATATAAAATAAAATGTAATTTATCTACGACACAGAATGATTTTCGAATTATACGAATTTCATCGAATTAAAAAGTGTTTTGGGTATACATACCCCGATTTATCTTTTATAATGATTATTGTAAATGATCATTTGTTATACTAGGACTTCCTCAAAGAGTATTCGAAATACGTCTGTCATGTCAAACTAAAGATTTTCTGTTACTGTCAAGTCTGCAGCTTTTAATGAGCACGTGAAAAGCGTTTCAAAGTTTAGTCATATCTGCATTGCTTGCTTTATAATTTACACTCGCGTCTTGAGTCAGTCATGACTGATAATTATGAACAGTGAAGTTTATAGCAATAAAGAGTGTCTCAGTTGAGACAATACAGCTCAAATCAATGAATAATGTTGAAAATTTCCGGAAGAAGAAACGAAATTTTTCGAAAACAGATAGTTTCGGTTGAGTTTCTATTTGGCCGAATTTTCGGCAGCATTTTCGCTGAAAATGAAGCGAAACTAAGATTTTGAGCCGAAAACGAAACCAAATTTTCGGCTGATCTCTAATTATAACTGATAAAACAATATCATCAGTACTTTGATACGCAAGTACTGATTTATATGCACTGAAAATTTCTTATTCGTGGCAGAGTGTTTTGTTGACTAAAACTGTAAAATATCTGATGAAGAATTAGGAATGAATGAAATATTTTATATTAGCGTTAACAAAGAGAATTTTGTGGCCGTGAATCTGGGAAATACATCTCGTAGAAGATGAGGTGTTTTCATGCTGCAAAGCATAAAAGGATTTCTTCCTTATTTTATTGCAAAATACTTTAGAAACTAATATATATATATAATGATTATATATGTATATAACGATAAAACGTTATATGGTGATTATGAAGTGTAATAAGCAAAGCGTTATAAGTAAGCGAACAAACTTAATGCTGGAATCGGGCGTAAATTAACACAGTTGCGCCACCTTGTGGACGGAGTGATAATTCACATACGCGGGCTTTTAGTGTGGCGCGTATTTTCTAAATCTTCAGTCACTCATGGAAATGAATTTTGTTTGCCACATTTATTGCAAAATAATGTCGTAGCGAGAGGGGCATCCAGACGCACTTGACACCACAATGTTTTCTTTGCCTTATCCGAGACACTTCAGTTAATAATCAAGGTGAAAAAAACTTCATAATTTTAGTGGTGTCGGTAAGAAAACAGTTGGGTATTTACCTGTAGTTCACACTCCATCCGCTACGTGGCGCATGACCTTGATTGATGTGACCTCGCTTTTAATCTTGCGGCTACTTCTCCTATTTAAGATAGGACGCTTACTTATATCGCTTTGGTAATAAGCTTCGACGCGATAATAGATGAACTGTGAGAAGGCATGTAAATATAGTGAGTAGATGACTCCTGCTGTTTAGTTACAACAATATGCTACGTTATATGGTAAAAGAACATTGATGATAGTAGCTTGAGCAAGAGCAGTGCCATATAATTCGAATATTGCAGACATAGAATAGTTGGCCAGGCAATAGATCAATTCAGTGAAGATTTCCCCCTAATTAAATAAAACAAGGCAGATGACAAATCCAATAGTTTATTGAAGTATCTTTCGGTGGTTGCAGTTTCTGTTGCAACTCACTTGGGGAAAAAAGGAATAATCCCTATTGGGGATTTCGGTCTGCATCGTCCCGTCCCGAGGGAAAAAACATTTAGAATGCAGTTGGATTCCAGCCAAGGCTGACGTGATATTGTTTTGATTATGTGATCCGGCAAAAAGGCCGTGTATTAGTAACAAATAAGTTTGTGTCGTATTTAAGTGTATTGTGTGGTGTTGTGTAATATGTGTGTGAATTAATAAACTGTTAAAAGTACAGAAGAAGACCTGCTTCAGGTATGTGGAGTGATATTTAAAAATAGTAAAATTTTGACCGAATAATGCCACGGTTCTTTCATGATGACCACAAGACGTGATTCTAGCACCTTCTTGGAATATTTTCTGATGTCAGAGCGATTCGATTGAGGTAGGTCTCTTTAATTATTTGATTTTGATTTGGGAAAATTGTAAATATTATAATTATGGATATAGAAAAGGTAAATGCTAAACGATCCACTGTCAGGGAATTATTTACAAAATTAACCACAAAGGTAGATAATACGATACAAAATCCGGTCGATGCAAATTACTTAGTTGAAAATAAAATCGAAGAACTTTATGATTTAAAAAACCAGTTAGATGAAAAGCTTAAAGAGCTAAAAGAATTAGATAATTCGGTTGAAATCGAAATCGATACCAAAGATCTCAAAAAAGAAATAACAGCCAGCGATAAATATCGCGAAACCGGCATAACCTTTAAAACGAAATTAGATGTTTAAAATCTTTGGAGAAAGAACTCCATTCCGAAAGGCGAACCGAAATTAGCCGCTATGATGAAGGGCTGTCTGTTCGGAATGAAAATCAAACTCTTAAATTACCCCGATTAAATATATCTGTATTTAATGGAGATTGTAGTGAGGGGTTAGATTTTTGGAATTCATTTGAAGTAGCGATTCATAACAATAACGCACTAAGTAAGATAGAGAAATTCGCGTACATGAAAACTTATTTGAAGGGAACTGCTCTGTCAGCAGTGTCGGGATTCGCTTTAACTAATGAAAATTATGATTCATCGATAGATTTACTCAAAACCCGGTTTGGTCGTTCAGACCTGATTATTAGCTCGCATATGAATAAACTATTATTAATTGAACCTGTTAAAGCAATTTCTAATATAAAAGCGCTCAGAAAAATGTACGATGCTATTGAGATACAAGTTAGATCACTACAATCGCTAGGGGTAGCCGCAGGAACGTATAGCAATTTACTTTGCCCTGTAATACTGCAAAAAATTCCCGATGAAATAAATTTGCAATATAATCGACAACGGAAATCCGAAGATCTTTTTGATATAAGTGATCTGATGGAATTTTTGAGAAAAGAAATTCATTGTCGTGAAACATCACTTTTGCTATCAAATCAACAGAGTAGTGGTTCGGAAAATTTAAAGCTAAAGCAAGCAAGTAATAATTCTTACAATCCTACTAATTTCAATAAACCCAGGAATTATAATCAGCCGAAAAAATATAACCCTGCAACGTCTACCCTCCTCGCAAATGCAGGAAATAAATGTATATTTTGCTCGGATAAATCCCATTCAAGTGAAAATTGCCATTTAAATGTCGCTGACAGAAAGCGAGCCTTAATGACACAGGGGCGCTGCTTTTCCTGCCTTGCTCGACGCCACTTAATTAAAAATTGTTGGAAAAAAATAATGTATGTCGAATTTGTAAATTACCTCATAATGTGTTAATCTGGTGAGTCTCAAAACTTAAATCCCTCCTCTTCTAATGATAAACGTGACGATTCACTAACAGAAAATAGCCTGCTTTGTAAAGAAAAAAAAATAATGAATAGAAATTCGAATTCCGTCTTTTTACAAACGTTTTCTGCTTTAGTTGAATCAAGGTCAAATGATAGAAAGTTAATCAGATGTTTACTTGACGGGGGGGGGGGGCAACCAGGACTTTCATTCTGAAGGAAATAGTTGATTTATTGAATTTGAAAGTCATTAAAAGAGAATCTCTTATAATTTATCCCTTTGGAAATAAACAGTCTGAAAAACAAATGTACGATATCGTAGAAGTATTATTGCGAAGTAGAATTAATCCCAATCAAAAAAAGAAAATAAAAGCGGTCGTCATAAATTCGATTACATGCGGAGACATAGAGGCGCCTTCGATTTGGATACGGCAGGTTGCGTTTGAAAGAGAAATTGAATTGGCTGACCTTGGTAATACGAAAGAAGTGCATATTTTGATAGGCGCGGATTATATTTGGGAAATTTTAAGTGAAACAAATATAAGATTCAGTAATAGATTGGTGGCGACAAATACCATATTTGGGCATGTAATTCAGGGTAAGGAAAGGGAATCGAATTGTAAGGAAATTCATGTTAGCCATTTAACGGTCGCTGATGATGAACCGGATTACGGAAGAATTAAAGATTTGTGGGAATTAGAAGCAATAGGAATAAATGTAAAAAATGATGTTTCACGTACAACGGAAGAAGTTTTAGAAGAATTTAGTCAGAATACAACGTATAATGATAAAAGATATGAAACGCGATTGCTCTGGAAGAATGATTTTTCGGAGTTAAATAGTAATTATGAAATTGCTAGGAAACGTTTATTCAGTTTAAACAATACCTTTAAGAGAGATGAAAATTTATATTTGAGGTACAGAGATATCATTAAAAATCAGTTAAAGGATAATAAATCAGTTAAAGGATAATATAATCGAGGAATTATTTGACTATTCTAATGAAAATAGACAAACTGGTTATTTTATGTCCCATCACGGAGTGGTTAGAGAACTGAAAGAAACCACTAAACTCAGGGTATGTTATGATGCGTCTTCTAAGGCGAAGGGGGAAATTTCATTAAATGATTGTTTAGAAAGTGGTCCAAATTAAAATCCCGATTTGCTTAAAATTTTATTAAAATTTAAGTATCACCCAATCGCATTTTGCGCTGATATTGAACGAGCCTTTCTGGAAATAGGTATATCAGAGCAGGATCGAAAATTTTTGCAATTTTTGTGGGGAATAGAACAAGGGGCAGATCTCAGTTTGGGTCGTGATGATATCAGAATCCTTCAATTCACCAGAGCTCCTTTTGGAGTAAAATGCAGCCCATTTATATTAGCTGCAACTTTAAGACTCCACCTATCAAAGTATAGACAAAATTTTAAACATGTTTGTGATCTCCTGAATGATTTATATGTGGACGATTTCATCAGTGGTTGCGACACTATTGAATCTGCAGCATCAATTAGTAAAGAAGCCATTTATATTTTACGACAATCCTCTATGAATCTAAGACAGTGGATAACTAATTCCCCCACTTTACAAAATATGTGGAAAACAGAAAAAATTGACTGTAAACAAGTAATCAACGAATCCGGAATCCCACTTAAAGTATTGGGAATTATCTGGGATAATGTGAAGGATAACATTACCATCGCGACAGACCATTTTAAAACTATAAACGGTAATACTTCTTCGAAAAGAAATGTGCTAAAAGCCTGTGGCATGCTTTTTGATCCTTTGGGCATTCTTGCCCCATTTACTGTTAGAATAAAGTTGCTAATGCAACAACTTTGGGAAATAGGAATATCCTGGGATGAACGTCTTCAACCCGAGTTTCATTCTGTATTCCAGGAATGGCTTGAGGAAGTCATGGAAACTCAAGCAATGATTATTCCTCGACAGTATTTCGAGGACCCTAAATTTGAAAACTTGGAGCTGCACTTATTTTCTGACGCAAGCCCAAAGGCGTATGGTGCAGTTGCGTACTTCAGAATACAGTATCCTACAAAGGTTTCAACAAAATTTGTTATCGCCAAATCGCGTATAGCTCCATTGAAACCAATCACTTTACCCAGGCTCGAGTTATTAGGTGCTTTGATTTCAGTCAGACTAGCATCTTATCTGAGGAACATTTTCCCCATTCTTAAGGAAAAAGACGTCTATTTATGGTGTGACTCACAAATATGCCTCTACTAGATCAAGGGGGTTTCTGAAAATTTGAAACAATTCGTAAAGAACCGAGTACTAGAAATTAAGGAAAAAACTAACACTTCCAACTGGCGTTTTTGCAGCGGGAAGGAAAATCCAGCTGATAAGTTGACTCGCGGCATGCGCTCGCGCACTCTTATAAATGACACAGTTTGGCTTTCGGGTCCAGCTTGGCTTCAAATGTTCGAATTGCCCTCTGATGAATCACAGATTAAATTTAACTCTGATGCAGAAATAAATGAACTAGAAAGAGAAATGAAGGACGTTAAAGTTCTCCTTCAAATTTCACAGGAGCCTAACGATCCCTTATTTGATCTTGATAAGTTTAGCAGCCTCAATAAAATGTTAAGGGTGACTGCTTATATTCTTCGTTTTACTAGAAATTGCAAAGTTAACTCTAATAGAATGTCAGGTCCCATCTCTGCCGAGGAACTTGCAGATGCAGAAAAGCACTGGATTCGCTTTAGCCAAAAAACGGAGTTTGAAAAGGAGTATTTTCAACTCCTTAAAAATTCAACGATAAGTTCCGATTTGAGACTTTACTGTCTCAATCCCATTTTTACACCTGACAAACTTATAATTTTGGGAGGACGACTTCAACATTCTAACTTCCAATTTTCAGAACGACACCCAATAATTATGCCAGGGAACTCAAAATTCACTGAATTACTCATAATGAGAGAGCACAAAAATTTGTGCCACGCTGGTGTATCGGACACTCTCACTCAACTTCGTGAAAAATTCTGGATTCTTAAGGGCAGACAAACAGTGAAAACTTGTTTAAATAAGTGTTTAATCTGCAGATGCTACAGGGTCAAACCAGGCAACCAGATGGTAGCTCCGTTGCCTGCGGACAGACTTTATTCTGAAAATGCTTTCGATAATATAGGAACCGATTTTGCAGGGCCTTTATACACAAAGGACAGCAACAAAGTATATGTTGCATTATTTACATGTGCTGTTACTCGTGCCATTCATCTAGAAGTTGTATCCAGTCTTAGTACTGAGCATTTTCTGTTAGCATTCAGACGGTTCGTTTCCAGACGAGGACTGTGCAGAACTATTTATTCAGATAATGCCCTGACTTTTAAAAATGCAGAGCGCGAACTTAAAAATCTGTATTCCAATATGACTAGTGACACTGTGCAAAGTTATTTTGCCGAAAAAGGCATCGTCTGGAAATGCATAGTGGAACGTGCAACCTGGTGGGGTGGATACTGGGAGAGAATGGTTCGCATAACAAAGGGTGCCCTTAGAAAAGTATTGGGACGGGCGTTAGTTAGTTACGAAGAACTCGAAACAGTTCTTCTTGAAATTGAAGCAATCATTAATTCGCGGCCCCTTACTTATGTTTACAATGAACCTGGTGAACCATTCCCTCTCACTCCTGCCAATTTCCTTACAGGAAAGAGGTTGATCTCTTTACCCCCCCCCCCCCCCCCATGGCTGTCAAAGTTGATCAAACGTTAAAAAGCAATAAAAAATTGCTGCTAAGACATTATGTATACCGTGAAAATTTGTTGAATAGGTTTTGGAATAGGTGGAGGGGAGAATATCTCCTCCAACTTAAAAGTGTGAATCACTCCAAACCTGTAAATGCTGTAAAATCTTTTAATATAAATGATGTGGTTTTAGTAGGAGAAGACCGTTTGCCCAGGCAGATGTGGAAGATGGCCAAGATTTTAGAACTACACGAAGGTCGCGACGGACGTATTCGCAGCGTAACATTAAAGACTCCTACAGGTAAAATTAAACGAGCAGTCCAGATGATTTACCCGCTGGAGCTAGATGATTAAACTGAAAAATCATTGGTTTGGTGCTTCCTTATATATACTTTATTGTTTTATTTTAATTTCTTAATTGTAGCATAAGTATTCATTTAGTGTTATTGTAATTGTGTAAAATTCTGTAATTGTGATTCTATATTTAATTGAGTTTAACCTAGTGTAATTTTTGTAGTATATATGTATTCATGATTAGTAATTATTTTGTAGATTTATATAGTGTAAAAAAAAAATTCAGATTTGATGAATGTATTCATCGGGGCGGGAGGATGTTGCAACTCACTTGGGGAAAAAAAGGAATACTCCCTATTGGGGATTTCGGATATTTCTTGATCTTCCGAAAAGGGAGAAATAAATATTCTTGAGCATATAAAAGAAATTATCTTGAATTCCCAGTGTGGAATATTTACATGTTTTTAAAGAAATATTATCCAAATGTTTTCATTGTAAATACTGTAAATATTTATAAGTGTAAATAGAATTAACAAAGTTTTTAATCATCCTGTGCTTGACTTGGACTTATACTGAACAACACCAGCGCCATTTTCAGTTGTAAAAATATGCTCGATTAATTTAATATGATTTAATTCAGAATAATGTGATTTTACATGAATCGTGAAATTTTCATCTAATAAGCTCTCCCAACTTTGATTTGAATTGTGATAATGTGAAATTTCGTGGAATATATGAAGATTATTCTTCATGTTTTGGTGCCTCAACAACCGGGAAAAAAGGTAAGAAATACCTTTATTATTCTGCATGACTGTTGATTTCTTGAAAATATACATTTTCTCATGATAATTTATTTTGAAAATTGAAATAAATTTTAAACATGGATAAGCCTGATAAGCTTAAAAGTAAAAGAGCTACCGTTCGCGCGGCAGTTACAAAATTAATCTCAAAATGTGATACATTATTATCTGTTGATATTGATAAAACTGATTGCGATTCTTTAATGGAATCATTAGAGCTCGTAAATGAAAAGGAAGCTCAACTAAAGGAATTAGATTCCGAAATAGATGAGCTAATTCAGGAAAAAACTGAATATGAAAAAGAACTAAAATCGGTAGAAGAATATTCTGAAAAAATATCAAGTTTGAAATTTAAAATTAAGATGAGGCTTAAAAAATGCAAAATCGAAACTGAACCAAAAGTTTTACTAGAATCAAATAACGGTTCAAAAATCGGAAGTAAACCAGTTTCGGCAGTGAAGCTTCCTAAACTTAACATAGAAAAATTTTCTGGTGATGCAAGCCAGTTCTTAGAATTTTTTAATTTATTTACTAGTGCGATAGATTCAAACGAATCGTTATCAAAAATTGAAAAATTTTAATATCTCTAATCCTTGTTGTCTGGTCCTGCATATAATATTGTATCTGGTTTTGAACTGACAGATCAAAATTATTCTACTTGTTTAAAATTGTTAGAAGAAAGGTATGGGAAGCGGGAAAATATAATAAACTGTTACATGAACAAAATTCTGAATCTTGAACCAGTGAAATCCACTAACAATGTTATTTCTTTAAGCAAGTTGTATGATAATATCGAAACTTGTATGAGAAATCTTGATACGTTAGGAGTGACATCAGGCTCCTACGGCCATTTATTACTACCAATATTATTAAGATTGTTACCCGAAAATTTGATACTAGATTTCCATCGAAAACGTGATCCCGATAAGGACTGTGAAGTCACCGATTTAATAAATTTTATTAAAACGGAATTAAGATGTCGTGAAGCTACTAATTTAGTAAATAATTCCCAAAGCAAAGCTTATGAAAATTCTAAAACTAAATATGAAAATTCTAAAACTAAATATGAAAATTCTAAAACTAAATATCAAAATTTTCCTTAAAAGAAAAATATACCTTCAGCTGCTGCTTTAAATACATCTACAAAACAGTTTTGCATATTTTGCAAGTCTTCTGATCATGTAGGACTAAATTGTTCGAAATTCACTGATGAACAAAAACGATATAAATTAAAGAAAGAAGGTCGCTGTTACAAATGCTTTTACAAGTCCCATTTATCAATTAATTGTAGAACAAAAATTAACCCTTGTTCCAAATGTGGTAACACAACCCATAGTCATTTGTTTTGTTTTAAAGAAACAGCAAAAGAAAATCCTGAAAAAGAAATGAAAGGTGCAATTGTATCTATGATGTCGGAACAAAAATATAAACAAAATAAATCTACATTATTGCAGACTTGTACAGTTTCTGTGTCTGCTGGTAAGGAATGCTTGTTGGCTCGCGTTTTATGTGATAGTGGTTCAGAAAAATGCTTCGTGAAGAGATCGCTAGTACAAAAATTAAAATTGAAGCCATTGCGAAGAGAAAATTTATTAGTTTATCCTTTTGGGCGGAGACGCCCTTATGAATCTTGTTATGAAGTAGTTGCTCTAGAATTATCCAGTGTTGTGCAACCTATTAACTCGATAAATATCGAAGCACTAGTGGTTGATAATATAACTGGAGCTTCTGTGAAAACCCTAGAACCAGAACTTCTAGAGATAATGAGAACAAGAGGCTTTAAGCCTGCTGATACAGGTCTTGAACAGGAAATAAATATTTTGCTAGGGTCTGACTTTTTGTGGAAAATATTAAAGGGAATCGAGGGAAAATTGACAAAAGAATTATACGTTGCAGAAACTATTTTCGGTCATACGGTGCAAGGGCAGATAGAGTCGAATAAAAAAGAAGTAGCTTGTTTGCGTGTTTCAGTTGAAAATATAAATACTCAGCTGAAAGCATTTTGGGATCTTGAATCAATTGGCATTGCTGAAAGCAATGAAAAGAACATTACCGATCATGAGGTAATAAAAGAATTTAAAGAAAATTTAAAATTCGTAAATGGGCATTATGAAGCAAAATTATTGTGGAAAAATTCTCGTGAATTGCTTAGAAATAATCTTGAAGTAGCAAAGAAGCGGTTTTCTAGTTTAGATAATAAATTCTTGGAAAACTATTATTTACATAAGGAATATAACCCCATTTTGTTAGAGCAGTTTAATGAGGGTGTAATAGAATTGTGCACCGAGAAAGATTCCAATAATTCCTATTACATGCCACACAGACCTGTTATCCGTGACGATAAAACTACAACAAAAATGCGCATAGTCTATGATGCTTCTTCCAAATTTTGTAATTCTCTATCATTAAACGAATGTTTGAATCATGGCCCTAACTTAAATCCTAATGTTTTAGATATAATTTTGAAATTCCGTTTACATAAAATTGCTTTTTCGGCTGATATTGAAAAAGCTTTTCTGCAAATATCTGTAGCCGAGGAAGATCGCGATTATCTTAGATTCTTATATTATGAAGATTTTGATAAGAATAATAACATAGTACCCTATAGAATGATCAGAGCTGCTTTTGGTGTCACCTGCAGTCCTTTTATCCTTGCTTGTACTATTAAGCACCATATTAATAAATATAAAAGCTCTCATAATAAAACATTTGAAATCCTAAATTCTTCTTTTTATGTTGATGATTTGTTTTCAGGAGAAAACGATGTTCTAAAAGCCTTTAATTTAACTAAAGAAGCTGTTGATATTTTGAAAGAAGGGGGGATGAAGTTAAGAAAATTTGAAAGCAATTCTCAGGAACTTAGGAAAAAATGGGTTGACGAAAACATTCCTGTTTCTAGTCCCGAACCCCCAAATACTTCCTTGAAAATTTTAGGATTGATCTGGAACAATACAGAAGATAAATTAGGACTAGAATTACGACCATTGTTAGAAAATTTAAGCAATGATTCTTGTACAAAACGGAACGTTTTGAAAATTGCAACTATGTTCTTTGATTCAGCCGGATTTATTGCTTCTTTTGTTTCTGGTGAACTAGAAAATGATTGGCAAAATTGGCTTTCAGAAATCCCGGCTCTCGCTCACTTGAAAATTCCCTGGCAGTATTTTAGCAACCTGATCATGGAAAAGGAGCATCTCCAGTTGCATATTTTTCCTGGTGCTAACCCTAATGTGTATGTTCCTGAATTTCTTTCCTTGTCCGAAGATCAGTGGCCTAGCGTTAAAATTATCGCTACACAATTACCTGATGTTTCTAAAGAGAAGTCTCGAAAATCAGCAACCATTTCTTGTGTTGTTCAAACAAATAAAGCTGATGAAATTCCCATTTTTAATCTTGAAAAGTATAGCTCCCTAAAGAAATTGTATCGAGTAACTGTATGGCTATTTAGATTTATTTCTAATATAAAATTAAAGGTAGAGAAAAGAACATTTTCACAATTATCAGCTGAGGAAATGTTACATGCTGAAAATTTTTGGTTAAAGCTGGTGCAGGAAGAAAGTTTCCCTGAAGTTATAAAATCCATGAAATGTAACAAGAGTATCTCTAAAGAGTCAAATCTTCTTCAGTTAAATCCTATGTTGTCAGATGATGTTTTGCTGTTGCTACGAGGACGGTTACAAAAGTCTGATTCCTCATGTTATGAAAAACATCCCCTTGTGATTCCTGCAAAACATAAACTTACTGAAATAGTCGTGAAAGATGCACATGAAAAAGTTTTTCATTCAGGAGTGT
The DNA here is from genome assembly GCA_963932465.1 of Maratus speciosus. Classification (NCBI taxonomy): domain Eukaryota; kingdom Metazoa; phylum Arthropoda; class Arachnida; order Araneae; family Salticidae; genus Maratus; species Maratus speciosus. Next base: position 369,517,058 of record OZ010787.1, on the reverse strand, counting down.
CCAGTACATTAGTACAAACTCATAAAAAGTTTTGGATTTTAAAATCTAGACAGTGCATTAAATCAGTCCTAAACAAACGTGCGATCTCCAAGAAATTTAGCGTTCACCCTGGTCAACTAGTTATAGCAACTCTAAAGCATATCTTGTGTTTACCTGCAACCAAGGAATCCTTAGTGAAACGCTTCCGTTTGCGCGAGACTCTTCTGAATCATTTTTGGAAGCGCTTGAAAAATGAGTATCTTCTCAACTTACAATCTGCTCACTACACGGACCAGAATAAAACTTCTGACTTTGAAATATATGATGTGATTTTTATGCATATGAACATGTATCAAGAACTTTCTGGAAGTTGGGTATTTGTGGACAGAGAAAAAAAAAAAAATCTTTGAGATTATTAGAGACTCAAAAACTCTCATTGACATTTGATTTTTAAAACAAATCTTGAACTCTTTTGTTTATTGACTTAAAAAAAACTTTTTATTTTTTTCACTTAAAAAAAAAAAAAAAATGTTTCTTGTTTGATAATATTTCTAATTTTTAGTTTAATTTTTTTGTGTTGAATATTCTAGAAAAAGTTGTATAGATTTAAATTGTTCTTTCTATTTTTAGTAGCAGAAACTTGTTCTCAAATTTTTTAAATTGTTTTATTTTATTGAAGTCCAGTATGTAAGTATATATTTTGATTTGTATTGTATTTATGTATAGTGTAACTGATAATTTTTTTGAATAATTTTATTTCTACTTTAATTATTTTGAATTCCCATTTTGATGAACCCTTGTTCATCGGGGGGGAGTTTGTGAAATTTCGCAAACCCCTTCTTTTCTCAGCCAGACTGATTAGGCGCCAGTGATCCCAGGTCATGTGGTCTGACTAGAGAATTAATGTTAAAAAACATTTTTTCTTTCTTGTTCCTTTTTTAGTTTAGTTTTGCGAATGTGAATCTCGAAAGCAGCATGCTGGCTGTGTATTTCTTGATCTTCCGAAAAGGGAGAAATAAATATTCTTGAACATATAAAAGAAATTATCTTGAATTCCCAGTGTGGAATATTTACATGTTTTTAAAGAAATATTATCCAAATGTTTTCATTGTAAATACTGTAAATATTTATAAGTGTAAACAGAATTAACAAAGTTTTTAATCATCCTGTGCTTGACTTGGACTTATACTGAACAACACCAGCGCCATTTTCAGTTGTAAAAATATGCTCTATTAATTTAATATGATTTAATTCAGAATAATGTGATTTTACATGAATTGTGAAATTTTCATCTAATAAGCTCTCCCAACTTTGATTTGAATTGTGATAACGGGAAATTTCGTGGAATATATGAAGATTATTCTTCATTGTGTAATATGTGTGTGAATTAATAAACTGTTAAAAGTACAGAAGAAGACCTGCTTCAATTATGTGGAGTGATATTTAAAAATAGTAAAATTTTGACCGAATAATGCCACGGTTCTTTCAGTTTCCACCTAGTAAATGTAGCCGTGTCATCGCTACAGCATCAACTCAGTCTAGGTAAGCATTTTGGAAATATACGAAAAAGTCATTCGGTAGACAGGAGCATGTTTTACAATGAAAATTCGACCAAATTCTGAGGGAAAATCGCGTGTATCCGCTTTTTGTCACTTCGCGTAGTAATACAATTCATGACGTAGCACGCGCTCTGAACCAATGAGGAATTAAAGAAAACATGTCATAGACGAATGGGAGAGAAATTGGAAAGAGTACTGATAATTTTGAACAGATGGATTTTGTAGTAAAAAATACCCAGCGCGGGAAATGAAATTCTCGGAATGAAAATGGCTCTAAATCATCCATCTATTAAAATGTTATATTCATCTGATAGAATGTCATTTCTTTTTTTATTCTAAGTTGCTCTTTGAAAAAAATTAATACTATAAAAAAATTCCCATGTTTCTCGCACTCCCTACATTTAGAACCGTAGAAATGGTGAAAAAAGTTCGTCAAATACGTGAGTAAATACGGTATATTAAATTTACGCATCAACAAATTTGCATTTCCTCATGCCACAGGTCAATACTCTATTTAAAGATTAAATTTTAATCTTTGAAGATACTCAAAATTTTCAGCCTCTTATAAATTACCAAAATGAAAACTGACTTGTAGAAATTTGTATGTAATGAGCGAACAGCTTTATTTTGCGATTTTTAAAATGAGGAAATGGTCTTTTTCTGCTAATATTTCGGCCATGTCTTGTGTTTTATTTGCGGTAAAGTACTCACAGAAATGCATCAGCAAATGTGTCAGCAATTATGTAATTCCAAATTTTAAAGACTAGAGGTAAATAAGACATCAAATACTCTTAAAGGTTGTATTTCTGGAACTATATAATATTTGTTATTCGTAATTACTTTATGGAACGCTAAACGAAACCCGTTTTTAATACCGGTATTGAATATAGCTGTTTTTTTATATTTCCTGTAAAGAAATATCATCTAAAAATGGCTTTTTTTTTTAATATAAACATGTCTTTATTTAATTATTAATTACACATGTTACGCAATTATTCGAGAAAAACATTTTACTAGAGGAAGAATCGCAATAGCGTCATTAAAAAAAAAAGTGTGCTCCTTGTGTTATACTCATCAGATTCATGCTTAGCTCAAAACTCCCACGGAAAGCTTCCAATGCATACTGTTTATAAATCTTCAAAAATTTACGTATTACAGTCATGTTGGTAAGCTTTGATTAAAAAAAAAGAAAAGTTTGTTCGGAGAGTTTAATTTCTATTAAAATCACGCAAATTTTACAAATAGTTCGACTAGTGATAATGTCGTAATTTTGTTAGCTAATGCTATTGCATTTTATTAATTTATCGTCAACCACCCTGTGCTGTAATTTAATTATACGTTAAGCTGAAAATGTCTTTTCAATGCCTTTATGTATATTTTTGAAAGCATTTATAGTTTAAACAAAAACAAATAAAACTCATTGAATATTTTTACTTTCATACTCTATCTTTTCTATTTTTATAAAACTTTCTCTATATGAGAGGTTCCACTGTCATAAACTTGTTATTATGAGATAAGAGCGAAAAAAAAAGGTATTTACTCAAAATAAATTTTAGAAAGTTAAAAAATGTGAAGCTTCCAATATCTGTGTGATGTGAAAATGGACATAGTACTCAGTTTTAATTTTTACTCTAGATTTTGTTATGCTTTTAGGGTGTGAATATATTTTGTTTCTTTGAATATTTTACTGTTTGGTCATACTACTCATTTTCCGGCATATGTGTGACGAGTCGTTTATTTGCTTGAACCGTGATCATCTCTTGCAAATTTCATTATGTATATTTGTAATTTCATAAACACTAGTCTTTGTAATAAAAACATTTGTTTGGATGTTTTTTGTCTTATTTTTCTTTACTAACTTTGTTATCAAAGGACTTAGAATTTTACACACGAACATGGTTTGAATTATACATTACACTGGTTACAACACTCAGGGCCGGTGACAGGTTTCACGGGCCCCTAGGCAGACAAAAAATACGGGCCCCATACAAGAAAATTACGGAAATCCGCCTCTTATTCGAATCATAGTATAATAGAATCAGTATTTTTTTAAAATTAAGAACATAACGTTTTTTGCTGTTTATTTGAACCAACGTCAACCCCTCTAATTGAATCAGATTCAGCTTTACAATTAGGTTTAATTTAAAAGATGGTTGTTAAACTTACACCAAATTCTGTCAAGGATTTACTCCATGGTATTCTGAAATTTTACATTTTATCCGTTTGACAATACCAATGTCTATGACAAAAAAAAAAGAAAAAGAAAGCTGCTAATTTCAATTAGTTGTTAAATAATTAAGAAACGGGCCCCTTCCTTATAAATGTGATGCATCTTTAATTATAATTAACTAGCAAAACCCGCAGTTTTGCACGCGTAGCTGTTAAAATATGCCAAAATAATGTTTGCGAATTTTAAATTAATGTAAAATTAGTTAATTAATAGACTTTATGTAAAATTCCATAAAAATCGTAATTTAGAACGTTTTAAAAACGTTTTCTGTTCATTTCATCATTTTAAATTTCGATTTTTTTTTAAAACCGTTTTAGAGAAAATTTGTAACTTAACCGGCATTCCAAATTTCTAGTTTCTAGTCCCTCCAGTATCACAAAAACCTTAAGTTTAGAACATTTTTTCTCCTTCACTCTTTTAAATTTCGAATTTTTAAAAAACTGCTTTGTACGTGGAATTGCATCTTAAAAGTAGGAGTTATGTAAAATTTCAAGTTTCTAAAATTAACAATTTCATACAAATCGTAATTAAAAACCTTTTTAAAACGATTTCTACTCATACCTTTTAAATTTCGAATTTTTTAGAAATCATTCTTAGAGAGAATTTGTATATTAAAAGTAACTCCCATTCCAAATTTCTATTTTCTAGTCCATTTAATATCACAAAATTCGCAATTCAGAAAGTTTTTCTTCTGCACTATTTTAAATTTCGATTAAAAAAAGAAAAAAAAAGACTGTTCTGTGAGTGCATTTGCGTCTAAAAAATAGTAGCCACTTCAAATTTCTATCCTTAACAATTCCATAGAAATCGCATTTAGAACTTTTTAAATTTCGAATTTTTTTTTAAACCGTTCTTAGACAGCATTTGCATCTTAAAAGTAACTATCATGCTAAATTTTAAGTTCCTAGACCTTTCAGTATAACAAAAATTGCACTTTTAGAGCATTTTTTCCCCTGCACTTTTTAAAATTTCAATTAAAAAAACAGTTTTGTGCGTGCATGTACAGGATAAAAGTATCAGCCATGTCAAATTTCAAGTTTCTATCCTTCACAATTCCGTAGAAATCGCATTTAGAACAGTTTTAGAACTCTTTTCTTCGTTTCACCCTTTTAAATTACAATTTTTTTAGAAACCGTATTTAGAGAGTAGTTACATCTTAAAAGTAACTACCATGCCGAATTTCAACTTTCTAGCTCCTTCAGTATCACAAAAACGCAATTTTAGAACGTTCAACTTTGAATAAAAAAAAAAAAAAAAAAAAAAAAAAACAGTTTTGCGCGTGCATGTACGTGATAAAAGTATCAGCCATTTCAAGTTTCTATCCTTAACAAATTCCATAGAAATCGTATTTAGAACAGTTTCGGAACACTTTTTTTCGTTTCGCCCTTTTGAATTACAATTTTTTTTAGAAACCGTAACTTAGAAAACAGTTACATCTTAAATGTAACTACCATGCCGAATTTCAAGTTTCTAGCCCCTTCAATATCACAAATGTCGTAATTTTAGAACGTTTTTTCTCCCGCACTTTTTTAAATTTCGATTAAAAAAAAAAAAAGTTTTGTGCGTGCATGTGCGTGAAAAAGGTATCAGCCATGTCAAAATTCAAGTTTCTATCCTTAACAATTCAATAGAAATCGCATTTAGAAAAGTTTTATAACGCTTTTTTTAGTCTCACCCTTTTAAATTACAATTTTTGTAGAAACCGTACTTAGAGAGCAGTTACATCTTAAAAGTAACTACCATGCCGAATTTCAAGTTATTATCCTTAACAATTCAATAGAAATCGCATTTAGAAAAGTTTTATAACGCTTTTTTTAGTCTCACCCTTTTAAATTACAATTTTTGTAGAAACCGTACTTAGAGAGCAGTTACATCTTAAAAGTAACTACCATGCCGAATTTCAAGTTACTAGCCCTTTCAGTATCACAAAAATTGCAATTTTAGAACGTTTCTCTCCTGCACTTTTTTAAATTTCGATTTTTTAACTGTTTTGTGCGCGCATGTGTGTAATAAAAGTAGAGATTTCCCCCTACAAACAAATAAAACGCCAAGCAAACGTTACTTGTTTATAATATTAGTATAGACTGCTACTTGACAACCAACTTTTCGTAATTTTCATATCCCGAAAATTGCTTTCATACACAAATTTTGTCTGTTTTCATAGTTAATATAATTTTTCCGAATACTGATTTTAAAACTTATATTTCACATATAAAAATAGTTAAAATGTATAAAATTCGCAATATGTTTGTGGCAATCCGTACTAAAGCTAAACAACAGAAAAAGCTACAAGAAAGCACGTTTTTCTGGAAACTTTGCTTTAATAAACAATGGGGGTGACCTTTTCAACCTATTTTTGAGTGAAGGAGGATCAGTCCCCTAACTCACCTTATACTCCTTGGACATATCAGGCAATTCTCCTTCTCCGCGCTTTCACATCAAAACACCCTTTCCACTAAATTAATTCAGTTTTTCTGCAAGAAATTTATACATCAGCATTAATATAATTTTTAATAGAAAGGGAAGAATAATCTGTTTCTATGTAGGGGCCCGTGTAATTATCATGGTCCCGGGTCATTTTTTCACGATCAGAAATATGGATCAGCAAAAAGACGTCGTCAAGTGAATTAAAGGAAATTTCGGAAGCAACTTTAATATCGCATGCTTCAATTTTTATGCAAGCAGCAAACCTGACCACCAAGATTTGATTTTTCAATAGGATACAGCACTAGGGACCAGAAATTTTCAGGGAAGGTGGTAGATTTTGAATATTATTTTTAATTTTGCGTATAGTGAATTCCATGTATAATGAAGTTATAAGCGAGTTCGATATTTTAAAAGATACTAATAAAAATGCATTCACGTATTTCTGTTTTCAGAGTTTTTCTTCCTTTTTTGACCTCTCATAATAATGGTTTTAGTTTAAGCTCGCTCATCAGGGCTAGAAGCTGAAATTGCAGGCTTGGAACAGAGTTGAGATGGATCCTCTGCATACCCTGTATATAATGTATGCATATACTTAATACAAAATTCGTCCTCATGGAGTCCTTTTCAGCTTAGGGCCCGATACAACTTTAACCCCTATCGCCCACTCTGCATGTCCCTGTCACTCGCACAATAATACTTTAGCCAAAATATTTTTTGGGTAGTTCGTATGTAGTCGATTGCGTAAGATATTTCTAATTCAGAGGGCCCCAAGAATGTCAATACTTTGGGCCTCTAATTTTCTAAATCGAGTCTTAATGACACTTAGTGTAAAATTCCGTATAGATTTGACTTTAATATGGTAAAGAGAATGAATATTTTGTGTACACTCAAAATCTTTATTTCTTAATTATTTCTTAGGTAATTTACTTTATATGTACTCATACATAGTTTTCGGAAAAATGAAAAAAAAAAACTTTTTTTTTTTTTTTTTTTTTTCACTTATGCTACCCTCTATGCTTTACAACTAACATAGTTAGTAAAAAAAGTAAGGATTTAAAGAAAAAGATTGTACAGAATAAGCACATATGTAACATAAGTCTTATGTATCATCAATTTAGAAAAAAAAAAAAAAAAAAAAAACAGCTATAGAAAGGCAATTACTGAAACCTACTGCCTGGTACCAATACAATGCCTAATGAGACATGGGGGGGCACATTGAACTAAGCGATGACCCGTTTTTGTCTCAAGGCATAGGCATGGCGGCCGGCGATCGGAGGAGAATACAGGAAGTTCCGGAATATTTGTAATACGATTAACTATTTCACAGCTTTTATAGTCCTCTCAATAGGAAGTTTCCTGTACCTTTGTTGGAAATCTTCTAAACTACACTTCTGGGAAATGTTTTTTCAGCTTGTAAAGGGAAAAAGTATGATCAAGTTAAGGTTTGGAACATTATAAAATTCCTGTACTTCTTCCATACGAAACCGGGCCCCTGGGCAGTTACCCCCTGTGCCCCCCCCCCCCCTCTCGCCGGCCCTGACAACACTTTATAGGACTTAATTAAAACAATTTTATTTATGGTTTTCCTTCTAAACGAGCCAGTGTGTATGAGCAGGGATGCACCGAATAGTGATTTTGGCCGAGTACCGAATATTCGCCCAACAGGTAAGCCGAATAGTGATCATCAAGACGAATACCGAATATTCGGCTTGCTAAATACTTTTGAATTTCAGAGTTTGAAAATATTAAAAAGTTAAATTTTAAAACAATTTTACATAATATTTAACACACATACTTCCATATTGATCAACAAGATCTTTTTAAAAGTAAATTTTACATACAAAAAAAACTGTGATTTGTATTGTTATTTATAAAGATGATAGTTTAAAGCTTCTCTAATTGATAAAATTTTAAATTTGATGGTTTTCACTCTGAATTAAAACAAATGAATAAAATTTTCTTATATTCTGAAACAAATATTTTAAAATCAAAGTGAAATGATCTTATAAGTATTCGGTCTGGCTGAATATTCGGCTTACCGAATAGTTTGATATTCGGTCAAGCCAAATATTCGGTAGTTAGGCTGAATAGATACCGAATATTCGGTGCATCCCTAGTTATGAGGTTCTGTTTGGGAGAAAGTAATACAATCAAACCTCGCTATAGCGAACCTGGATTATAAAGAAATAAAATTTTGTATTTTTCAGATGCCGATACATATCCTGTAGGTTAAAGATTATGACCCAATTACTCAGTTCGATGAAGATTCATCATAGCGTGGTTCATCCGTTTTTAAGGTATCTGCCTACATTAAAATGGAAGTTTTCGTGAAATTTTCTATTTTTTTTTATTTGTTATATTTGGAAGAGCAATGAGCAATCGTTTACGATTCGAAATCTGTTGTTATTTCTATGATTAAGAACGTGAGTTATGGCCAATTTAATAAACAGGAAGTAATGAGTCAAACACCTGAAGTGGGCATAGGAAGACCAGGAGAAACGTAAACAATGTTTCTATGCACCCTTTTCTTAAGGTTTTTACATAAAAACACTAATAAACCTTAATTGACACTTCTAGATTAATTTTGTATGTATCTGAAAGATATACAATAAATCTTTAAATGCGATTTCTGGAAAATCAATTTTCCGTCATCTCTGTTTTCGATAAACTTCATTACATAAAATGTTTTAAACATATTTGAGTGAAATTCCGTCAGAATGCTTTCCATATTGCTCACTATGTTCTGAACTAGAACATAAGCTCTATGTGATAATGTAATTATTTTATAGGTACTCGAATATTAAAAAAAATGTTAATTTTTAACAAAAAGTATGCATTTTTTGAAATATTTGTTAATTTTGAAGATATTGCAGAATTTCTAATTCAGCGCACAGGTAAGCGTAATAGTAGTATTTGTAGTAGAAAGGAAATTCAAATAACTTTAGTTGAACTGAGTATACGCTGTCTAGCTTAAGGATGAAATTTTGCTAAAAAAAAGGCACCCCCCCCCCCCCCCATTTTTTAAAAGGTTATGAAGATATTGCTAGGATTTTTTTTTTTTTTTTTTTTTATATCATTTTGTATTACAATTGAACTAAAAATGTGTATTTATTCAATATTTTACAGGGTGTCTACAGAATCTGGAAATCAGGGAATCATGGAAAAGTCAGGGAGGTTTATCACTCTGGAAAAATCAGGGAACTTTGCAAAAATACTGGAAAATCAGGGAAATTTGTCTATATTGCGAAAATATTTGCATTTTCACCTTGCCAACGAGACTGATTCGTCTATTTTATGTACCATATTTTTTCACATGCTGATTAATCTTTCCTAATATTTTTTAAAAGATGCGCATGGTATGAGTTTTTGATATTTAACGTAAATTAAGGTGATCAGATGACCTGATTTTCAGTATATAACACTTATATTGAAAGCAATTTACACATTTTAAAAATTTTAAATAATACATTAGCATAACCTGACCAGGTGCCCAGCTTAATCCAATTAGTTATCCCCCTCGGATTTAGATAAGTCTTAGAATTGAATATTTTCCAGAAAATGAGGAAACTTTCTGGTCACCCTATATCCATTGGCTTCTATATGATGTTGGACACTATGAAGTTAGTTGAGTTCGGATTCATAAAACTGTCAACCAATACTTAATGAATATTAAGCAATTTTTATGTTTTTCTCTTGTTTTTTCTCCCAAATGAGATAATAGCAAGCTGGATAAGTGTGTTATACGAGGAATCGGCATACATGAAAAAATACCGTATGTGTATTGTTAATAATGGAAATCAGGGAAGTCTGATATAAATAGTCAGGGAAATCATGGAAAAATCAGGGAACTTTCTTTTAGAATTTCTCTTGACACCCTGTTTTACATTGAAAAAAAAAAGCGTTCCGAACGTAGGCAGATACTTTAACCCTCCTTTTACCAGACTGGTCCTATAGAATCGACAGGTACATTTAAAATGATTTTTCTGATTTAAAAAAAGGCTGAAAATTCTGTAAATATGTAACTCTTTCTGGAATGTTCTACTCCTTTTATGATTTTTCTCAATTGGGGGGAAAAACTGAAATTTCTGTAAATATGCGACTTTTTTATTGATATACTCTTTTTATATAAAAAGAGTAGAGCATTCCAGAAAAAGTCACATATTTACCGAATTTTCAGTCTTCCTTTCCCCCCCCCCCCCATGAGTAAAATCATTTTTAATGTACAGTCGTGGGAAAAAAAGTAAACACCTCCTACTAACTCCTCAACAAATTATCGTAGAAGAAAGTTACAGGTACTGGACGATTGGAAAATAAAGTCTACTTTTAAATGATGCATATAAAATTTGCTTAGGGGGCCATCTACATATTAAAACAAACCCAAACTTCATTTTTTTTTTCAATGACAATACCCAATTTTAACATATTTCAAATCTTCGGTTCAAACTATGCCTAGACACCAAATTTTAAGTCATTTGAATGATAAGTTTTTGAATTATAAACATTCAAAGTTGAGTGCTTCTAATGTTAAATTATATTTTCATATTTTTATTAATATCTCCTGAAATTGTACTACTAATGTACTAATTTTTTGTGTAGCAATGATACTAAAATACCCAAACATAAATACGTTGAACTTGCAATTTTTATAATTTTATGATATGAATTGTGAAATTAATATTCGAAAAAATTATGAATTGCAACCTGCAATTTTTTTGATGGATTTAGATTTATTAAGTCCTGCTTTATGGAAATCCAAGATTTCACATTTTTCTTCCTAGTAGTTTTCTAATTATGCTTAAAAAACGGTCTATGATAGAAGTCACTAGATATTTTGAAATTTCTTATGCTATCCTGTAATCTAGCAGTTTTCAATGACTGCTTGAATGACGTTTAAGATGCCTTGATCAAGAGGGCTCTCTTGGTCAATAATCGAGTACCGAACTTCAATTTGGATGCAGTCCCTAAAATACGCTCGTTTTAAAACAATTAATTTCTTGAAACTTATCGTACAAATTGCATAAAAAATTGTATTTAGGCTAATTGAAAGGAGTAGAGTTCATTTATCCTGTCAAAATTGTTGAAATTGAAAAAAAAAAAAAGATATTTAAAGATATGGTTCGTTGTAATATGTAGATGGCCCCTAAGCAAATTTTATATACATCATTTAAAAGTAGACTTTATTACCAATCGTGTGGTACCTGTAACTTTCTTCTACGATAATTTTTGCAGAGTTAGTAAGGGTTGTTTACTTTTTTTTTTCCACGACTGTACCTGTTGCCCCATTGGACCCGTCTGGTAGGCGGAGGGTTCAGCGTACTCATCATCTGTTACAAGTATCATTATCTTTAATAACAGAGAATTCGAACTCAAAATAGTTAGCAACCTTCTGTTGAATCAGAATTTTCAGAAATACGGGAATAATTATTTCATGCTGCCACAGATTTGCATAAACCGAGTTTTCTTTAATTGTACTTCTAAAATGCTTTTCCATAGCTGAGAACCGCTTTTTGTGTTTTTCACTTCGAGTTCAATAAGCCTGCTTTTAATCAGGAAAATTATTTAATAAAATGTATTTTGTTTCTATGTGGTAGTTATGTAACTTTTTTTATTAAAATTTCTGGTTCAAAATATATTTAATTGACTTTAAAAAGACCGAAAGAATGACAGGTATGTGTTTCTGGTGTGTTTCACAACGTTTTGGACAAAATAGAATTAATTATAGAATAAACAAATTAAGTCAATGGTTAATTTTTTATACACTATGGATTGAGTGGATTTACTTAGCTCATTTCATTTTTTTTTACGGATTTTTTGCAATACTCCAGCGTGTTTAGTTTAACTGTTTTTACATGTTAACGTATAGGGTAATTACAATTCTTAATTTTTATTACCAGAATTTTTCTATAACAATTTTTGCCTTATTGAATTTCTGCTATTAGATTAGACAAAAATTTCAACTTGAAAATAGTATTCCTGAAAGATTAAAAATTGAGTACCAGGGGCTCGTCGCGTAAGGGTTAAGGATAGATACCAAAAATAAGCAAACGTACAATTTGACACGTATAATACTTTGTCAACGATTAACGCAAATCTAGCAGATGATCGTTGCTGTTTTTTTAGTTTTGCTATTATGTACGTTTTTATTTCTATTGTTAATTGTGTTCTTTAAAAAATAAAAAATAAAGCAAGCAAGGTATTTTAAAATATCTTTATCAGAATTTCGAAATTTATTCGATAATTAAATTTAAGAATTATTTTGTTCAACTAAATTTGAATATAAAGATATTTTTTACTATAAACTAATCTTATGAAAAAGCCCCCTCCCCCCCCCCCCCCCCGAAAAAACAACAACAACAACAACAACAAAAAGTTTACACATGAGCACTGCTCGCTAACTTGTACTGCCCAATTTTTTGGAATTCATGTTATTGTATCTTATCAGCTTTTTCAATATTTTATTGTGGAACAAGTGTCCACCTATAGTGAGCAAACTATGTGCTATTATATGAAAGTGGCTAAAGAGCCCCCTAGTGGCCGAATTTAGAAGTTATTGACCCAATCTTGAAAACTGAGAAAAAAAATGAATCAGAAAAATTTAGATTTTTTTTTTTTTTTTTTGTATAAAATAAAGTTTTATATGTAAAAATAACTATTATAAGCCCTGAAATGTAAGTTTTCCTAAGTCTTTGGTTCAAATGAATCACAAATACCTTGCAAAATTGTAGCATTATAAGACAGATGCACATTTACTACTAAAACTAATATATGTAAAAAAGGGGTACGATTTATTTTATGAGAAAGTGAAGTTAAGTATGCTCAGTGTACCCACCATCGGAAGTTGTGCATGCGAGTGCACGTGTATTGCTGATTAAGCGTAATTTGATTTTATTATTAAATAAACTGAACTTTATTTGCATGTGTTAATTTTAGTAACAAGTTTTTTTTAGTAAATGGTCATCTGCTTTATAATGCTGTGTTTGCATTATGGCGTAACAGTCTTATCAGGTCTATGAGGTCTGCTAGAGATAGGTTTTCCAACCAATCGGGTCTTTCATATTTCGTTAAAGCATCATAAATTTACTTCGATTTTGCCTAACTGCCCACAAACATGGTAACTTTCGAAGGAAGGAAACAAAATGCATCAGATTTTTCTTTTAATTTAATAGTCGAAGTTTAAAAAGGATTTTATAAACTCTGACTATTTTAGACACCTTCTCTTAATCAAAACATTGTTTGTAAAATGCTGATTTCTCTAACACGAAACAAAGGAAAGTGAAGTGAATGTTCAACCATTGAACTCATATGAGATTGAAGTGGCTCAATTTCCGAACTTTGAACAAAAAAGGTTGTCGAGCTCCGAAAGATTTACCGTGGTTTCTGGCTTAATTTGATCCATTTTATAAGCTAAATTTGCCGGGTCAGGACTTGTGCACCTTTTGGATAATGTATCTTCCCTCGAATGAAAGGGTCAATTACGGATTATAAGGTAAAACTTTCAATAGTCAACCAGCTAGCTAAGTCCAGTAGTATAGCTGCCAACTTCTACGGATTTTTCATACCACTAAAATTTACTAGTTAATTTTGCCTAATTTAATCGTCGAAATCTAACGATTAAATAAGGCAAACAGTTTTATTTAGTGGTAACAAAAAATCTCAAGTTGGTAGCTATGCATTTCAACAATCCAACACAATGATTGGATTAGAGAAAACTTTTTTTTTCTACAAAGTTCGGAAACTGAGCCATATATATATATCTCGTACGGGTTGAAATGATTCAGTTAATGAACATTCACTTCAATTTTAATTTTTTCTCGTTAGAGAGATCAACATTTTGCGAAAAAAGTGGTTGATTTACTGGCTCTATAACAATAACTACTGTCCTTTGCTGAGGGCAGATGACATGAATGGTGGCTGCAGATTGTGAAATATTTCATTTTGAACCCAAAAATAAATCATGTATAAAGCACTTTATTTTATTGTGGCTCACTTCTGAGTGTAGTTATACAAAAGAGCGCTTACCCTACACTTTTTTTTTTTTTAAAAGTGACTGGCAATCAGCTTGCTAGTATAAGTTCCGTGTTTTTCTAATGAAGGTAATTTCGTGAATATGTCGAATTGTACCCAATATGAATTTGAGAATATCATTGACAGATAATAGTGATAGTCTTTTTAAATTGTCATTTTTGCTTAACAACAAATTCTACAAAAATAAGAAATTTACTGTAAAACAGACTGCCAGTGCCATTTCCTTATTTTTAATAAATTTTATTGCTTATAGGAGTCTCTTTTTGATTAGCTTTCGCATTATAATCATCAACAATGTTATAGTGCATCGAAAATTCAACAGTGAGTTTTAAAAACAAAAAATACGTATGAAAAATGTATTACTTCTGGTTATGTAAATGGGCAGAACATGTATGAGGTTCGACGAGCCTTGGTATGATTTCACGCACATAACTTATATGCATTTATCTAATAATAAAATTTGCTGCATAAGTTTCGATCTTTTTACCTTTTTCCATTTAGCCTAATGGAAACAATTATCACGTGTTACAGGTTGTCCATTCTCAATGGTGTCCAATGGCTATAAAATGACCGTATAAAAATTTAAATTTCGTAATTTTTTAAGAAATGCTTTTATTGGCCCAAATCGCTTTTAAAATACTTTTTTATCTCATATAAAACATTTTTGTAATTGGAACTATGTCTAACGGTTTAGGAATTAGTCATTGGACACCCTGTATAATAAAAACTATACCGAGCAGAATCACTTGAGAATAAACTAGTATGATGTGGCCACCACAAAACTTCCTTCTATGCCATTCTAATATAATTTATAATAACATGAAAGATTATGAATATAAAGCATTGTGCATTTCTTCGAATTTAACACGGAATTGCAGTGATCAGTGAATTAAAAGGAGAACAGAACAAACGCACGTCCTGTTGTGCATTAAAATTAGATCAACGTATCATTTTTAATCAATGAACTCGAATATAAAATTCGGTGCCTTTCTAAACAATAGAAAATAAAATACGTTTATAATGTTCATCGCAAAAAGCATAGGGCTAATATTCCATAATCAGGCCCATAGCTAGAAGTTGACACCAATTCCGCCAACAATATGGTTAAAGGTGTATGAGACTTACAAGAATGAAGTTAATAATACTACAAATCCTGCTCGCTAAATTGAATCATATGATTGTGAACCCAATTACAATCTTATTCTTTCCCCAAGCATAAGATAGCAGCGCCTCCTCTTGAGTCAGCACCTGCTTATGTCAAGGTTAACAGAATATGAATTTTCATGAAATTCTGTGCATTAATTATTGAGATACAGCTATCGCGGAAATCGTGAGAAACACGGCATAGCAGCGCCACTTGTTATGCGGTATACACCAAAACCTAATCAGCATCTTTTTATGCCGAGCTCTAACAGAATATGGAGGTTAATGAAATTCCGCGCATTAGTTCTTGAGATATAGTTATCACGGAAATCGTGGCGATGTACAAGATGCGCGATATACACAAAAAACCTGATCGGTATCTATTTATGTCAAGGTCTAACCGAATATGAAATTCCGTCCACAAGTTCTTGAGGTATAGCTATTACGTAAATCATGAAAAGTGTAGCTTAGCTGCACCACCTGCTGCGTGATATACACCCAAAACCTAATTGCCACGCATTTTCGCCGATTCCAACCGTTATATCTAAAATAAGAAACTGCGCATGCGTGTGGAGCTGTCTGAAATTCTCTTACTAGAAAAATTGTACAGGTTTACTTAGTTTGCTATATGTCATCATGCTAAATTGTCGATTAATTTTTGGCGTTCGAAAATAAAGAGAGAAAGTTAAAATAAAAACACGAAAGTATTTAAAAAGTTAAAATGAATATATTTTATCAATAAAAAGGTAAATAAAATCAAAACTGAATAACTTACATCCATAAAGAGCGAAAAAAAGAAAAGAAAATTTTACTGTGCTGTAATCTATGCCCAGTGATTTAAACGAAATTGGTTATTAACTCCTTAATTCTCGCTCCCGTGATATTCACGGGTTGTGTCTTTTATTCAGATTGTTTGAGTCCCACCAGTTTTATAAATAGTGTAATTGGCTTTATTATGGTATCATTTTACACATGTCATTATAGTCCAGGCAATAGGGGATTTTACCTGGCAAAATTAATGGTAGCTCTAGAAATCGGCTTACTTTTTGTTTTTCGGGTCGCTGAATCCGAATTTGTAACTTCCCACCAAAATTTCCCCCGACGACAACCCCTCCCCACCAAATTCTGGTAAAGTGCCCCCCAAAAAAGGTTTTTATTAAAAAAATCAAATTTTTTTATTGTTTTAGGGAAAAAGTATCTAGAAATTCAGAAAGTAGATTAAATTTTCAACAAATAAGATATATGACATTATGACGTAGGATGAATGGGTTGGGGGGATCTGCCTCGGAACATGCGCCGCGGACTAAGAGCGTGGACTAAGTTGCGCAATTTCACTTTACCACTCACATCGTTTACATTCGCCCTCCCGTCTCCCCTCCGAACTTTTTCTATAAGGTTTACTTTAAGTTTTTTGGATCGATTAATCCGAATTTTAAAATTCCCGATCCCCCCCCCCCAAAAAAAAATAGTTGTTTTTAAATTAAATCTTTGATTGTTTTAGGGGAAAAGTATGTAGAAATTCAGAAAGTAGACAAAATTTGCAACACATAGGATATATGACATTATCACTTAGGATAAACGGGGAGAGAGGGCGGGGGGCTGCCTCGGAACATTCCCCGCACGCTGTTCCTAAAAACCAAATTTTTTCAAAAAATCAATTTTTTTGGAGGGGGGGGGGGGTTACAAATTCGGATTCACTGACCCAAAAAACATAAAGTGGGTCAAAATCCAGAACTAGCATTAATTTTGCTAGTTAAAATCCCCTGTTGCCTGGACTTGCATAACTTAGTGCACGTAGCGCCGCAGTGCATGTTCAGAGGCAGCCCTCCCCCCTCCCCGTTCATCCTACGTCATAATGTCATGTATCCTATTTGTTGCAAATTTTATCTACTTTCTGAATTTCTGGATACTTTTCCCCTAAAACAATAAAAAAATTGATTTTTTTTAATTAAAACGTTTTTTGGGGAGCATTTTACCAAAATTTGGGGGGGGGGGGTTGCCGGGGGAAATGTTGGTGGGAAGTTACAAATTCGGATTCAGCGACCCAAAAACATATAGTAAGCCTTTTTCGAGAACTACCATGAATTTTTCTAGGTAGAACCCCTATACGGTCTCTATTGCCTGGACTATTAAATAAGGGGAATATTTCTTTTTCAAAAAAGTGGTGCCAATAAGCAATTTGAATTTTTAAACCGTAATTTAATGCGACCGTTAAGGGGTTAAAATAATTTTATAATTATCTGAATAGATAGCTTTTATTTGCTTATAACTGAATTATAAAAACAGTTCCAAGAAGCTGTATTTAAAAAGGAAGGCCATAGTAATAATATTCAATAAAAAATGTATTTAATATTTAGTAAAACTACATAATAAAGTAGAATAGGATGTAAAAAAATAATGCGTTATTAAATTTGTAAAAATCATAAACTATTACATTTAAATTTATATGTACCGCTTAAAATAAATTAATAATATTTCTTTAAATAAATACAATTTTGGCAGTAGAATATACAAGATTTAAAAGAATATTTTTTTTAACTTTATGTTAAAAAAATATATATAAGGTAAAAATAAAACTAAGATAATCATTCTTATTATTATCATTAAGAGTGGGCAGAAATAGTATATATTTGCAGCTACATTATTATTAGTAATACGTAGAGGCGGATTAACCACTACTCGGGCTCCTAGGCTTGATTTTTTTGCGGTCCCCCTATCTCCTACAAAGCGATTTGGACCAGATATTTCAAAATACATGTCTGGTCGATTATCTCATAAACCACTGATGAGGGAAACGTACTTCCAATTACAAAAAGTATAGAAATTAAGTAAGTTTTTAAGTACATGGCATTTGTTTTACCCAATACATTTCTAAATTTAATTTTGATACAGTCCCTGATAAGTTATATACAACTCCTTCTGGTCCTTTGTCGGTCTTATAGGTTATATTTAGAAAAATGTTTTTTTTTTTTTTTTAATCTAAAAGGAACAAACAAACAAACAAAAAAAAAGGTAATAAAATAAAAATAAAACTATTCTTTTATAATCAAAACTTACTAAATTATGAATTTTACGTAATTTTAGTGATTTCTAGCACTAGAAACGGAAAGATGTACTATTTAGTACAGGTAAAACGGATAACATTCAAATTTCATAAAATTCAAAATATAATTTGGTAAGTTATAGTCGTAAAAGAATGCAATTGTTTTAAAAATACTCTTCTTAGATGGAGAACAACATTCTTTTAGGACACAGGGACCCAGAGACCGCGTACTTGTCTTGAAATTCCTGAAAAATGGAAACGTCCTAAAATATCGTAACCTGTCCTGAAATTTTGCGAGTTTGTACTAGAGCAATAACAGTCATGCTTTTTGCGATTATAAATAAATATATATATATATATATATAATATTACAATTCATCATCTTTTTCTTTTTATATTAAAACATAAAAATATATTCCCGCGAATCATTTATTTTTACTAAATTTCACAAAATCTGTATTTTCGAATTTATAAGAGCATAGGAGAGAAAAAAATGTGAGTCAGAAAATAGGGAAACATTTTGTCATCTGATGATAAAATAAAAAAAAAACTGATAACTTTCGTCAAGTAGTCACAGGAAAAAAATCGGGAATTTGTCAGCCGGACAAGAAGGAAAATCATCGCGAATTTCGTTAATTGGTTGTTCCGCGGTGTCGAAAAGAAAATCGCGTTGATGTGCATCGCGTAAACGACCGAGAATTTCGTCAAACGATCCATAAATAAAATCGCCAATTCCGACCAATCATTTGAGCAAAAAGTCGCGATTTTCGTCAAACAACTTGGAAAAATTCGCGAATTTCGTCAAGAGGTCGCGCAAAAAAGACATGAATTTTATTAGACGGTCACGGTAAAAACTTTCGAATTTCATCAAACGATTGCAGAAATTAATCGTAGAATAAAATCGCGAATTTCGTCGAACGATTACGACAAAACATCGCGATTTCGTCAAAAGGTCGCGTAAAAAAATCGCAAATTTCGCCGAAGAAGCGCAGAAATTAATAACGAATTTCGCGAAACGATTGTGAAAGAAAATCGCGAATTTCCTCAAACGACCGCGGGAAAAAAAATCGCGAATTTCAGCAAACAATTGCGGTAAAATATCGCAAATTTCAGCAAACAATTGCGGAAAAATATCGCGCATTTCGGCAAACGATCGAAGAAAAAAACGCGAATTTCGGCAAACGATCGCGGAAAAAACGCGAATTTCGGCAAACAATAGCGAATGCAATTACGAAGTTCGGCAAACGATCGAAGAAAAAAATCGTGAATTTCGGCAAACGATCGGGGAGAAAAACGCGAATTTTGGCAAAGGATCGCTGAAAAAAATCGCGATTTTTGGCAAACGATCACAAAAAAATCTCGCGAGTTTCGGCAGAAGATCGCGGAAAAAAAATCACGAATTTCTACAAACGGTCCTGTGAAAAAAAAAGCAGTATGCTGGGTAAATGTGTCCTGAAGTTGTCCTGAAATATCGAAAAAAGTATGTCCTGGAATATCACCTAGGACAAGTACTACCCCTGCAGGGACCATATAAAATATAAAAAATCGTATTTTAATATGTATATTGGCCCTTTTAAAACAAATGCCACATCTAAACTCTGTACTTACACTTTTTGCAGTTGAAAGTATGTTTATATCATCAGTGGTCTTGGTATTTTATGCATTAATTATAGCAGCACTCCCCCAATTTTAACCAACAGAATTTTTTTCAAATACAATCAAATCATATTTAGGATATACCAAAACTCATAGGATATCCCAAACATATGTCGGTCTAGCTTTAAAGGTGGGAGGGGTAAGGTAGGGTGGCTGGCCATGGTGCTAAAATGTAAGGAGTAATGATTAGACAAATGCTTGACTAAAATTTAAAAGCTTCTTTAAAAGATATCATTCGTAGAGGTGCTGTCAAAATCTTGCCTGGGTCACTGTGCTACTAGTCTCCTCTGTGTAAATCTTTCCTAAACTGAAAGCCGAAAAATATTAAGAATTCAATATTTCCTTTTTATGAATAGAGAAGAAATTAAAAGTAGAGTAGCGTTTGGACTACAATCTACATTAATTGATTAATTTCCAGATTCAATAAATGAGTGAAGCAAAGAATATTACACATAATTTTTCTGTTGCATTAAATGTTAGCTCAATGTAAAAACAAAAACTAAAATAGCACGGGGGCCTCTTTACCTTCTGGGCCCTTAAGCTTCAGATGGTTAATCCGCCTCTGGCTAATACGTTTAAATTACTCAGCTCATTTGCAAAATTTAACTCTTTATCTGTTAATAAATAATTTCCTATTTGCGTTAGTATTAAATACTTTAAGAAAATCCCATGAAGATATTTCTAAAGCAGTTGTAATGCCCCGAAATTAATGTAGGATGCGTAGCGTGGAATAATGACTTCTACGGCCGAGGCACAATTTATTTCTGAAATATGTTTATTAAATAAGCAAGATATGTTATACTTTCTAGATTAAATACAACACTGAAACAGGTGAGTTCGTCACAACTTTTGAAGAATTCGTTGATTTTGAGGAAATGATAGTCGTTTTGGTGAGGTAAAGTCTTTCATAGCACTGAGAAAGTCTATAAAACCGATCCGTGATGGATCCCAAAGTCCACAGATTTCAATGTGCCAAAAATGGTTCACTAAGTAGTAGAAAATACAAAAAGTGTTCCCGACAGAATGGTTTCTCTACAAAAATAACAATGGGCAAGAATAATAAACTGAGTTGACGTTTCCCTGCGATGAGCAGACTGAAGTCTAAACCTGACTTCAATAAAGATACCTTCGAAGATTCGAAGTAATTTTTCCGGTGATAAGTCACTTTTTTCCGTTCACCGAGAGATTAGTCTTGACCGACCCAATCTCTCTGAAATTTCAGATCCAACTCATGCTGATTTCCCACTTCTTCTCGAAAATCTTTCTCCCCCTCCTCCTGAACAAGGGAAGTAATTTGGCCATTTAGGAGCCTGAGTTGGTTGCATCATTAACAAACTTTGTTCCGATAGGCTCGGCTTAATTTTCTCACGCATATGAGTACTCATACGCTGGCTCTCTGCTTTCGTTTTCGACCTGGGCGGTCTATCGGGCCACATCACAAGTAAAATCCATTAGCAGGGAAGATCTTTTCTTCGGCGCTCTTTAGAAATGTTTGACACTTTAACTTCAACTAGGAAGATCGATTCAAATGCATCGTTTTTTTAATCCAGCCGAAATATTTCTGTACCTTGGAATAAAAAGAGGTTAAGTTTCTAATACATGGGGGTTCCTATGTGGGATATATTTTGCTTTATGTGAAAGTTTTTCTCGTGAGAAGTGAAGTTCTCACAACACCTCGCCACCAAATGATATTACTGCTGAAGACATGATATCTGTAAGGGAAAGGTTAGTGGCCGAAATTTTCCTCTTAATCCAAATATTTTCTACCTCCTACAAAGCTAATTTCCTCATGATATACGTTTACCTTTTTGCACAATAATATACACAATTACAGTTTACAAAATTACATTTACACAAAATAAGATGAAATTTAATATGTATATTTAGTTAAGTCGAGTTCGACTCACTTAATCCTGCGCTAAATTCCCAACTGCTAGAGCCTGTCAAGTGAAGGCCTATCTCTATATTTAGCATAGTGTTTAAGTCGTGAAAGTTCGCGGGTCAAAATATTTATTTTCTCCGCGTTTTCTTCCTGGGGCTTTGGTCTGTTTATACGATAATTTTGCGACTTTTCGTGTCTACATGTGGAGCTCGCCAAATTATAAGTCCTGGAAATTCTAGAATCGCCCGTCCCTCGACTAATTCGTCTCGGAACCCTTTCATGCGCTTTATTTCCGTCCAAAACCAACACTGTATTTTCTGACATGAGATCCCATTTCGTTGTGTCATTACTACACCAAAATTCCCTTTTGTTCCTTTTCGGTGTTACTCTCACCGACGTATCCTTTAGATCATCCGATCTATCTATTATTTGACACACCCTATTTGATTCCGTTAAATCCTCACACTCATAATGCGATTTTTCTAACACCGTTTTCAGTTTGACTTCGCGTATGGGGTCGTTCCCTAATTCCCTCCTTCGTATCTTACGTTCCCCTTTGACATTTTTAATTCTCCTTTCGGTGGATTCTAAATCCTGATCTTCCCCTCTCGTGGATAACAAAGTATTATCCTTTTCTTTCCTCCGGATTCTTATTTCTGTCTTTTAACCGGGCACCTCCCACTTTCGGTTTTTCCCCCGAGTTTGCGTCCGTCAATTTTGACTTGTCATCTCTCATCTTATTCTCGTCCCTTCGGGTCGGATTAGCGTTTTTGTGTTTCGATTTCGTTTTATTATGGATGACCGCGGCATCTGAGATCTGGATTTTTTCCCTGTTAATATCATCAATTAATTTTTGAGTTTTATTTCCCAAAATATAGTAGGATATATTCATCTTTCTGTCCGTCACGATAGCTTTTGTTTTTATGCTCCCGAGTCCTTCAATTTTCTAAAACAACTTCGACGGTCGGTAAACGACGAGTATTGTTCATCAACGACTGCCTAACTCGAATGGTACCACTTTCTAATTGATTGGGGTTAATTAATTTTCCCGGAATCACATCATATAGTGTGCCCGTGTCTCTCAAAGTTGTGCATTCCTTCCCGTTGATTAGCACACGGCTTAGATTAGGCTTAAAACTTGCTTCGAAATTTGTACTTCCGTTAATGTGATGAACACTGGTAATTTGTTCTCCGTTTCTTTTGTTTTTCGGGACAGTTGACCTTAAAATAGTCTGGACTCGAGCAAATGAAGCATCAAATTACTCTTTTGCGCTCAAATATTTTTTCCCCTTTCCTTCTATATATTTTATTCTCTCCAGTTAGTTCTGCTTTCGGAATGCCCACCTCTCGTTTCGTCCTCATTTCCGGGTTTTTCCATTCTCCCATCCTGCGGATTTTCTTCGAATTTTGGTTTTTCGATTTTCTTTTCTACTGGGGTTTTCGTACCCACGATTTTTTCGTTACTCCTTTAATGGCCTCGTACTCATCTAGTTTTGTCGTCAGAGTCAAATGATCTGTATAATTCGCCCAGGAATCTATGGAGTGCTCCTTCAATTCTAAAGGGTCGCGGCTTTTTATTTGATCAGCGATCAGTAAATTCTTCTGGGCTGAAAAATCCGAAATTCCTAAAACTTGTGGCCATCCCACGAGAAAACTATTAAGTTCAAAGATTAAATCTTTCCACAAACTTCCGGGATTCTTAAATGCCTATTTAATTTCTGACGATAGGCTTCTGGGCTCAACCTATACCTAGCCAGTAGTGATGATTTCACATGTTGAAATTCTTCAATTTTTGCCGTTGGTTCGCGCAAAATTAATTCAGCGATTTCTATGGGTAACAAAGAGAGTAAATGGGTCACAAAATCTTCATGTTCTATTCGTACCCTATTAGCTTGCCGTTAGAATAAGTTTAAGAAAAGGGTTATATCGGATTTCTCAAGATCAAAGCGATGCATTATCGTTTTAAGAGAAATCCTGTGAGGTCTTTCAGAATTATTACTCGAAGTGGAATTACGCCTATCGGAAGCTTGAGTTAATCTCAGTTGTTCTAGGGTAAATTCGTGTTCTTTCTGCTTCTCCAGTCTCTCTCTTTCCTGTTCAGCCCTCTCCCTTTGTTTTTCGTCCCTCTCTCTTTTTTTTTCTCCTTCTTTATTTGTTCTTTTTCTTCGCGGTCCTTAACTACAAAATTAGCTTTCGTCATAATAGCTCGAGGTCTCTATTTTATCAATAATATCCGCCATTTTATGTTCCGACCCTATTTCCACACCCAGAATTTCTGCTAAATTCTGTAAATTTGCTTTCCTGCAGTACTTGATTGACATAATTTTCGCAATGATTTCTTTAAGTTAGACCTAGGTAACGAGAACCTAACAATTTTGCAATTTAAACACTTTGCCGGAGATATTCAAACACTATGCATACACTATAAAACAAATTTTCAAATTAACTTTAATAAATATAAAAATATTTGTAATATTGCAGAATTCCTCAAATTTTCGTAATGTAGTTCCAATCATAACATAAAGTATAAATATTCCCAATTTTATAGTCCCTATACACACAAAAATACAAGTAATAAATAAATTTTCAAAATGTCGCAGGTAAACAACCTTTCAGTTTTTTCTTTCAGCATTGAACACTCACTCCAATTTCTATCAAGTGCTTTCACCATTTACAAACAAAATATTTTTTGAAAATTTATCATAAAATACACTAAATGACCTAAATTTACTTTTGTACTATCCCTTAACAAAAATTTTAATTTCATTCATTAAATTTTTAGATTTCTCTAAAGGGCCTTTTTTTTCCACTGCCCTTTCACTATGAGCGATTTCTAGCTCGATCTGATTGCACTTACAGTATTTCTAATAGAAAAAAAAAGATCTTGATAATGACACTAGCGACTCCAAAGGTGTCAAAACAGTTATATATTAATTAATAATTTAATTCTTAGTAATTAACTTTAATCAATTAGATTTAGATCAACAATTAGAAAAAATATTTTTTTTTGTTTTAAGTCTAGAGTTCTTTGGCTATTAATATTTATCAAAGATAGAATATATTTTACTCAACGGCCACTCTAAGAAAAAAGAGCCTACCCTTTTTTCCTGCTTGGAACATCCTTCCAAAGGGGTCGTCTACGGTGCTCCAAGATTCGGTTGTCGTTGTCGGGTCCTGGGACTATGTCTCGGCTGGACGCTCCGGCATTTGATCTGGAACACTCCGTCGAATGATTGGTGCTCCTTCTTTGGGATTGGGACACTTTGTAGGGGACTGATGCTCCTTTCTTTGGGTTTTGATTACTAATGAAGAAGTCTGGTGTTCCTTTCCTTGGTTCCGGGACTCCATGATGAGACCTGATGCTCCTTCCTTTGGGGATAGGGCACTGTGATGAGGTAAGACGCTCCTTCCTTAGGGTCGTCTCTGTGGTGGCAGACTAATTCCTCATAAAAAACGTTTTCTTTCTGGTGTGAGAATCCACTCAGCTGCCACCAGGTTGTAATGCCCCGAAATTAATGTAGGACGTTTAGCGTGGAATAATGACGTCTACGGCCGAGGCACAATTTATTTCAGAAATATGTTTATTAAATAAACAAGATATGTTATACTTTCTAGATTAAATACAACACTGAAACAGGTGAGTTCGTCACAACTTTTGAAGAATTCGTTGATTTTGAGGAAATGATAGTCGTTTTGGTGAGGTAAAGTCTTTCATAGCACTAAGAAAGTCTATAAAACCGATCCATGATGGATCCCAAAGTCCACAGATTTCAATGTGCCAAAAATGGTTCACTAAGTAGTAGAAAATACAAAAAGTGTTCCCGACAGAATGGTTTCTTTACAAAAACAACAATGGGCAAGAACAATAAACTGAGTTCACGTTTCCCTTCGACGAGCAGACTGAAGTCTAAACCTGACTTCAATAAAGATACCTTCGAAGATTCGAAGAAATTTTTCCGGTGATAAGTCACCCTTTTCCATTCACAGAGAGATTAATCTTGGCCGACCTAATCTCTCTGAAATTTCAGATCCAACTCATGCTGATCTTCCGCCTCTTCTCGAAAATCTTTATCCCTCTCATCCTGGACAAGGGAAGTAACTTGGCCATTTAGGAGCCTGAGTTGGTTGCATCATTAACAAACTTTGTTCCGACAGGCTCGGCTTAATTTTCTCACTTATATGAGTACTCATAAGCTCTCTGCTTTCGTTTTCGACCTGGGAGGTCGATCGGGCCAGATCACAAGTAAAATCCATTAGCAGGGAAGATCTTCTGTTCGGCGCTCTTTAGAAATGTTTGACACTTTAACTTCAACTAGGAAGATCGATTCAAATGCATCGTTTCTTTTGAATCCAGCCGAAATATTTCTGTACTTTGAAATAAAAAGAGGTTAAGTTTCTAATACATGGGAGTTCCTATGTGGGATATATTTTGCTTTATGTGAGAGTTTTTCTCGCGAGAATTGAAATTCTCTCACAGTGTTGTTTGTCAATAAAAATAAAATAATAATGTAATTGACATAGGAAATTACAAAACAAATAAAAATAGAACATTAAATTGATGTTAGAGGCACTCTTATTTATTATTAGCGATTGGCTTTCTGCAACATGTATAAAAAGTTTTGCTCAACTGAAAAAAAATGAAATAAATATTGATGGAATGAAAATGTCACGCCTGATACGATATAAAATCTCCAATCTGTTAACCCTGTACGTACAATTTTTCTAGCAGTAAGAGAATTTCAATCTAAGTCCACACGCATTCGCAGTTTCTTATTATAGATATAACGGTTGGGATCGGCGAAAATGCAATTGCCACCAATTTAAGTCATGGTCTTAATGAATCTGAAGTTTCATGAAATTCCGTGCATTAGTTCTTGAGATATAGCTATCTCGGAAATCGTGAAAAATACAGCATAGCAGCACCACTTGTTGTGCGTTATATACCAAAACCTAATCAGCATCTATTTATGCCAAGCTCTAACATAATATGAAGGTTCATGAAATTCCGCTAATTAGTTCTTGAGATATAGCTATCACGGAAATCATGAAAAATAAAGCGTAGCAGCGGAATCTGTTGGAAAATATAAACCCAAATATATTCACCATTTATTTTTGTGAAGGTGTAACAGAATATGATGTTAGATTTAATTTCGTCTATTAGTTCTTTAGTTAGAGCGGCCACAAAGTTTGTTTCGCACACAGACATTTTCCAAAAATTGTCAAATCGTGTTCAGAGTATCCCAAATCGTGCAACTCCCTCAAAAATGGAAATCGAAAATTCTTGCAATTCCAACACTTTCTTAAGTACACTGGTCATCAAAATTAAAGTATAATGAGAAAAAATATGATCACTAAGTTAATGTTGCAACCAATGCCCAATGCTGCAATTATTTATGTTAATTAAATACTATTGAACTCAAAATTGAACTTCCGCGCATATGTTAGCGTCGGAAATGTGCAAATTAGATGATTGACAATGTGGTGCGTAATGGACGCATGTTGGAATTCTGGTCTGTAGTATTGTTTAAAGGGAATGTGGTGTCTGAATGTGATCAGTATTCATTAGTTATAGCTAAAAGGCATCATTTAAGTTAAGGTCAAAAGTGGCGAATAATTGGTAGAATCGAGGAAGGTCAAAAACAAATGGCGGTCGCCCAAAATTTGAATATCCCTCAAAGTGTTATATCAAGAGCTTCGAGCCTCTTTTTAAGCACTGGATCCGTTGATAGACAGTCTGGTCAAGGGAGACCAAGAGCAACAACTGTATCCGAAGACCGTCTTTTGTCATTGTGGCTCGAAGAAACCGCGAAGCGATTTCAAGAGACTTGATTTGAGGCATTCAGGCTGCCACAGGAACTCGAATTAGCCGTTATACTGCTGCACGAAGGCTTAACAAGGGTGGACTCTATGCGAGAAAACCAATAGTTTGTGTCCCTCACACTCCAGCTTCCAAAGGGGGCCGTTTAAGCTGTTGTCCTTGTCAAGTTCAATGGAGGCAAGAAGACAGGGCTCAAGTATTGTTTACTGACGAGTTCAGGTATAGCCTGAACACTGATTCTAGACGTGTTTTGATCTGGAGAGATGAAGGAAGGCGCAACTTGCCCTTCCCTTGTCCGTAAAATATCCCGTTCGAGCCCAGTCTTCTTGGCTCCTTTGAACATGGCGACAGCAACAGTTTAAATGGGCCCCTATGGAAGCTGGAGTGAGTGGAGCACAAACTGCTGTTTTCTCGCATACAGTCCATCCTCGATAAGCCTTCGTGCAGCAGTAGACCGGCTAATTCGAGTTCTTGTGGCAGCCTGAAGGTCAGAAACCAAATCTCTTGTAGTCA
Organism: Maratus speciosus; assembly: GCA_963932465.1. Taxonomy (NCBI): domain Eukaryota; kingdom Metazoa; phylum Arthropoda; class Arachnida; order Araneae; family Salticidae; genus Maratus; species Maratus speciosus. Next base: position 369,488,783 of record OZ010787.1, on the reverse strand, counting down.
CTTTGCGTTTTCTTCGAGCCACAATGACAAAAAACGGTATTCGGATGCAGTTGTTGCTCTTGGTTTCCCTTGACCAGGCTGTCTATCAACGGATCCAGTGCTTAAGAAGAGGCTCGAAGCTCTTGATATAACACTCTGAGGGATATTCAAATCTTGGCCGACCTCCATTTGTTTTTGACCTTCCTCGGTTCTACCAACTATTTGCCACCTTTGACCTTAACTTAAATGATGCCTTTGAGCCATAACTAATGAATACTGATCACACTCAGACACCACATTCACTTTAAGCAACACTACAGACCAGAACTCCAACATACGTTTATTGCGTACCACATTGTCAATCATCTAATTTGCATATTTCCGACGCTAATGTATGCGCGAAAGTGCAATTTTGAGTTCAATAGTATTTAATTAACATAAATAATTGCAGCATTGGGCATTGGTTGCAACATGAACTTAGTGAGCATATTTTTTCTCATTATCCTTTAATTTTGATGACCAGTGTATATAGGTTAAAGAAAAAAGTCCTTCCGGCCAAAGGTAGCTTCTCTATTTCCTGTTTTTAAAATTTCAGCTCCTTTTACTCAAACACATGAAGCTAAAATGCGTGGAGCCCGATTTGGAAGATCCAATCCCATGAATACTGAATTTTAATGAGAATTTCGTCAAATTTGTCAGTGGTATCCAAGTTTGCTTCGTTAATGGCGATTTATTTATGGTCGCCATATTTGGCAATATTTCGTCAAGCGTCGTTAAAGCCAAGCTTGACAAGAATTTTACGCTGGCCGATATGATTATGTAGTTTTAAGCGTAGGAGAGTAGCAACTATAATTATAACAACTGAATTAAATTTGTTAGAAACCACTTTTTCTAAAGCTCATAAATAAACCCTGATTATGGCAAAATGAGCCATAACAGAATTTCAAACTGCTATATCTCAGCCATTTTTTAAAATAGGGCAAAAAAAAAAAAAAAAAAAAAAAAAAAACTTTCGAAATTCTTGTATCAAGGCCGAACACTTAAGGGTAAAAACTTGTTGAATTTCTAATTTTTTTGTACATCTTTTTAAATTTTTAAAAAATTTAAGTGGCCGCTATTTTTAAACACGATAGCAGCTGAAGCTGGTAACAAACTTGGTCGAGACCTTGGTAAGTCCAGCACACATGCTCAGTCATATCCAAATCGCTTGATAAATACGAGTGCTGTCGCATGGCAAAAATTGGATTGTTTCAAACTGTCAGCCACCATAAAATTTCAAACTGCTATATCTCAGCCATTTCTTAGGTTTGAGGCGGTAAAATAATGCTACAGTATCCTTGTATCAAGGTCGATAATACTTAAAGGGAAAAAACTTTTCGAATTTCTTATTTTTTGCACACATGTTTGAATTTGAAGTTTTTAAATGGCCGTTATTTTGAAACAAGATGACGGATGAAACGAATTGGTCTAGACCCTTGGTATGTCCTGTACACACGTTCAGTTACATTCAAACCTGGCTATAAATACGAGTGCTACAGCATGAGAAAAAACAAATATATAGAGGAAAAGGTCCAAATACCGGCTACCACTTTTATTTTCAATCTACACCTTACAATTTTGAAAATTAGTAAATGAAAAAAAATCACGGCAAGCTACCTTTATATGTTTTACATCTGTTTAAAGGGGGAAAAATCATTTCAAAAGGGATTTTCTGTTTATAAAAAGGAAAATTGTGAAAGTCTGAAAATTTTGAGTTTTGAAAATGGAGTCCAAATACCGGCTACTTAAGTTTTTTCCAAACAAACCACACAAATAGTGCTAATTTCAGTTATTAAGGCATAAGAACATTGTTTTAATAAATTTTGCTGATTAATAACATTTCTTATGTGCAGGCAAAATATACAGGGTGCAATATGTTATCTGTCGCCGACCTTTAATTTCTCAACCGTTGGTCGTAGACATATAGTTCCACTTACAAAAACGTTTCAAATGAGGTAAATATTTATGCTGTAGCATTATTTAAAGTAAAATATCAATTTTATAAAAATTACGAAATCTAACTTTTTATATGGTCCCCCAGTCCCATAGTTATATTTAGTAAATGTTTACACATATCATAACCGGTATAACACAAAAAGTTTGACACCTGTAGTACAAAAATTGACACAGTTATTAAATTTCAAAGTTTGATATTTTTGCACATGATTTTCTCTTTCATTGAGGGATCAGTTAAAAGATGAATTAAAGTAATTCGAGATCAATATCAGGGTTGTATGTCCTTTTTACGGCGAAATCAACTTTAGCCGGTATCGCCAAATCGCGGTATCACCAAAGAGGGTTACTTCATCTAAAATTTGAGCGGACTTTTAGGGGTCGTATACAAAGCGAAGAATGAAATTTTGAAATTAAACAGAAAAAAAAAAATATCAATTTATTATAATATCAGAAAACGGTCTACTATAAAAAATGAATGCATAAAACGCAGGAATCTACTAGAGGAACTGCTTAAAGTGCTCTCCTGTGGTGCAATGCATAATTGAATGCGTGACAGTACTGAGTCTTGGACAAGTTAGAGCATAGCAGGTGTGCAAACTGTGCGTCAATCAAGGATGATGCGCATCTTCAGATAAACCAGAGAAGTGGTATAAGTTACATAGACTTATGCCTTGATGTAACTCCAGAGGTAGAAGTCCATGGGAGTCAAGTCCGGTGAACGTGGTGGCCACTCTACCGGAATATATACTCTACCACCATATCCAAGGACCTGTTGATCGAATTTGGTGGCCAGATACGCTCGGACGTTTGATGTTTTATGCGGAGAGGGCCCCATCATGTTGAAACCACACCCGGCATGCATGTCGGAGAAGCAGCTCTTCATACTAGTCACGTACCGTGTTTTGTAGAAGATGCAGGTAACGATCGCCCGTTAAGTTCCCATCGTAGAAGATGAGTCCAACAATCTGGGTTTCCCACATACCGCACCACACGTGTCGTACTGTCCGGGCAATGTGGATGTTTCCAGGTCGCATCACTCTTGATTGTCGCATAGTTTGCACACCTGCTATGCTCTAACATGTCCAGAACTCAGTACTGTCACGCATTCAATTGTTCATTGACACCAATGGAGAACACTTTGAGCAGTATCTCTAGTAGATTCCGGCGTTTTATGTATTCATTTTTTTTTTATAATAGACCATTTTCTGATATTATAATAAATTGATATTTACTTTTCTGTTTAATTTCAATATTTCATTCTTCGCTTTGTATACGACCCCTAAAAATCAGCTCAATGAATGAGTCAGCTAGATGAAATAACCCTCTTTGTTGATAGATACCGCGATTTGGTGATACCGGCTAAAGTTGATTTCGTCATAAAAAGGACATTGTACCCTGATTTTGACCTTGAATTATTTTAATTCATCCTTTAACTGATCCCTCAATGAAAAAGAAAATCATGTGCAAAAATCTCAAACTTTGAAATTTAATAACTGTGTCAATTTTTGTAGTACAGATGTCAAACTTTTTGTGTTATATCTGTTATGATATGTGTAAACTTTTACTAAATATAGCTATAGGGACTGGGGAACCGTATAAAAAGTTAGATTTCGTAATTTTTATAAAATTGATTTTTTACTTTAAATAATACCACAGCATGAATATTTACCTCATTTGAAATGTTTTTGTAACTGGAACTATATGTCTACGACCAACGGTTGAGAAATTAAAGGTCGGCGACAGATAACATATTGCACCCTGTATAATTTTTTAATAAACAAGCATTTTTGTCAAATTTATAAAAAAATTAACAACTATCTCTGACAGTTTTCTTTCCATTCTGTTTCTAGTTTTGTTTTTTAACGTGTGAAAAAAGCTTACTGCTTGAAATGTAGATTAATTCATCTACAAAAATCACAATCATAATAATCACTCTCTGCGTCGGCACAGCCACTATGGGTTCACATACCGCATTCTAAACATTGATCCCAGAGTTCCCCTTACTTGTCCGCAGAGAAAGCACGCTCGCAGAAGAGACAAATTGCATAATCTTCCTCTGTTGGATATATTCCTTTTTAGATTTTTTAAATCCAATTTGTGCACTTTTCTCCTGTTTTTTTTTTTTTTTAGCTTTGCTCCGTCATTTTTCTTGACATTTATTGCAGGCGATTTTGAAGTGATCAATAGCGTTTTTTTTTTTTTTTTTTTTTTTTTTTTTTTTGTGAAGTGATCCGATAACCAGTGTCTCTTCGGAAGACTTGTGGCCACAGTTTTTTTTTATATTACGAAATTCGACTGAATGTGTTTCATTAGGACTCACCGACTTCGAAGTTCTGAAGTGGGTCTCAGAAACTCAAGTGTAGATGCGCAATGGTACAGGGATAGCCACAGGTGGTCACATGATCGGAGAGTCGGAATGTGGCGAGTCCAAAAAACTTCTGCATGTCTTTTCTGCCTCAATATGAGTGGCTAAAAAATCGGCGCCACTAAAAATGCTGTTTTTAAAGGATAAATTATAGTCACTCTAATACCGCTTACAGCAATCTCTCGAGTTTTAAACTCTCAGGTAGACTTTTCCAAATAGATCTATCACATCATAGGCTGTAACACGTTTGCCTGTATGGCGTAAATACTGACTGATTTCTTCGATGTAGTGGGCTTTAAGGAGACTAATAAAAATTTTATAAAGCGGTCGAAGCTTGTGGTTGGAATGAGGAGGCAGAAAGATGATTGTCAGAAGGTTTAATCTAGCCATGCCAATTATGTAGATATTTCGGACATGACTGTAATGCCCATTCAAAACAACCAAAACGCCCGCGTCTTCAGTCGACTTGAATTTCTCAAGCAAGTTGTTTTATATCAATCAATAAGGGTGAGTGTGAAGGCGTCTACCTTCACATATTGATGTTAAGAGTTTACCCTCTCCACCCTTTAAAGTTACGCCATTTTAAATTCTTAAATTTAATTATCTGTCTGCATTTGTATTCAATTTATTTTTTATCGCTCTTTTCCCTTTCATAAATTAAGCAGCCAATTCTCAGTCTCTTTAATATTTTAACCGCAGCGCACTGCATTTAAAAGAAAAGAAATAATATCTTTTTCCTGCCTAGCAACCGCGATCTAATTTTCATCCTTGTGCCTTACTTTTGATAATACGCAGAAATTAGTTAGACATGTTACTTCTACATTTTGTAACCGTTTGTCCAGATGCAGTATATTAGTCATTTCATTATTGGTACTCTGTCTTTATTTTGTTTTATTTTATTAACTTTCGCTTTCTGCCGCTTCAATCCCGTGAGATTTTTGGCAAACCCCTATACAATGTTCCTTCGCGGTTTCTGAGCCATAATTCCTACGCAATCAATTGGCGGTAAATAATTCATATTACTCTTTTACGTGCCCCATTCAATTTCAAGTAACTTACTTTGACCACATGTCTTCACTCTCTTTATTTTCGCCATGTAGCATATGTAATTGGCGAAAAATGTATATGTACTCTTGCAAATACTCGAGCATTTGGAGAAAATGTAATTGAAATCACTTCCTTCTTGACTCTCATTCTGCGAGCATAAAATAATGTAACAATTAGACTGTCTCTCCAATGTTCGGCTCCTGCCGAGGGCTAGCCTTGCGAATAATACTCCGATCCTGGTGTCCAATTGGTCAATAAAGAATAATTGCAGTATTCGGCTGGTCTCTCTCTGGAATATGAACTAATTCGTTAATTTAATATTGTTTCATATCATTATCAACACCAACAACCATCCGGACAACTCAATACAACTGTACAGAAATCCCACAGCTTCTGTACAGTGAGCATTCCCAACTGAGTCTTGAGGAGAACCCCTGATCAGAACTTCGCTCATGTTTTTGCGGGGAAAGATCACAAAATGTGGAATAAATTGTCCTGTCAAGTCAAGTCAACACTGAGCTTAAGGAGCGCCTACGGGAAGTGAAAACCTTCCCGCTAAATCTCCAACGAACTTGGAAATGAACTAAGGATTGATTTCGAAGTTGGGATGATGGTAGAAGTGCATAGAGAGCTGTTTTCCCATTGGTCAGAGCCGTGAAGCCCTTCCCTCTGGTTGACAGCTCATGCGTTAGTGTTGAGTGTCCTAGTCTTCCTCCCCTGCCAAGACCCGCGAACAGCTGAGTGCCGGTGGCAACACTTGGAGTATTTCATCCAAGCCCTGACAAGGGCTTGTCCACACCGCTGAACACTCAACCGTGACCGGGCTCCGGGGAGCCAAGACTGTATGTCCGGACGTTCAAGCAAAGATGGTACCAAGCAAAACCTTACAAAAAAGGTCCAATTTCAGTTCCACTTATTTTTTTCGTTACTTTATTTTATTTTTAACATTACATTAAATCAATATTTTCAGACAATAAATAAATTACACGATGCCAACAGTTAAGTTTAGAAAAATAAGTTATATACAAAATTTACAATTTAAATGTTTACAATTATTTTTTATCAGCAGTGTCCTGCTTTTTAGTTCTTTGGATTTTTGAAATTCCGTCTATAAATGCTAAAGTTTTATATCCTACATCTTTTTGCTCTACTATATTTTCGTATAGCTTTTCCAATCGTGGTGCCAGACTTAAAAATGAATCTATTTTTAGTTCCGCTCTAATTTTGTCAAGAATTTCCGTGATTTTTAACATGCCATTTTCTAATTCGCTCAGCTGGTAGAGCTGTACCGGGGAGGTGGAGCTGCCTTAGGCTTCGCCTGCGCAACTTTCATTTTGGCTGGTTTGGATTTTCCTCCTTATTTTTGTCTTTTTCCTTTTTATTTTTCGCGATATCCGTGTAACTTTTCCTGAACTGTGGCTTCAGGGGATAGTTTTTACAACCTTTAAAACGCGCCGTGTGCTCAGAGCCACAGTTTATACACAACGGCGGCGGTTTTACAGTTTTATTTTCGGGGTCTGTATACTATTCTCGGAGTTATTAGCATTTTTCCTAGGACACCCTGGGAACTTGTGGTCCTTGCCATAGCCTACACATTTGGGGTCCATGAAGCATTGCTCAGAGATGTGGAATAACAAGAACCCCTGGCAATTCCAACACTGCGCAGCTTTTCTGGGTGCCCTGTAATTTTCAATTTCAATCCTTTTTTTGAATAGGGATTTAAGGTTAATTATATTTTTTGAATTTGCATTTTTCGGTAGATGCAAAAGAAATAGCGGAAGAACCCTAGAGTCCTTTCTGCTAATCATTTGTACCACCTTGATGCTATCAAAACCGTTTTTGTTTAATTCCTTTTTAACATTATCCGTTTTAATCGATTTAGGGAGGCCCTAACCACTACTTTCATAAGCGCGTCCGTGTCAGGGACGACATAGAATTAAAATTTTTGTTCTTTAAGATAATTTATAAATTTATTTTTAGTTGCGAAAGTTTTAGTCATAACTTGTACCCGAATAATAAATAACCCGATATTTGTACAGAGAAGTCTGGGTCACATTCTTTTTCTAATTTGGTAGTAAAATCTACGATATCATTAATTTCCCTAACCGTAATAGGTTTTGGGTGTTTAACTTTAGTTTTTTTAGATTTGATTTCGCTATCTTCAGTTTCTTTAGTGCTACTTACGGATTGTTTTAAATTAGGATCCTCAACCGTACTCCTGTCTCCATCTACCGGCATTTCTTGGAGTTGATCGTGCTCCATATCCTCTGAATCAGAGGGTAACTCGACATTTGCTGTAGTTTCAAGTTCTATTTCAAAATTTGGCTCATTATCCACCGTTTTGGTTCTTTTTGCGTTGGGTACAACTAAACCAGATGAGATACTAAGATTAGCTTTACTACTATTTTTTTTCTTTTTAGATTTTTTCTTTTTAGTAGGAGGTTGTGCACCTAAATCATTAGAGTTATTAGATTTAACACCTAAATCGTTACACTTGTTATAATTTACGGCAATTTTAATCTGCTCAATTTTAGCTTGAAAAATTTCCCGTTGCTCAGCAGAAAGATGCTCCATTGAGCCGCTCTCTTCACTACGCTGGATTAAAGCAATTGCTTGCTTAACTCTATCCCACATTCCGTTTTTATCAAATTCGTCTAAAAATTCGCAGTCAGAATCCTCTAACATCCGACTATTCATACTAAGAAAATTTGCTAAGTCCGATTCCGCTGGTATTGCCTGCAGATTGTTTTTAAAAATCATGCCTGAACCCTTAGATCCCGAACAATAAGACATACTACCTGCCGACGCCTCGCCCGACATTTCTACCGACGGCTGCATCAGAACTCCGTCGCAACCAGATGGCGCTCCGCTCGTACTCAGGAGGGGTGCTGACACACATGCTGTTAATTGTCCAGCAACACTCATACAGCCAGTTATCCTAATAGTAGCTCACCTTTCCGCTGAAGTTGGAGTGAAGTTTATCCTGCCTGTCCGTCCAACAACATGAGCGACTTTTCTTTGGATGATGTGTAAACCTGTTTCATCCACTTTGTACATTCTGTCTGGTGTAATATTTTTGTCTTCGTAGGCAAATTTTGTGTTTTTAAAATGGAGTCCAAATACCCGCTGCTTAAGATTTTTCCAAACGAATCACACAAATAGTGCTACTTTCAGTTATTAAGGAATAAGAACATTGTTTTAATAAATTGTATTGATTAATAACATTTCTTATGCACAGACAAAATATTTAATTTTTAATAAACAAGCATTTTTGTCAAATTTATAAAAATTTTAAGGACTATCTCCGACAGTTTTCTTTCCATTCTGTCCAATAGTCTAAAGAAATTATGGATGTCTTCCTTTTTACAACCTATGGCTCTAACAAGAAATGTTCCGGTTGTCTTGCGAATCGACAGTCGTTCTCTGTGTTGATTTAGATAAAGATCTACCGAAGACCGTCCAGGTTCATCTGGATTAAACGGAGTTTTAACCTTATATCGGACGGCAAGCTAATAATTCGTATGTTTCATATCATTACGAGTGCATCCATAAAACTAACGCTTCCCCAAGTTCTCCTGATAGGCATGGTTTTCTTCCTAATTTAAGACAGCTGAAGTTAGGTGCCTTCGTTTTGCTAAATCTCTACGTGTTGATCGCGGCACATGAAAAGTTTTTGAAACCTTCTGTGTCCCCATCTTCTTTTCCCTCAAAATCGTGATGGCATTTTTCATCTCCTCTTCGTCCCATTTCAGTTTTCATTTTTGGAGACGTATTGAGGTTTCGAACAATGTATTTTGTGGGTAAAAAATTTTAAAAATTGAATTTTAACAACTGACTTATGATATCAACAAATTCTAAATCACACCTAGTGAAGCCTGAATTAAAGTCAACACTTGGGATGAAAAAAGGACATTATGTGAGATTCCACGGTACAAATATTGCCCTCTTACCCACCAGTAAATTAGCACAAATACCGGATTAAAAAATAAAGAAATAAATTCAAGATATTTCGTGATTAATGTTTAATAAGTTGCTCACAGTTACGGTTTGCTTTAAAAGTAATGAAAGTTTCTAAGTTATGTTTGCAAAGATCTAAGCCTACATCAAACCAGCCCCCGAAATGTGGGTTCGCGAATTTAAAAATATTCAAATTGTAGAAAAATGTAAATTATTTCCTATTTGTGTTATTAGATGGCTTTAACTCTTCCATTTAATTGAACTGTACATGCCATGATGCTCGTTTTCTGAATAAATGTTGATTGTAGACTGATTTGAGATTTACTTTGAATTAACTTATTTTTGGTACGCAAATAATAACTTTTAGACGTTCAAAAAAAGTTAAAAAAAAATAAATCCGTTTAAGCGATACATTGTAACAGTCAAATGATGCATCAAAGCAATACAGCATCCGTGATGCCATTAGTTAATTTATTTCCTCCCCTTTAAATAGTGGAAACCCAGAGAGGTCTAAATACTGGCTAGCCGGAATTTGAACCACTCTAGGTAGCCTGTATTCGGACCACTATTATGTTTAATTTAAAAGCGGTATTAATTCATATAGCAAAATACAAATAACTTGCGTGCGGCATTTGAGAGCTAAATATCTGTAGAAAATAATTTAATCATCAATTCAAGCCAGTATACGGTCAGTATTTTTTTTTAAATGAGAAACCTATACCTGAAAAACTTTTGATGTCACAGATTTCGTCGTTTTGACACTTTTGCTGTTGCTGCTTGTAAATAAGACAGACTTCAGCGACATACTTCTCGCAACTTTATTCTCTCAATTAAAGGTACAGATGTTGCCTATCGCCGCTAAGCTGCGCTGCGCACAGTTCTGAGAACACCGAGTAGCCGGTATTTGGACCTTCTCCACTCTCTCTCTATATATACACACACCTGAATGCAAAATGATAGGAACGATAATTTAATTCACTAAATAATTAATATAATTGTATTAACTCCCATATAAACCATATAAATTGATTTTATCAAACTAAATGGGAATTATAAACATAAAGAAAATATTATAAAATAATTGTTATTATTACAATATAATACATTGAATTTTCACTGAATATGCAATAGGAGAGAAATCATAAGAACGGAACAGATTTTTCTAAATTATAGTAATATTACTTGTCGATTCTGCTTCCTTTGTGTTTACTAATTTCAATGCAGCGTTTTTGCATAGAGAAGTTGTCGAGGTGACAAAACACGCTACGCCTCACAAATGGCTGATTTTAATTCTGCCTTCGAGTTATACGGGCCATTTGACCATTTTTTCGGTAGATATTACGCATTATAATACCCCAAACCACTTTCTTGAAATCTAGGTCTAGATTATTTGCCGGCCAATCAAGTGTGGAAATCTTTATTATCTTCAAAACACATCTTTGTATCTTTTGCAGAGTAAATTGAGGGATGGTCTTCTTGAAAAATATAGTTAGAGGCAATTAATTTTACTGCCGTTAGTTTGGCCTGGCACACAAATAATGTTCTAATATGTGAATATAGGTATATCTTTTTTGTTGTCCATCTAGAATAGCAATTCTAAGCTTACCTCTCGAGGTAAAAGCCGTGCAAACTATTAGGGAGATTCCCTAGTTGACGCGTGGAAAATACGTTCGTTTCCTTTCGAAGTTTATTCCAGTATGAATGAATGCCATCCGTACTATCAAAATTAAACTTCTTTGCACCACTGAAAATAATTTTAGATCATTTCGTTTGTTGCTTCAGATGTTTCTCTACAACCTGAATGTGAGTTTTTTATAGCCAAATGTTAAACGCAGACACTGACGTGGTTTTACATATTCAAGAATTCTCGACCTTTTTATTATAATCTATACGGATGCTAGCGTGTTTATCTGGCTTCCAATTCCCTTTGCTGTAATTATTTTGCTTGTGACCGTGCGAACAATCGAATTTCATATAGTTTCGAAAGCAACTCTCTGCCGTCCTGTATATTTTGCTGTACTATAAGTAGTAAGTTTCTGTAAGGAATTTAAAATATCAGTTTTTAAATGTTTAACTTTATCAGCAGTTCTTGAAAGTGACATTCCGATGCTGTTATAAGCTACAATTTGGCCTGTTTGGAAGTCAGAAAGCAATTTCCCTTTCCCCATCTTAAAAAAAAAAAAAAAAAAAAAAAAAAAATAACTGCGAGCTAAACTAATGCGTTCAGAATCTCTTTAAATTCCTTGGTATTTGATTTTGCGAAATGTCACCAATCACGAGCTGCGATTTCGAAATATTTACTGCTTTCTTATCATTTTGCTCCAGTGTAATATTAGCAAAATACATATTTTAATATACATATACAACTATGTAACAAATTAACCCCTTGTAATAATATACTAATTTTAATTGCTAAAACTTTTGTCTTTGAAAAATTGAATGATGGTGTTTCATAGACCGTGCAATTGTCGAATATTTTTATTTATTTGTTTTGAAAATGACTCGGATAGAGTCGAAACATGCAAACAGTCGAATAAATCCATTTCTACTAGACCGGAAGCCTGCAGCATAGATAATCACCTCATCGAGTTCACGGCTGAAATTCCAGAATTACTTAAAACTCGATTTGCATATTAAGATGCAATCGGTTTTTCAAATCATATCTTGTTGGAAAACACCTAAAAACCCGATTTTAGCGATTGACTCGCAGGTTTACCATTACGTTTTCCTGCTCCCAGTCCTCCATGCTTTCATACTTTTGGGTGCAGGAAAGCACAATTGTAATCCTACGAGTCAACCGCTAAAATCGGGTTTTCAGGTGTTTTCCACTAAGATATGACTTGGCAGACCGATTGCGTTTTAATATGCGAATCGAGTTTTAACTAATTCTAGAATTTCAGCCGTGAACTCGATGAGGTGATGTTGTCTGTGCTGCCGGCTCCCGGTCTATACTGTTTTTAAAATTTTAAGTTACACGTTTTAGCAATTAAAATTATTTTTTTTTGTGTTGTTCCTATCATTTTGCACCCCGCTGTATATGTATATAATTAAAATGAAATTGCATGATGTAAAAATCAAAAGAAAAGATAATACAACAATTAAACACAGTAAATTGAAAATGGAAATATGAGAAACTATGAATATCTTATGAATTCATCAGAGGAGCTTCATAAGTATAATTTATTGTAAAGATATGTTATTCCGTCGAATATTGGCAGCATTAAGCCTAAAATGACAGTATAAAATTCCTTAATAACGAAGAAATAAATGAAAATTTAACAAAAAGAAGTAATAAACTTAAAAATATATAAAACAACTCGCCAAGAGATAAAAAATGTCAAAGATGCAACCGGAATGAGATCGACACCATGACCCATGGACAAGCAAATTAATATCCGCCATGTTCGAGAAAGTGTAAAAAAATGATATGGATAAAAGAACATGTGCTGCCCTCTAGAAATGGTGTGAATAACTGCATTAGAGTCCTGCGCTCGTCGACCTGAACTCGAAAATTCCATTTGAAGTCAACCCGCAACCCGACTCAAATTCGCCAAAAAATACTTTGACCAAAACAATTCGTCAAAATAATTTTCTTCAATTCGATCCGAACCCGTCATGTTTCAACCAGCAACCCGACCCGAAATGTAAGGAAAGTAGATCATGTTTTGATGCAATTGAATAGTAATCTGCAATTATATCCCTAATACTAATTTTATCTGTTATATAGAAAAATGTTCAAATCTATATTCTTTAATATTCAAATATAGTAAATCTTCTGAATAGCGGATACCTCGGGATCTTTGAATAGAGTCTTGAATCACGTTGGGTTGTCCCTAATTTTGCTTTTTCGGATCTGGATGACTCTAATTTTCTTTCTGCGGGTCGGGTTCATCCTAGAATTCTTGCAGGTCATATTTCAATTTTTTGCAATTCGGGTTGTTGGGATTTTCACAAAAAGTTCGAATACAACTATGTTTCAGATGAAAAATAAAAAGTCCTTCCGGCCAGTACCGGGAGGAAGAGGTAGCTTTCACATTCTTTATTTTTAAAAAGCAAGCTTATATTATTCAAACACACGTAGCTCAGTTTAGTGGAAACCGATTATAAGAGATTCAATACTAATTTTTATCAATACTAAATCATTATGAATGAGAATTTCGCGAAATTAGTCAGCTTTATCCAAACTGCTTTTATTTAAAGTAACTTGTATTTGGTTGGAAAATTCGCCGATATCTTGAAGTTCCTGCCATTTTAAGACAATATGGTGGATGAGGCTAACGAGTGAACTTGGTCGAGACCTTAGTAATTCCTGTGCATATGCTCACTCACATCGGAATCGGTTGATATATATAAGTGCTGTTGCAGGCAAAAAGTCAGATTTTTCAAAATGTCACCCACATTAGAAATTGAAACTGCTATATCCGAGCCATTTTTTAAGAAAAAGACAAAACGAAAAATGATCCGGAATCCTTATATCATGGTCAAATACTTAAGAAAGAAACCTTTTTCAATTTCTAATTTTTTTGCACCTCACTTTAAATATAATTTTTTATTTAATTTAATGGCCTCCATTTTGAAACAAGATGGCTCATGAAGCTGGCCAGCGAACTTGGTCGAGACATTACGAAATACTATCCACATGCCTTCTTACATCGAAATGGGTTAATAAATACGCGTGTTATCACGTGACAAATATCAGATCGTTTCAAAATGTCAGCCACGATAGAAATTCAAAGTGCTATAATTCAAACTTTTTTTAAAAAGATATATACGAAACAAAAACTGCTCCGGAATCTTTGTATCAAGGTCAAACACATAAAAAAAATCTTTTTCATTTTTCAATTTTTTGATAACTCATTTTAAATTTAAAATTTAATTTTTTTTTAAATGGCAGCCATTTCGAAACAAGATGGCGAATGAAGCTGGCCAACGAACTCGGTCGAGACATTGGTACTGTTAAGCTCTGGTATCTCGGCAGATGACCTTGGGAGAATCTATTTCTGACCAGGGGTTTCATGGTCAAAGGTTGCCTAGTACAAGTGCGTAATTGGCGAACGGACAATCCGCCAAATCACGGAAATAGGGATTTTCACCACCAGTACAAGTTTACTCTTTTATCTGTGATTTCTAAGAAGTTGGAAATAACTGTAAAATGTATATTCCTTGTTCCATGGTGATTTTACTATTTCAGATCGTAGCTTTTATTTGAGGTTGATCTTGCTCTTTGTCTTTTAAATTATTATTATCGATCTTTGTCAATTATATTCGCCTTAACAAAATGCCACGGAAAAAGAAAATTATTCCTTCCAAGGAGCGAAATGGGATTTTAAAAGTGGTGAAATTTTTTGAGGAGGAAAGGAACATTCTTTTAAAATTTCTCGCTTGCATTTTAACATTTTAAAATGATTTTTCCCTAGAATTGCTGAGGTCGATCGATAAACGGGTCACTTTTCGATTTTCATAAAGTATAATTTCGATATAATGTCGATTTTCATAAAGTGTAAAGATTTTTAGATTTCTTTTATAATACATAAAGTTACTTTCGCTTTCGGAGTCGGTTCTGAAATTGAAAGTGTACTTATTATTAAAAAAAGCACCCTAAATAGAAAAAGTAAAAACTAGCCCGGTTAGAGATCAACCTCAGCTATTCTACGAAAAAAAAAAAAAAAAAAAAAGAAAAGAAAAAAGGAAAAAAAATTATTTAAAAATATAAGTGATACATTTGAAGTGAATGCTCTCATAGGTTTAACATTAATATCTACATTCTTAAAATATAATTTAAGGTTTTATAATAACTTAATTTAACACTGAAACCATGCAGAGTCACATCAAGTGTAGTTCAGATGGTCACTCAGCACTAGTCGTAAAATCTGATAGACGCTCAAGTTATTCCTATCAATGCACCATAGATTGATTAAATAAACAAATAATTCAAAAAGCCAATGTCATTAATTAAACATAAAATCCCCCCCCCCCCCTCCTCCCTATTTTTTAAAGGTACTATGGAAAAGCCAATAAAAATATCGGAATTAATCAGTTATGTGTTTCTGATAACTTATATATAATTTTTTTTTTAATATCGAAATCTATAGTTAAAAATATCTCAATATGCATGAATGGAATAAATGTAAAATAGAATAAATAGAGATAATAAAATAAAATTAGAAGGAAATGAATTCATTCTCTAATTAATCTTAGGGAAAGTATGAAATTTCGAGCTTTTGAAAGGCATTTATAGATCCTATATATAAAAATAAAAATATGCAAACTAGGAGCATAACAAATTTTATCTACTTTAAAATCAGATAAAGAGTTGGTTAATTGTACACGTGTTTAATTATCGTAAGTGAATTTTCCCCTTAATTAATGCATTTATTCTTCTTTAAAAGTAAAGTCACGTGTAATAGCTATTAATTTATATAAATGTCTAACATTTTAAATTTAGTTAAAAAAAAAATCTATATACACAATGAAAACATCCTAACATAATGTAGGCATTTTTTAAAAATTCAGAAGAATCTTTTTAATTATAAAATCATTAATAAATTTATATCTAAAATATTATGAAATGATCCGCATTAATTCTTATATATAAAGAATTGCCATTGTTGAAAATATGTCTAGCTGCTTTTACAGTTCATTCCGATAATTACTATCATCATTTTTATTATCAGAAGCATCGTTTAAGTTTTTAAATATCATAATTATTAATAAAATGATTGCTATTAGAAACAGCCACAGTTAAACATTACATTTATAAAAAATATATTAAAAAAAAAAAAAAGAATCCGCTTATGGTTGCCACTATTTTCGGCTAACGCGCCAATTATGGATGCCATTCTCTCCAGTACGTTACAACCTTTTGCCGATTATCCAGAATAGAATCGTCCGAATCTCCGCGCGTAAAATGCCAAGATACCGGAGCTTAACAGTACGTACTATGTACAGTCGTGGAAAAAAAGGAAACACCCCCTACTAACTCCTCAACAAATTATCGTAGACGAAAGTGGCTGGTACCGAACGATTGGAAATAAAGTCTACTTTTAAATGATGTATATAAAATTTGCTTAGGGGGCCATCTTCATATCAAAACGAATCCAAAGTTCATTTTTTTTTTCAATGGCAATACCCAATTTTAACGAGATATTTCAAATCTTCGGTTCAAACTATGCCTAGATACCAAATTTCAAGTAATTTGAATAATAAGTTTTTGAATTATAAACATTCAAAATTTAGTGCTTCTAATGTTAAATTGCATTTCCATATTTTTATTTATATCCCCTGAAATTATTCTCCTAATGTACTAATTTTTTGTGTAGAAATAATATTAATATACCCAAACATAAATACGTTGAATTTGCAATTTTTATAATTTTATGATATGAATTATGAAATTAATATTCGAAAAAGATATGAATTGCAACCATCAATTTTTTTGATGGATTTAGATTTATTAAGTCCTGCTTTATGGAAATCCAAAATTTCACATTTTTCTTCCAAGTAGTTTTCAAATTATGCGTAAAAGCGATAAAATGATGGTTTAAGGGGCCGTCTATGATAGAACTGACTAGATATTTTGAAATTTCTACTGCTGTCCTGTAATCTAGCAGATTTCATTGACTGCTTGAGTGACGCTTAAGGTTCCTTGATCAAGAAGGGGGCTCTCTCGGTTAACAATCGAGTACCGAACTTCAATTTGGATACAGCCCTTAAAATACGCTCGTTTAAAAAAAATTAATTTCTCGGAAACTTTTGGTACGAATTGCATAAAAATTTGTTTTTAGGCTGATTGAAGGGTGTAGAGTTCATTACTGGAGTCAGAATTGTGTACTGCTATTGATAAAAACAAAGTTATGGTTCGTTTTAATTAGTAGATGGCCCCCTAAGAAAATTTTATAAGCATCATTTAAAAGTGGACTTTATTTCCGATCGTTCGGTACCAGTAAAATTTGGGCAATTTGTTGAGGAGTTAGTAAGGGGTGTTTACTTTTTTTTCCACGACTGTACACACCAAGTTACATCCAAATCGGTTCATAAATACGCCTGTTATCGCTTGACAAAAATCAGGTCGTTTCAAAATGTCAGCCACGCTAGAAATTCAAAGTGCTATAACTCAGCCATTTTTTAAGATATAGACGAAACAAAAACTGCTGCGGAATCTTTGTATCAAGGTCAAACACATAAGAGTAAAATATTTTTCAATTTTTAATTTTTTGGTATCACATTTGAAATTTTAAATAAAAAAAAATTAAATGGCCGCCATTTTGAAACAAGATGGATGATGAAGCTGGCCAACGAACTCGGTCGAGACATTGGTACTTATTATGTATACACCAAAGTACATCCAAATAGATTCATAAATACGCCTGTTATCGCGTGACAAATATCAGGTCGTTTCAAAATGTCAGCTAAGGTAGAAATTCAAAGTGCTATAACTCAGCCAGTTTTTGAGATATAGACGAAACAAAAAATGCTCCGGAATCTTTGTATCAAGGTCAAACACATAAGAAAAAAATATTTTTCAATTTTCAGATTTTTGGTACCACATTTCAAATTTAAATTAAAAAAAAACTTAAATGGCCGTCATTTTGAAACAAGATGGCGGATGAAGCTGGCCAACGAACTCGGTCGAGGCATTGGTATGCACCATGCATACACGAAGTTACATCCAAATTGGTTCATAAATACGAGAGTTACAGTGTGGCAAAATCATATATATATATATAAATATATATACCGGGCACACTCAGAAATGAATACTCAGATATCACGAAATTTTCTTTGTTTTTGACGAAACGGTTTCCTGGAATATGCTCCGAGCGAATATTTCGTCAAATTGATGAAATTACTTTCTTCACTTGTTTGACGATATAAATTTCCTCAAAAGTTTCGTCAAAAAAGGGCTGGTGGCGCCATCTATTGAACAGTTTGGAAGCTCCTCTACCAAGGGAAGGAAAAAATCACTTCCCGTTTTCCTCGGCGTGATTTGAACCCGCGGGCTTTGGGGTGGGAGACACTTGCTCTACCGATCAGGCTATTGGGGACTTGTCTGACTGTGCTTTTAGAATGATGTAATGAAAGCTGCCGCGTGATTATATTTTTATAAGATAGATTGTAATTTTATCGGTGCTGAAAGTTTTAGGAAGGCTAATTTATTATGTTTTTCTCATGGTCAATGAATAATTACAATATGGCTTGATTAAATCATTTATTAGTGAAATTTTCTTTGCTCAATGAATGGTTAGAATATGGTCTGGTTAATTTGTTGCACACAAATAACGAACTGTGAAGTGCATATTGCGTGAGATTTTATAACTTTGAATAGGTGGATAAGATTTTAACACTTTACTGTTTATGAAAGGGAGAGGAATCAATTATGTTTATTTTTAATCTGATTGAAAACAGAATATACTTCTTAAATAAATTTTAAAAAAAGATATCCCGGATCTTTGAAATTTTATTGATTAAATTTTCTTTTTGGATGTTTTTGAACACAGGAAATATATTCTTTTCGAATTAAAACATAACGAACAACAACATAAGTAATAATAATAATAATAATAATAAGCATTCCTAAAAATTTTAACAGCTAAAAAAATAACTTATGAAGAAACAATAACTACCTATATTTTAGTATTTTCTGAAAAGCACTAAAAAGTGCTGTTTTAAAAATAAATTATTACGGGACTAATACAAACAAGCAAATATCTGCTTGCTAAAATCGCAGGATTTGAGGAGGTACAGCAACGGTTTCCTTAAAATGCATTGAGTCTGACCGTGATTGAGGAAAAACTTTCGTCAAATATCTGAGAGTTTACCTTTCCTTAAAAGTCACGTGATGGTGATAGGAAATGATCGTCAAAAACGACGAAATACAGCTTGAGGATTGCTAAATCGTCAAAAGTGAGAATTCTATTTCTGAGAGTGGGTGTCCTAAAAAGGACTGACTGATTTTAAAATTCAATAAGTTGCAAACGATGACAGATATTTAAGAAATTCTTGCAGGAGGGTTATGCATAAGGTCAAAAGTTTTATTACAGTGATTTTCAATTTTAGTTCGATTTACAAACAATAGATGGCGCTGTAAGCAATAGTCGCTAAATACAGGCTCGATTTTTGGTCCTTTATCTTGTTCCATGCAGAAAAAGGAGATGGAAATGTATTATCCGGGCCACGAAGTACCAAAAATCGAGCCTGAATTCAGCGTCTATTGATCGCAGCGCCATCTATTGTTTGTAATTCGAACTAAAATTGAAAATCACTGTAAAAAAAACTTGTGACCTTATGCATAACCCTCCTACAAAAATTTTTTAAATAGCTGTCACCGTTTACAAGTTATTGAATTTTAAAATCAGTCAGTCCTTTTTAGGACACCCGGTATATACATGGTGTGTTCACAAAGTTTCAAGACTGGTCTGATAATTTAAAATTTATTAGACATTTTTGTACTGCGAACTAAAATTCTTCGACATATGACCCTTGGCCATTAACACACCGCTTCTAGCGTTTTTTTCTATTGTTCATAGGCCCCATAGAAGTCTTCACACGAAAGGTTGTTAAGGGACCTCGTCGAAACTGCCTAGATCGCTGGAATCGTGTCGAAACGTTTCCCTTTGATGTCTTTCTTGACCCGGGGGAACAAAAAAAAATTGCTGAGACCGAGGTCGGGGCTGTAAGGGGCTTGCAGCAGTATTGCCACGTTAAAGATATCCAAAACTTCGGTGGCGGCGAGCGACGTGTGGGTGCATTGTCGTGGGGAACAATCCAATCGTTTCTGATGTCTGGGCGGACGCGACAGGCCAGGTCGGGTTTTCTCTGGAGTGCCCCTTCAGTTTTGACTATATTAAACATGGCAATACTGCTGCAAGCCCCTTACAGTACCCACCTCGGACCCAGCAGCTATTTTTGTTCCCCTGGGTCAAGAAAGACCTGAATTGGAAGCGATTCGAGACGATTACAGCGAACCAGGCAGCTTCGACGAGGTCCCTAAATAACCTTTCGTGCGAAGTCTTCTAAAGGGCCTATAAACAATGGAAAAAAACGCTGAAAGCGGTGTGTTGATGCCCAAGGGTCATATTTCGAAGAATTTTAGTTTGCGGTGCAAAAATGTTTAATAAATTTTGAATTATAAGACTAGTCTTGAAACTTTGT
The DNA here is from genome assembly GCA_963932465.1 of Maratus speciosus. Taxonomy (NCBI): domain Eukaryota; kingdom Metazoa; phylum Arthropoda; class Arachnida; order Araneae; family Salticidae; genus Maratus; species Maratus speciosus. The sequence continues at coordinate 369,468,289 of OZ010787.1, read as the reverse complement.
GAACACACCATGTATATAACCATTAATTAAACATTACCGACCATCATCAAAATCCGCAATATTGTGAAATGAAAATAAAAATGGATACCTCAAACCAATAATATAGAACTGTATGTATAAAATAAAGTGCCTTATACATAATTACCAGAATTAATATGGAAGAAAAAAAAGAAAAATATGGATACCGAAAAAAAAAAAAATATATATATATATATATATTAGAAGATTGCTAAAACATTTAGCTATTTAGGTATATAAATAAATATACACTGCTCAAAACAATTAAAGGATATTTGAAGTTTTATATAAAATAAAATTATAAACGACATTTTTTTTGCCGAAAATAGAAGAAGAGAATCACAAATGCAAATTTTTTTAGTTTTCAAACTGTGGAGTATGCAAATTTTGAGTTCGACGTCAAAAACGTCGCTTCAGCGGCAGCGAATGAAATTTGACTTTCAACTGGATAAAAGAGAATGAAGACAAGGATGATCGGCATTCAGTGATTGCTTTGTTTCGATGAGTACGATGTCTCAGCGAAGTCATTTGACAGATTCAGAAGCTTTGAGAATTGTTGGTAGGTTAGAAGGGGGCCAAACTCAAGCCGAAGTAGCACAAGCCATTGGAGTGTCACAAAGTGTCATTTCCAGGATCTGGAACCGTTTTTTGGAGAGTGGATGTGCAGGCCGAAGACCAGGGCAAGGTCGTAGATGGGCAACAACGCCCAATGAAGATCGGTATTTAGCGTTAACAGCTCGAAGACACCGAACCATGAACGATACTCTTCTCCAACAACACCTTCGCTCGGCTACAGGCACCACGATTTCAACTCAGACTGTCCGAAACCGGCTCCATGCTGTAGGTCTGTATGCTCGCCGACCGATGGTATGTGTTAGATTAACATCAAGGCATCGTCGCGACCGCAGGGAGTGGGCAACCGAGCATGTCAACTGGAGGAGAAATGAATGGAGCAATATTCTGTTTTCTGACGAGTCCCGTTTTTCTGTGCATCCGGATAATAGGCGTATTTTCATCTGGAGGGACCGTGGCAGTAGGAATAATCCTGCATTCGTGCACGAAAGTGTCAGATTTGGCGGTGGAGGAGTGTTGGTGTATGGTGGCATCTCCATTGACGGGCGCACTGACCTCTACATCATTCGAGATGGAGCTCTGACTGGTCGCCGATATAGGGATGAGATCCTCAGACCTATTGTAGTCCCTTACGCTGCAGCAATCGGAGATAACTTCATTTTAATGGACGATAACTGCAGGCCACATCGTGCAAACCTGGTGGAGGATTTCCTTTTCGAGGAAGGAATCGTTCGAATGGAATGGCCAGCGTGTTCTCCAGACATGAATCCAATCGAGCACGTTTGGGACGCTCTAGGGAAACGAGTTTCTGGCCGCCAACAACCCCCACAAACTCTCCAAGAACTGGAAAGAGCTCTTCTGGAAGAGTGGGGCAGAATACCCCAACTCGTCATTAATAGCCTCATTGAGTCCATGCCTCAAAGGTGTTCAACGTTGCTGGCCGCCCGTGGAAACCATACCCCCTACTGAAAATGATTTTCTTTGAAGAAAACACCTTTTCTTATTCTTTTTTTCTCATATGCACAAATTGTGTTTTTTTCCGTTAGTACACAAATGCGCGATAAAATGCATTTTTTTCTGCCAAACATGTGTAATTTATTCTCATATAACCTACTATGTCTGTCGACCATGTATCAATCAGCTAAACAGTTTACCAGATACAAAATCCACCTAAAACTGCAATATCCTTTAATTGTTTTGAGCAGTGTATATAAGATACCAATATTAAGGAAAAAATAATTCAAAATGAATTGTTGCATTCAAAATGAAAATATATCATAATAAAAAAAAACATCATAAAAAGCATACATTCATAATTACATGCGCAAATGCAGCATAATAATTTGAATGCTAATATATAACCATTAATTAAACATTACCGACCACCATCAAAAACCGCAATATTGTGAATGAAATGACAATAAAAATGGATACCACAAACCTATAATATACAACTGTATGTATAAAATAAAATGCCTTATACTTAATTACAAGAATTAATATGGAAGAAAAAAAAGAAGAATATGGATACCGAAAAAAATAATTGAAAAACTTATACATTGAATTACATTTTCAAGAGTACAGATTTCAATGATATAAGCAAATCGGTTGTTTTCTGTGAGGAAAAAAAGCTAAATACTGAATTTTTTTTTCTCCTGTACTCAAACAACCAATATGACCAAGAGAATAGTTTCAAGATGGAAACAGAATAATATCAAATGGCATGAAAAGGAAAAAAAACAATATAATCTTTTAAATATTTAATTTATAGCATAAAAAATAGAAATATTACACAACATACCCAATAAAATCCCAGTTGTGTTCAAAATGTGAGTTTTCTGTGAGGAAAAAAAGCTAAATGCTGAAATTTTTTTTTCTCCTGTACTCAAACAACCAATATGACCAAGAGAATAGTTTCAAGATGAAAACAGAATAATATCAAATGGCATGAAATGGAAAAAAACAATATAATCTTTTAAATATTTAATTTATAGCATAAAAAATGGAAATATTACACAACATACCCAATAAAATCCCAGTTGTGTTCAAAATATCCTCCTGCACATGGTATCCAAAAGCACGATAAGATTAAGGTGAATCAAACAGTTAAGTTAACACAGAAATTAAAAACTATGGATTCAGTTAATTCATTTTGAAATACCATGATAAATTCAATTAATATAATATAAATAGAAAATAATTACATTATTTAAAATACCTGAAAACACTTTTAAATTGTTTAATTTCTATTTTACAATATTGCCAATATTCAGCGTTCAATAAAACCTGGTGTAAAAAATTAAAATTATTACTCTAATAGAAGCATTAAAAGACAAAATTTTGGTGCTGCCCTCTAGTATGTTATTTTAATACCATTATTATTATTCAAATGTCACAAGATGAACCTAATAAAAGCTAATGAATTTAAAATATATCAACTGCATTACCACGCAAATCCTAATATATAAATAATACCATACTATATATCATTATTAAAAAAATTAAAAAAATTAAATGTTAATAAACTGCTTTCAATATATTCTATTACCTTACCCATTTAATCTACCCTGAGAAATTAAATAATTTATGGTTATATATACCGGGTGATCCAAAAGTCAGGACAAACTTTAAAAATGAATAATTCGAAAGCGAATCAAGATACAAAGATACGGTTTGCACCAAACGGATGGAAGAGAAACCGGGTTTTGTATGGCAACGAAAAAAATAGTTCTGTTGCTGACCAACAGATGGCGCTGTAGTGTTTTATTGCACCAAAAGATGATTTACAAATGAAAAAATGTTGACGCTTAATTACAGTTAATTAATGCTACAGTAAATGTTCAATGTGCTGTCCATCATTCAGAAGTACAGTTGTGAGACGAGTCCCACACCATTCAGAGCATTTAGTAGCATTTCTTGCGTTATGGCAGACACATTTTGGCGTATGGCATCTTTCAGTGCTGCTAGTGATGCCGGTTGGTCGCGGTACACTTTTGATTTCAAGAATCCCCCCAGCCAAAAGTCACAGGGTGTCAGATCGGGAGGTCTTGGAGGCCATGCGTGATTAAAGTAGCGACTGATAATGCGATCCTCCCCAAATGTTGAGCGTAGCAGGCAGAGCAATATGGGGTGGTGCTCTATCTTGCACGAAGGTGACTGTTTGGAGTGCCTGTCGCGCTTGCAGTTCAGGAATAATGTTGTTCTGTAACAGTGCTACATATCGCTGACCAGTGACAGAAACTGTTTTGAAACCCGTCTGTGTGACTTCCTCGAAAAAAAAATGGACCAATTATGAAATCAGCAGTGAAGCCACACCAGACTGTCACTTTAGGCTGTTGCAAGGGTACCTCAACAAATGCATGTGGATTTTCTGTGGTCCACACTCGACAATTGTGGGTGTTAACAGCGCCAGAGAGTGTGAAATGCGCTTCATCTGTCCAAAGCACAGTGTGAAGCCAGTCATGCTGCTCTTCCATCTTATTGAATACAAAATTCGCAAAATCTCGACGAGAATCGAAGTCAGCAGGTTTCAGTTCTTGGTTATGTTGCAACTTGTAGGGATACCGTTGCAAAGTTATTCGCAGTGCTCTCCAGACACTTCCGTACGACACTCCTGTCTGCCTCGAAACTTCTCGAGCACTGCACTCCCCATGTGCAGCAACCGCCGAAATGGATTGCACTGTCTGCTCCACTGTCATGGCAACAGCGGCGGCTGTTGAGGGACGTCCACTTCTTTGACGTGACGCCAAAGAACCTGTAGCTTCAAATTTCTTCATCATTTTGTTCAAAGCAGAAACCGTTATTGGTCCTTTGCTATCTCGCATACCTTTCATGTAGCGATATGTGCGCAATGCCGCAGTGGCACTTTCCGAATCCTTATAATACAGTTTAACTAAGAGGTCTTTTTCAACTATGGACAGCATTTTGATGCATACAAGCTTCGACTACCCTTACCTGCTGCAGTTGCTCCTTTTATATCGTTTGCTGCTTTGCATAATCCGACATCAGAAATCCGACAGCGCCATCTGTTGGTCGCCAACAGAACTATTTTTTTCGATGCCACACAAAACCCGGTTTCTTTTCCATCTGTTTGGTGCAAACCGTATCTTTCTATCTTGATTCTTTTTCGAATTATTCATTTTTAAAGTTTGTCCTGACTTTTGGATCACCCGTTGATATATATATATATAACCATTAATTAAACATAACCTACCACCATCAAAAACCGTAATATTATGAATTAAAGCTGTAAGTATAAAAAATATATACATATACATATATATATATATCAACTTTTGAACGGAGGGTGGTTTCGGGATCTGGGGGTCATGATCGGTGAAAATATACCAACATTTTTTGAAATCGCTTTCCTCCGAACGGCTGCAATAGGTAGTTTGTAATGAAAGCTTTTTGAACTTAGCTTTGAACGAAGCTAAAGAACTTTTTGTAATGAAAGCTACCTAATACGTATTTGAGTATGAATGAGCATATATTCAATTTAATTGCCTGAGAAATAAAATCTATATAAGATATGTGATCATAGATTATTCTTTCTTTATGCTTTATGCTATAGTTAAGAACAATTTTTACTTATCCTGGAATATGAAAAATATGACCAACATTTCGTTTTTGATACACACAAAAATACATGTATGGTGTTTGTAATAGTTTATGCACACATAACCATGTTACGTGTGTGTAGATTGGGAGATGCCAACTATTCAGAGGTATAAGCTTACAAATATATGTGTTAAGAATAGAAAAAGTGTTCGCTAAATAGAAGTGTCTACTTTTCGGGAGTGTCATTTATGGAGGTCTTACTGAATGTAGTTTTTTAACCTGAGAAAATATTTTGGACAATTGTTTTGAAAAATCGGTTCACCCTGAACCCGATCCGCAAGAGTCAAAAGCCAATCCGAACCCAAAACAATGAAATTCAACCCGATTCGCAAGCATAAAAGTAGAAGTCAACCCGACCCCCAATGGAAAAGTATAATGCCTCGGGTCGGGTTGGGTGTGGGTAACCTAGTGTTGGCAAGTGGCCCGCGTAAATAGGGATCCAAACGCTCTGGACACCACTAATTTCTTACAGTTTATTTCGCCATCTTTAATCGCAGATAATTCTGCCATTAGATAAGGCGAAAAAAATTACTTTAAAATACTGGTGTGCAGAACATTTGGAGCCACGATTTACGCGGGACACCTGGCAACACTAGGGCAACCCGACCCGATGCAAGAATCTAAACTACATAACCTAATTGAAATCTACAAATGAAATTACATTATTAAAAATCCGTGTAGAAGTGAAAAGAGGGAAAAAGAAGTATAAGGTAAAATAATAATAATAATAAAAGAAATGTACATAATTGTTATTAAATAGATGTTAATTAATAATAAATAATTAAATATTAAAATAGATGTTAATTAGTAATAAATAATTATAAAAAAAATATATATATATATTAAAAGAAATACAAGTATAGTCAAGAATAAGGTGTGATATGTAAGGTAATGTATGTTAAATAAATGTGCAAATGATTAACCCTCCCTTTTTAACACTTTCCAACAAAGTTGAAAAGTGTTTATGAATTGGGTTTGTCTGTCTGTCTGTGCTCACGTAAATATAGTCAGATTGCCATGTAATTGATATACGATATTGAGAATCATCATGGCATGTTCGGTATTCAAAATGAAGTGTGTGCCATTCATGGTTCATTTACAGGGGCACTCAAAAGTATTCCGTTTCATTATGGTCTTTGGGGAAAAAATCATTTAGGGTGCATTTTAATAGTATTACACAATTTTAAACATAATGATATTTATGTGTGTGATTAAGGTACACTAGAAGATGGTTACTATAGAGTTATGTTTAACACTTACAGTACGCGTATAGAAGAACCGAAAAGTATTCTGTTATATTATAGCCTATGTAGAAAAATCGTTTGCGGCGTATTTACTGATGTTACACTGTCACAAAGATAATGAAATTGATATGAATTTCTGAGGTGTCATAAAACTACTTTCTGTAGAATATCGGTATTTAACAATCATTTACAGGGTCTCATAAAAGAGTTCTGTTATATAATGGTCTACGTCGAAAAACTGTTCGTAAGCGTATTTCAGTTATGTTGCACTATTTCAAACATGACGAGCTAGATATAAATTACTGAGATTTACTACAAGATGCTTGCATTAGAATATGATTTGCATTGCATTTATCGTTCATTTACAGGGACACATAAAAGATATATGGATACAATACTGTAATCGACGTGTTGTCTAAGATGATTGCTGAAAGTGCGTTTTCAGTTACAGAATGCGTTTTTAAGTAACTAAATTTTTGCATACTACGTGGTGTACATAAATTTTACAGACCATATACAGAGCTACACAAAATAATTCGTAACCATTACTGAGAATGAGCATGAATTGTTTAAAGATTTTTCTTTAACCCCTTGGGGACGAGCAACCGGTATACGTGCCGCGTAAGGTGCTCAGAATCCGTGATTATTTTCACCAGTAAATTTTTATTGTAAAATTTGCCTTATTTAATCCGAGCATTTTCCCGATTCAATTAAGCAAAAACTTCTGTTTTAAAAATCCGGTGATAAAAAATTAAAAATTCTGTAAAAGACGCTCGTCTTAAAGGGGTTAATTTGAGTTATCCATTTTCAAGCTCAACTACATTTAGTCTAAGAGATGTCTATAGCATATAAATAAAATTATATACAGGGCTATGCAAAGAACTGGATACATGACCGCCTATACAATGTAATTCCTGGAAGTGTGATTTCAGTAATTTTAAGCATGTTTTTGCCAGAATTAAATTTCAGCTTAATATGTTACGTGTATAAGTATCTGTATGCAATATACAGGGCTATACAAAATAATTCAAGCGTGTTTCCGTCTATTAGTAGAAGCTTCTGAGGGTGAATTTTCAACTGTTTTATGCATTTTCTTACAAAACTAAATTTTAACATAGTATGTAAAATCTGTACAAATATACATATCATATACAAATCTGCACAACAGAATTGTAGTACCTTCCCAGCTATGGGCGAAATTGTTGAAATCTGGTTTTCAAGTATGTCATACGTTTTCTAAAATATTTAGTTAGGCATCTTTATCTTCTTTACCTTATTAAACGGAGATGTTTTGATAAAGTATTCTGGAAGTGTTGAAAAGTGTTTCATAATCTATGCTTGAGGCATGATTTTCGTTTCTTGTTTTTAATAAAATGGTTTAAACTTTTTTTAGTAGTTTCGACCTCAACCCTCCTTAATGGCATTTCAATTTTATAAGGTTTTTTTTGTAGTTTTTAATATGTTTTATAATTTTAGCAGCAGTCCGCGTCCGTCCTCCATGATATTTTTTTCTGATTTTGTAAGTTTTATATAAATAATAAATGTCCAAATTGGCAACAGAAAATGAATGTTTAACGAACCCACGATAAAATGAAAGAGAGGGAATAATTATGTAACAACGTTGTCTGTTTTCAATTATTTAAATTAGGCCTGATATGTTGGAAAGAACATAAACTTTTAATACAATTACTGTGATTTAGAAGAATATTTCTGTAAATAGAAATATGTAGACAGGAATTAAAGTTAGTAAAATTAATTACATTAAGTGAAAAACTTCTTTTATCATAAATATTAAGCAAAAGTTTTATTAGATAGAAATGTACTATTAATATCTGTAAAATTAACCGTAGAATTATTTAAATGGGGCTGTACTAAGTTCTAGATTACGAGGATAAGTTACAGAAAGAGATATAGATTGATATCAATGATAAAAAAATAATATCATCTATATATCTATAAAGTAATATATTATTGTTAATAAACTTTCTTTCATAGACATAAAGATATGAGTATGATAACATGCTACTAGCAGCTGCACCTTGTGGTTAGTCTTGATTCGGAATAAATTGTTTTGAAATATAGTTATGATAGAGTAATATTTTTTTTTTTTAAGATTTGAAATAATCATTGTCAATATTATCAGGTAAATGTAATAATGAGAAATATTCTATAAATAATGGATTAAGGGTGTATTCCGATCTAAACTGCTTATTTTCTAATTCATTTTTGCTCTCAAACGCATCAAACTGGGAAATTTTCTTATTTAGAAACTATATAATGTGCCGTGCTTTTTACTTTTTTGATAAATGCAGAAAATACTGTAAAAAAACGCTGTCAAAGTTGGCGTTTTGAACCGAATTTTCCGAAGCGGGCGATCTGGGAATGAAAAAAATGGTCATACTGAGAAAATAATTGTTTAAAAATCAAATTCTAATTAATTGAGCTGAAAATGAAGTCACACGGCATGTTAAACATGTCTTCAGAAATCACTCCAACAAGTTTCATGTTTTTGCTTTTAAAAATGAGTCTGAAAATGTCTCAGAAAATTTCGAGCTGTTGAAGATGGAAAAATATTTTTTCGAATACACCCTTAATAGTAGGATGTAAATCCGCTAAAATTATATTATTGAATAAGTCCTTGAAGTCATATGTAATAATATTGTTTACATTTGTTAATGCATCCATTTTATATACTAATTCAAAACTGTTTTTTATATAGTGTGTGTTGTCTTTTTCGATTTTCGTTACTTTTTTTTATATGCGGACACCTTTTTTAAACCAGTTGGAACCGGTTCTGAAAGTGAAATTACCCACATATAAAAGGTGTAACCAAAATCAAGAAAGTACAAACACACAACAATACATATCGACCTCAGGTATCCTGAAAAAAAAAAATCATTTAAAAATATTAAAATGCGATCGATAAATCTGTAATGATTTCTCCCATAGGTTTAACATTAGCGTTCGATTTTCTCTGCGTGACTAATGTAGGCTCTTAAAGCACACATTTGTGTGAGAATATTTAAAAAAAGCGTATTAGCACTTTTATTATTAAGTATTACATTCTACAGTGACTGTGCAGAATTTTAAAGGATTTTTACGAAACTTAGGAATCGTAATATGTATGAATAAGTAAAGTTTTTTACTTTCTTCTATCTTTGATGAAGAAAGTATTGGATTCGTGAAAATTTTCGACTTTCGGTTTTTGATGGATTTACACGTTTTAGGGGTCAGAGATCCCCGAAAACATGTTTTTTTACAAAATGTCTGTCTGTGACACAAATTTTGTGGGCGCTCTATCTCAAGAACTAAAGCACGGAATTTAATAAAAAATTATATTCAATTAGTCCCTGATATAAATTGGTGCTGATTAGTTTTTGGTGTAAATCGTTCAACAGGTAGCGCTGCCATGCAGCATTTTTCACGATTTCCGCATTAGCTCAATCTCCAGAACTAATGCACGGATTTTCATCAAACTTCAGATTCAGTTAGTCCTTGACATGAATTGACGTTTTATATATTTTGGTGTAAATCGCTCAACAGGTGACGCTGCTATGCTGCATTTTTTGAGATTCCTGCAATAACTGTATCTCAAGAACTAATGCTTGGATTTTCAACAAACTTCAGATTCAGGTATACCTTGATATGAATTAGTGCTGTTTATGTTTTGGTGCAACTTGCTCAACAGGTGGCCGCATTTTTCAGAATTTCCACTATAGCTCTATCACAAGAGCTAATGCGCGAATTTTTATCGACGGATTTATACGTTTTAGGGGTAAGAGATTCCGAAAACATGTTTTTACAAAATGTCTGTCTGTGAGTCTGCGACTCTGTCTATCTGTTTGTCCGTCTGTCAGTCTGTATATGACACAAATTTTGTGGGCGCTCTTATCTCAAGAACTAATGCACAGAATTTAATAAAAATTTATATTCAGTTAGTCCCTGATATAAATTGGTGCTGATTAGTTTTTGGTGTAAATCGCTCAACAGGTGGCGCTGCTAAGCAGCATTTTTCGCGATTTCCGCAATAGCTCCATCTCAAGAACTAATGCTTGGATTTTCAACAAACTTCAGATTCAGGTATACTTTGATATGAATTAGTGTTGCTTATGTTTTGGTGCAAATCTCTCAAGAGGTGGCGTTGCTATGCCGCATTTTTCAGAATTTCCCTATAGCTCTATCTCAAGAACTAATGCACGAGTTTTCATCAAACTTCAGATTCAGGTATACCTTGATATCAATTAGTGCTGTTTATGTAATTTATATAGAACAAAGTTTTGTGATGGCCACAGCATACTAGTTTTCCTCGTAATGTTAAAAAAAAAAAAAATCCACATAATGTATGATAATTTGAAATGTCTATTGTTTTTTTTTATGAAACATTATGGAGTGTGAAAATATTGTTAGAAATGATTGCATTTGTTAATAGATAACGATAGTAATATTAGCAAATGATTGCGTAATTATTAACAGCTTTATCACCTATTTGATGATATAAGTGTTTTGAAGTTCAAGAAAATGATATGTAGTATATATAAATCAAAATTTGAACGGAAGTGGTTCTGAGGTCTGGGGGTCGTGATAAGTGAAAATATACCGAAAGTTTCCGGACTTGCTTTCTTCCGGACGCCTACAATAGGTAGCTTTTTACTTTTTGTGATGGGAGCTATATACACACAAAATTGAATTCTTTTGAAAATAATAAGGAAAAGGATTGCGTTCTAGTAATTATATGTTGTTCAATATTTGAATCTGCTAAAACAAATATGATTTATATAAATTTTTGGGCAAAATGAAGTAACATTTTTGAATTTAAGTATGGTAACAGTCAGTTTTCAACATCTCTGCAGAATTTTAAGGGTGATCAATTTGCAAAAATGAGCATTCTCTCATTCACAGAAAAAATACACCCTGAAAACTGTCATAGGTGTAAAAAAAGAGTAGATAAGTTATCGCGGGGTCCCGTTGCCTCTAGCGTCTGTCTTTAAACAATAATAATCACTCATATTCCCTGAAGGATAGCCACTCTTAGATACATATCGAGTGATTTATTTCCTCGCGGCGGGGTAGATTTTAACTTCATAATATATAAATTTTCAAATATCTATAGTCAGAATATATTTAAACGGAATATTTTTATTTGTTTGAGTAGTTTAGAACGTGCAATTTGTCCCCAACTTTAAAAAATTTGAAAATACCAAATAACTTTTAAATGATGTATTTTTATCGCAGCTCGTCAGTTTTTTTAACCTCTTCAGTCCCGAGAAAAATCTTCTGCATAGAAAAATTATTTTATCAGCAATTTATGACCCTTTTAGGCTCAGAAAAGAGAAAACAAAATTGGTTTTTTCTTTTTTAAATTTTTAAATAGTTAAAATTTATGTCTCCATATGGGTAGATCAAGTCACCATTGAATAAAAACGTCATTCTTTAAATAAATAATACCACTTTTGTTTACTTTAAATTGACCTGTTTATTATTTAATAATTATATCAATTCAAACAACATACATGAATTGTTAAATAAAATTATGTATTGTGTAAAAATACAATACATAACGTGCCAATAAATAACCTTTAGTATGGAACTTTATGAAACAGATATTATTCTGAAGACAAAGAAATACATTACATTTGACACATTTTACTCTTGATTTTCCTTTGCAACTTTCCATACGACATCGAGATTGATTTACCCCAGTAACAGCGTGTGGCCAATGTTCAAACACGTCATAGCAAATCGCATTTTTTGGAATAGAAATTTTTCTTCTTTTTTTTTTTTAGCCGTAGTTTCATTGGATGATTTTCGTGGCCTTCCAACAGTGGGCTTTTCATATTCACATTTTATAAGCACCACAGCAAAGTAAAGGCGAAATTCTAGCAAACTCATTTGATCTCTTTTCGGAATATTGGAGGATCTACAATCTCTCCTGTACAAAACCCAACTATTTACTGTAACTAAGTAGAGAATGAGCAAAGACCCGAACTGGTCATTTACGTGTTCGCATGGAAGTACGATAACAAGCAATGAACCTATCTTTTAGATCGATTCCACCCATATGCGCATTATACATTCGTATAGCTGGTCTGGATACAGGAACCTTGGCATTTTTATCTTTACGCCAACGCTCACACGTATCACTGGGCTTACTTCCACCTGCGGTGGATATCATGTGCACACATTTCTTGTCCTTCTATTTCAACACCACAATTTTATCATCTGATCTGGTAAACTCTATCCACTCACCACGTTTCATTGCACTGTCTTTCACAGCATGCATTTTTTTCGCAACATCACCTATTCTATTAGCCATGACTGTCTCAGTACGCAGAATTCTCTTTGAAAGAAATCTATTTCTATCTATTTCATCTATTTTCACCCCAATGAAATATCTGTCGGTGAATATAACTCTACTTTCATTTATGGGTACACTGTCAGTTATTTTTCAGCTCACAGGCTATCAAAGCCTGAGAGCTAATGTGCCCGCCCGTTCTGTATGTATGTATGTACCTACGTATGAACGTACGTATGTACGTAACGCGATAACTCTTGATAGAAACATCCGATTTGCTTCAAAATTTTTTTCTAGGTTCATTGTGATAAGGCGCTTCCCTGCTTAGTTTTGGGAGTTTATTGGTTAAGGATAAAGGGGGGTTAGTCCACCCTTTTAATTCAGATAAATGGGTTTTTCATGCAGAATGATGCGATTTGCTCCGAATTTGGTATACCGGTTTATTATGTTAAGGAACTTCCCTGATTAGTTTTGGGAGTTCATTGGTTAAGGATAAAGGGGAAAAGAGGGGTTAGTCCACCCCCCTTAATTCAGATAAATGGGTTTTTCATGCAGAATTATTCGATTTGCTCCGAATTTGGTATACCGGTTTATTATGTTAAGGAGCTTCCCTTATTAGATTTGGAGGTTCACTGGTTAAGTATAAAGGGGAAACGGGGGCTAATTTCCCTTCACTTATTTTTTTGAGGTGCATTATTCTTTAAAATAAGAGTATAATATACAATTAGTGTGAATAACCTGTGAGCTCAATGCCATCAGTTTAGCTGGGCACTTTTCTTTTTTATTTTACAACTGCTCCACCAAGTCCTAAGCCTTTCAGGACTTGTACAGGAACGGTATTTTTTCCTGTGTACAAGAGAAATCCAATACTACACCATCACTTGAGGCAAGCACAAATTTTTTTATACCCTTGGGAAGTGGTTCCCAACGTGGGGCCTACGCCCCACCAGGGGGCAATTTCAAATTTTTAACTAATTTATTTACTGTCCTTTTTTTGGAAAAGCAATGTTTTAGACTAAGATTTATTCATTCAAAATTTAAAAATGAGTTTTTTTTTGTTAAATTTTAATAAAGTTCCAAATCAGAATGTTAAAATGGAATACATACAAGAATTATATGACCAATCTTTACATTTTTTTTTAACAACGCCTCTTCCCATTTTTATTTTTAAAACGTTCTATAATTTTTCTGGTTACTAAGGTTTTATGCGATTTTTCTCAATCATTCATTGAATGAGCTATTTTTATCTATTCTCTCTGGTAATATGAAGAAACTTTTACACGTAAAATTGTTAACAGTATGTAGTACGTGATGAGGTGGGGGGGGGGGGGGGATCATGATCTTAGAAATGCTTCGGTGGGGCGTGGACAATAAAAGGTTGGGAACCACTGCCCTAGGGGCTCGGCTTCGATGGATTATATTGACGGAGGCCATATCTTCCAACAAACGGGACCATTTCCTCATCAATTGAGCAAAATTTTGACCTAGGAATTTTAAGACAGGCATTTCTGACCACATTTAGTAAAGGACGTACTTTCCACAGGCGATCTTCGGTATCAGAAGAATGTATTACAGAATCAGCAAAGTGTAAATTTGATCGCAAAAGCAAGAATCTATCTCTTTGCATTGTATTTGTCACTAATGGTATGAGATAAGACTTTTTTGACCAATACATGAGGGTTTGTGGAATACTAAACACTCCCATAGCAAGATGTATATCAACAAAACTTTTAATCTCCTTCTCATTTGTTTTTATAGATCTTCCTTTTTTTCTGTACAAAGTACAAGTTTGTTTGTTCAGATCTCAATTTCCAGAAATCATTTGTGAAATAGTGTTAAAAGTATGAAAACTTAGATAAAGGCTGTAAAGGTGAAAGACCTATTAGATCTTCTGTCCTACAATCTAGCTTACTAGAAAAACGTTTTCTTTGTAATATTATTCTATATTCTTTGACTGTTGTGAAGATGGATTTTCTTTATTATCTATGTCTTGAATTGGAAGTACTTCGTCATCCCCATCACTATCTTCAGACAATGACAATTGAAATTTCTTTTCTGAGGCATCACTTTGTAACATAACTTCTGTATTTCCTCATCAATCAACAAATTATTTCATGGAAGAATAAATAAGCAATTAATATTTAAAAACTTAAATGCATATTTATTTTTTAAGTAGTTACTATTATCATTGTCTATGTATTTTAAAACTTATTGTACATATGTTTATTTCAAATATGTTAGAAATTTTTAAAGTCATTAAAAAGAGCAATAAATGTAGTGGCGAGAAATACCGCACACCAGCTGCTTTGAGAGGTCGAAGTCCAGTTCCCATGAAAAGAATTGTTAACCCAGCAAAAACTCAAGGATGAGCACTGAGATATCTAGGGAGATGCTTTTCTGCGTTGGCTAGAGAAAGACGTCTCTGCCGACGGCTGTTTCGATGATCGGGGATCGGGCGTAGCCCCTTCCTTTTATTCCTAATAGAAAAAGGATCGTCATTGATCCGATTGATAATTTAACCTTTAATATTTTGAATATTGTTTTACTCGAGATATTATTTTTAATCAAGAATCAGTGTTTGTACTTTTACCAATAGTCAAGAAAGTTATAATTAAAGTTTTCTCAGTTTGACCAAATCACACTTTGGTGTGCCTGCTTATAATCCTCTCACAATTCTGGGGGCTCACGACCGGGATGTGAATTGTCTGTTAGGACATTTTTTTCCTCTACAATTTTGAACCAATATTCCTTGGATTTTATACGATTTCAAGAACAATTTTGCTTTACGTATTGACAGAATCTGCTGCCTGGACATCCGAAGGATTTTAAGTTGCTCTGATTGGAATCTACTGCCTGGACATCCGAAGGATTTTAAGTTGCTCTGATTGGAATCTACTGCCTGGACATCCGAAGGATTTTAAGTTGCTCTGATTTCAAGGTTCTTCCTAAGAGGAAAAAAAGTTCGCCATGGGATCTTCTGAGATATTCGGACGCTTCTGCTAAGAAAAAAAAATCAAGACTGTGTGTCAAGAAAGCTCGTAGTGATTTTTTTTTTACGAGCTAAAGTATCGCGGTTGTGCATATTATACGCTCGCTGTGCTTTTTTTATTGCGAGCCTGGTGTACATATTATTCGCTTGCTGTTCTTTTTTTATTGCCAGCCTGACTTTCTTTTCTCGCTAGTGTTATTTTCTTAAGCTCAGTGGTGTATTTTTAGAGCTGTTTTTTTTCTTACGCGTGTGCGTTACGTGAAGAAAATATTATTTTTTACAGAGTGCATCAATTGTGCCGGAAGTGGTACAATACTACGTTATATATATTTTTTATTTTATTTTAGTGATTGTGTTTTTATGTTTTGAAGAAAGGATTTATGCATAAAAGTAAGTGAAGGTTTTTTATATGTTTTGTTTCGCAATAAATAATTGATATTAGATTAAACATAAAGATAATGGCGCATTTAATACATGCCAAAAAGATAGATTTACTATCAGTAGTGCGGGAATTAAGTTTAGAAGCACCTGAAAGCTCTACTAAACCCCAACTTTCGGATATCATAACCAAATCGGACGATGATAATGAAGATATTGTAAAAAATCTTTTAGCCGGAATTGTTACTGAACGAGAAGAATCGGATAGAAAATTGCAGCTAGAGGAAGCAAGTAAACGGGATTTTGAGCTTAAAAAACTGGAACTAGAAATCTCTGCGAAAAATAAAACAGAAATTCCAACATTAAGTAGCGGGATTAAAAGCCCGATGTTTTGAAATTAATTACAAAATATAACAACCAGGAAGAAATAAGCATTTATCTTACGCTATTCGAACGCCAAATCAAGCGTCTCTGGGTGTAGAAAAAGAAAATTGGGTAACTTATTTGCTAGGTCTGTTACCATTGGATATAGTTAACATAATAGGTCGTGAAAAGGAGGAACACTCTAATGATTATGATTACGTTAAACAGTTATTACTGAAAAGATTCAAGCTCAGTGCGGAACAATTTCGACAGAAATTCTTTTCCCATAGAAAGGAGAATTCGGCCTCGTGGCGAGATTTATCATTTGAACTCGTTAACTTTTTGGAACAATGGTTAACAGGTCTTAACGTTTTGTCCTATGAGGATTTAAAAAACATTTTGGCTATTGACAAAATAAGGAAAAAATTACCATTTGAGATGACAGAGCATTTTATCGATGACTTGCCTAAATTTACTAAAGTTTCGGATTTTATAAGTAAACTTGATGATTATGAGGCAGCTCGCAATATTATCAGGAAGACTTCCGAACCGAGAAATCCGAATAACGATGTTAAAAAGCGTTTTACTCAAAACGTTGAAAACAAGGGTTTTAACAGAAATAACATTCCGCAAAGTAGTAAATATGAAAAAATCATCTTAACACAAGAAATAACGCTAACCCTTTCAAAATTAAATGCTTTTATTGTAATGAATACACCTCCCATAAATCAAATCAGCGTCCCCGCAGAAAAGAAGGACCAACTTATTTTAGAGGCAAAGAAACCGATCATAGGGCTGACCAGAATAACTTCAATTATAATAAATCAGTAAACACCACCAATAACAATTCCTGCCCATCGGATAAAATCCTCAAGATTATTGAAATTATGGGGAAAAACGTCAATTCTGTCGTAGATTCTGGATCGATGTGACAATGATAAATAATATCTATAAGGTTTTAGGAAGCCCTAAATTAAATGAAAATATGTAAAATTGACAGGATTTAGCGGAAAAGGAGCGAGTCCGAAGGGTTTTTTCAATACTGACATTTCAATTGATAATATTAGTGTGAATTGTGATATTTATGTCATTAATGATTTACAGTACGAAATGATTTTAGGAAATAATTGTTTGAATAAATTAAATTTTGAAATATCGGGTAATGGTCTTAAAGTTACGAGTAAGCGAAATAAGGAGAAAAATTATATTGTTAATATGGTAACTGCGGTTCCTTTAGAAATTCCAAAGTCAGACACTCCTTCATAAGTTATAAACATTTCCATGGTCAAATCAGTCTTGCGATCGGATGTTACAAACATTCCCATGACCATCCCAAACTTGCGGTTAAATTCCACCGACACTCCCATAACTGAAGAATCCTTAACCGACACTCCTAAATATGAACCTGTTTATTTAGCAGAAATAGCGAATTCAGTTAATATAAACGAAATCGATCTTACTCACATAACTGACTGCGGTTTATAAGAACAATTAATTAACTTAGTTGAGAATTATAATCCTGAGAAAACTAAAAGTGCTAATTTGAAAGTTAAAATAATATTGAGCGATGAAATACCAATCACGCACCGACCCAGGCGATTAGCATTTGCAGAACAAGCGTTTGTTGATAAACAAATCCAGGAATGGCTTGATAAAGGAATTATACGAGAAAGTTGTTCGAGTTACACCGCGCCTATTGTTTTAGACAAAAAGAAGAATGGCGATTTCAGATTATGCGTTGATTACAGAAAGCTTAATAAAAAGATAATTAGGGATAATTACCCCCTTCCAGTAATAGATGATATGTTAGACGATATCGGGCTAAGTCAAGTTTTTAGCACATTAGACTTGAAGAACGGGTTTTTTTTTCACGTAGAAGTCGATGAGAACAGTAAACAATTTACTTCGTTTGTTACAAATGATTCCCAGTTCGAGTATAATTTCATGTCTTTCGGCTTAAGCCTAGCACCTCAGCACTTTCAACGCTACATATATGCATGCCTCAAAGAGCTAATAAGAGATAAAACGATTTCGGTGTATTTAGACGATATAATCGCCCCCGCACACACTAAAGAAGAGGCGCTTTCTAAATTGAAACGTGTGTTTCAGGTAGCATCAGAGTATGGTCTCGAATTTAATTTTTCTAAATGCCAGTTTTTGAAAAGAACGATCGAATTTTTAGGATATATAGTGGAAAACGGAACAATTCGCTCTTCAGAATCCCAAACATTGGCCGTTGAGAAATTCCTTGAGCCACAAAATAAGAAATAACTCCAGAGTTTCCTAGGATTAACTGGATATGTTAGAAAATATATAGCGAATTATGCTAGAATCGCTAAACCCTTAAGTGATCTCCTAAAAACGGAGAACGAGTTTAATTTTGGAAAAAGTAAAAAAGAAGCTTTCCAAATATTGAAAAATAAACTGTCTGATAAACCGGTGTTGCACATATTTAGACGAGGGGCAGAGACAGAATTACACACGGATGCTAGCAGCTTAAGTTTTGGGGCAGTCTTGTTACAAAAAGACGATTATGGAAACTTACACCCCGTTCATTTCCTGAGTAAGAAAACAACACCCTCCCAAGCCAAATATAGTAGTGACGAGCTCGAAGCGCTTGCTGTTATTGAAGCATTAAAGAAATTTCGGACATACCTGTTAGGGAATAAATTTAAAATAGTAACTGACTGTTCCGCCTTTCAGAAAACATTAGAGAAGAAAGATCTTACCCCAAAAGTAGCAAGGTGGGCATTATTTCTACAAGAATTCGATTATGAAATTGTCCACTGGCCCAGAAATCAAATGAAACACGTTGATGCGTTGAGTCGTAACACTGTATTAGTCACAACACGCTCACATGATGAAATTACGACAAAATTAACCAAAGTACAAAACGAAGACGATTACATTAAAACTATCAAAACACTAGTTGAAAAAAATGAGAGCAAAGATTATTTTGTTAGGCAAAATATTGTGTATAAATATGAAGATGGTAGAGAATTAATTATAGTACCGGAAATCATGCAAAAAGAAATTGTTCGCGAAATTCATAATAAAAGACATTACGCTGTAGCCAAGACCGAAGCAATAATAAAGCAGGATTATTATATCCCTAATCTTCGAAACAAATCGAAAATGTTATAGGAAATTGTGTAGAATGCATCCTATACAACAGAAAGCGAGGGAAAGGTGAAGGATTGCTAAATCCCATTTCTAAACAGGATTCCCCCCTCCAAACTTATCACGTCGACCACTTAGACCCAATGCCTTCTACCAACAAAAACTATAATTTTATCTTCTCTGTAGTGGATGCTTTTACAAAATTTGTATGGTTGTATCCAGTTAAGACGACATGTGCAAAGGAAGCAATCTCTAAATTAAAAATCCAACAAGCTACATTCGGTAATCCAGAGCGAATAGTTCGCGACCGAGGTGCCGCCCTCACCTCTAGTGAGTTTAAAAAGTATCTCGAAGATGAAAATATTGACCATGTTCTAATTACAACGGGAATACCCAGAGGAAACGGACAGGTAGAACGACAACAGGAGACTATGATATCAATCCTTGCTAAATTAAGTATCGATGATCCGTCGAAGTGGTATAAATATGTACCGACTGTTCAGCGAATAATGAATAATACGATTTCCCGAAGCACTCAATACACACCCTTTGAGCTTTTAACGGGAGTAAAAATTAGAAATAAAGACAATTTAAGAGTGAAAAAAAATTCTTGATGAGGAACATGAAAATGCGTTTGTCGAGGAAAGACAGAACAGCAGAAATATCGCGAAACAACATATATTA
Organism: Maratus speciosus; assembly: GCA_963932465.1. NCBI lineage: Eukaryota > Metazoa > Arthropoda > Arachnida > Araneae > Salticidae > Maratus > Maratus speciosus. The sequence continues at coordinate 369,448,008 of OZ010787.1, read as the reverse complement.
AAAATTCAAGAGGAAAATCGCAAAACTTTCGACCGTAAACGCAAAAAAGCGAAATGTTATAGAATTGGTGATTTAGTTGCGATTCAAAGAACTCAATTTGGGGTCGGTATGAAGCTACGACCGAAATTCCTTGGTCCATACAAAGTGATTAAAGTGAAGAACAATGATCTATATGATGTCGAAAAAGTGGGCTTCCAAGAGGGTCCAAGAGTGACCTCTACTGCAGCTGATCACATGAAGCCATGGGCTTCTTCAACCTAAAGTAAACACAGTGCTAGATCAAGTTGGTTTTTTCTAAGGTTTTTTTTTTGCGTTCATATCATCTTTTTTTTTTTTTTTTTTTTTTTTTTTTTTTTTTTTTTTTTACTGTGTTTTACAAGTTCGTGTACTATCTATCCATCCAAACATTTTTTTATGATTATTTAATACAAGGATAAAAACTGTTTAAAAACTATTCCAAAAACCGCATCCAAGTGATAGACTTACCTGCACATTACTTTTTATTACATTATATTACAAACCAAGAACTGGAACAGTGTTCAATGTTTTATTTTTATATGGAAAGACTGCGTTCGTCTGTATTTGGTGATTTGATATTTGAATTATTTTTCATGTTGTTTGTTTTTGTGTGTGTTTTTCTAGTACTTTCCAGGTTCCATGAAAGTCGAACGGTACCAGTCCAGCATATATGGTGGGTGATCTCTGTGCGGAGACAGAATGGTCAAGATGGCCGAAGTGTAGTGGCGAAAAATACCACAACCAGATGCTTTGAGAGGTCGAAGTCCAGTACCCATGAAAAGAATCGTTAACCCAGCAAAAACTAACTCAAGGATGAGCACTGAGATATCTATGGAGATGCTTTTCTGCGTTGGCTAGAGAAACTCGTCTCTGCCGACGGCTGTTTCGATGACCGGGGATCAGGCGTAGCCCCTTCTTTTTATTCCTAATGGAAAAGGATCGTCATTGATCCGATTGATAATTTAACCTTTAATATTTTGAATATTGTTTTACTGTAGATATTATTTTTAACAAAGAATCAGTGTTTGTACTTTTACCAATAGTCAAGAAAGTTATAATTAAAGTTTTCTCAGTTTGACCAAATCACACTTTGGTGTGCCTGCTTCTAATCCTCCCTCATAAATGATGAATATTTAAAAAATTAAATACATATTTATATTTTTAAGCACATATTATTATCCTCTTTTATGTATTTGTAAACATATATTTTTATTTCAAACATGTTAGAAATTTTTAAAGCCACTAAAAAGTGTGACATCATTTAGCAGTAAATTAAGTATATTACTTTATATTATTTAAAAAAAGGAGAATAGCAATTTCAAATTGTTTTGTAAGCCTAAATGAAATAAATTATTCATTCCTAAAAAAGTTTGGTCAATAACCGAGTGTACAAAATAGTTATACAGAAAATTAATTTCTTTAGCTGGATACGTATAGTAAGGACACATTGTACCCGAATGGGTACAACATATTTACAAATGTTTTCAACATCCATGCACAAATGAACAACATTTATAAAAAATTCCAAATCATTCTTGAAACAGTATAATTTATAAAAAATGCAATAATTTTTTACAAATTTACTCACTAATTTGCATTATTTCACTTATTTTGACGTGAAGTCGTTGGTAAATTGCTTCTGTCATCCATCTTGGAAATGTTTCCTTTTTAAACTCACATGGCTCTTCCTTCTTTAAACTTGTAGCGCTATTTATTGGGGGTATGAGACACTGTGATGTATCTGAATAGAGCTAGCAGGAATCTATGCATTTATTTTAATTTTTGTGGGTTAATTTTGCCTTTTTATTTAGTGTACCCAAATGGGTGCCGCTGGAATGAAGAGGTTAAAAATTAAACTCAAAACATAAATATATGCTTTAGAAATATTTTGCCGTTAAGAGCAAAAGACCGTATGTACAGAAAAAACATTATAAAAAATTTTAATTTTCTGATGTAAAAAAAATAAAAAATTAGAATGATTTCTATTTCCATGGCCAAAACTTTAACACTGGTGTGGAAAGTTTGAAATCTGTCTGATCTGCAGCCATAACCAGGATTACCATATTTCGTGAAGTAAATAAAAGGAAAAACATTTATGTAGAAAATGTGAACAAGTATCAATTCCCTTTTATCTTTCTAACTATTTTTTCTTTACTGCTTTATGCAGGGTGTTTCAAAACTATATGTCAGAAATGTAAAGGCAAGTAGGAAGACATAAATAAGCAGATTTCATATAGGAACGTGGGTGCTGGAACGCAGCGTTGAGGTAGTAGCGGGCGCTGTTCAATTCGACAGATGAAAGCGCTTGGCTGACTTGAATCGTCATTACCCGCACGGATTTCAAGCAACATATATTATTATACTAATGCGGAGCTTGCCGACATGCATTTCATGTATGGGGTTGTGCAAGAAAATGGAGTGACTGCTCAAAGGATGTACATGGAACGATTCCCGGGTAGGAATTTGCCGGATCGCCGACCGTTTGAGCATCTTCATTGGGAGTTGTGCGCGAGTGGATCGTTTATGCTTCCAGGCGTGATACGGACACTAGAACATGTCGCAGAATTCCTGCAGTAGAAGAAGCAGTATTAAGCACAGTAAAAGGGTTCTTCGACAAGGTCGAGAGGGCTGTTGGGCGTGCGTTGATTGCGAGCCATATCCTTGCTTAGCCCATATCTGAAATGCATGTCGGTATGTAGCAATGCATATTGCTTGAAATCTGTGAGGGAATGACGATTCAAGGCAGCGAAGGGCTTTCATCCGCCGAACTCAACAGCGCCCTCTATTACTTCAACGCTGCATTTACGCACCCACATTTTTATACGAAATCTTCTTATTTAGGTCCCTTCTACCTAACCCTACTAACCCTACTAACCCTAATCTATCTACCCTCTACTACCTTTAAATTTCTGACATATAGTTTTGAAACACCCTGTATAATTTTAAACATACCGTGTGATCCAAAAGTAACCGAAAAAGTAAAGAAAAAAATAAATAATAATAATCCAAAGAGCAGGTGAGAATGTAGTTTTCACTAAAATACGTAAAAAGCGGGATCTTTTTAAAAATAGCGAATACTTTTTTATAAGAACAGTTACATTTGTTACCGACAGTTAGCGCTGTAATAATTCCGGGACTGTTGCCTTTAGGTATTTAAATCACCAATGTGACATGTATTGCTGCAGAAATCCCCTTTGTTGTTGTGTAGAGTAATGTACTATGTCTGGCTGGTACTTTCATTAAAATAGCCGTCACATTGAACGTTTGTAATCGTAGCTACTTTTCAAACTGCGCTGTGTCGGTGTATAAGCTACTGACACAACTGAAGCTCGATTCGTTTGTGGCAAATGTAACTATTAATGGCAGTAAAATATTCGTTATAAAAAAAATCCCATATTTTTTGTGTATTTCTGTGAAAAACGCATTGTTCCTTATTCTTTATGCTTTTGGAATTATTGAATTTTTACTTTTTTGTTGGTTCACCCGGTTATTTTTTACATTTTAACGTGTACACTCTCTTGAGTATAATTTTAAGCTTCTACAGATATTTCTTATCTGTGAATAATTGTATTTCTCAGTTGAACCTATCTGTTTCAAAAATACATTATTATTATTATTTTTAATGTATGAATGAAATTGCTCCCATGTCATGTCTTTGAGATTACACTGAACAACCAAACGCCTTGCAACGGAGTCTGTGTCAACCTATTTTTCTCTTTTAGAGCTCTTAGTTCACTTTGCACTTTAATAATTGCAGTATGTGCTGGAATCGCAAAACAGAATTCTACAATTTTCAATAATTCAGAATGATTTGCAGCGTCATTTCTTGATCTAAAATACAACGTTCCCATTTCATGAGTTAGCAGAGAGCAAATATCATTTGAGTTTCATTTATCTTCAAAACTTTTGAAGGGTTGGCAAAAATCATTACAACAATTATAAATATTTATCCAAGTTGAAAGTTTTTGCAAATTAATGAACTATTCAAATTCATACAAAAAAATACATCCTCAGAATGATCAGCCTACATTATTTAAGTAATTAATGCTATTGCACGCTTATTTTGTGTTGCCATATGAAGAATTGGCTGAAACGAGCAAAGGATGCAAACAATTAGAACCTACCATGTCTACTAAAAAATGAGAAAATTTCTAAACAAAGCAGCGAAATTGGTACTTTTGCTCTATAGGGGACTTGGCATTTTTTAAAAAAGTTTCGCGCAATTCGGGGTTCAGAAAGGGGGATTTGTTGCCAAATGATATAAACAGCTATGAAAAGAAGCTTGATGAACCTTTATGCTTGATTATATATATTTATAAGGTTAGTTGGGGTAACTGGACCATAGGCTATTTTATAAAAAACCGTTGATGTATTTTAAGTTTTAGCTTTTGTGAACAATGACCCTTAACCTCTACTTCTTAAAACAGCGTGTGTCAACTCAATCATAACTCTCTCTTTGCTGTGATAGGTTGTCGAAAATGTACGTTTCTTTTTTTTTAAACAATGTCAATTTGGTTGAACTTCCTCGGCGTTTTATTAAAATACTATAAGTACAGGGTGTCCAGCGAATAAGACCCTGATTTCAAAATTAAATATCTCAAAAACAAAGATCAATAGAATTATGCGGTAAACGGTTTGTTTACTAGCTAAGCTGTAAAAATGTTATGCAGAAGTTTCAAAATTTAGTTGCAAAAACCTGAGGAAAGAAAGATGAAATATAAATATTTTTATATTTTAAATATTAAAATGTCATTTCGAGCATTTCTGTCTGATAGAGAGAACCTAACTGAACACATTTACAGAAGCTCAGACTTTAATTCAAATGAACATTAGCTTTTTGAAGCTGAATTGTCAGAAGCTCCAGAGTCACATTGTAAAATCATGGCCCAGTTGCCCCCAGCTAACCTTATATATATTCTGTCTAAGTTTTACAAATATCCATTTTTCTTTTTCTGCTCATTTAATTAATTTATTTATTTTTCATGTTTGATGGTAATTTATAATTTTTTTAATGGCCATATATAGTACACACATATATATATATTACCTATGTATAATATTACCTATATATAGTCATATAGGTATCATACTTTACTCATAATATCATATTTGGTAAATTTTCATGTGTTTAAATGGTTTAATTGTACAAAAAGTTTATATATATATACAGGGTGAGTCTAAATTATTTTTACAAAATAAGAGGGACGATGGTATAGGCATCAAGAGGATGAAAAATTGCCATAGAACATGGGGTTGCAAACCACTTATTTAGTCACAAATACAGGGTGTTTCACCCTAACTGAAGTCGGCTTGGCAGTAATAATTTTGCGAAAAATAAAAATATTGCTATAAAAATGTAATGATATGTACCTTGTTTAGTATGAAATGGGTTAACATCACATAAAAGTTCTGGAAAAATAGGGTGCTCACGGAATTGATGATACCATATGAACTGATAGTCACAGTCCAGAATGTGGAGCGTCAAAGAAATAATCATCGAATATAAACAAGTAATCATATAACGCGCCCTACAATTTCGCGATCGCACGTGCTCCCTCTATGTTGCGACTCCGTAAGTTGTCCAACCATTCAACCCATAAATTCGGGATACGAAAAGGTAATGTATTGTTACAAACTCCTGAACCTCCTAAATAAATTTCAATGGACTCTCTTATAAATAATTGTAAATGAAAATTAGACCTGTAGATTATTCTACTCTCGTTAAAAGTATGTTAATGTTCTCTAGTTGATTCAGCCGGGATAAAGCAGTATTACCTCTATTATATTTTATGTCCGCTATATGTTCTTTACATCTGATATTGAATATTCGTTGGGTTATACCAATATAATGATTTTTTATTCCCCTCTCCCTAATAAATGGAATCATATAAACTCCTGAGAGATCATCCCTATTAATAGGATCAATTTTAGTGTTTAATAGCATCTTTAATTTCGGAGGAGGCTTCGAGATCAAACATAAACCCAAATTTCTTAAATGATTTTTTATATATTCTAAGAAACCCGGGAAGTAATTTGCCACACCCCTTTTCATATTAACTTCATTAATAGTTTTATTTTTATTTTCAGAAGTATCCGTGTTCATTTTATCAAAGGAGCTCTGAATCAATTTGTTAATTAATTTTACCTGATATCCATTATCAATAGCAATACGTTTAATATTTTCTAATTCATCCCCCATATTTATATCTGAAGAAATCCTGAAAGCACGATTAATTAGGAACCTGAAGGTGGATAATTTATGAGACATTGGGGTGCATGCATCGGAAGGTATAACGTTTAAATCCGCGATAGGTTTTCGGTAAACTGAACTAATTAACTCACTCCCCTTTCTCTGTAACTCAACATCTAAAAAAGGTAATTTCCCCCCTGTTTCTAGTTCAAAAGTAAATTTAATATTATTGTCAAGTTCATTTAATTGCTGTATGAAAATCATTAACTCATCAATATTCCCTCGCCAAACAATAAAAATATCATCTACATAACGTAACTATATTAAAGGAACTACCTCAAAAGTGCTGAAAATTTTAGATTCGAGGGGGCGTAATTTAAATTCCGCCAGAAGGCCAGATATTGGGGATTCCATCGGAGCACCACATGATTGTTCATAAATAACATTATCAAAAATAAAAAAAGTTACTTGAAATAATTAAGTTTAAACCACTCTTTAAAGTGTTCTTCATGGGTATTAAAAAGAAGAGTAAAGGTTCAGGAGTTTGTAACGATACATTATTTTTTCGTATCCCGAATTTATGGGTTGAATGGTTGGACAACTTACGGAGTCACGACATTGAGGGAACATACGACATAGAGGGAACACGTGCGATCGCGAAATTGTAGGGCGCTTTATATGATTACTTCTTTATATTAGGTGATTTTTTCCATTTTTCATATGCATTGTATTTGTAATTTTTTGTTATACATTCTGATGACGAGTCAGTGAAAGAGTTGAAACATGTCAATATAGATTTTTAATTTACTTTTAATGTGTTTTTATAACATCTTTTAAGGAAATAAATATTTTAATATTGTGATATGGTTATTAGTGGGCGTAATTTTAGCTTATTACTCGTACTTATTTACAAAAGTTTTATTATCGTGTACTTCAGTTTTTTAAAAGTTATTCCCGTCAAGCCAAGTTCAGTTAGAATGAAACACCGTGTATTTATGACTAAATAAGTGGTTTGCGCCCCCATGTTCTATGGCAATTTTGCATCCTCTTGATGTACTACTACCTCTTTTTTTTTTATATATATATAAAAACAATTTAAACTCAACCTGTATATATAAAAACCATTATAAACCAATACAAATTATCATCAACAAATGTGAATACATAAATTATAAAGGAAGGATTATATATTCAATTTAAAATTGATGTTAAACCATTATAAAATTCTTTGAAACTAATCCTTATAAGAAGTGTGACAAAAAATTGAAAATACAGTAAGCAATGGAAAAATGGAAATATCATTAGGCCCAAATTACCGTGATTTCCACAAATAACACGTGCGGTTTCATATATTTTATTTATGTATTATATATTATTGTTTTTTATATACAATTTACTAATATTTTTGTATAAAAACAGATAAATGGCTTCTTTTTATTAAATAAATTGTATGAATATTTAAAAAAGGGCTTGTGTCATGAAATAATGATGAAACAGCGAATAAGTTGCCGGAAAATTTGCCTGAAATATTTCCTTTTCTCGCCAAGGCCATTTTCTCTATTTCGCCTATACTGGAAAAGTACTACGAAATCTAAATTAATTAACAGTAAGTTTTTAAATCAGTTACCAAACTATTTTTCAACGTTCCGATTTGTTTTCACTTATTGCATTCAGTAAAGTAGCTTTTCCCATTTACAGTTGTTTAAAATATTACGATTACTTTTTGCCAAATTATCAGATTACAGCGAGAAGTGTTATTAAAATGAATGAATTATTAAATTCTTACCACATTACAATGATCGCAGTAATACAAGTTAAAATTACCATATATATATGCACTTGTCTTGCAGAATGATTTTTATTATACCCTGAATATACATAATTTTTCTGTTGAACTAGAAAATAATGAGATACTATTGTATTGAGCGCGTATCGCTTAATATCAAACATCAAAATTTGTCGAGATGGATTCATTTCGACTTATTTTTCCTCTTTTTATAATAAAATACTCTAATTTGTTATTACGTTTGAAAACTTTCCGTGTCTGGCAAATTTGTCATTTTATCTACAATTTTCCCTCCAGAGTTTCTTCTTATTTTTTTAAAAACTTTAGTTAGGAATTCGTTGACTTTAGAGGTAAACCGTGTCGTATCGTATATATTCTTATTTTGTCTTAAAAGAAGGGAGAGAGATTTGCTTGATAAATTAGTATGGATTTACCTTAAATCAGTCTGATTATAATTTAATCCGATCAAGTTTTTAAACTAATTTATGCAATTTTAAAATCTAATCTTTAACTAACGATGAAAACGTTTTATAATATTCTTATGTGTTTAAAAAGCATATCATTTGTACTTTCATTTTGATCTTAACTAATTTAATAATCGAAGTGTGAGCCGAAGTTTTGAATGAGTACATAAAGGCATTTGATTTCAGAGAAAAATAAATTGTTTATTAGTTATTTATTATATCAATCAAATTGCACTTTTGCCGAAAAAAGGCACTCTCACCCTCTTGTCATTGATGTATTTGTTAACGATAAAACCTGAAAGATGGCATTAAGGAAAACTATTTTAACCCTCCGTCTACCAGACGGGTCCAATGGACCCGATGGGTACATTCGAAATATTTATTCTAACCAGAAATTTCTTTAAAATAAACTAAATATGTAAACCAGACAATAATGAGTTAAGTAAATAAGTTCAATAGTTTTAAATAAGAATTCTGATGTGTAATATTTTTATAAAACTTGAGTAAAATTTTCGGTAGTTCTAGGGTTAAATTCTACGAATAACAGTTCTTTGCTCATATTTTGAATGGAAACGTTTTTTACTTTAAGGTCATACCAATATGTGGAAGATATTTCCATATTATAAAATTTAAGAGTAGATGATCCGAATTATTGTTAAATAACTTAATAGAAAAATCACAAAATAGAAAAAAAATCTTTCATGTTATCCTCGCTGGAATCGGACGCAGATAGAGTGCGCGATGACGTAAATAATTGAAAACAGCTTTGCTTTCAGTCTTTTATGGAAAACAGTGTCACCTCATGGAGGAAAAAAAATATTCCCCAGACTCCGAAGATGACAGAGAAGTGTATATATATTTTAATCTTCATAAATTTTAGGAATAACAGTTATCAGGAATCTGATTTCCGAGTCTTAGCATTTTGATTAAATGATGACAATGTAAACGGAAAAGGCTTTATTTGAAATAAATTGCTTCAAAGAATCAAATTTGAAAACTGTGGAAAGTGTTTAAGAGAAGGAAAAGTTAAAATCATGAATTGAATATCCACCGCAACTGGATGATGAAAATTTTGTTTGATGCCTTTTCAATTTAATTTGACAGTATTTTAAATAAATTTATATCCAATATCACTACTACTAATGTGCAAAGAATAATAGAAAAAACCTACAAAAGGATCAAGCTCTAAGATCAACATGGCAAATGGTTTTAATGATGTACAGGCGGCAGAAAAAAAACAAACAAATTAAAAAAAAAAAACAAAACAAAAAAAACAACAGAAAAAATAGAACACCTTTAATAGAATACAATTTAATCACGAAAAATCCACAAAAAGGAAAGTAGCCATTTGATTGGAAATTATGTCTTCTTTCAATTTATGTTAATGAAATAAGCTTAGGGGGTCGTCTTTATACCGAAATTGTACCAGACTCTGAAATTTCTCATATGAGCACCATATTTTTACACCATATTTGACTTTTTTGGTAAAGTTTAGCATAGAAACCTAACGGGAAGACATTTGGTCAAGTAGTTTAGGAATTAAGAAGGCTTAAAGTTCGGAACTCTTAATTTTGAATTTTTCGTAATCGTTGCAAAACAGACTGCAATAGGGACGGAATGAGATGTCATTCTGTATTCGTATCATCTAGAAACCTATTTCTGTTAAAAATTTTACTAGTTGCAATTCATAATTTTTTCGAAAATTTATTTCGAAAAAATATTTTTTTTAAATTTATTTTCGAAAAAAAATATGAATTGTAACCTATAATTTTTTTAATACAAGTCGATTTCTAGAATCTTCAAATATGTAAATCCAAAGTTACAGCTCATTCCGCTCAGTAGTTCTCGAGTTATGCTTAAAAAACTATCATAATTGCAATCTGATTTGCAACAATTACAAATAATTTTAAGATTAGGAGTTCCAAACTTTAAGCTTTAAATGTATGCGTTCTCTCTCTCTCCCTCTCTCTATTGTTTTTTTCAATATACATCATCAATATAAACCCTAAAAACGTTGACCTCGACTTTTATTCCTAAAATGTTGATCATAGACATATATTACAAATTACAAAGTTACGTAAAAAAAGGTACAGAAATTTATGAAATCGATTAAAATTTTCAGGGGATTAAGTTTTAAGAAATACAAAGTTTAAATTTTTATACGGCTCCCGTACAAAAAAATTCCCAGTGAGTAAGATGTTCCCCACATACTAATAATTTCAGCATTTCAACATAAAAAGTCGCAGAGATATGTTTAAACAAAGGTGGTGAGGGTTAATCATAAATTAAAATTTAAATGTTTTCAATTCAATGTCAACCGTTGCTTTCTTTCGTAATTTGTGTACGACCCCTGAAACGCGATCATCCGACATGATTTTTCGCTTTTGCGAACTCATATCCAAGCATCAAAAAGCGGTTTAAGTCAACATTTATGTATATTCATATTTCTGCGACTTTTTATGATAAAGGGCTGAAATTTTGTACATGACCTTATTAGTATACGGGCACATTTTAGTGATTGGGATTTTTTTTGTACAGAGGCCGTAAAAAAACTTAAATTTTGTGTTTCATCTTCTGAAAATTTTAATAGATTTCATAAAATTCAATACCCTTTTTAATCAACTTTGTAATTTACAATATATCCATGTTGATTTTACCAGGTTGAATTTACAATGATCAACGTTTAGGGAATAAAAGCCGAGGTCAATGTTTTTGGGACACTCTGTAAAATAGGGTAAGTTAAATAATATTTTAAAATTTGCTCCTATTAATATTTAGTACGTGCATATTAAACTCCGTGACTGTAAATATAGCATAAAAATTTTTTCGCTTTTATTATTTTTTCTTTGTTCCAAAAAATTAGTAAATCTCAGTTTAAGGGGTAACGCTACTTACGACAATACAATTCAACCAGCATGTGTTTTATATTACATAATTGGCACATGTTAAGGTAAAAACAGATTTAGAAACATTGTAATTATGTATTTGAACATTGAGTTATTGACGTTTCAATTTTATACGAATTTTAAAGAAAGATCTAAACCATCAGCGAAAAAAAATAAAAATAAAATGGGATATATATGTCACCACGGTGGTAAAAGTGTTAAAAATACAAGAGATGTCATGTTAAAAAAAAAAAAAATAAAGAAAGAAAGAAAAGAAAACCGCAAAAAATGATTTATTGTCCAAAATGTGAACAAAATTATTTTCCAAATTAGAATATTTTTCTAGAAGCATTATGACTTAACAAAAATATCCTTGTTTTAGACTAACTCTATTTTAAATCTATTTCTGGATGCCACAAAATTTTAACTCGCCTAAACAAAAAGCTATAATTTCAACAGCTATTGTGTGTAAATACTGAAGACTTTATCAGTCTGATGATCTATCCATTTGGCAATCTGTCTATCTGCAATTTTATTTTCTTGGAAAATAAAAGCAAAATTTGAATATGTTTTCAAAAAATAACAGCAAATTCTTTATTAAAAGTACTCACTTCAGTGCCTGTAGTGTCATTCCGCACTTTTTATACAGATTTTACAGAGCTGTATAAAAGATAGGGCAAATTATCGTGGACACAGTTATTTTGTAAGTGCATTTTTATAAAGTCATAAATTTCCAAACTCAAATTCAATTCAATTTAAGAATAGTTTCGCAGCTAAATTGCCGTTTTGGCTTTTTATTTTTCTTTCTTTTTTAGGGTTCCGTACTTAAAAAGTAAAAACGGAACCATTATATGATCACTCCTGTGTCTGTCTGTCTGTCTGTCACAGCCATTTTACTCGTAAACTATGGAACGTGGAAAGTTCAAATTCGGGGAAGTAATAAAGACCATTGACCCACATATTTTCAGATTAATAAACATTCATAAATATATTTAGTAAAAAAGTAGAGGGGCTAATTATGCTACTTGAAAAAAAATCTTTTATTTGTATATCATGTGGGGTATCCTGTGAAAGCTTTTGTAACGCTGAACACAAAAATACATTCTTTTAATTTTAGGTATTATATTTTCAAAGATATTGTTGAAAATGTAGCCCAAAAATATGTCCCCTCATCTAATTCCGAATCTACTGAAACTAAAATTATGAAAAAATTAGAGGTAGTAGACGTAAAAGTAAACCTTGCCGGAAAAGTATAGCGATTACCCTATAGGTCACATAGTTTTTGAGTAATTAGCATTTTTCTGTTATACACAAATTTCGATTTACGGGTATTCAGAAAAACTGTTGAGCATCGCTGAATATACCTATTGTTGCAGAAGAATAAAAGCATTGTTGATAATGATTTTCGAAAAAAATCATCGGTAATTAGCCGAGATATTAACCCTTAAAGGTACGGTCAGTTTGGACATACACAAGGCCAGGGGCGGCGTACTCTATGCCTAGTTAACAACTTTTAATGATATATATGTTTAATGTAATGTACAATAACAGTATAAAAGCAATAAACGTCAAATTGTTAAAAACATACTAATTTAAGGGGTCTCGGGACTCTAAAAAGTGGAAAAAATGAAAAAAAGACCATTTTGTACATTTAATGTCTTAAAATGTATATGATTTTAAATCACAATTTTAATAGGGAAAAAAATTGCAAGATACAGAATTAGTATTTATAGGGGGCTCGAAACTGTTAGACATTTGTCGAACAAAAAATTGGCATAATAGTTTACGCGCAGGATTACAAAATAAATATTGCAACTAGAATGAAAATTTTGGTGCTTACTTATACTTCAAATTGTAATAATTTCCCTGAACTTAAACAAATTTGTATTTAAAGCATTTTTATATTTTTAATGCCATGTTGCATTTAGCTAATACAAAATTTTGAAAATTTCAACAGTAAAATCACCTAAAAAAATATTTTTTTGAACAATAAAAAGGAAATTTTAGGTTCAGTTTATACAGACTAACATGAAAGATATGCTTTGAAATTTTCATGAAAAAATATTCAGAAGTTTTTGAGGTATCCTGCGCGTTATGCCCAAAAAACGCCATTTGGAAAATAATGACTTTAAAGTTTCGGAAACGCCGCTTCATCTATTGAGCGGGTATAATTCTAAAAGCCAAAACTGCTGTTCTAATGGGAATTTCAAGGAAACAATTATATCAAAATATTCAGAAAATATAGGAGTTTAACATCTAAAAAAATTTAAATTTCTTAAAATTTGAAGCTTTAAGAAGCCTGGGACCACTTAATCCTTTCCGGCACGGAGTAATTCTATTTATAAACTTATGAAATAATGAACTGACACCAGAATTTATAAACGAATTTATTAGAAAATGCGAACTTGCATATTTTCACGTACATGATAAAAGGAAAATTTTAATTAAATATTCTTGGTGCCGTTTGTCTGTTTTGGAATTAAAATTAGGTGTCCGTTTTTTAAGGGCATCGCCCTCGAAAGATTTAATTAGAATGAATCGCATAAATACTGTGGGATTTCATTGATTGTATCTCTCAATACGCCTCGAGTGGCTTTAAAAGTTAATTAAACACCTATCTGGAAAAACGTGTCACTGACCAAGTAGGCGTTGCAACTTTGAGACCTCAATTCGAAGCGCGCCAAGTTTACAATGCCAAATTTAAACTTTGAAAAAAGGTTTTGTTTTAGCTACACTGTAGAAATAAAGGTTATTACTACGCTGAATTTAGTTTCATGAAATGCCAAATGAAGATTAACTATGCACTGCTTTTATTGCCAGTACCGAATTAAGCTCATCATAAACAGATTAGGATAATATTAAAAAAAGAGTTATACGAATAGCTATATTTGATATTATTTAGGTTCCATATCTCTTTGAACTTCCATGGTATACCCATTTACACTTTTCTAATATATACAGTTATACCCAACCCTACGTTCTATAGTTTTTTACAAAGTCTTAGTATTCTTTTAGCAACGTTTTTTTTTTCTTTTTTTTTTCTTTCTTTTTTTTTTTTTAATACAATTACAAATTCATATATTTATTCTACGGAACCCTCTGTACGCGAATAATGCTCGCACTTGACCGTTTATTTAGTTAATTAATTAATTTTGTTTCTAATTACTGGGACTGAATTGATATTTGAATATGTTACAGGGGTAGACAATGGGGCGTTTATTTTTGAAAATTAACGCTATAATCTGCATTGGTTTGAAATTTCAATTAATTTTTCTTTATATGCTAGTATGCTTTTACTTTTAAGTACTTTTAATGCGTTTTGGGTTTAAACGTTTTAATGTAATCTAAGTTAATATAGCATATGCTCAGAATACTGGAAAGTGAAATTTAAGCTATACTTAACGCATTAGTCATCTTTCATGTTTATTTATTTTATGGATCTACACATTGCACCATTTTCATTGAATAGACATCTACAGTGTCATATACGTTTTGAATTCTGAATAAAAGTATTGCTAAAAAATCATGTTTTAACCTTTGAGTACGGTATATTAGGTTGAGCAAAAAGTTCTGGAAAATTTTTAATCTAATAGTTACCAGGATTTGTATCGTATATAGGAGTACTAGTGGTATATCTATAGGAGTTCAAGGAATCCGATTATAGCCGATTATATTCCGATCAATGCAACACTTTTTCAAGGGCTGTCGATTTGAATCCTTTAATGAAGTTGAAGAAGCATGTCAAGAGTTTTTCGATTCTTAGGAGACACCATGGTACTTCCAGCAAATCTGGAATCTGGCAGAACTATGGCAGAAAGTTGTGAACTATGATGGTTTCTAATTTGAAGAATAGTCCTTGTTGCTTTTATTGTTAATTTGCGCATAACAACGCAACTTTCACAAATTTCCCAGAACTTTTTGCTCAACCTAGTATTTTCAAACCATTTTCATTTTTCTCATTGTCAAATTTGTCTTTTCTTTAATATGAATACATAAAGTGCTTATGGTATACGAATTGGTACGAAATAAACTAAAATAGTGAAATTTATTGCATATTTTAAAACCATCTTAAATATCAAAGAGAATTATACTTATAACAGCTCTATTCTTCATTTTTTAATTGAAAATAACTCCACCCATCTCATTTTGCCAAGATTTTCTTCCTACAATTAAATTATTATAAACGGACTGGATTTCAAATATAATAATTCAATATTACAAATATAATAATTCAATATCTACCATGAAATTCATTGCAAAGACAATTGTATAGTTGTCAAACCTTCCTATTTTAGAGTACGATTATTTTCGACTACAGATATTAGCTTTATTTAAAGTTAAAGGTTTCATCGTGTTAAAGAAATTTTTGCATGGCAACATTTTTATGCATTTTAATACTTTTAATAAATGGGTTTGTGACTATGTGTGTGTGAATCTTCCGTAGCATAAAAGGTTAATCTAAATAAAGTCTATCTGTGACTATGCGGAGACCTCTGGACACATAGCTAAAGAATTTTCCTCAAGAGTGCTTTGGAACATATAATTAAACATCATGAAGTCCGATTGTCAATTTTTAAATTACGAGAATTGTTCAATAAAGAATGATCATAATTTTTTTTTATTTGCATACTTTATTGCACACAAATTTACTTTTATGTTCCATTGTTAGGTTAGTGTGTTATGAATACGCGGTATTTTTTTCCTTCATTTATTCCCAGTAGTACGCCCGTGGCAGCCATGAAAGTTCAGATGCTTTCAATATCGCCTACGGGAACGATGGAGGTACCACGCAATGGGCAAGTACGTGTATGCTCTTGCCTGCTGGAAATTTAGCTTTTCCCAGGAGAAATCGTCAGTCGAAGAGTATGCTATAGTAGGCTTATGGAGAGTCTTCTCTGTGGCACAGTTAGAATATGGTTTCAGATATTTAAGAAAAGGAAAGACAATCATCTTCAAAGGAAGATGGACATGGAGTTCCTGTAACTGAATTTACATAAGTCAACATAATACCGTCACTATTATTGTCAGAGAAGATCGTTAGATATGAGAACAGTTAAAATATTGCAGTTATAATGGCGTGACACCCACACGTTGGTAACAGAAAAATGAACATGAGGCGTCTTTGTTACATGGACATGAGATGAATCCCTTAATGTAATAAGACTGACAATTTCTTCAGGGTGACGATTTCTTCAGGCGAAAGCAACATTTCCATCAGGCAAGAGCATACTTGGTCACTGCGTATTACCTCCATCAAACCTGTAGGCAATGCGGGAAGTATGATAATTCTTTATTGAACAGCCTTCGTAGAATTTAAAAATTATTTATTATTTTTTAAACTGACCTGTTACTAGATCTCTGAAACTATTAGGACCAAACACACGAAACTTCATAGGATGATGAATTTTGAGAAACAGGTGTGCAATAAGGTGGAATTTCATGGAAATTTGCCCTCCTCGTGTCCTTGATAAAGCCAAAAACAGATTTTTTAAGTCCCACGTTTAACCTAAGCTATGCCAGGCGACTTCTAGTTAATACTATAAAAGAAAATGGAATTGGTTTGATTCAGTATTACCGTAATTTCTGGTGTATAATCCGCGGATCAAGCAATCATTTTTCGACCCAAAAAATTTTAAAAATAAAATGTAACTTGTTAGATCTCGGTAAATATTTGGCAATATGTATAAAATTTCTGGATCCAAACATACTTGTTCGATCCGCGGATTATACGACGGAAATTACGGTAATTGGCTTAAAATTTTGTACACTGAGTTGAGCGGTAAATCCTTTGTGTAGCTCTAGATACACTATGATCCAAATATTATAATTTCTAAGAATATAATTTTTCGACATAAGGATGTTGGACCATACTTCGATTTTCATATAAAATAACAAATGAAATATTGAACCATTCATTTATTTCAAACAGCTACAGTCATTTCTTTTATTTCTAAGGGACATAAAATTAGAAAAAGAAAATTATTAAAGCATTATTAAAATTATTAAAGCACTCACATAAGCGTATGCGAGTGTTTATGAATGATATCACATTTTTAAATAACTGGTGAAGAATAGCGAAGCGTTTGAGATTCTCTTGTTGCTTAATGTACTCAATAAAGTCATATTTTGCTGAGACGTTTTCTTTAGTACTTCATTACATGCGATCTGAACATTGCAAGTGGGAGCAAGTGATCTACTGACTCAATATTGTCTCACGCTGAGCTTTATATACCGACATAGCTTAATATAAAATAAACTTGGTTGACTGCTATGAGTTAGACCATGTCAGACGAGAGGGAGGATAGCCGAGTTTGTAATCCGGACCAAACATAAAATTAAGATCGTGGGATCAAAAGAGAAAAATAAATCATATATTTACCCAGTGTGTTTAAACAAAAATTCCTAAATAAAATGTTTAAGCCTTCTTCTAAAAACATAATAAATGAATATGAACAATTAAAATTACACTTAAAGTAATCTGCAGCCCGAATAAAATATCTCTTACGCGTGTCTCTTATTTCACATTTTCTGCTGTTACATTTAGGTACATGAAATATATTCAAAATGATGAACATCTCTATGTATCTTTTTTTAAAGAAGCTCTAAGAAGAAGTTACGTTACAGTACAAAAATCGTAGAAGACTTGGTTGTAGAAAAATGGTTCGCTGCTTTCTAAATGCATCTAAATGCGTGGTCTACATCATCATTTAACTTTTTCGAATGATATTTCGTCTAAATAATTTTAAACGTATGTAATAAGTCATTGAAGAATTACTTAAATCTTAACTGTGGGCATAGAACGGAACGCTTGTTCTACTCTGTAATTGGAAACAGGAAATGCCACTGTTTTCAAACCTTTATACAAGGAAAAAATAGATATGGTTTTCCAATTCCCGAAGTTGAGGTGTTTACACATGAAACTTTTCATTTGTCATCAGAAAAATATTCCGCATTTAAAATCTCGTTTCTCTTTTCACAAAATGATGAAAAATTTTCCAACTCGTTTTTTTTCTTAACATTTATTATTTGTTAATTAGATCGCTATTATAATGTAGCTTGTGTTCATCATTTTTCTTCCTGAGTCGTATGACAAATTATTTGAAAAGTATTGCTTATACCGTAATTTTATTAATTTAAGTTGTGTTTTTATATTTCAAAGCTGTAAAACTTCAAATATATCTTATTGAATGAGTTATTTTCTGACCCTGAAACCGCTATTGAATAGGATTCTCACTGCATTATCCGCAGCGCAGATTCTTAAAAATTCCATAAGCTCTTATAAATCAAAATAAATTTTTCGCAGTGCCAGGATTGTTTTTGTTACTTCTTTGTCAACCCTTTTCCTTAGCACACTGACTTCTAGCTTCAGAGAAAAAGTATCTAATGTATAAACAACATATATGAGACAGATAAGAGCCTACACTAGTCACGCGAAGAAACGAGAGCGCTAAAGTTAAACCTATGGGATAAACTTTTACAGATTTCTCGCTTGTATTTTATATTTCAATATTTATATTTTATAGTTAGTATTTTTAAATGATTTTTTTTCTTTTTTTTTTTTTGCGTAGGATACCTGAAGTCGATACTTGTCATTGTGCGTTTGTACTTTTTCGATTTTAGTTGCAGTTTTTTTATATGTGAACATTTTCATTTTTGGAACCGGTTCTGAAAGTGAAATTATCCCGATATTAAAAAAAAAAAAAACTGTAACTAAAATCGTAAAAGTAAAAACGCGCAACAATGGGTATCAACCTCATGTATCCTATACAAAAAAAAAAAAAAAAAAAAAAAAAAAAAATCTTTTAAAAATATTAAAATACAAACGAGAAACCTGTAAAGATTTTCCCCATTGGTTTAACATTAGCGTTCGAATTTCTCAGCGTGACTAGTATTGGCTCTTACAGTGTTGCCAGTGGCAACACTGTAAGTGAATTTTTTTAAAATTCAGTTTTGTTAATTGGCATCACTTTTTTGTAATGGTAGAATTCACTTTGTTTTAGATTTAATTAATATGTCATTAAAAAAAGCAAATTTTACAATTAAATATAAAATTTCGTCAAAAAATATTGATAAGTTCTTGAATTAAACTGCAAAAAATTAAGAAAATCGCACAAAAATCGGTATCACAGCGCCTCCTTCTGGGGGGAACATCCTGATTTTCAACTGGTTCCTGATGCCCGTAGTCAAAAACATAGAAATGAAGCTTGGTTCAATTCTGTCGATAACTTCATACACTTCCCGATAATACAAAAGAAAAATCCCAATCACAGCGCCACCTCGGTGGAATATCCCCAATTTCAACTGGGACTGATAGAATTAAACCGAACTTCATATAGTTATCTGTTTTTGACTATGGACGGCAGCTCCCAGTTGAAAATGAGGATATTCCCCCAGAAGGAGGAGCTGTGATACCGATTTTTGTGCGATTTTCTCAAATTTTTTGCAGTTTAATTCAAGAATTTATTAATATTTTTCGACGAAATTTTATATTTAATTTTATGTCATAGACTGAAGTTTGTATAAAATTTTGAATAACACCGGTGAAGGTGACGCTGTAATAGTGAATTAAGGAGCGAATTTTCTTTTTTGTCATCAGAGAGTGTATGAAATTATGGATAGAAATGAGCCAAACTTGACATGTATGTTTTTGACTAAGGTCGTCAGCTCCCAGTTGAAAATGGGGATAGTCCCCCAAAGGAAGGCACTGTGATGGCGATTTTTGAGCGATTTTTGCGATTTTTTGCAGATCAAGTGAAGAATTCCTGAATATTTTTCGGCTAAATTTTAAATTTATTTGTAATGTCATAGGCCGATGTTTGTATAAAATTTTGGAGAAAACTAGTGTGAAGGTTGCACTGTGATAGCGAATTTTGTTCGATTTTAGGGACGGGCGCGGTAGGTGTTGAAAAAAACCCCATACTGAATCACCAATTGTCCAATCTAAGTTTAATTTGCATATTTGTAATAACCAAAATATTTCACGATTTTTGATATATTACCCGTTCATTAGATTTCATTACGGTATCCGTCCCCCACGGATTAAAATATATTGACAAAAAACTTTAAGTTTAAGGGGTCTCAGGACTCTTAAAATTGGAAAAAATGAAAAAAAAAGGACCATTTTCCATTTTTAATATCTTAAAATGTATTTCATATTAAGAAATAATTTTAAATGAGAATGAAAGATACAAGTATGCTCTTTCATTTCAAATATTTGAAAAATTGCATTATGCAGAATTAGCATTTACAAGGGGCTCTAAACTGTCAGACATTTGACGAGCAGAAAATCGGCATAACAGATTATGCGCACGATTACAAAATAAATTTTGCAACTAGAATGAAAATTTTGGTGCCTACTTATACCTCAGATTATGATAATTACACTGAACCTAAATAAATTTGTATTAAAAGCATTTTTGTATTTTTAATACAAAGTTGTATTTAGCTAATGCAAAATTTAGAAAATTTCTACAATATAACCCCCTAAAAAAAGGTTTTCCTTTTACAATAAAAAGGAAATTTTAGGTTCAGTTTATACAGACTAACATGAAATATATGTTTTGAAAATTTCATAAAAAAATATTCAAAAGTTTTTGAGATATCGTGCGCGTTATGCCCAAAAGCGCCATTTGGAGAAAAATGACTGCAAAGTTTTGGAAACACCGCTTCAGCTATTGAGCGAGTGTAATTCTAAATGCCATAACTTCTGCTCTAATGGGAGTTTCAAGATAACAATTACATCAAAATGTTCAGAAAACATAGAAGTTTAACATGTAAAAAAATTAAAATTTCGAAAATTTTAGAGCTTTAAGAGTCCTGAGACCCCTTAATAAAATAATAAATAACAGATATGTCATCTACTCATTTTTTGTTTCTAAAATGCACAATTTGAAAAAATACGCTTCTTGAAGTATTAATACGTATGAGATAGAAGAAAGTTTTGGGATTGGCAATGAAAAATAAAACGTTTTAAAATATTGAAATGCAAACGAGATATTTTAAATGAGTCCTCCCATCGGTTTAGCTTTAGCTTGCGAGTGTCTTCGCGTGAGTGAAGTAGCCCCTTAAATAAAGATGCCTTTTGAACATCGGCAGCACGAATATCTTCATGAATGGTAGTTAAATGTTAAAATACCCACCTGTCACGGGACAGTCGGGTTCGGTTTCCGATAATAATAACTGTGTACCCGCTCAAAAACATTTTACGATAATAATAAATGTTGTACCCACCCAAAAACATTTTACGTTCTTAAAAGATCGCCAGGCTTATCGTAATCAGCTGTAAGAATCAGCTGTTTTTTTTTTCTTTTTCTTCTTTTTTTTTTTAAAATAAGAAAATGATTTTCTTTAATTCTTGTAGGATGTATATATAATATTTTAATCAAGTAAAATGCGCAGTTTTACAAACTGTCATTATGTGATATTGGACTATAGATGAAATATTCTTTTTATAGTCCGCGCATCACACTTGATGCAGTTAATAAGGTTCATTAGTAATTTTCTGTACAAATGTACGCGTTAAAATTATGGTTTACATTACATACATCTAGTTTCTTACATTAAAATAAAAAGATACTTTTAGCACGCAAAATGTATTTCATCCCTTCAACATTTTACTACAAGAACTTATCAGTCCAGCTGGTGCCCCCCCCCCTTCCCCCGCAAAAAAAGGAATTAATTTCGGATCAAGAATATAATATATCTACTTTATTATTTTCAACTTTTTTGACACAATTTAGTGCAGCCAGTTATTATAAAGTGATAAAGAACAGATGTGTCAATATTTGCGACACTGTGCTTAGATAAGAGAATCGAAGTACACACTTATGTGACGCTAAGTTGAAAACGTGTTAGGTTTTTATGAAGATGAAATTTTTATTTGATATTTTTAGTAAAATATGTGTTTTTATTTATTCGGAATAGGCATATTATTTGTTTAGATTAACGTCTTCACTACGTAGGTCCACATATGTGGACCCCAATTCGTCCCCGTTTTAAAAATTATACTCTAACAAAATTGAAATTCCGATCTCAGAGTTATATGCTTCGATGTCCAAGATTCGAAATAATGCAAATAAATTAAAAATCTTACTCGAAGTCAAATTTGGCAAAAAAAATTATTCAGTGACAATCAATAATATTACATTAATACCCAATAGTGAAGAGGTTAAGCTGAGATAATTAGGAAAAAAAGTTTGATTTTGTAAGAACTTTCTTTTTAAGAAATGCAACGAATTTCACACACAAAAAAAAATAAATATTTAACCGAATCACTCCGAATTATTTTTTAATTTTGTGGTCAGTATTTTAAATTCATACCGCGAAAGGATAAACGATGCGACGTTTGTGCACGCAATGTGCGATAACAACATTTGTTGATGCTCTTTACGATATCTTTCATATGTTTATAGATAGGATGTTTCAGTAAAAAAATGTAAAATCTAACGCATATTTAAACTGGAAATTTAAAAGTATTGAGTGTGACTGTACATAAAAGTTTTGTGTAAAAAAACCCAATGTCAAGTCACACTCGACAAAGAAGTGCAAAGGCTTAAATGACTACATTTTAAATAGCTTCACCACAAATTTTCAGAGAAAATATCGAAATTATTTGAAAATATATTGTGTTAGAAAGCTAAAAAAAAAAAAAAAAAAAAAAAAAAGGAAACATATCTGTTGGTGTCTACTTCTGCTCTGATTTGGACATATGAAATGATAAATGAAATAGGTCTGACACAAACAGGATTCAATATCTGAAAGCATTTTTCATACTCTTAATGAAAAAAAAAAAAGTGAAAATATGAAAGTGACCTAGACATACACTAATTGTGCTGTAATGCTTTAAAAATACACGTTTTTTTTGCTGTGACCACTCATGCTCTATTTTGGACAGATGAAGGAACCCTCCCCCCCCCCCCCCCCAAAAAAAAAAACAAAAAAAAAAAACCAACCAATTCTAAAATTTTGATTTTAAATATATCATGTATGAATTTGTTAATGACTTTTCCCTATAATTTGCTGTAATTTTATTGACCAATAAACCTATAACTCGAATGCGATTCTCATCATGGATATGGGCAAAATTCCATCATTCTTTGCGCTGATGACGGTAGGCTGAATGCAACCGAAACTAGTCTGCAAATAGTTTAACCCTATCAGGACGGTTGGGAAAATGTGCGTATTTATTTTTTTATTTTTTAGTACCAGAATATTTTAGCTGAAATCTTTGAATTATCAAATCGTGGAAATTTTGGAAAATATTCATGGAAAATAAAACGAAAAATACTATATGAAATTACTGGTATTAAAATTTTGAATGTCGTTAAACGACACCCGTCCTGAAAGGGTTAAAAGTCCCGTGACTTAAAACGTTGTTTTATCTGCCTATACTGTACTGCGCCAAGTATCATCCAAATTGTCAAAATGAATTCGTGTTAAGGGGGACTCAGTATCTCGAAACATATTTTCTGTACTATCAAGTTTAAAAAATTTATTTTTGTTTAGTATTAAATAAAAACTAAACGAACAGATGTCGCAGCTACGATTACTGAATTCCGCCTACAGAAGAACTTACGCATAGCAATTTTTTTCTATTTAAAAAAATAAATCTCTAGGGCATGATCTGAAGTGTCTGTAGCGCAAATTTCATCTCATTATGACACATAAGACGTCCATACACAGCTTTCTGAGATTAAGATTCCGAAAACTCTGTATATTAGACTGAATTCAAAATTTTAGGTAACATGAGGTATTATTGCAACACAGATAAAACGTTATTTCAAAAAAACAAAAAAAAAACAAAACAAAACAACAACTACTAAACTTTACAATCTAAAATGCAATCGTATATCTAAGCAATACATTTAAACATACGTATAAAATAATACTTTACATCATGCATTTATTTTACTTACATCACACTTACATTAAATGATACATTTAAAATCAAAATTTTAGATGCATATATTGCAGCAAGAGATCGACCGAAAATTCGGTTTCGTTTTCGGTACAAAATCCGAGTTTCGCCAAAACTTCGTTTTTGGCGAAAATGCTGCCGAAGATTTGGTCGGACCGAAATTATCTCTATTCCAAAAATCTCTTTTCTTCTTTCGGATTTTTTTTAGCTGGTTCGGCTCAAATGAGACACTCTTTATTTATTGCTTTGAACTTCGCTGTTTACAATTATTATTCATCACTGACTCAAGACGTGAGTGCAAATTATAAAGCAAGCAATGCAGATATGACTAAACTTTGAAGAAGCTTTTCACGTCCTCATTAAATGCTGCATACTTAACAGTAATAGAAAATTTTTTGTTTTAAACTGCAGAAGAGTTTCGAGTACTCTTTGAGAAAGTTCTAGCATAACAGATGATAAAATACAAAAATCATTGTAAAAGATAAGTCGATTTATGCATTACTAAAACACTTTTCAATCGGATGAAATTTGTATGATTAGAAAATCATTCTATGCCATTGATGAATAAATTACGTTTTATTTTATATGAAAATAAAAACTTTTGGTTAGAGGCAGAGAGAGGCAACTTGGGCCACACGTGTAATTAATTAATAATTAAGTATATTTAATTAACACGTAAAATTAATTAATAATTATGTATATTTAATAAACACGTATGATTAATTAATAATTATATATATTTATTTATGTATTAATTAATTAAAAAAAATTTTTGGACATTTTCATTTCCGTTTTCGTTTTTGGCAGAAAATAGGAAGATTACCGAAATTTGGTTTCTGTCTTAAAACCTGTTTTGGTCGATCTTTAATTGCAAACATTATTGCTAAACATTATTGCTAAACATTATATCTAAATAACAGCGGTGAATGCTAAAACACACCACACGTTAGCATTATTTACTTGCGAGGTAGGATTTTTTAATTCCAATTAATCCGCTCAGTTCTGGCGTACTGTTAATAGTAGAGGAGGGTAGTACACAGTGAGACGAAAATTATTATTACTTAACAAATGGTGACGATTTTTATCCTGTTGATAAACTTTCTGCTACATCTTTAAGCTACATAAATGCGCTACACATGAATGTATAAATGGTTTTTAAAAAGTTATTTATAAAAGCACAGAAGCAGAATAATGGAGTATCGAAAATTGTCTCACTGTGTACCACAAGTTGTACACAGTGAGACAATGTATATATTTTCATAAATCATACATTTTTACACTCTATCAATAATTTTCTGCAATTTATGATTTCTAATTAATATTTCTAGATTTTCAAAATATTAAAAACATGAGCCTCGGGTGGACAACGGCAGACCTTGGGCTACCTTCATGCAAATTTTCAGCCTCTTACGTTTAGTAAATTCCCCTAGCCATCGCACCCCCCCCCCCCCCCCCCCCCACACACACACACAGAGAAAGAACGAGAGAGAGAAAAACATTCTTTTATTAATAAATAACTTTCTTAACATCAAAACCACATAGTAGGTACACAATAAGGCACGTCTCACTGTGTACCACAACTGTGTGTCTCACTGTGTACTTTCGTTACGTTGTAACAAAATGGATGCCACATCTGTTACATCAATTTCATTGCTTTAAAAAGTTTATGTCGTTTAGCCGAAATAGTCTATTATTAGATATAGCTAGGTTTGGTTAAGTAAATATATGTCATATTGAAGGAAATAAACTCTAAAATAGACATTTATGTAACTTTAACCTCTATAAAATAAGGAATTATTTACTATTTGGTCGGACGAGTAACTAAATTACCGAAACTACATCCATGTGTTGCATAAGATGAGGTCGTTATGTGTGTCTGCCAGCTTGAAGAAAAAGTTACAAATATATATCAAAGAGGCTGCTGTCTCGCTGTGTACCATGTCTCACTGTGTACTCCCCTACCCTACATGTATTTTCATAGAGTATTATTTTGTATTATCAATTATTTTTATTACTATCTACATGTAGTAATGGTAATATATGTTATGCATTTCTTCTTATGACTTCATTTATGTTTTGGCATTTAATAATAATAATAATAATAATAATAATAATAATAATAATAATAATAATAATAATAATAATAATAATAAAAGTTTGCTTAATTTTCTATGAACCGTTAGCGATTCTTTTATTTTAAACTTATATTTCACTCTTTAAATTTAAAATATAGGTTACTTTTCTGAACGAATATCGTGTGATAAAACGCAAATAATAAAAAAAAAATATTAGAAAGTTGTAATATCTGCTATATCCTGTTGTAAAATGATATTTGCCAAACGTCTCCAAAAATTCTTCCTTACCCTCTTGTCATATGAATATGAAATGGTGTTGGTGTTGTTTATGACGGCCGATTATCTACACGAGGGATATAGTCCCGAAGGGGGGTTGCCCTCCATGGGAGTCTTTCTAAGGGAATCTAACCCGTATTTTCGCAAGGATATCCGAGGTTCGAAGAAAATCACGGAAAACTCCGAACGATTAGGACGACGGGCGTGATTGGGTTTGAACCCAGCACCTCCCGTCTACCAGTTTTGAGAGCAGAACGGATATGAATTGAATAGTACGGAAAATAACCCCATTCGTTAGACTTCACACAATGACATATCCGTACAACTTCAATAAACCTATTTGGATAGCTACAATTAACATTATTAACATTATTAACATAAAAGTATATTTTTCTCAAAATTAAAAAAAAAAAATGGACCCGAAAGGGTTAAGTGAGTGAAATCAATTTCATTATTCATTTGCTTGTATTTTTTTCGATAGATTGAAGAAACGAACCTTTTAACTTATAATTGTTTTGAAAGTTTGTTAGGCATCCAAATTAGCTTAGATAAGATCATGCATTCTGAAATTCGATAATAAATAATACATGTACTATCGTGTCACTCATATTCAAACGACATTCCTTCATGATTAGCGTTATATCTACGATAAGGTGTCAGAAATTATGCCCCTTTTTTAGAAGACAATATTCATTCGTAAGGTATATCTATATCTGATGGAATAGCTGATTAGATAATTTCAATCAATGTGTTCTAAGTTACTTTTTTCAAAACTTAGCAAAATGTCCTTAAAATGAGCACTATCTTCCAAAAAAAGAGGACAACTAAATTTACGGTTATTGGTTTCCGAAATCAGAGTCCTGCAAATCCCTTTTGGAAAAGATTCACTTTAAATCCCCCAAAACATTTTTCTAATCTCAATTTGTACTCTTTTAAAGAAAAAATCATACTTAAATTCCTCTTAACTTTTTTTAGGGCTGAATCGTATAAAAAAGAGCCCCGGAGCTGTTGCTTTGTTTGTCCCTGCGATAGTCGGGCTCTACCCAAAAACAGTCTCTCAAAATGCCTTCTGTGGGGAGGGTTGCCAAGGAAATACACAATTGACTTTTAAATACCAATATTTTTGTATAGTAATACTCGTCTTAAATTCTGAGATTTAATATTGCGAATATTGCTAAAACGAATTATTATATAAAATTATATTGCGAAACCTAAAAATAAAATTATATTGCGAAAACAGCGGTATTCAGAATTCAACTGTGGTATTTCCTTGGTAATTCTGACTGTAGTATTTAATCTTTTATCATTGCTTTTTTAAAATTTTGCCATGTCCAAGAAACTATGTTGATCATGATTCTATTTAAATTATTGTAGGAGTGGCAAACCATTCGGCCAACTAGTGCTGCTAAAATTTTATAATGGATGTACCAAAAATTGACTTGTATTGCTTTCAAACCTATTATGTTGTTTTATACATTTAGGACTTGCGCTTAAAATTTTAAAATAAAGTTTTTCTCAATTCAAAAATAATGCATCTGTCCATCGCAAAAAAAGTCTATCATTGCTGTCTTTGAAATAAAAAATGCTATGTGTTTGGCAGCGCGGCCTTATAATGTATTAAATTCCTATATTCGAATTTCAACCTTTTTAAAAAATCGATTTATTGTGAATGATTTATACCGGCTGGAAAAACGTGTGTCTTTACATGGTACTTTATATTCGGTTGACATCTCTTTAAAATTTTTTTTCGCTTTGATGAATATAGTAGAGAAAACGTTACTTTTTTCAGGAGGATAACATAGCACCGCTAAAATTTAAAGCACTAAAAATACTGTCAAAGTTAACGTTTTGAACCGAATTTTCCACGCGGCAGCTGCAGAAAGGAGAAAAACCGGTCGTCACGTGACCAAAAATGCTTGTAACTCGATAAGTAATTTATTTATCAAAAATGGAAAACTTATTTCGATTCGAAATTGCTTCAATAGTGAGTCCTGCCAATTATTTATGAATTTGCGTTTAAAAATGAGTCAGAAATTGTGTCAGAAAGTTTCGCATTGTGGAGCAGGGGGTTTGAGAACCGCCTTAATAATTTTTTTTAGGGCTGGCTTCCTTAAAAAAAGGGACGTATACCCTATAGGGTTTTTTACGACTACACCGCTGATTATGTAATAAGTTTCTATATTTTTAGGAACATCACTCAAATGTTGTTAGTTTATATTAAATATCAACTGAGAATTTGAAATTTTCAAATAACTTTAAAAACCATAAACGAACAGAAAATTCCTTTGCAATAATTTTTAAAAACGGAATAGGATGTTAGCTGAACGAATGCAATTAGAACGAAAAACCATGTATTAAAGGCTTAAAATGATTTTGATTAATGAATTATTTCCAGGGGCCTTGCAAAGAGGTGGTGGGGGGGGGGGGGTCAGAGGGGAGCCCCCAAAACTTTCACGAATGCTGTTACACATGGCAAATTTACAAACTGAGTTCGCAAATTTGTTCAAAACTTTAACAAAAACTATAATACACTTTCTATTTTCGATAGAATTGGCCAAAGTTACAAATCTAATTGGGAATATTATTAAACTTTTTACAAATAAGAGCTATATTACACTTTCTAATTGTGGTAACTTGACAAAATTATAAAACTAGTTGGTAAATATTGAAATTCTACTTGGCAATTTAAGGTCTTCTCCCCCCCTCCTAATAAAAAGTCTTAGCGATGGCCCTGATTATTTCTGCTTGGCGATATTTGTCTCATCAAAAGATAATTATCATAATTTCTTCAGTGCGTGCCTATAAGAGCTGAGCTCACATCATAGATGCCAACCTTCTGGATTCTTTTAAGTCAAATAAAATAAACATATTTTAATCTAGAAATTTTATTTAATAAATGAAGTCACATTAGTGCCACGTAAAAACAATAAACACATTATTATTTAAATTTTCGGGTCCTATCTGAGTTAAAAATAAATAAATAAGACTCCGAAAGGTTGTCAGCTAATGAAGTTGGCTGACACAAATCATGAAGTACGCAATCCACGAAATTGTTTGAAAAATATCAAACAAATTAGATTCAGAAATCACATTGTTTTTTTACAACAATCATTCAATTTAGTGTACGTTTACTTTTTCGTTTACTTTTGCACTAAATTTCTTCATTCGTACGTAAGGATTATAGTTATATAATCCTTTAAATATTACAGGATTACAATTATTCGGATTATAGTTATATAATCCAAAAAAATATTTAACAGAAAAGACAAATCCATTTATTGCGATTCATTTGATGGAGATGGAGAATAGGTATGTGGGAAAAAAAGAAGAAGCTTTTCCTATGCAATTAATTATGTACAGGGATGTAGGGGAGCGTATATGGGGGTATATACACCGTATACCTTCTGGATTTTTAAAAAGAACTCCGTATACCCTTTGTTTTTCGAATAAAGCTATAGCACATATTCTCTAGCATATACACTCTGTCTAGAGCGTATACCATATAAATGATTTTTTTACGACTACACGACTGATTATGTAATATGTTTCTATATTTTTAGTAACATGGGCGTCGTTCTGTTCATGTCAAGGAAAATTAATCTGCGAGGACAATGATCCGTACAGCTTCCAACTAGTACTCAAAAAAAAAAAAAAGAAAAGAAATTATAAGTGTCTATGCCAAAAAAATTTTATCGCACGAAAATAGTTTGATGCTGCCATCTGTTGGAATTTTAGAAAAACATTACCATTTTATATCTGATTTCATATCTATATCTCTCTTTTTTGTTTATTATTTTAAACAGGTAGCTTTTGAAACAAAATTTTATGGTGTAGATTTGTTTGTCTGACCATATATCTTCCGTAGAACAAAAGTATGTTTAACTGCAGATGTTTGAAAATATTTCATTCATCGTTCAGATTTCGTTTATTTGATTTGTGATTTCAAAGGCATTATCAAATGTTAAATTTAAGAGGATGGTGGATTATGAAACAAAGAAAAATGACAAAAGTGTGAATTTTTGTTTTTGTATTTAAATTATTTGTTAAAGTAAAAAAAAAAAAAAAAGAAATATATTGCCATATACTTGGAAGAAAATATTTTTTAATATTTCATAAGGATGTTTAAAAAAAAAAAATAAAAGAAGAAGAAGAAACATTTTTTGACACATTTTCATGCATAATAGCATGGAATTTGCAGGCATGACTAGTTTAGTGATTTGGAATCGGATAGATTTTTTCATTTTTTCGATACATGAATTACATTTTGAGTACAACGATTGTTGTCTCAGTTATTGAAGATTGTTGAAGAGACAGTGATTGTTGTCTCATAACTACTTTTATCTATCTGGCTGCAGCGTCCGTTAATTCGATTTAAAGCACCAACTTTGACAGTAGTTTCTGAAATATGTTGTTGTCTTCATCGAAAAATGGAATAACTATTCGATTTCATAGTTTCTGAATAAGATCCCCTACCAATCTCATGCGTTTACGAATATAAACGAATTCAGGAATGTGTCAGAAAGAAAGATGCC
Organism: Maratus speciosus; assembly: GCA_963932465.1. Lineage (NCBI taxonomy): Eukaryota > Metazoa > Arthropoda > Arachnida > Araneae > Salticidae > Maratus > Maratus speciosus. Next base: position 369,416,866 of record OZ010787.1, on the reverse strand, counting down.
GGTTTGAATTATAGAACAGTCTTAAAGGTAAGTAATGAAAAGGGCATATCATAATGTATTTCAAATACATATTTTCAAAAGAAATTTTTTGCAATCTATGGGTACTATTTTTATAATTCTCCATGTATTTTAATAGTTGTTCAAAATTCTTAATATCACTAAGAAAGAATTTTGAAACATACTGCAACAAATCTGTGATTAGGTTTTGAAATGTTGGTTTATTAAGCTAACATTAGTAATAATGTCTATTAACATATACATTCAGTTTTGTGCCAGTTAAAAAAAAAAAATTAAATAACTGCCTGTTGGATTAAAAAGCGTTTGCAGTTTAAAAAAAAAAGTCCTTTTAATTAATTAAATGAAAAAAATGTATTAAATATGTTGAAAATTGAAATGTACGGAGCATATACTTTTATTAAAAAAAAAAAAAAAAATTAATTAATAACTTTTTTCTTTTAATTTTCAGTAAATTGACGTCTTTTCACCAAATATTTATTGAATACAGAAAACGTTTTTTAAGAATTTCTTGTTGTAATAACATTAATAACGAAAAATATTTTTCAGAGTCCACTGTATTTCTAAATGATTTGAACGATTTCAACTATTTTATATTTTATTCATAAATTATCAAAATAAGATATAATTTCACACATATATAATGAACATAGTGTCCCAAAAAGGACGGGTGTATTTGAAAAATGAATTAAAGGTAAATGGATAGCGATAGAAATGCACCGTTTGATGCGTTCTACTCGGGAAACCAGTAATTGTTCAGTCACAGAATTTCAAATTTAGTTACGAAGGTTACCAACAGATGGCGCCGCTAAGGGAACATTCCCAGTCCGTTGAAAATTTTAAAACAGAGCCATTATTCAAAGAAAGTTAGAACAGAAACCGTTAGTTAGAATCATAGACTTCTAATATAACAATTTCTCAATTAACAAATACTAATTCATAACATCTCAATTTCTCCTCTAAGGTTAGAATAGAAACCGCCCATGATCTTTGCATTATAGCAGCTCTTTTCGGTCCTTTTGTGACATTAAACATCCTCTGGAAGCTTCTCCTTGTTTTATCAATACTGTGGCCCAGCCGGCCCAGATAGCATGAACATTAGCAGCAAGTTTGATTTTTCTGATATTATCTTGCCGTGAAAAATGAATTGAGAAATTCGCAGCAAATCTCCCGCAAGGTATACCATCACCCACTTGCATGAGTAGTTTGTTGTGAAACTGATAGCAAGACTGTCTTTAATTCACGAAAGTGACGAAAGCAAAAAATCCCTCTGTTGAGAGAATAGACAATCAGCACATACGCAGAAATTCCAAAAGTTTTATTTGGTTGACATCGCTTTTTCTAAACGCTATACTTATCAAATACTAAAAAAGGCTTAAATTGGAAAGTACAAATATCACCTTAACTTGTTTATGGTGATAAAAACGATGCATGCACCTTCTGACGGTGCGTTCGCATCAATAGACCAGATCAGGTCTATGGACCCCTTCGAAGGGGTTAAACTTATAGTGTAACATTCGTAAACGGATAGTGTGGCATGGAAATATTAGTACTTTGCAGTATGTTTGATTACTTGTTTGCCGTTAATTTGCAATAAATTTGACATAGCATGAATTTAACTTGCACGACAAGTTAGCTGTAAGTTCAAAGTGTGGTGACTTCGGCGTTTGCGTTATCTTGCTGCACTTCTTATGAACTTTCAGTTTTGTCATTCTGAGCTTGCTGCAACTTTGCAGGTTTTCAAAGCAAAACTGCTGCAAATTTTCTGCAAAATAAAAATGCTATGTGGGGGTGAGCTTCAGAGACAAGAAAAATCCTCTGTTCTAATCATTGAACCATTCATGCACAGCAGCTTGCAATCTCTGAGCAGCAGGACGACGAAATTATGGAGTGCGCTTCTGTACACGCTGCGATGCACACGGCAACGACAGCACCTGCTTACGAGTGCACATCGCTTGTCCTGAGCTCTAGCTCGCCCAGCGTCAACAAGACGTCTTCCGCCACCAAGTTAAGACAGTATATAGCGAGTTACTAGCTTAAAGTAACTGACTTGGTATTTTGCTCGACGCGTGCTCGTCTAGTCTACTGTCCCTGAGGCCCCTGGTTCAAATCCCAGCCAACGACTTTGACCAGGCACCCTTTTCCTTACACTCACCTTTATTGTGTAAAGATATTGCAGTTTATTTTAGCTCATATGTTGAAGATTTTGAAAATTAACAACCTTCATTATTCAAAACAGCAGACTGAAAGTTAATCTTTTTAGCCAACAAATTTTAGTTTTTTAACACTTTCCAACAAAGTTGAAAAGTGTTTATGACTTCGGTTTGTCTGTCCGTCTGTCCGTCTGTCCCGTCTGTACTCCCGTAACTATACTCCGATCGTTCTGAAATTTTTTTATGTTAGTGACCTCTACCATAGCACGAACTCTATTTCAAATGAAGTTTGTAGCATGTTTAGTTCATTTACAGGGACAGTCAAAAGTTTTCAGTTACATTACGGCCTATGGGAAAAATCGTTTAAAATGATTTTTAATGATGTTACATGCTTTCAAACATGATAAAATTGATATGCATTTATTAAGTGCACTAAAATATGCATTCTGTAGGATATGCGGGGCAAAGAATAATTATTATTCATTTACAGGGCCACACAAAAGAATTCCGTTACATAATGATATAGGGATGGAGGGAATTTTTTCCGGCGTATTTTAATTATGTTACATTATTTCATGTATAATGAAATTGATATACGTCACTGAGGTTTACTATAACTTATTTCATGCATAATACAAAATGCATAGCATTTACAGGGACACACAAAAGATTCCAGATACTATATTGTATCCGAAGTACTGTACGGTAGCGATTGATTGCTGGAAATGCATTTTTAATTATGTTATGTGCTTTTAAATTTCACTATATATTTATGCATTGTATATGGTGTGTATAAATGCTGTAATTCATATACAGGGTATAACGATTATCTCGTTATATATGTTTACATTCCACCCCCCCCCCCCAGACAGTTTCAATTAAAATTCTGTTTAATAACTTATTTATTTTGTGCACTATAGTCAAACAGTGCAGCCCCTAAATTAAATTCAACATTTAAAAACTAAATCGATTGTATTAACAGCCCTTCACATTTAAATTAAATTATTCTAAGTACTCATCTCTTTAATAAAATAAAATCAGTGAATCACTCTCCATTTTCACTTTGTGAGTCTCACACACATACGATTTAACCTTGTAGAAAAACGTTACTGTTGTCTGTTAGAAACTAAAGCATTTTAACTTCGGGCATTTCCTTATTTGGGCATGAATATAACTCATCATTTATAATCTCTTAACAGGCAATCTATTCATTAGAATTTTCTTCCCAATACACTCTAACATTCACACCCTTTTCTTCATATGTATGTCAATTCTGCATTTTTGTGGTAAAGCGGTTTATCTTTGATCTAACATCTGCTCTAGAAAAATACATTCTCATGCCCTTCGCCTAACGATTTCGATCTGTTACTAGGCTTTTCCAGAAACACTTTTATTTTTTTACATTTAACCGCAGCTGTATCAATGTACAGATTAGTCTGCGTCTATCATGACTCAGGAATGTATGCAGCCCACAATCTGCCCCACCCCCTACACAATTAATATGGTAGAAGTCTACCGTATGTTTTTGGCGAATATACCAGCCAATGTTTCTCTTGGCCTCTTGTGCATGGCACAAAAATACTTTTAGATTGGCGATATTGTAGTCCGCCAAGCAAGAGAGTTGTAACTGTATATTCAACACATTCCTGCTCTCTCTCTAGCCTCGTGATGACGTCTTAAAAGAGGCTCCTTATTGCTTTCCCCGTGTACCTCTCCCTTGGACCTTCATCATGAAAATAAACTATGTCTTCGTTTACCCGAATTGGAGTTTTTTTTTAATAGGACCTGGTGTTTTAAAAATTGCACTTCCTTGTCATTGCAAAACGGCCATCTCTTTTCTAGCAAAAACGCCTTCATATACATTGGTCGCGTGACCAGTTTTTTTTTCTCCATTTAAAAAAAAAAATGTAAGGGAGAGGTACTTGCTTCCAATCCTTTTTTCTGCTTGGACTTCTTGGAGCGATGGATTCCTCCCAGCGGTCGCACCGCTCTGTTGCTGTGAGCTTCGAGTATCTTGCTCCCGTCACCTAAGAAAACAACGACACGCTGATTTTCTTCGCTTCCCAGAGGTACGCGCTGCGTATCTTCGCTTACCGGCTGCGTGGATTTCATCATGGAGTGAACTTTTCGCCCCGGTCAACTACCCCTTGCCGAAGAAACATCTTTCTCTCCTTTCCATTTCTGCTTTCCCCCTTTGCCAACCCCTGGAGTTTTGGAATCAACTGCACGCTCCCCGTCGCCGAAGAAATCTGCCTGCGTTACAACCTCCCGTCGCCGAAAAAATCTGCCCGCGTGCAAACTTATCTCTCGGACCATTCCCCCGGCCCATCATCGCATCATACTTGTGAAAGTTTTGTGTTAAAGAAAGTTTTCGTGTGAAAGAGTCTACTAAAATTAGAAATCAACTGCAAATGTTTCCTTATAATAGCAATATTGGTGATGTCACAACTTCGACAAGTTCCGCGTTGAGAAACCTTTCGTGTGTGAAAAATGATACAAATTTTGTGTTAATTCATCAGTTCAGTGATACACTGATTACAAAGCAAAAAAAAAAAAAAACCCTGCAAATACATGTGTTCGTTGAAAAGAACGTCCGAGCGAGTCAGCGATTGAATCACGACTCTCGCTCTCATTTCTATTTACACAGCCAGCCTCCTCAATAGTCTGAAAAGTGTGTTTGGTTACTTTTTTTACCATACAACACCACTGTTTGTGAAAGAAATGCCTCATCGTTTTTTTTTCGTGATTACTCTTGATTAAAATATCCACCCCAATTTGTCCCGCGGTCTGCACAAGTGTGCTATGTGTGTTGTGGGTCAACTTCTCTGATGCTACAGTCAGAATGTGCAAAATATTTATGTTTGTGAAAATGCTAGTGTGCACGGGTGTTGAGTCGTTCTAATAAAAGGAGTCAATAAAAAAAAATCATTCAAATGACTCCTGAAGTTGTGCTCCATAAATTCACCGTTGTATACAAATAGAAAAAATCGTCGAGAGTCAGATAGATATGCACTTGAAAACAAAAGTTCACAATCTAAAAAACATGAAAGTGCATTAGTAAAAAAAAAGAAGAAAAAAAGAAGTTTCAATAGTGCTAGATTCACTTAAAATAGCACAATTTTAGAGTGCGAAAGCATGTTTTCATTCCCCCCATTTAATTGCTTTTCTTTCGACTAATTTTCTTTTCAGTTAATTCTGGAAACGTTGTTTTAAAATTTTTAAAGTTGTTTCATTCCATTTTTATGCTTTCTTACTCCATAAGTACTCACAAGTACTTGATAATTGATTTTATTAATATTATTGTGTTTTTGTACAGGATACGAAAACACAGTGATATTGCTATTTTTGATATTTTGTGTTGTCTATTATAATATTTATAAATATAATATAATTAGTTTTTTTCCCATTGCATTGAATGTTCCAATACTCTTAGTTATTATGAAATACATTCACCTCTACTTAACTCTTAATGCATATTAAAATATGTTAAATTTTTTTTTCTCTCAAAAAGAGTTAACGAGGATTATTACTTTGTCCCATATATTTTTTTTTACCTACGAAGGTTAAAATAAAAATTTTTTTCTAGTTCGCCTTTCGGCTTGAAAATATTTTAATTTGAGAGTTTTTTTTAAGTTCTGTCCTTTTAGAGAAACAAGGACAGATAGCAGTTTTTTTTCTCTGTTAAAAAGGATAAAATAAGTTTTTATTTCAGTTGCTTGCTCCTACCAGTTTTATTTTGAATGACGTACATGTTTCATCCATTTTAAAAAAAAATAAAATAGGAGCTATTGCGAAATATTTTTCGGCTTCTCTTTCTTTTGCTTAAAATAAGCAGCGGTATCATTTTTACTTTGAGAAACACAATTTTGTCCCTGGATAAGTTTTTTTTTTCTTTCTCTATTTTTTTCTATAAAAGGTTTAAAAAAAAAGACCTTTTGTTTATTTTTTTTTAGTTGTGTGTTATTTTTTTAATGTGATTATTATACTATTTTATTTCATTATTTTATTTGCTTTGCATTTTTATCTGTTTATATGTGTCATATTTATATATGTATGCAGAATTTCAGTAACAATTTTTGATTAGAGAATTTGTGTTAGGTAAACCGTTGACCATGTCCGCTAAACAAGTTCAAATCAAGATTAACCAATTTGATGGAGATCCGGATTTGCTTAAAATTTTTTTTAACCAAATTAGGTCGGTTGCTGAAATTAACAAATACAGCCCTCAGACTACCATTGCTGTACTTGTAGGGAAGGTAATTGGTCCCGCGCAAAAATTTTATGCTCAGAATCCGGAAATTCAAAAAATCAACGATCTAGATACGCTTGAGAAAGAATTTGCGGCATTTTTCTCACCTCCGAGCAAGTGCGTGGCTGGCGTTGAACTTTCGAGCTTATCTCTTCTGCCAGCGGAGTCAATTAAAAATTTGGCACACCGATTAAACGTGTTAGCCGCAACTGTCTATTCAGATATTAAAGACGAAAATGCCCGTAACGCGATTAAACTTATGAAATTTATGGAAGCTGTGCCAGCTAACATACGGATAAAGTTACAAGAAGAAGGCGTCAATGAATATCGTGCTGCTGTTGAAAGAGCACAGACGTTACACGAAATTCTGCATAACGAAAAGATTCTACATTCCTTACCCTCTGTCAGTAAATCTCAAAATAACATTGAAGAACAATTGAAAGAACTCTCGAAAAAAATTAATGCGTTAACACTTGCACCGCCTGGACCCAAAACTGAAACTAAAAAAAATGATATGCAAGGTAGCCCAAAGTATAACGCAAATGCGATGCGCTATAGGAAAAATTTCAAAACGCGAAATTTCCCAAAACGTTTTTCCCCCTCACAAATTTCCACAAAGAAAAGTTGTGACATGTCAACTCTGTTTCCGCAATGGCCACGAGGTGGATCAGTGTTTTAAATGGAAAAGAGTTAATACACAGAGAAGGGAAAATTTTAACAGACGCAACAATTACCAGGCTCAGGAAAACTAGAACAGAGACACAATTTTTATGCTGATGATTTTGTGTCTCAACCATGTGACTTAACATCAGCAACATTTCCTATTGACCCTACAGTACCCAAAATCTCTAAAGAAAGATTAGTTAATTCAACCGGGTCACAAACTTCAGATCACATTAAAATCGCAAAAAATATCACTACTCAAACAGAAAATGAAGGCGATAACAATGTCCACATCATTTGTAGTGTTAATACGCATTCTCCACCACTCCCTCTTGTAAAGGCCACTATTGCAAACCATAAAATCACCCTATTGGCTGACTCTGGAAGTAGCATTTCGTTACTTTCACAAAATTTATTTAATGAACTTAAACCTGTATTAAAATACAAGAGACTATCAACAGCCATAAATATTAAAACCGTCAATTCGGATGTTTCTTTTTCTTCATGTATTAGAGCATCCATTAAGTTAGAAAAAAAATCTTTCTCGCACCACTTTTATATAGTGGATATTCCTGAATCCTCCAGTTTTGAAGGCATTCTTGGTTTTGATTTCATTAGTAAATTTAACATTATCATAGATACTTTCAATAAATGCTTTGACATTAACAACAGCTTGACTATTCCACTAGAAACATCACACACTAAGTCCAAAGTCAGTGAAAGTAATCAATGTAACACCTTATGTGATGTAGTGACAAATCAAAAAGTTTTCTTAACCCGTAAAATCATTCTAGAACCCCAAGAGCAAACATGGTGCTCAGTTTACACAAACAATAATATCAAACATGACATAAACTATCTATTTGAATATTTGGCAGATAAAAAAGAAGTAATAGGTCATGATGCCATTATTGAAATGGATAAGAAATCTAAACGCAAAAAGAAGCCTGTACAATTAAATCATTTTTTTTCTATTTCACTTAAAAATAATTCTGACACTACCATTCATCTCCCTAAACACACAAAAATTGGACATTTATCTGAAGTTGAGGAAATTCTTGAGTACCCCTCTGATAATTTGGACAAGCATCATAACTCAGAACAACACTTCCTAAATTTTATCAAGGCATCTAATGAAACATTAAAAAAGAGGATTTGGCAGCTACCGATTTTGATCTTACACATTTAAGTTCTAATGAAGCAAATACAATGACTAAATTATTACTTAATTATTATCCTGCCTTTTCAAAATCATTAAATACACTTGGACATACTGATAAGATTGTACCTGATTTGAAATTTATTAATGACTACCCTATAAAAACTCTTCCATTCCCCCTTCCTCAATCTTTGCAAAAAGGTACTTTAGAACAGATTAAAGATCTGCTTGATGCCAAAATTATTGAACGCCACTGTTCAGAATGGGCTTGTCCCATGCTTTTAGTCAAAAAGAAACCAGACGGAACTGGTAAACAAAAATTTCGTCTCGCATTAGATCTTCGAATGGTCAATACTGTAATTCAAGGATCATCTTACCCTCTACCTAAAATTCAAACCATCATTTCAAATCTTTCTCAGTATCGATATTTTTCTTCTCTTGACTTTCATCAGGCATATCATCAAATTGATTTGCCAGCAAAATTCCAAAATCAGTTGACATTTACTACTATGTTTGGTTCTTTTAGATACAAGAGATTAGTGTTCGGATTAAAAAACAGCGCTTCTATTTTCCAAGCTTTAATGGACTCTTTGCTTGATGAATTACAATTAGATGGTGTATATACATATCAGGATGATTTTATTGTAGGTGCAAACTCTTTTGATGAAATGTGTTGTAAATTAAAAAAAATTCTCTCTATCTTAACCAAATATAACTTGACCCTGTCTCCTAGCAAGTGTACTTTTCATAAATCTAGTATTGACTATTTAGGATTTCATGTAGAAAATCAGTCCGTTTCCCCGATTCAGTCAAATATCATAAAAATAACATCTTTTCCCACACCTACAACTAAACGTCAACTAAAAAGACTCATTGGCGTCATTACATTTTATAAGAGTCTAATTCCATCCTTTTCTGAGTTAGTACAACCACTGTTAAACCTAACTACTCCAAAAGTTAAATTTAAATGGACAGTTAAACATCAAGAAATCATGGACACAATACAGAAAATTTTCTTTAATTCTCCCATGGTTAGATTACCTGATTGGAACAAGACATTTTATTTAAATACAAATGCGTCAAATGTTGCTATTTTTGGTGTTTTATTACAAGAACATAATCAACAACTTTTACCAGTAGCATATTTTTCTAAATCTCTTAAGCCATCAGAAAAAAAATACCCTGCACTTAAATTAGAACTCATGGCAATTTATAAATCTGTTACCGCTTTCAAATATTATTTATATAACAGACAATTTGTAATTCTTTCTGACAGTAAACCCTTAGAAAAATATAACAAGACTACTAATCCAGCTGATATTATCTCTCGTTGGCTCATGGAGCTTTCAGAGTACTCATACACTTTCAAACATATCCCTGGCAAGAAAAATGTTCTTGCTGACTATTTATCTCGCTGTACTTTTGAAAACAATCAACAAACTCTGGATACTAACCCTGAACTGATCCATGACCCTCAACCATTACCTATTGTTGACTATGATACACCAGACAGTAATAATTCATGTTCAAGTGCCACTAAGAAATATGTAAACTATCTTGTATCTGGTAAACAAACAAATCCAGATCCTTTATTGGAAATTTCAAATGAGACTTTCTGCACTGAACAAAAAAATGACACCACCTTGTCCACTGTTTACAAGGATATTCTAAAGAAAGGACCTTCTCAAAAATATCCTAATTACTTCATACACCCTGATTCGAAAGTTTTAATGTTAAAAAAAGAAAACAATCTTAACAACACTTTTTCATATCACATTGTTGTTCCTAACTCTCTTAAAAGCAAAGTTTTAACAATCTCTCATTTATCTCACTTTGGTTTTAATAAAACCTATGAGTTCCTATCATCAAGATACTTTTGGAAGGGCATGTATGTTGACACCTTAAACTTTGTAGCTTCATGTGTCAAATGTCTTCAATGTAAACATCATCAAACCCCTCCTGCACCCTCACAACCCACCTACACGCCCAGATATCCTGGCCATACCATTAGTACAGATCTCGTTGGACCTTTTTCTAATGGTAAACATATTTTAACTATTACAGATCACTTTTCAAGACATGTTGAACTTTTTCCACTTAATGATACATCTGCAGCTAAAGTCGTTAAATGTTTATTCTCTTATATAACCACCTTTGGGAGACCTTCTGCTGTCTTATCAGACTTAGGACCCCAATATACATCTCAAATATACAACATTTTTAATGATACTCTAGGTATTAAGGTACTTCACAGCTCTGTTTCGAGGTCACAAAGCAATGCTCTTTCGGAAAGAATAAATAAATCTATCAAATACTCTGTTAATATACTTTTGCAAGAAGGTCACTCATTTGAAAATGCAATATTTATACACAAGTCGCTCTATAATAGTTCAAAACATTCAACTACATTATTCACTCCTAATCTTCTGCACTTTGGACGTGAACTTTCATTAATTTTTGACACTTTTGATCAGAATAGCAATCAACCTTTTCTAGATAAACATACTGAAATACATAAACTACTTGAAGATTTACACAAAATATATGACAAGGCTTACAATAACATTAAAACAGCACAGGATAAAAGATATAAACATTACGGTCAAAAAGCTAAATTAAGAACCATTTGCCTCAAAGATATTGTGTACTTAAAATCTGTTGATAAATTCAAACCTAAATACACTGGACCATATATTGTAACTTTCAAACATTCACCTGTGTCATTCTCAATCAAGAGGTTATATGCTGCTGATAATACAGCATTTCGTGTACACATTGATAGGTTACTCCTTGCACCACCTCGATATGGACATTTATTCGATGCTACAAGTCACTTAAACAATCACAACTTCCCTAATGTTTATCAACCACATACATATAATTTAAGAAACAGAAAATAATATACTTTAGTTTACATTTTTTCTTATGACATGTATTGTGAAGCTAAGTGTACAACCAGAGGCCTAGGTTGTATGTATGTTGCTTGCAACAGATCTTTGACAACATTATGGCTGGCCCATAACTGTATGCTTCGAAGATCTCTTGTGAACAATATTTTGAATCACTTTACACTCTTTTCATTTTACTGTACACTTTTATGTTATTTACATACACTTAACTATTATTTACACTTTAACATTTATTTTACATTTCATTCTTTTACGATTACATTTCAGGTAACAGTGATAACTAACACATTTAATAATTGCAGTTATTTAAAAAAAAATATTTTTTTTCACATGTAATTTGATAACATTTTCTTTAAGTCAACCAGTTATTTACCTTCTAATTATACGACTTGTGCATTATTTAACCTGATTATGACTTTTCATTTTTTTATGTCTCTCTTCACTCTAGGATTGTCTACCCCTTTTGGATTTGATATATATGTGACATATATCTATATTTTTTATTTTTAATTCTCCCTTTCGAATGTTTTGTTCCCGTTCAAAATTATTGCCCTTAGGGTCCAAAACTTCATTGTGTTGAGAGACAACCCCTTGGAATTGGTGTTCCAATTCACAAAAAATCAATTTTTGCTTGTAAACCGACGTGTGCTCCTTTAGAGGACCGCTAGTGTCTTCGGAGGAGCAGGGACTCATATAAGCGGGCGCTGTATGAGTCTCAAAACTCCCTCCTCATATAAGGCTGAAGCCCTAAGCCGACGCCATAATACTTGTGGTCTACACAAGATTCAGGGTGACACCTTTTTCATGGGCGTGCTTCAGGCACCTCTTTTTTTTGTCATCCTATGCTGCATGCATAAACATTACATTTTTTTAATCATGTCCAATTTTTTTTAAATAATACTACATTTGATTATTAGTTTACAATTACACATTTCACTTATTATTATTTACTCTTTACTAGTGTTGCATTTGTGTTTATATATATATATTTATTGTTAGTACTTGTATTTTTCATAAAATGATCCTAGTCAGGATCAATATTTTGATGATGTGCAGCCAATGGTCTAGTTACATGCTGCTTAAATATTTGCTGTCAGAGTTGCTTCAGTTAAAAAAAAATATACCATGGTATGCAATTTTGAAGAAAATTTTACTGAAGGTGGAGATCCATAAACTTAATTTAGAAAATATTAATTCATAAAATCTCTTAGGACTGTTGAACTATTGATGAAAGAGATTTTTTTGTGTTCATGAGAGCAACTTGTTTAAAAAAAAACTTTTATGTTTTGAAAATATATTTTTACACAGGGCTAAATATGTGTAACTATTTTTCTTGCTGTTTTGCCCATGCACACGGGTCAACAAAAGTTTTTTTTGCGGTGTCCCAGGTGATATATATAACGATTATCTCGTTATATATGTTTACATTCCATCCCCCCCCCCCAGACAGTTTCAATTAAAATTCTGTTTAATAACTTATTTATTTTGTGCACTATAGTCAAACAGTGCAGCCCCTAAATTAAATTCAACATTTAAAAACTAAATCGACTGTATTAACAGCCCTTCAAATTTATATTAAATTATTCTAAGTACTCATCTCTTTAATAAAATAAAATCAGTGAATCACTCTCCATTTTCACTTTGTGAGTCTCACACACATACGATTTAACCTTGTAGAAAAACGTTACTGTTGTCTGTTAGAAACTAAAGCATTTTAACTTCGGGCATTTCCTTATTTGGGCATGAATATAACTCATCATTTATAATCTCTTAACAGGCAATCTATTCATTAGAATTTTCTTCCCAATACACTCTAACATTCACACCCTTTTCTTCATATGTATGTCAATTCTGCATTTTTGTGGTAAAGCGGTTTATCTTTGATCTAACATCTGCTCTAGAAAAATACATTCTCATGCCCTTCGCCTAACGATTTCGATCTGTTACTAGGCTTTTCCAGAAACACTTTTATTTTTTTACATTTAACCGCAGCTGTATCAATGTACAGATTAGTCTGCGTCTATCATGACTCAGGAATGTATGCAGCCCACAATCTGCCCCCCCCCCCTACACAATTAATATGGTAGAAGCGTACCGTATGTTTTTGACGAATATACCAGCCAATGTTTCTCTTGGCCTCTTGTGCATGGCGCAAAAATACTTTTAGATTGGCGATATTGTAGTCCGCCAAGCAAGAGAGTTGTAACTGTATATTCAACACATTCCTGCTCTCTCTCTAGCCTCGTGATGACGTCTTAAAAGAGGCTCCTTATTGCTTTCCCCGTGTACCTCTCCCTTGGACCTTCATCATGAAAATAAACTATGTCTTCGTTTACCCGAATTGGAGTTTTTTTTTAATAGGACCTGGTGTTAAAAATTGCACTTCCTTGTCAACGCAAAACGGCCATCTCTTTTCTAGCAAAAACGTCTTCATACAGGGCTACACAAAAGAATTCGTAATGGCCACTGGGTATGATTGCAAATTGCTTAAAGCTGGTTTTTAAATGAGTTATGGATTTTTACGCTGAACTGAATTTAGTTTACTAAGAAATGTTTCTAGAACATAGATAAAATGATATACAGGGTTACGCAAAGAAATGGCTGCATGGCCGTCTATAAATGATAATTTCTGGAAATGTGATTCCAGTTGTTTTAAGGGTGTTTTATTTTGAATTAAACTTTAGCTAAATAGTAGCGTGTAATAAAGGTACTAGGTTAACTACAGGGTTGTACAAAAGTATACAAGTATGTTTCCATCTATTAGTATAAATTGCTGAAAGAGAAATTTCAACCTGTTATGTGCTTTCTTGCTAAACTAAATTTCTCCGTTATATAGTATACATATCAACCTACAGATCAAATACAGGGCTGTTCAAAAGAATTGAAATACATATTTGCTATGGACGGTAACTTCTGAAATCAGTTTTTCAAATGTTTTATGCGTTTTCTAAAATGTTTACTTAGTTCTCTTATATACCTTATTTCCCTAAATAACGAAGTTTTGTTAAAGCATTCAGAAAGTGTTGGAAAATGTTTCATAATCTATGCCTAACGCATGATTTTTCTTACTTCTTTAAATGATGGACTGTGTTTTAGGAAAGATGTAATCTGTAGGTCTTGATCGCTAGCATTTACGAATTTTTTAAAAAGACACCACAGAATGAGCAATTTCATATTTCCTTACATAATATCAAAATGAAAATAGTTTGATATCTAACCGAATCCAGTCGAATTTATAAATGAGAAAAATACTTTATAATCTTAACTTTACAACATAATAAATTTTAGTTGCTACTTTAAGAAAAATTATGTTTTATTATTTAATTATTTCTCTCAATAAAGGGCTTGAATCGAACACTGATGTTCACAAAAATTACACTATATGGTAACTGAGAACTCAAACTTTCTTAAAATAAAGAACCCGCAGTTAATTAGTAATGCAATTCACCATCGTGACTATTAGATTGCTCTCGAAGAAAACTCAGAAGAACAAATAATGCTTGAGATTGGCCCAAAATTTTGGAAAAATATGCCACTGTGCTAATGTAATCCTGAAGGTCTAATACATTTTGAGGAAGAAGTGGTTTGTAGACAATAGTCCAGGCAATAGGGAATTTTACCTAGCAAAATTAATGATAGTACTAGAAATCGGCTTTCTAGATGTTTTTTGGGTCGCTGAATTCGAATTTGTAACTTCCCACCAAAATTTCCCCCGGCAACCTCCCAAAATTTTGGTAAAAAGCACCCCCCCCCCCCCCCAAAAGTTTTTTATTAAAAAAATCAATTTTTTTATTGTTTTAGAGAAAAGGTATCTAGAAATTCAGAAAGTAGACAAAATTTCCAATAAATTAGATACCTGACATTATGACTTAGGATGAAGGGGAAGGGGGGGGATCTGCCTCGGAACATGCGCGCGGTGCTACGTAAACTAAGTTGCGCAATTCCACTTAACCACTCATACGTTTACATTCGCACTCCTATCTCCCCTCCGAACTTTCTCTATAAGGTTTACTTTAAGATTTTTGGGTCGCTGAATCCGAATTTTTAACTTTCCCCCAAAAATTTTCCCCTCGAAACCCCTCCCCCCCAAATAGTTGTTTTTAACTTAAATTTCTTATTGTTTTAGCGAAAAGCATTACGAAATTCAAAAACTAGACAAAATTTGCAACAAATAGGATATATGACATTATGAATTAGGATGAACGGGGAGTGTGAGGGCTGCCTCTGAACATGCACCGTGGCGCTACGTGAACTAAATTATGAAGCCCAGGCAATAGGGGATTTTATGTGGCAAAATTAATAGTAGTTCTGGATTTCAACTCACTTTATGTTTTTGGGTCGCTGAATCCGAATTTGAACTTAACACCAAAATTTCACCCGGTAACCCCCCAAAAAATTGATTTTTGAAAAAATTTGGTTTTTGAGAAAAGCGCGCGGGGATTGTTCCGAGGCAGCCCCCTCTCTCCCCGTTTATCCTACGTCATAATGTCATATATTCTATTTGTTGCAAATGTTGTCTAGTTTCTGAATTTCGTAATGCTTTTCCTCTAAAACAATAAGAAATTTAAGTTAAAAACAACTATTTGGGGGAGGGGTTCGGGGGGGGGGCAATTTTGGGGGTAAGTTAAAAATTCGGATTCAGCGACCCAAAAAAACTTAAAGTAAACCTTATAGAGAAAGTTCGGAGGGAAGATGGGAGGGCTAATGTAAACGTGTGAGTGGTTAAGTGGAATTGCGTAACTTAGTCCACGCAGCATTGCGGCGCATGTTCCGAGGCAGATCCCCCCTTTCCCTTCATCGTAAGTCATAATGTCATATATCTAATTTGTTGCAAATTTTGTCTACTTTCTGAAATGCTAGCTACTTTTCCCCTAAAACAATAAAAAATGGAATTTTTTAATAAAAACCTTTTTTTGGGGGGCTTTTTACCAAAATTTGGGGGGTTGCTGGGGGAAATTTTGGTGGGAAGTTACAAATTCGGATTCAGCGACCCAAAAAATATCTAGAAAGCCGATTTCCAGTACTACCATTAATTTTTCTAGGTAGAGTCCCTATACGGTCTCTATTGCCTGGACTACAATGTCTTTTACATATTTGCACCGGCAGAAATCACAGAATGGTGATCTCATAGCATGAAGACATGCTACAACGAGTTCTACTCAGGGGCGCCATTTCAGAAATTCCTTGGAGGAGGGGGGGCGAGGTTTTTTTGGCGGGCAGTGGCATAGGAAAGGGTGAGGTTCGGGGGGGGGGAGGCTAGTCTCTCCCCTCCATTCCAAACGAGAACTGATGAAAAATTCCGTTTTAAGCAGGTTTTCCTCTTAGCAGGTATAATTTTGCGATAGTAACTCAGAATGTTTTCCGTTTAAGATAGGATTTCGTTATAGACAGTTTTCAGTTTTACAAGTATGTTCTAAGGCTATTACAGCACCCTTTCTACAGTACACTTACGAAGAGCGTAGGTATATTTCATTTACTGTAAAACTTGTGAAAACGAAACCTGTCAATACAAGAATTCTTTCGAAAGCGGAAAAAAAAATCAAGTTTGTATGAAAAGAACCACCATATAAATATACTTGCTAAGACGGAGACCTGTCTAAAATGGAGCTTTATCCTGGCTGTTCAACTTTTTCTTTGCAGGTTTCACTGCAGGGGAATAAGAATTAAGAATCCTAGAATCCAAGATCTCCTTTCATAAGATTCTTGGAGGAGGGGGATGAGGGGCAAAGTTTTCTTTGAAGGGAATGGTTCGAAATAGCATGCGGGGTTTCGCCCTCATAACTTCTTTCACAAACATGTGATTCTTCGATTCTTTCAGGAATATTTTTTAATTTTCGGGGAAGACCACGGTACTTTTTTCTTTCTTTGCGGAATCACGCAAAATCAATTCGTCAACCGACCGCGGAAAAAATCGCGAATTTTACCAATTGGACTTTGGAAAATAACTAGAATAATTTTAACACACTAATTCTGATTGATAAATAAATCATATGAGTAGTAATTTTTCAACTGGGCGAAAAAAGTACAAGCCAGAATTAGAACCAGGAATCTCTTGGTTGAAGCTGCCAATGCTCTACCATCTGAGCTATCCCGGACGAATCTGGAGGAACCAATTCACCCAGCTAACCTTATTGATCATAACATTTGGTCTGATATATGAATCAGTTCAATAGAATTTCCATTACCTGCGATTTATTCTGTTGAGCTGATTCATATATCAGACCAAATGCTATGATCAATAAAGTTAGCTGGGTGAATTGTGCCCTCCAGATTCGTCCGGGATAGCTCTGATGACAGAGCATCGGCAGCTTCAGCCAAGAGATCCCTTGTTCAAATACCGACCAAAATTTTTTTCGCCCAGTTGGAAAATTACTAGTCATTTGAGAAAATACTTAATTTGGCAAATTAATCGTGAAAAAAGCACAATTTCCTAAAAGGACCGTGGAAAAATATTGAAAAGATCATGAATATAAACAGCTGTTATTGTCAATCGGTTGCGTGAAAAAAAAAATCGTAGATATCTGCGGCACATATCGAGGCGGGTTGACGTTCCTTTTCTCGTTTCGGTCAGGTTGACTCTGACAATTTCATTACTGTCGGGACATATACACATCCCTGTGAACTACTTTTTATTCTACCATTTTTTGAAGACTAATCTCTGCCATGCACTTATATTAAAATATTTTCAAGAGAAATCTACCTGAAAGAATTCCTTTAATCAAGGAGTTGTTCTGGTTCGGGTTGGGTTTTCACTATATTGAGTCAGGTTCGTGTTCACCCGATTTTTCAAAGAAATTCTGACTATTTTCAGATGAAGAAACATCTATATATTTAAACATTAATGAGTATATATATAATATATATTTGTTCATATCTCTACATAAAAGTAAAATTAATATTGGAGACATAATTGCAGATTACTTTTCCATAATTGTACTAAAATACTAGCATGCTTCGACCGCTACGCTGGTCAGTTTCTCCAAACGAATTTTGAATCGAATATAGCTGATATCAAAATATATCATTGAATTTGACCTTGTGTTTTAAAGCAGTATGTACCTTTACCTGTAATATCCTTCCCCATTCATGAAAACGATATAATTGCACTGCGCTATTATACTTCCTAATATATCCAGATAAAATTTGGGCAGTTAAGGATCAAATCTTTTAGTTGATCATTTAAAATAGGATTTGGTAAAGATGATAGAATGCTATGCAATACTCGTATACTAAAACCATCCCTGAAAATGTATCTAACAATGCAAGATGCAAGTCTCATTAAAATCCGTTGAGCAGAATTTTTTAAAATGTTTAATCTGTTATAGTTGGGCTCACCTGGTTATAGAACTTTATTCTATAATTATATAACAAAGCAATGTAGAACAATATGTTATCTATTACAACTGTTACTGAAAAAGTATCTAGTCTAGCTGACAATGCAAGACTCATCCACATCTGTCTAGTAGAACTTTCGAAAAAGGCTAATCTTTCACAATGGGTTCACCTCATTATAGAACTTTCTCCCTTACTTCTACAACTAAATAACATAGAACGTTATGTTACATACTAAGACATTCTATGAAAAATTGTGTAACTAACTGTGCAAGCTCCATTAAAATCTATTTTGCAGAATCTTTCTTAAAAGGCTAATCATCATTCAAAATTTGATTTATCTGATTATAGAACTTTCCAGCATAATTATATAGCTAAGCAACGTAGAACGATACATTATATACTTAAACCTTCTCTGAAAAATTATTTAAGTAACAGTTCAAGCTCCACCAAAATTCATTCAATAAAACTAAAGTTATAAGCTGCCAGCACGAAATTCTCATTTGCATTTTATATAAGTAATGCATTAATTTTCTTTCATTTAGAGTTAGTTTGCGGGTCATTGAAATTTTTTGGTGGTTTTCGGGATGATTGGAAATTACAGTCCCGGAAATCAGGAACAGTTGGAAATCAGGTCGGGTAACCCGATTTTACCAGAACTCGAATCGCGGGTCAGGTCAGGTTTATGCTATTTTTTTTCTAGATGTAAGGTTAACTTTAAGCGTTTCGGATTATGCTTTGTCTTTTTTCAGTCGAGTTCGGGATGAACAGATTTTTCAAAAGGAAATCCTGAATATTTTTCAAATTAAAAATCTTTGTATCTCAATATTAATGGGTGCACGTGTGTTCTTTTTCGTAAATAAGCCATAAATTTGAAGATGATACTTTTCCATAAATGTAATAAAATACAAATTCAATTTTTTACATCTTGAGTTCATGTCTGAATATTTTGGGTTTGGGTTGCATTTTGTCAGGCGTAGAGTTGGGTTTTGGATTAACGACTTTTGTCGGGTACAACCCGATACGTGCATAACTCTAGTATCAGAGTGTGGAGATTATTAAGAATGTACCGTATATAATATGATTTAATAAAGGAAATAATTTGATAGCATTGTAATGATTGCAGCAAGTATAATGTGACACTAATAATGCAAAATAAAAAATTCAAATAATTAAGAACTTGAATTAATCCCCCTCTTCTTTAAAAAAATAAAAATCCCCTCTAAACTTCGTGTTAAAATGGGAAATTCACCTTGAAAATTCAAGTCCTGAGGGGAACGAGTTTTCATTTGATCATTTTGTACACAACTGAGAAGCAATTAATAGATTTTTTTTCTCACATATCTCTTTTAAATTAGCCAAAATACTCATTAATGATAAATTTCTGACCTTGAGAATGTTGGAATAGAAAAGTCTAGAAAATATTTGTGAAAATTACTAGTTTCTGTGCCTAAGGGTGTTTAATTATTGCATCTGTTTTTATTTTAATAAAATCTGACGAGCTATTTTAGCTTTCGTGCAATTTTTGAAATTTTTTATGAGAATGACCTGTGATGACAGACAATTTTTCTGAAATATCAAATTCCTTGGGGATGGGGGGGGGGCAGCGCCCCTACAGACCCCCTCAAATGCCGCCTATGGTCCTACTGAGTATTTAGGATAAACATTATCCCTTCATATCCACCTCTGTCGTGTGTAATTTAAATTGTCACATTATATATGTGTGAAATTATATAATATTTTGACTATAAACAAAACACAGGGTGTCCCAAAAATCCCAGACACATTTTACAATTCAATATAAAATCAAGTAATTATTGTACAGGAGTGCGGTTTGGACTAAAATGCTTTTCACGATGAAAAGTTTTCTTCAAACGAATGAAAATAATTAGTTCCTAACTTCGATTATAGATGGCGCCACTTGTGCGTATGTTTGGTTTCAAACATGCGTTTTTCCTGATTGTCAGATTAGTTTTGACGCTGTTACACAGAAATGACGACTCCCAGTGAAAAAGCTAATTGCGTAGGTTGGTTCTTCGAAAACAAATCGAAACTAATCGGAAAATCAGAAAAAATGCATGTTTGAAACCAATCAACGAACAAGTGGCCCATCTATGATAGAAGTTTGGAACTAATTTTTATATTTGTTTGAAGAAAACTTTTCAACGTGAGAAGCATTTTAGTCCAAACCGCTCTCCTTTACGACAATTACTTGATTTTATATTGAATATTAAAATGTGTCTGGGACTTTTGGGACACCCTGTACAATGATTTGATAAATCGTTCAAATTATTTTGGAACATACTTCATTCCCCTATAACAGCCATACTCAACCTGCGGCACGCAAGCCGCATGTAGCCCGGCAACCTTCTACTTGTGGTCCAAGACACATAATCATTAATCCATATTTATAAAATTAATGGAGAGTTGCATAAAATATTTTTAAGACGTTCAATGTTACACTATATGTTTTCATATGAAGACAAAATCTATCCGTTGTTTATAACTTAGCCGGACCGGGCTTCGCTCGTTTATCTCATAGTTTCATTTGAAAATAAACTTTGGATAAATAGTGGAAGATCAGTTTTACGATAATCATATTTAGTTTTATGTAGGTTTCCGTTATAGACAGATTTAACCTTAATGAAACAATTGGACAGACGAGGAATGACCCGGTGATATGTTGTCCGAAAGAATAATAAAATAATTAATCGCATTTTATTTTTAAAATCTTAAACAAATATTCATCTTATTTAAAATAAATTCATAATAAATTTTCACAAATATAATTATTTTCTCTAATAGTCATCTAAGAGTTTATTTTCTGTATAAATAAAATATTTTATGTTTTATTATTTTTTTTATATTTAAAATATCACAGATAATAGACTACGTGGAAAAATATCTTTATTAAAGTTCTAAAATGCGATTTTAACATACATTCAGAAAATCCTGAGAAAAAACACATTAAGAATACAGGAAAATGACAGCACACTAGCAGCCTTTGCAAAAAAAAAAAAAAAAAAAAAAAAAAAAAAAAAAAAAAAAAAAAAATCCTGACTAAAAGGTTGATAATCAAAAGAGTCCCCCCCCCCCTCTCTCTCTCTCTTTACATAAAAAATACGCAAAGCATGCAACTTTAATTCTTTCGAAATGCAAAGAATAAAGAACTTTATTTCTTGTACAAACACTTTTCAAAAACCAGAAGAGGAAAAACCTACGAAACGATTTCCAAAATTTAAAAATAGACCAGAGTTCACAGCACTGCGAATGATAAACTCTGATTTACAGCCGATTGATGTCACCTGTGGTGAAAAGATATTTAGAAATGCAAAAATCTCCTGAAAAAAAAATGTGTGGACGGTTAAAATTATTTAATAGATGGTCCTTATTTTATTGAAGGACAAAGGAAAATTTTATTTTTGTTTGCATAATTTATCCTGGGATTAGCCGAATTTCAACTGAAGGTATCTCGAAATATATGCATATTTCGATTAGAACATCTCTCAAGATGGTTTTGTTTTTTCACCCTGTTTCTAATCAGGTAAATTTTATGCAAATTAATTCAAAAAATTAAATATCTGAAATCAGCCTAGAATGCTCGACTCACAGGCGATTGCTGCTTGACAATTATTGGACACTATGGGCAGACCTCGGTTTTTATATAACGATTGATTAATTAAAAATATTATGTTAAAAAATTTGCTTTGTCAAAAGTTCTTTCTGCATGTAGTCCTATTTGTGCTATAACAGTATATTCTTTTCTTAATCTTAAACGTCGATCAAACATTATTACAAATTAATTACGCTTGTACTATATATTTCGACATTAAAAAAATTATTAATAGTTTTGTATTGAGAAAAAGACTGATTTCTTAAAGAATATCTCGGGATTTTTCTTCTTTTGCCTTGTTATATTATTACATTGTATACTTATTATATATGTTGTTGATACTGCTTATTAGGTTTAACCCCTTGAGGGGCGCCGATATATATTATATACCACCTACGATTAATGAAGTTTTACACCAGAAAAATTTCATTAAATATTACTTTTCTAACTTTGGTGGAAAAAAGTCGTAAAATTGCTTTTACTTATTTTGAAATAGAATTTTTCAAAGATTCCGGTGGGAATTCAGCATTTCACAAACGTAATTGCTTGCCCCTCAAGGGGTTAAACGTTTGTAGTGGAAAAAATTGACACAAACAATATTTTGCGTCGTTATTTCCAAACAACAAGCTTCGTGGCACATTTTCTGCTACGATGTATATTGTTCGGAAATAGTTGTGGTTAAATTCTTTGGTAAAAAAATTTTCCGGGGCAAACTCTACTACTTATTATATTAACTTTATAATATATATATTTTTTAATTTCAGCATTGTTCTTTTACTATTTTAATTACCCCTTATTTACATTATTGTATATGTGTGTTGCAGCCCGCCAAATGTCACGAACATATATTTACGGCTCGCGAGGAAAAAAGGTTGAGTATGGCTGTTCTACAGGGTGACACATAAATACTGTGATTTTATGAAAATGTCAATTTATTTTAATGTTTTTCACTTTTTTTGAGATATACTGTTGTTTTATTCGTGTTCCCCGTGCTTTTTTGTTGTATAATTGTTATTTCAGGTGATATTAAATCACTCTTTGGAGGAAAAACTTACTGTGCAAAGAAGACCGGCCAGCCATCGTCTTCCGCCACAAGAGGGGAATGTCAATTCCTCCGATCACCTAATTGCACCGGGAACATGTCCATCGCGCCATAAAACGTTTTAAAGAGACCGGAGGGATGAAACACCATCAACGAAGTGGAAAACCGCGAACAACAAGGATCTCAGTGCCCTTAACTTGGTCAAGAAGAAGATCGAGCGAAATCCACAAAGAAACATCCGAAAATTTGCCAAGGAGCACAACGTCGACCGCGAATCCATGAGAAGACATGCCAAAGAAGATCTGCAACTCATCCCGTACAAACTGGAGAAAGGACACCATCTCAGGGACCAAATGAAGGCGTTACGGGTCGAAAAGTGCAAGAAGATGAAGTCCCTGTGCCGCGGTGATGCCCTGTGAATCGGATTTTCTTCACCGGTGAAAAGAGTTTTATGGTCCAACCTTTCCGGAACTCGCAGATGCAACGCAAGTTGCCACTCAAAGAGGATCCGCGCATCGTGAAGTTGAAAAAGATTCTTTTCCCGAAGTCTATTGACGATTCAAGCGCTCGAATACGCCATCTGGTGGAGAAAAGATGTAACTTCTGGCTTCAGGATAGTACCGTACAAGCGCATTGCATTACATGTATTTTAAATTTGTTAAGAATGATTATTCTTTTGCACAATTTCAGATTTCTTGTGACATTTGTGTTCTGTCTTATATGACAAAGTAAAAATTATCAGAGTTTGAATATCTAAAACTTTCAAATGCATTTACAATAAAGAATTATTTCAATGGCACTTTAGCGTTAGTTAAAGGGAAATTAAAGGGACAATTTTCCTGTAGCGAAGGCTGCGGGTAGCGCCTCTATAGGCCGTTTTAATTCCCAATGATGGTGTGGGCGGGGTTTTCCGGATTGGAAATGTATTCGTATTCTTCCTAAAATGTGTCAAGATCAACGCAGAGACGTATCAGGAGCTAACTTTGGAAGTCACCGCGATCCCATGTGCCGAAAAGAAAGCGAAGAACATCGACTGGAGGTTTCACCATGACTAGCCGACTACCCACGGAGCGAAGAAGACGCTTGAGGGGTGCGAGGCCAATCTCTTGTGATTTTGGACGAAGGGCGTTTAGCCCTCAAAATCCCCTGACTTGAACACTATGGTCTTCGCTGTTTGGGGGATCGTGGAGCAAAAATCCTTCGCAATCAAGAACAAGTCCCTGGATTCCTTGAAACGTGCTATGGAAAAATCCGGGGCATAAATCGCGCCGTAAACAGTCGCGGCCATCTTGAAGAATTTACAAAAGCGTCTAAACGCCTGCATCACCGCTGGAGGAACCATTTCGAATTAACTTGTTTCTTGTACAGAATTTTCTCCTCTTTCGAATGGTGAATAAAACTAGTTGTTTTGTTCGTTCAGTGAAAAGATACGATTTTTTATTTGCGTCACAGTATTTACTGTGTTACCCTGTGTGTTACCCTGTATAATAACGATTCAACATGTATATTTCTTTATACGGACTAGGAAAAGTATGTGAAATCATCAAAAAAGGAATTTTTTAGATAACATTTCTACGCCTGCATGAAGTGTTTTTAGGTCTTTTTTTATTATTTTAGAAGAGATATGCCAAAAGACTCATTGTTAAAAGTAATATTGAAATGTTTGTATTTTTTACGGAAATAAAAGATAAATTGCTCCATTTCTGCTGGCACACTTTCAAATGACGAATTCTGATATTTTTTATAGCAGGGAAAAACGGTATAACATTATACATTTACGAATTTTCCAACAATTTTTCAGTAGGAATTTTTTTCAGTACGTGCAGTTATACGTGAAAATCAATCTCGTAGTTCCAGTAGCGTCAATATAAACAGTTTGGAAGGACTTGCATAATACCGATCTAAGAAATAGGCGTCCAGTGATTTCAGATTTTCCAATGGTTCTCCAAAGCACATTTTGACCGCTATCACAATGTATGTACCGCGCACCAAATAAGTAATGAGACTGAAGAAACTTTCCCGGCCAGTATATGAATGTAAAAACGCAAAAGCATGTTACAGAATCGACCGCTAGAGTGCACCCTATGCATGTGTGTGTATATATGTGTGATGATGTCTGAGTGGCGTGACGCAGCAGTTTCCGCGCAGTTTCCAATGTGTGACTATACCAGTGAAGCGTGTCAAAGCTTGCACCATGAGACAAAGCGTGGTGATTAAATTTTACTGCACATTAGGCAAAAGTGCCACAGAAGTGCGACACGATTTGCAGAAAGTTAGTCGTAATCAATGTTTAGGCCATTTACAGATGCTTCGTCGTTTTTCAAAATTTAAAAAGGGGAGAGAATTTCTGCGAGCGAATAATGAGGTTGTGACAAATTCAAATGCGGAGAATGCATGTGAAATTGTTACCCATAACAAAATAATAATAACTAGGCTTCTTACTATGGAACTTGGCGTTTGTAAAAAAAAATAGCAGATTTCTTTGTCTTTTCCAAGATGAAGTGTATCTTGAAAAGGACTTTCATCATACGTTTGGACACATGGAGAATCGATGTAAACATTGTATCAAGTTCACAGGAGATTATTTCGACTCTGTTAAATAAAAAAATGCCATTACACTTTTTTCCTTTAACTGTAGTCTCATTACTTATTTAGCACGCTGTGTATACAAGTGACTATGGGAGCTAGAATAAAAACCTGTTTCCTTTAGCGATTAAGAGTAGATTTTTCACCTTGCTTCTCTTCTCTCCTGGTTATATACCGTGATAACCTTCAAAATTTCATCGGGGGCCAGTGAAATGTTCACCGCTGGACATCTGGTTTGTTCTGAAATAACCCCCGTGTGTTTTTTGATCGTTTGCGTTGGCACAGTTGGACCTCCAGTGTTCAGTATATGGCATCCAAATTTACTCGCCGTACAGTAAAGATAGCTTATCCCTACTCCTTTATCTCCGACCTCACCTCGACCTTCTTTTTGTTCCTCACCAACAAGCATTCAACCTATATCACCATGCTGCCATTTGCGTTCAACATTGTTCTCGTAGCCACTGGCATATGCATCTTTGAACAGCGTCGATATTTTGGCCTAAAAGTGTAGCGATTTGCCAGAGTAACTGAGTAACAAATCAACTTTTCTGAGTTCAACAATTCTGTTATTTTCTATTTGTTATAATTGATAATAATTGCATGTCAATGAAAGTGAGGTATCGCACAATCAATCCAGAAGGCTTAACCGTTTCAGGGACAAGGTACTTGTATTCGTAAAATGTTCAAATAATTTACTGCCACCAGTATTAACAAGAGATTTTATTTGTAAACAAGTAAAAGTAAATTTTCGCGTACTTAATAAAGACGAAATTTTCATCATAAAATTCCGGTGCTAATGTGGAAATTTGGGATTAAAATTATGTGATGCCGTGACGGCACCACCGGCCTTCAAGGGGTTAAACCGATTTCTAAAGTCTAATGTGACAGAGCAAAATAGTTTTTGATGAGGCTTTTATACCATTTAATCATTTTCCATATTGATTGAAACGAGAAGAGAACCGTTCCACAGCATAGAATTTTTGTCCTAAACCGTACTACCACTTCTCTTTTTTTGTTGGTAGCATTCAGGACCATTCTGTATAAAAAAGAAGGATATCTTATCATAACTTCTGATTATTTAAGATACAGAACTTATATTTTTAATTGTTTTCAGGATTATTAAAGAAATGATGATTGTATATAAGTATATATTTTTCCAAAAATTATTTTTGTAAAACAAAAACATTCAAATTTTATTACAAATAGTGACATTTTTTAAACTTCAGAAAATAAAATGTTTTATTGCAGGCTACATAATTGCGATTTGTGTTGTAAATCTATAGTCAAAATTATACATTTTTTAAAGCATTTTCAATGAAACGTTAGTATCAATGCTTCCTTAATTTGTGTTCATGGGTCGCTTAAAGTACATGCATATATCCTAACCACATTGTATTCTTTTCAATACTTAAAAAAATAATACTTTAGATATTTGTTTGCTCACAAAGACGACCTTAGCAGTCACAGATACCTTAGTCAGAATTTTTTACCGTTCCCTACGATGACTGCTTTTCATGTAATTCTTAAATTTTAGCTGAGTGTTTAAAACTTTTATTACTGGATATGTTTTTTGATTGAAAATATACTGGGTCCAAAAATGACTGACTGATTTTATTAAATAACTTGAAACGTGACAGATCTTTAAAAAATTCTTGCAGGAGGGCTATGTATGATGTCAGGATTTTTTACTGTGATTCTCGATTTTAGTTCGAATTACAAACATTAGATGGCGCTGAGAGCAATAGGAGTCAGTTGAGGCCGAAACTGACGTCACTCATCATTGATGCGACAGAAGGAGATTAAGGGAGCTGGTCACTTAGCTTCGGAATTCTCCTCCGTAATGTTAAATCTATGGACTTTTGATGCATTTGTCTATTTAAAATATTTTCTCGGGAAATTCGTATTTTTAACATCGTTTTTCTGTGTGCTCTTCTTAAAGGACGGCTCTTGTTTTTCAAAGTTTTTAAAATATTTCTCAAATCTATGCTGAATTTGAATATTTTATGCGTTAAAAGCGGGCGAACTGTGATTAAGATTTTAACACTTCCTATAAAATTAAGTCTATACTTTAGAAATATTTTGAGAACTAAGAAAAAAGTAGACATCTTTTTGGAAGTGTACACGAAAAATAGAAGTTAAAAATATTAATTTCCCGAGGAGATATTTATACAGACGAATGCATCCA
Source organism: Maratus speciosus (assembly GCA_963932465.1). Taxonomy (NCBI): domain Eukaryota; kingdom Metazoa; phylum Arthropoda; class Arachnida; order Araneae; family Salticidae; genus Maratus; species Maratus speciosus. The sequence goes on along the minus strand of OZ010787.1, from coordinate 369,388,960 downwards.
ATGCCATAGACTTTACATGAGTGAGGGGAAATCGGTCCCTTAAAGCTGTTGAGTGGGTCTCATTCAGCAATGGAATCTTGCTTTAAGGGCTCTATTCTGAACTTAGTTGATAAAATTTCGATTTTGTTGACGTCAGAACAACAATAGATGCAAATATTGTTTCCTCTTTTATAAACTTTTTACATTCCAAGAAGGTTAAGCTTTTTTTTAAAACTGGGTATCTTTTTATCATTTTTAAGACTTTCCAACATAGTTAAAAAATGTTTATGCTCTCGGTTTGTCTAATCATCTGTCTGACCACTTGCCGTGCTCTAACTCGCGTTTTTTTACCTATTACTTGGGTCATATAAATTCCATGATAGATCATATACATGGTAGAACAAAATACTTTTATTTTATTATGCTTTCATCCAATCTGTGCTACTCCACCGCTATAAATATGTTTTGTTCTAAAGTATAAACCATTTCCACGATTTTTTTTCAACATGCATAAAAGTCTACTGACGAACTTCCTTAAAAGATATAAAATTTCTTAGAGTTTAACAAAAGTTATGAAAATTTTAACAGCAACAAAAAACTAAATCTCTCCACCTAGTTTAAAATACGATGCATAAAATAGTCTTTAAATCTGACAATAAAAAGTAAGTTAATTCTGGAAAATAAAGCTTCATAAATGTAAAATCGTCTGCAAACTTGAATGTTGCTCTCTAAATTCATGCCCAATTCCTAACGCTTTCGTTTTATCAAAGAATTTGTTATTTCCATGGCGATATATATAACAACACATTTAATGGAGGATATTCCAAATCTGGGTTTGAGGCTGAAAAAAGTCACGTGATACTGGTAATTTACCCAAGGAACTTCTAACTGATAAGAAGGGAAGATGCTACTGCTTTGCCTGATGAACTGTTTCATTGGCCAGCGGGGATTTACATTACACGTCTGCGGAGCCTTCCCTTCTTTACGCTAGGCGTTTTTACCCTGATCACGTGATCAAAACGCAGATGGAATATCCTCCATTGAAATAATATCGACTGAGTTCAGAATCGGGGCCTGAGAGTAAGATTGTATTGGCGAATGAGACCCACCCCACAGCCTTAATCTCCTTCCTTCGCATCAATGGAGGATATTCCATTTCCGTTTTGATCACGTGGTCAAGGTAAAAATTTTTAGCGTAAAGAAGGGAAGGCTCCGTAGACGTGTAATGTAAATCCCCGCTAGCCAATGAAACAGTTCATGAGGCAAAGCAGTAGTATCTTCCCTTTTTATCAGTAAAAAGTTTCTTGGGTAAATTACCGGTATCACGTGACTTTTTTCAGCCTCGAACCCATATTTGGAATATCCTCCATTCTGAGTGACATCAGTTTCGGCCTCGACTGAAGGCCTATTGTAAATCGAACTAAAATCGAGAATCACAGTAAAAATTTTTTTGACATCATACATAACCCTCCTGCAAGAATTTTATAAATGTATGTCACCTTTTGCAAGTTATTGAACTTTAAAATCAGTCAGTCATTTTTGGGACACCAGCTATGTTCTAGCAGTGGGGAAAGGGTTAATAGGAACCTGGATGATTTATCTACCTGGGAGGTCGCCGAAATTTAATGAACCCTAATTTTTCTTGTTTCTAATAATCATGATCAGAAAGTGAAAAGGATTATAAAACAATTACTGAATGCTTCTGGAAAGTACTGTAACAAATCGAACTGATTTACTGATTTATCACAGAAACCCTTTAAAATATACAGATACTGGATGGTATAGGATAATCCCATGTATTTGTGAAAACAGCCAGTGATTTTGGCAAAGTCCTGTTTTTTCCCGGAGATATCAAGGAGGGGATCTCTCCGAGGAGGAGATCTGTCCAAATTCATCATCGTCAGTGACACTTTGCCGACAACTAGCTGAATACGAAGCGGGTCTGGCATTCCTTTAATACGCCACTAAAGTGAAACTAGAGTGGGGTAAGAGAAAAGTTCCCACGAGCAAAGCAAAAGTGAAACAGTGCTTCTGCAAAATGGGCATGGACATTGACGTCCTATCACACGATAGCTTGTAGATGGCATCATAAGCCGAACGATCCTAGTGGCTAAGGAGATGCCATTGTTTTTGAATCAAGGAATCGGAAAATGAGATCCTTGATGAAAAAATAGTTAGTTAAGTTTAACTCCTCATCAGAGAAGGTTCAGATAGTTTATCCGGTTGAGAGCGGGAGGGTCTCAGGTTTTAGAATATTATCTTTCAGATTACCGAGGGGAACGATTTCTTCCTCCGGACTCAGGAGCGAAAAAAAGACTAAGATTGGCTTTCAAAGCAGTGCGCTTCTCCAAGCATAGGAGAAAGGAACAATACCAACCAGTGTTGACAGAAGGCAGAGACATTATTTATCTGTGGACTATTTATTTAATTTGTTTGGACTTACTATAATTCACTGCATATGTCGTAAATCATATAACGACTCCCAGCATCGATTATACTAAATTGTTCTGAATAAGCAGAATTTAATCAAGAAATTAATCATTGTTATTTGTTAATAAAACATTTTCCTTTATTAACCCCTTAATTCTCGCTCCGTCATATTCTCGGGCTGCGTCTTTTACTCAGATTGTTTGACTCCCACCAGTTTTATAAAATAGTGCAATTGGCTATATTTTAGTATGGATTTACCTGTCATTAAATAAGGTGAATATTTCTTTTTTATAAAAGTGGTGCCAATAAGCAATTTGAATTTTTTAACCTCAATTTAATTCGAGCGTGAAGGGGTTAATTTTTCCTACGCCTTTGAAGACGCCCACACCACCACGCTACTACGTCTTTCCGCAAGGTCCCACAACTGGTGACAGCTCTAACGGACATTTATGATGAGGACAATTGTGTGTGAAAAGTTTTAGAAGCCCCAGGCAAGTACAGAAGCTGAGTGCTAGACAACAAGCATCAGAACGAAAGGTCACAGCCGAGAAACTGCAGCAGATCCGACGTGACAATCCCAGTTCCCCTGCGAAAGTCGTCGAAGGTCCAGAGACCGGACAAGTACAACGACGAGGACAACCTAAGAAAGTCCAACAGTGAACTCAGCCCTAGTGTAAAAGAGTCGTCGACGGCAGTGCCATGCGGACTAGTTCCACTGTGAAAGGACAGCAACAAAACAAGGAGGTAAGCTCATTATTTTGAGTGGCTCTCACTTTTATTATTGTATAGAAATATTAGGCCAAAATTTAATATTTTGAGGAGGAGAGATTTTGTTTTGTTGGTAATAAAAAGTCATTAAAGTTAACTATAAATTAATGCAAGTTAAGAAAAATTAAATAATTTAACCTGGCAGATGGATATTAATATCTGGTATTTATTCTAAAGTAAGTAAAGGGAAAGTTTTTCTAAAGGTACAAAAATTTAGAAAATAATCAGGTTAGATTGCAGATAGGGGTAGAAAAAAAAGACCCAGTAAAACCTTTTGATAAGTTGTGCAAGTAATGTACTGTTTTGAGAATATTATAGGTGGAAAAGTATTTCACAATTAGATTGAATTATTAAATAAGGAAATTTTTCTGAAAATATATTTATGGTCAAAATAGTGGAAACATTGAATAAAGCTTGCAAAGCGTGCTCAATCTTGAGGGAGCTTAAAATTTATTCAGATATGTATTTATGTGCCTATTACATAGAAACATATTATTTACTGTGCTTTATTTTATGTGTATAGGGAATTTAAATCTGAGAAATTTATTTTGCTTATTGGTTATAGCTAACACAAAAAGGGAAAATATTTAAATAATTTTATATGGTATTTCAAATGTATTCTTTATTTACTGTGTTTGTATTAAAAAATGTGTTTATAAAAGTACTTAAAGTTAAAATTATATTTGATTAAGTGATGAAGTTGTACACCAGGTGTCAGTTGACTGTGTTAGGTTATTCTAAAAATTATTTGACTTATTTGTGTTAAATCTAAGATAGACAATATGGCAAAAGTTACTGCATTAAAGTATTCAGGAAAATTGATTTGCAAAATTTAACAGAGGTTTTAGGCGTAAAAATTGAGGATAACGATAAAATGGCGACGATTATACAGAAAAGTCGGAGGATTATGATGAGGATCTGGCGCTTATGTAAGCGGGGTACATTGTACAAGATAGGGAAGGTGAAGCGTTACGGGATAAAGAGAGGAAAAAACGGAAAAGAAGAGAGAGAGAAAAAGAGGAGAAAGAGAGAGGGGGGTAAGCAAAAAGAAAGTGAATTTCAGTTAGAGCAGCTTAGGCTAACGCAAAGCGCCGAAAGAAGGAGGTTAACTTCCAGTAGCAGATCAGAAAGATCTAAAATTTCTTTAAAAGTAATTATGAATAATTTTGACCCAGGAAAGTCCGACATAACTCTGTTTCTCAACTTATTTGAAAGACAGGCGGAGAGGTCAGGGATAGAGCCAGAAGATCTAGATGCATTTGTTGGCTTCACTGCCTATAGATATCGCAGAATTAATTTTACGAGAACCAAAAGAATGCGTCGACGATTTTGATCATATGAAATCTGTTTTATTGGCACGATGAAGACAGAGTACAGAGGCATATCGAATAAAACTAAACAAACATGTGAAAAATCCAAACGGCCCTTAACGGAAAGATCTTATTTTCGAATTAAACAGCTTCTAAGATAGGTGGTTAAACGGGTTAGGTATCACGAAAATCGAGGAGCTCAAGTACTTACTAATTACAAAGCAAATTAAGAGACGTGTACCAACTGAGATAAGTGATAACACTTCATCGATTCGTGGGCGTCATACAAAAATCCGAGAACTCTAGTTAAAGACCTAGACGGATACGAGACGATCAAAGTTGATTAAAAAAAATCTTGGAATTTCAGACATTCAGTAGATAGGGGATTCGAAAGGTCAAAATATGCAGAAAAAGAACGGGAAAGAAGTTCGGAAGTAAAATTAAACAGGCGCGATAAAAATGATAATAAAGAAAGGAAAGGATTTTCGAAAAGGAAAGGAAAACACTTGCGTTTTGTGCAAAAGTTAAAAATACTATAAACGGAATTGCCCTGAGTATAAAAACAAAGAAAATCCGACAAATACGGTTCATCATATTAGTAGCAATTTAAATCTGGAAGAGGAATTTAAACCCCATTTGAGTCGAGGTAAAGTGAACGGGGAGGAAATTACGATACTTAGAGACATGGGAACTAATATGGTTGTGTGCCCCTGGAATTTAACAAATAGAGATAAATTGAATAGCGAAAGTGAAAGGAGATGAGTTAGTCAGCCCTTGTTAAATGACCGCAGATGTTTAGCTGCAGCAGAGATAACGTTATTATTACCTAATAAAAAATTAAAAAGACAAAAACAATAATAGCAGATAAAGAAACAAAAATAGACTATTATATCTTAGGTAACAAAACCCCAAAATTAATCAGAAATTCACAGAATGAAAAACCATTGGTCTTAAATGCTGAAGTAAAGCCGAGAAAAAACAAAAATCAAAACTGAAACCAATAGAGAAAGAATGAAAACAGCTGGGATAGAGAAGTCTAGTCTGAGTGAGAGGTGTCAATCAGAGGAGATTAACGAAACGCTGGCAGACGAGCAGAACGCGAGGGAGAATCATAGCCCAGAAAAGAATGAAATCGAGTTAGAAAAAAAAGAGCAGGATATTTCTTTACCCGAACCATTGAAAATGCGTATCTTATTGTAGGTAAGGTGGAGAACAATCAATTGGTAAAAGTAAAAATGATAAATAAATTGCTGGAAACAGTAAGCTAACAAAAAGAAGCAGATTTTCGAGCGTAAAGACGAAATTATTGTTAGAAAAACTGCAAGCAATAGAAAAACCGAAAAAGTGCAGGCAATTGTGTCGCCAAAATTTTGGCAGAGCACGCTAAATGCGGGAATCGAATATACAGCGGCCCACTTGGAAATAACAAAAGATGAGCTACTCAGATATTTCTTTTGGCCGAAGGGTATTAGAGGAAGTGACACCATCTTTCAATATGTGAAAGGAAAACCTGGACATTTTCTACTAATACATTTTAAAAAAATAATAGAACAAAATGTGTGAATTTTTGTTTAGGATCTGCATCCGTGTAAGTATAAACGCGAAGTATGGTATTGGTTTGGTTCATAAGGTAAATATGGATAAAACGGAAAAATCTCTTATACTACGACATTTTAATAATCTTTCATATAAAACGTCTTGCACCGAAGGAGAATGCACTGTAACAAGATTTATTTAAAATTTAATTAGAAAGAAAAAAAATGAATTAAACATAAGAAAAAAAATCAACAAATATTTATGAAAAAAGGAATTATACTAGCGAGCACTATATAGCTACGGTACTTCACTCTTTCGAATTCGAGTGAAATTTTTGAATACGATAAATTCGTTCAAAAATTATTTAGTGAAATAATGCAAAATAATGGAATTGGAGAGACATAAGGAAATCGTAAAAAATTAAAAATCTGTCCAAACATGCTGTTATTAATATTGTTTTTGTCATATCACAAATTCAACAATATTGCTCTTTTTAATATAAGTAATTTCAATCTCTTGGTTGATTTGTGACATCAGAAATTTAGATCATTGGAATATCGAAATGAAAATATGAAATAGATTTTTTTTGTAAGTTTTGGTTCTTTTTCAAATTTTTTTTGCTTTTAATTGCATTATATTATAAGTTTATTCTGTTGTAGCGTATGTATGCAAAATATATACAGTAAATAAAACATTACAGATATGCACAACAGTTTATTGACAAACAAATACATCAGATCTTCTGAAACATTATTATCGCCTCTTTAATACATAATATACGTAATACATATATGATATACATAAAGGAACCACATTATTATCTGAACTATCTATATGAACAGTGCTAGGCTGACCTTCACGCAGTTTTGAGGGAATGCAGAAATAAAGATCTATTTTTAAATTGCTAAAATAGTCATAAGATGGCAGAACATGATGGTATGCAGGATCAGCGTTTTTTCAGGGTGTTTCATAAAGGGTGCCTTAACTTTAAAAATCTACATATAAATTTCTAATTAACTTCAAAATTTCAAATTCAAATATTTTTTTTCGCGTTCCAGTAGGTAAATACAATAAAAAGACCTAAGAAACCTTTGATGCAATTTTACATGTTAGTTTAAACATTTTTACAGCTTGAGACAGCGAAATGCCATCTAGTGACGAAAATTTGAACTATTTTTGATATTACTGTTTTTATAAACTGAAATTTATAAACTACCTGAAAAACATCTTTATATATATTATAATTAATGAATTGTTGAATTTTAAAATTAGAGAGTCTTGCATGAAACACCCTGCATACATAACTAATAACTATACACATAACTAGTAAAAACCATAATGTAGTACTGCTAGAGAACATAAATAAACAAAGATAATAGATGTACACCTCATATTCAAAATATTAGAATAATTACTTTTTTTTCACAAACTGGAAATATCACTTGGTAATTTAAAATCTTTTAATGCAAATATGCAAACGATATTTTTATTTAGAACTTATTGTTGATTAAACTTATTTACTATCTTAAAATTAATATCATTTCTGAAAAGATTAACTGAAAAAAAAATTATTTTGAAAAGTCAAAATATTAGAATGTATATTCAAGTGGTTCAAAATATTAGAATATTTCGCATTAACTCTCCTTTAATTATCACCAATTCATAACTGGTGGCATCATTAATTAAATTCAGACGATTTTATTTAAAATCGGTGTTCTTTTTACAGTTTGTTTGCTTTTTCGTCTTAAAATGGGTCGTGTGGGTGATAATCCTGAATCTATTAAAGTTCGTATGGTTGATTGTATCGGCACGGTACAAATCAATGTTATATAGGGAATTATTTACATTTTTCGCAATCAAGCATACACTATACTAACAAAATACTAACACAATATTAAAAAAAATGGAAAATTTCAGAATAATCGCCGAAATGGCGGCCGAAAACCAAACGCATCTGCTAGAGCTGACAGGAAACTGAAGTTAAGAAAAACCGTTTTAAAAGTGTGCGATTCTTGCACCGAAAATGGAAAAAAGAGGGAATTGAAGTTTCTACATCGAGAACATTAAGACGTCTCCATAAATTTAAGTTTGAATCTCGTATATCGAAAACAAAATCTCTCGTGACTGCAAAACAAAAACGTATAAGATTCAATTGGTGTAAATCAAGACGTTAATGGAGCGAAGAAGATTGGAAAAAATATATTATTTAGTGATGAAAGTATGTTTTGTATCTATACAACATAATTTCATCACTAACTAATATGTTTTTCCAATCTTCTTCGCTCCATAAACATCTTGATTTCCACCAATTCAATCTTATACGCTTTTGTTTTGCAGTGATGAGAGGTTTTGTTTTCGGTACACGAGATTCAAACTTAAATTTATGGAGACGTCTTAATGTTCTCGATGTAGAAACTTCAACTCCTTCTTCTTTCCATTTTCGGTGCAAGAATCGTACACTTTTAAAACGGTTTTTCTTAACTATACGCTTCAGTTTCCTGTCATTTCTAGCAGATGTTTTTAGTTTTCGGCTGCCATTTCGGCGATTCTTTTGAAATTTTCCATTTTTTAAATATTGTGTTAGTATTTTATTAACACTTGATTGCGAACAGTGTAAAAAATTCACTATATAACATTGATTTTTACCGTGCCAACACAAATCAGCCATCCTAAGATTAATAGATTCAGGAATATCACTCACACGACACATTTTAAGACGAAAAAGCAAACAAACTGCAAAGAGAATATTGATTTTAAATAAAATCGTCTTAATTTAATCCATGATGCCACCAGTTATGAATTGGTGATAATTAAAGGAGAATTAATGTGAAGTATTCTAATATTTTGATCCACTTGAATAAATATTCTAATATTTTGACTTTTCAAAATAATCTTTTTTTCAATTAATCTTTTCAAAAATGATATTAATTTTAAGTTAATAAATAAGCTTAATCAACAATAAGTTCTTAGCAAAAATATCGTTTGCATATTTGCATAAAAATACATTAAATTTGCCAAACGATATTTTCAGTTTGTAAAAAAAAGTAATTATTCTAATATTTTGAATATGAGCTGTATCTTTTCTGTAATGAATATTTTACATTATAATTTTATATATAAAAAATGCTGGTGTGGGGGCAGTTTGAAACATTCAAAAACTAGCTTTTTTCGTTTTTTGATAGCTTACAGTGTGTATAATATAGCAAAACAACATTTTTTTTAAATTTGAATTATTACAAAAGGATGTTGGCCAGAAAAATTATTCAAAGATGATTTCGCGTTTCTTTATATGTATACTTCCTAAATATATATATATGGAAAAAATCCTCATATATCGTCTAGGAACGCATCTCACTAAATTTGTCTTTAATTATGTATAAAGTTATTAATCTTTCTTAGGATTTAAAGACAATAATTAAAAATTTGCCTCTCTCAGACGACAAACAGTAGAATAGAAATAATGAGAATGAAGAACAGTGATTAAGAGACGAAAAATGAAAAGGAAATGCTACTTGCAGATTTAATTTTTTTTAATTATCAGTCATCGAATGTCGCATTTGAGTGCCACCATGTTTTTGGAATAAGTTATCATACATTGAACAGTTTACGTTGTGTAGAACTACACAATAAAAAATCGAAGAAACGTTTCTTGAACTGAAGAAACGTATTCCTATATTAGGTAGTTTGCCATATATAGTTTATATTTAGTCTGCCTGTTTTTGGTCAAACTTTACAATGAGCAGAATTGAATCTGTGACTATTTGCTTGAATTAGGGATCAGATTTCGGTTAAATTTTTACTAATACCATGTTTTTATAGTTATAGTAATTTAAATAAATACATTTAAAAAAGAAAGGAAAAAGCGTATAGGAATAAAGGATACTTTTTACGCTGTAAAATAAATTACAGAAAAGTTTCCTGCTGTAAAATTCTTTACGAAAATTCAATGTAAACTGGTAGTTACTCACGATTCTCGAAACCTTTTCCTAATCTTCAGTAATCTTTAGGCGAAGAAACAACCAGGAACCTCAAAAACAAGTATGAACCCGAAATTAACAAAAGCGTCTTTTCCGAAAGTTTCCGACGACAAAGGAAGGCTGTTTAATTTCAGAAGCGTTTCCGTAAACTTCGAAAATCTATTATTTTATAAGGTTTCTGTTTGGTCTTTTCCTAAATGGTTTTTGAAGTCACCAGAAAAGTTTTCGAAATTGTGAGTAATTACAATGCTACGGAATATTCTGCAATTTTTTACAGCGCTGGTTAAACTAGTATTTCTTTCTTTTTTTTAATGCTTAGACTGTAAGACACAACTCAGCGTGACGGGAAAACCAGCACTGTACTAGGTATCTACCTTATATGAAAGCTTACTGAAGATTTTACTCCTGTTTTTACATTGATAAACAATCTTAAAGTAACAACATTCAAGCATCATGAATATTGATTCTTGATTCCAGAAACCACGATATCTAATCTTTCTCCCAATTTTTTAAAAATCACCTGTTTCCAACAAGTTATACACACTGATTTACTTAAAAGCGATAGTTTAAAGCGTATTCTTAAAAATGTTCCTTTCATCCTGTGACTGATAAATTTATAGATTTCAATTGTAGTTTCATGCAATTTGAAATAAAATAAAAGTTTTATGCAACTAGATTGTTGGTAAAATAACACAAATTTTGAGCTACTGCTTAACTTAAAACTTAAGAATATTTGCCTAAATTTATGCGTGCATTAGCATTGTGCTGCGTTTTATAAAAGCTAATTTGATTTAAAATATTTGAAAGATGAAAAATAAAATAATAGTTTTGAACAGTAATTAACTAATAAAATTCTCATGATGAGTTATTGTTTATGTGACTATTTGTTATCAAACCTGAGCATGTAAAGATTGAGAGAAAAAAAAGTAAATGAATGAAAGTTAAAATTCTAGTGCTAAATTCACCTTGAGTTAGATAATTAAAATTAATATAACAAGCACAAATAAATGTACAAAAATTACCTTCATTTGCATATATATAATATAAAATTATCTAAAATACATTAAAAAATATCTTAAAATACATTAAAACCATTAAACAACCCAAAACGTTTTCAGATATTACAAGGCCGTCATACTAATTATTGCAGTCATAGTCATCATATTTTTAATTATTGCAGTTTTTAGAACAAAATCAATCCCTACTGATGACGGCCTTGTAATGGCTGTAAACGTTTTGGTCTGTTTAATGGTTTTCAACGTATTTTAAGATATTTTTAATGCATTTTAAATAATTTTATATTATATGAAAACGAAAGTAATTTTTGTATATATATTTTTTATATATGAAAAAAAGTAGTTTTGCCAAATGTTAATCTCTTTGAGATTAGTTTAAATTATATCTGAATAATTCATCAAACAGCAATTTAACCCTACCAGATCACATATATTTTCTACCCCCCCCCCCCCTTTAAAAAAATTAAATTTAAGATTCTTCTGAGGAATTACTTATGTAATATACATACTGTAGAAAGAAAAAAAGTTGTTGATTTTTTAATTATTGCAGTTTTTAGAGCAAAACAATTTGCTGTTACTTTTAAGAAATCTCGTTTTTTTTTAAACTGTCAAATAAAAAAATGTTCTTAAAAAAAAAAAAAAAAAAAAAAAAAAAAAAGTAGTTTGATAAAAAGAAACATGTTTTCCCATAAAATGAACAGATTTTTACTGGTGCACTAACAGCTTTTCTCGCAAAATCAAAAATGTTTTCCCATTACACTTTAACTATTTATCATCGAACTTGAAGATGTGAAGATTAAAAAAAAAAAAAAAAACAGTTTCTAAGCATTGAGATGGTTAAGATTAAGACAAAAAATAAGTATGGAATTCAATTAGCCTCCAGAAAGTCCCCATACATTTAATTTTCTAGAGAGAATTTTTATTTTAATAAATTTTGTTCTTTTCATTATATTTTCTCCTTTTAAAGATGAAAATTTATCAAATAAAAATTAAAACGAATAACATAAGCCTGCTATGAAATTTTTTTTCTTCACAGCGCAGGAAATTTCTTACGTATTTTTTAATTCTGATTTCAGGGAAAGTACTCAAAAAGTTCCGTCACGTATAGTTTCAAAACAAATACAGAATTTTCGTCTGGTTCGTAAAATATGAATTTAGAAACAGATAAAAGAATTTCAAATTGGCAAATTATAAATTTAGTCATAAAGACACTAGACACCAATATGCATAATAGTAGAATAGTGCTGGTTTCTTTATAAGAAACGTCACTAGCAGTGCCCAAGACGAAAAGTTTCAAACATCTTTTTTCAATGAGAAGAAAATGATTCAAATTGATTTTTCCTTTTGTAGTAGCTATAACAAAATTTACAAATTAATTAAAGTATCATATATAGGCTTTCTAAAGTGCTTTATCTATACAAATTTTGAGTCTGGTAGATCTTTCGTGTGATTTTCCTGTTCTTCATCATCGCTTTGTGGAAAAATCTTACGTTATAGAGAAAAAAGCTCGGTAATTTTTAGCTCAGCGTATCGAAAAACATCAGAAACACCGAAAAAGGTACAGAAAAAATAAAAAGTGCCATTTTGCAGGCTTGTGTCATTAAGTTCTTGATACGTATATGTTTTAGAATATATGATTAAAAACTTAAACCTTTAAAAGTACACATTGGATTTTACACAACAGAATACATAATATCACCAAATTCTTATATATTAAATAAAAATAATATTTCTTCAACAAGGAATATGTAATTTTCTTTTCTTTACTCAACGATTAACTTAGTAACAGCAGTGGAAAGTCGAACGATATCAGTTCGGAGTGAGTCAACCAAAGACTGCAGCTTCTCTGTGGAATCCAAAATTTGAATTGACTGAGTAAAAGGATCGAAACGCACTTCATAGTTTCGTTTCAAGTTGTTAAGAACAAAGTTTCTGAAAAGAAAAAATATCATAAAACATTTTATATTAATTATTATCATAGCTCGATTAAGGCACCTTGGGATCCTAGGTACATCATTCTTCTGTGGCCCTCTGCAAATACTAGTATTTGTAAGCTCGGAGTTCAGAATCTTTTTATTACCCCCCCCCCCTTTCTTACCATCTACTAGAAGTAAAACATGGACAAAGACATGTAAAGCTAAAAATTTTTTTTGGTATTTGAATCAAAGTCTAATTTTAAAGAAAATAGATTTAAAATATTCAGTTCTGAATAAAAAAAGACATAAATTAATTTCACACGAAAAAATTATATACTGCTTAAATTATTCATCCTACAATTAATAAATTTAGTTTCGTAATTATATATAATACAGAATATATCCAACTATAACATGAATATTTTAGAAAATCTTCAATTTTCACCCCTAGGTATTTCTTTTTGATAAATGCATCGTCATTCGAAACCTCGTTTACAAGACTTTCCGCGGTAATTCTTTCTTCGATTAAGAAAATTTCGGATAAAACGTACATCAAGATTCCTATGAAAATGAGTTTCTGTTTCTCATTTTGTAGCAATTTTGAGAGAATTATCAAAAAAATTATTTTATTTGAAATATTTTAAAAATTTTTTCATTGTTATGCCTTGTATGTATATAATATATCGCGACGTCCCGGACCTATGAAGGAGTCCCGGCCCGTTCACTTCTCGGCTGGTGACCGTACAGCCGGCTTTAATATGTAAGGACATCTTGGGGGTGACATCTCTTGTGGTATAAATAATTTGGACTCGGGAATCTCTAGCTGAATTGAACTCATTTATTTCGCTGTTCATCTTTCAGTCCGATAGGAGGTCCCGCGAGCCAGCTATGTGAGGGTTTTAGGAGCGTTACATGGTCATGGGTTTAGCACGCTTCTCAAATACGCAAAATCTCCCCTTTTTCGTGCGCGTTTTAGCTAATATCTTGGGGCTTGTCATATTTTCCAGCCGAGGGCACACTTGTAAAATTGGAGGAACATTTCTTTACTTGGTTGATTCGCTTTTGATTGATTGTCCGGGCTCAGATGCCAGAACTGGCCTTGGCCGGCCCGGGAATCAGGTAACCACCACATGGCTACAAAATTTGCAACTCACGATTTTTACTTCTAAAGATCGACCGAAAATGATATCTGAAAGTAATAAGATGTATTGCTGGGAAACAAAGTTACAAGGGGTAAAACTGGGTTTAGAATGAGATTTAAAGTTAGAAGAAAGAAACTTTGGATTTATATTAAAATTTTTGTAATTTAATTTGAATTTTGAATTTTAAAAAGGGTTTTATCCTTTCATGTATATAAAAAGAGAGATATAGATAGATATAAAAAAGTACTTTTTAAAATTAAAACTCTAAAATTTCTCCAACGATCCTTGAAAATATGGCGGCCATAGACACTTGACTACTGTACCTAGGCTATAATCAAGCTTTGATCATTATTAGAAATTGATTACTGTTTAATAACTAGATTAAAGTGATTGGCGAAAATAAGGGTAAGTTTACACATTAATTTTTATGCTTCATTAAATGTTGTATTAAAAAAAAGCCTTGTCTGAATATGCGTTAACCAAAATTGTTGATTTTTGCATTATTTGCTTGAGACTTGGTTTGCATTGATGTATCAAGCTGCACATGAACTACAAGGAAGATTTTCAATTTATTTTCTGCATTCTGTTAAAACAGGCATACGTACCATCATCAGAAATTTCGGGCTGTGCAGCGTAATCATTTATTATTTATGATAGTATTTATTAAAATAAAATATCGTTACTAAAATTAATTTAAAGTATTTTTTTTCTACCTTCAGATTTATTATTGATAAAGAATCTTCCCTTTTTTAAAATTGGAATTCACTTCCTGATCTTAGATTTCATATTCAGTTTCCCTCATTACATTTTGCATGGCGGGCAACAAGAAAAAAAGCTTAATATATCAAAAAGCATATAACCACGAATACATTAAAAAATTATAAATGATAAAGACCTAAATGTTGATATTTTAAATTCGTCTCCAAAGCGTTATAGTCCGACAGGAAGCGACTTTTTTTACTTAAACATTTTATAGAATCTGATTTTCGAATATCTAATTGACCTTATTTAATCAGACACGAAAACAGATATCAGTTGTTACGACAATGATGAATACGTTCTCGGGTGCCGCAACATCCCCCAGTCAAAGGAAAAATGAATGACAACCCGATTTCCGAAGATCGTCGCTGTTTGCAGTAATATCTTTCAATCTTCCTTAATCGGATTGCCATTCCATTACATTGCGGTCTGGTGATCCACTGCCGCTGCGACAGCTGACGACGGTTTTCGTGATTGATTAAGCAAGATCAATTACATATTTAAAGATAATCTTGTATAGAATGGTTAAGTAAAAAATATCACTGCAACACGGAATATTAATTCTCGGGGGGAGACAAAAAAAGAGTGACATATCTGAATGAGCGGTATGCAGAGGTGCTTCTGTATTTAGATATGAAAGCTTTTCTTAAGTTAATCATTTTTAAAATAAAACATATAATTTAATTTTTGTTTTTATCACATACGAATATATTTGCTTCGCCTAATTTTTATGTTTAATTTTGTTCGATTGGAGTGAGATTTTATTTCGCTATACGATGATAGTGGTAACTGCAGAAAAAATAAGAAGATTTCATATTAAACTGCTAAACAAGATTTTGATCATGAACTAATTCCTAATGAAATAATGCACAAAAAATAAGTGTAGTAGTCTGTCTTAACTATACCATAACTCTTCATTAATTACACTATAGTTAGTAAAAATTCCTATTAATATTGCGCATAAACTAAAATATCACAACGTAATAATGAAAATAATACTTTAAGCATAGATTATGAAACACTTTCCAACACTTCCTGAATGCTTTAACAAAATTTTATTATTTAGGGAAATAAGGTAAATAAGATAACTAAGTAAACATTTTAGAAAACACACAAAACATTTGAAAAATTGATTTCAGCAGTTACCGTCCTTATTCAATAGTACCTTTATTACACGCCACTATTTAGTTAAAATTTAATTTAAACTAAAACACTCTTAAAACTACTGAAATCACCTTTCCAGATATTATCATCCATAGACGGTTATGTATCCAATTCTTTGCGTGACCCTGTATATCACTTTATCTATATTCTACAAACATTTCTTAGTAAACTAAATGCAGTTCAGCGTAAAAATGCATAACTCATTTAAAAACCACTTTTAAGCAATTTACGCTCATACTCAGTAACCCTTACGAATTCTTTTGTGTAGCCTTGTATATGAACTATAGTATTTATACACACCGTATAGTATTCACAAATATAGTGAAACATAAAACCACATATCATAATTAAAAATGCATTTCCAGCAATCATCGATTATGTACAGTACTTCGGACACAATATAGTGTCTGAAATATTTTGTGTGTCCCTGTAAATGCTATGCACTGCTTATTATGCATGAAATAACTTATAGTAAAACTCAGCGACTTATATAAATTTCATTATATATGAAATAGTTTCACATAATTAAAATACGCCGCAACCATCCCCCCCCCCCATATCATTATGTAACGGAATTCTTTTGTGTGGTCCTGTAAATGAATAACAAGTATTCTTTGCACCGCATATTCTTCAGAGTTCTCATTTTAGTGAACTTCATAAATGAATATCAATTATTTTATGCTTGAAAGCGTGTAACATCATTAAAAATCATTTGAAACGATTTTTTCCACATTGGCCTTAATGTAATGGAATACTTTTGACTGTCCCTGTAAATGAACCAAACATGCTACAAACTTCATTTGAAATAGGGATCGTGCTATGGTGAACCTTAATATTATTTTATGCTTGAAAGCGTGTAACATCATTAAAAATCATTTGAAACGATTTTTTCCACATTGGCCATAATGTAATGGAATACTTTTGACTGTCCCTGTAAATGAACCAAACATGCTACAAACTTCATTTGAAATAGGGATCGTGCTATGGTGAACCTTAATAACATCCAAAAATTTGAGGGCAATCCGATTATATTTACGAGAGTTAGCGCGCGGACAGACGGACAGACAAACCGAAATTATAAACACTTTTCAACTTTGTTGGAAAGTGTTAAAAAAAGCACGATGACAAAAAGTCTGTTTTAATTGAAATTAAATACGCGTAAAGTCCATATAGAGATAATGAAGTTATTACCATTTCAAGGCCCTTGAACCCAGGACCAGCTTTAGAGGGGGTAGGGGTAATGTCTGGGTACCTCCAGGATCACTAAAAATTAAGCGGTGGAAATAACACAAAATATTAAAAATCAATAGTTTCTTTAGATGATATCATTCATAGAGGCGCCGAAAGAAAGCTCGCCCAGGGCGCCATAGCCACTAAAGCCTCAATTGGAAGAACCCATCAGTGGCACATTGAATTTTCAAATCAATAATTGTTGAAATTTTTTAGACCATGAGGCGGCCGCACAAACCCTCACCTCATCGAGTTGACGGCTGAAATTCCAGAATTAGTTAAAACTCAATTTGCATATTAAAATGCAACTGGTCTGGCAAGTCATATCTTGGTGGGAATCCCCTGCAAGCCCGATTTTAGTGGTCGATTGGTAAGTTTACCATTGTGTTTTCCTGCTCTCAGTCCTCCAAGTTTTCATACACTGTTAAAAATCTGCATATTTTGCTGCACAGTCACTCCACCGCTTTTATAGAATATCTGTATTCTGACCAATGAGAATGCTCCATAATATCGTCAAGTAATCGTTTTCTATAAAAGCGGTGGAGTGACTATGCAGCAAAAGCTACAGATTTTTAACAGTGTACCTTTGGGTGCAGGAAAACACAATGATAAGCCTACCGTTAAAGTATGCTAATCGAGTTCTGTCAAATCCTAGAATTTGAGCCGTAAACTCGATGAGGTGATTGTCTGTGCAGCCACCTCCCGGTCTATTTTCCTTGTCTGCAATTCATACTAGGTAAGGAATGATCCAGAATCCTAATCGCATCATATGACAGTTTTTGGGATGCGATATTTGGGATGACGGAATCTGACAGTTAACCTGATCTCATATGTGTTCAATTGACGAAAGGTTTGGAGACCTTGTTAGCCAAGGATTTGTTTGAACATCACGAAACAGTCCAGCGGTAAGTGAGTAGGGATTGGCCTTAATATGTTGGAAAATGGCCGCAAGATGTTATGCCATGAAGGGTGACTCAAATAACTGCAAAATATCATTAACATATCGTTCAGCTGTTAAAATTGTATGCAGGACTACAAAGCGCTGTGTACTGCCTTAAATATAGGATCCCACATCATCAGACTGATTGATAATTGCGCGCCTCTCTCTAAAACAGGCTGCTTGAGAACGCTGTCCCAGCCTCTTCCACACACGAGACGGATGCGGTGGCCATCTACTTCAAGACTGAATCCGAATTCATCAATAAACGTTATGGGATGTCAGCATGCTATAAAACATAATTCTGGGACACAGCACCATTGTAAATAGTGCTTTGGTGTTGAAGTGATAAAGGGAGACATCTTAAAGGCTGATGTGAGCATAAATCGGCCTCATACAAGAGCTGTGAAATGGTAGAAGATGCCATGGGCGGTACTGGAATAAGCTGCAGCACATTATATGACAGACAGCGATGCTGTTGGAACATGTCGTGTCTTTCGCACAATAAGCCGCTCATATCATTCCTTCCTGCACCTTGGCTTTCCGCAGCCTTCATTTTCCCGATGCGTAACTTGCAACAACCGTTGCTGCCAGTACTTTTAAAGATCCACGATCGTACGACATCGAATAGCTTGATATGACCAACCCGACTCACTGTGCTTGAGAAAGCACTTGTTAGTTTATTGAAGTAGTTTGATAAGGAATATTCTCCGTAATCAGAAAATTAAGGGTATCTGCATGCAAAACATGCATGGGTCATTCCATGTCAGTTCAGGCAGGCATGTAACCCACCATCACAGATTTTGATGAAACTGCGTGTGTTTGTTCCTTTTATTAAGATATGATTCCCAGTATTTTTTTTTCCTCCTTGGTCAAATAGTTTCTGAGAAAAAAATTGTCAAAATTTTGAAAAACTGCCATCAGTTGGCATTCTTGACTGCTCGATTTTCAAATGTAGCATGATATAAATATGATCATATTTCAATATCTATTCCACAAATCATCTTCAAATAATTTATGCATAATATATAGGGTACGTATTTTATGAAAAAAAATACTGTTACGCTTATATAACATGTTAAGTGTGTCTAAAAAAATGTTTAATCTTTGAAGTCGTGATTTTTTTATGAAAAATAATGCATTAACTAAAATAGCATTATTAACAAAAGGCGGTATTTTTATTAAATTTATTTTTTGTGGGGGATATACTTAAAGGTGTCCTTTACCTGATTCTGAAATAAAAGTAGTGGGATTTTGGGTGTTTTTAGTAGTATTTCATATTTAAAAATATTTTGAGGCGTATTTCAAATCAAATCAAGCAGAGTCATTCCATGTCAGTTCGCCTAAGACATTTAATTCACTGTCACAAATTTCAATGAAACTGGGTATGTTTATAGCTCATTTTAAGACAGGATCCAGGAAATTAAACGTGATTACAAGTAAAATATTTTTTAAGATAAAAAAAAAATCTAAATTTTGAAATTTTTTAAAAAATGTTTTTAATGACAGATCTATATTCAAAGACTGCATAAAAAAAGTCATTTCAATATAAAATCACTAAATAAGTTTCAAATAATGTATATGTGACAAATAATGTAGGCAGATTATTATTTATTGTTGTTTGTCATGTTTCAATGCTAAGAGTGTGTTTAATCTTGTGAATTCTTAAAATCAAGAATTTTGTGAAAAATAATGTGTTAATCAAAAATTTATTATTAACCGAAGGCAGGCTATTATTACTTTTTTTAATTGTACGTAAAAATATCTTTTCAATAGTTATAAAATAAAAATAGTGAAAATATGAGCAATTTTAACAAAATTTTCATAAAATGTGAATGTTTAATGATAAATATTGAAGCTTGTCATGCTAAGATGTACTAAAATTACTACGATATCGTGTATTTCTACTCTTGCTTAAATATAATGCATACAATAATAAAATAACAAATATTATTTACAGCAATAAAAATTAAATTAAATAGTACCAGTTCCTTTACCAACACTACATTGCTCAACAGCCGACTTAAAATCAACAGCCCACTCTTATTGAAAAATACTTTCAACTGTTCAAATAATAAATAAACTGCATTTAAAAATTTTAATATCAACTTATTATCTTAAGACGATAATAATAACTAAACAACATGATGAATTTATAAATCAGCTTTTAATTGAAAAGTCATGAAATGGTCCCTTTAAATATTGTTGTTCATCGAGTCAATCAAAACAAATTATATAAAAAAAAAAATAGTGAGCCTAATATGCTGACTGCAATGACACTTCTAACAAAACTAATTAATTCATTACCATCTGAAATCAAACCCGAAAGATCAAAAAGAAAAAAAAATCATCTGTAGTGTGAATGTGACATACTCAGTGGTTGTTGAGGTAGGAATGTCTTTGTGACATTTTCACCTGTACTTCAATAAAATATAAACATGTAAGCTTTTTTCATTCAACCAAATTAAGTAAAACAATTATAAAATTTTGTTGTCATTACACCACATGTTAAATTTTTCGTTACATACTGTTAGATAAGTTCTTTACTTTTAGACATTATTGACATAATATCATAAAATTTACTATATGTATTTTCTATAAGTGTATAAACAATATATATATGCTTTATTAAACATAAATGAATAATTTTTAAATAATTTGTTTGAGAACAGGGATATATATACACACATATATATGTTGAAAATCCATCTTTCAGCAATATTGTGATGAAATAAATCAAATTACCGTAATTTCCGGTGTATAGCCCGCGGATCAAACAATCGTGTTTCGACCCAGAAATTTTTAAAAATAAAATGTAACTTTTTAGATCACAGTAAATATTGGTCTTCAAATACTGAATAAAATTTCTGGGTCCAAACTGAATTGTTTGATCTGCGGGCTATACACCCGAAATTACGGTACATATCATTAGAAACTGAATAAAGTTACAAAAGTGCAACTCATTAAGTTTTAAATATTTTTTTAGATATAGTTATTTGAAAGATATAAATATAATGGATTATGCATTTTTTGCATATATTTAAAGCACAATACGTCAAAATTTTCTTCAAAAGAGTGAAATTTGGTATATTTTTTAAATATTAGCAGCTCAATGCTAAATTTTCAATATTAACAGCCAAATATGAGTTTAAAGATTAGGACTGTCATTTTGAAAATTTCTATTGGGCGGTGAGGAGCTAGTGATTTTTCTCTTTTTTGGAAAGGGATAATTGCTCTTCGCCCTAGAAGTTTTACTAAAAAACAATATTGTATATTTTTTCCTTGAGAAACGAACATAAAAGATAATTTGAAAAATAAAATAAATGTATAAATAAAAATATTTCCAGGGATGATACATTGGATAGGTTTTACATTTGAAAATATTGATAATTTTAAATATGATTTAAATACTACTAAAACCAACCAAAATCCCACTATTTTTATTTCAGATCCAGTTATAATGTAGTATTATGTACAATTTAAAATTAAAAAATTAGTCATAGAAACTCCGCCTCTGATTGATAAAGTTTTTTTAATAATTTCATTATTTTTTGTAAAATATTTTTGATTTCAAAGATTATACAATTTTTTAGACACATTTAAATATTTTTTAACATTACAGCAATATTTTTTTCATAATTTACATACTTTATTTACCTTGCTTAAATTATTCGAAGAAGATTTCTTTATTAGTTATTGAAATATGATTTTATATATAAAATGAGGCCTTTGAAAATTGAACAATCATTAATGGCAACTCGTGGCATTTTTCCAAAATTTTGCTATTTTTTTCTCATATGTTCACTATTTTTATTTTATAACCATTTAAAAGATATTTTTGCGTAATAATAATAAATTTTAATAATAATAATAAAATAATTTTAAAATTTAATAATAAATTTTTGATTAACACATTATTTTTGACAAAATTCTTGATTTTAAAAATTCATAAGATAAAAGACACTCTTGGTGTTTAAACATGATTAAAAACATGAAATAATAATCAGCCTACATTATTTGTCACATATACATTATTTGAAACCTATTTAGTGATTTTATATTGAAATGACTTTTTTTTTTTTTTTTTTTTTTTTTTTTTTTTTAATGCAGTCTTTGAATATCGAACTCTCATTAAAAAAATTTAAAACAATTTTTCAAAATTTTGATATTTTTTATCTTAAAAAATATTTTACTTAGGATCAAGAAAATTAAAGGTGATTACGTCTTAAAATAAGCTATAAACAAACCCAATTTCATTGAAATTTGTGACAGTGATTAAATGGCTTAGGGGAACTAACATGGAATGACTCTGCTTGATTTGATATGAAATGCACCTCAAAATATTTTTAAATAGGAAATACTACCAAAAACACCCAAAATCCCACTATTTTTATTTCAGAATCAGGTAAAGGACACCTTTAAGTATATCTCCCATAAAAAATAAATTTAATAAAAATACCGCCTTTTGTTGATAATGCTTTTTTTGTTAATGCATTATTTTTCATAAAAAATTCACGACTTCAAAGATTAAATATTTTTTTAGACACACTTAAAATGTTATAAGCGTAACAATATATTTTTTCCATAAGCTGCGTACCCTAAATATTGTGCATAAATTATTTGAAGATGATTTGTAGAGTAGATATTGAAATATGATTATATATATGACATGCTACATTTGAAAACTGAGCTATCAAGAATGCCAACTGACGGCAGTTTTTCAAAATTTTGACAATTTTTTTCTCAGAAACTATTTCACCAAGGAGCAAAAAAAAATACTGGTGATCATATCTTAATAGTAAGAACAAACACACGCAGTTTCATTAAAATCTGTGACGGTGGGTTACATATTGATATTTTACTGCCTGATTTGACGTGGAATGCCCCGCATAACTTAACTGAATGCCTTATTGAAATTACTAAAAAATAGTTGTTTTTGAATTATATATATGAAAAATTAATGCATGAAAATATTCTTGAATTAAAATGAAAGGTTTGTTTATAATTGTGTATAACTGTGTTAATGAAGATTTTGTTACGTATGTAATTTTTGTGATAATAAACACAGTGCATTGTACAGCGTACCATTTAAGTAACGTCATTCATCTCAGCCAGAGTCCGTGCGAACTTCCTCTCTATGAAACTTTTGATAATAAAATTAGATTAGAAAAAGAGATTTAAGTGGAATCAGTACGTAAAAAAGTTTGAAATTTGATAAAAATATTGATTTTTAGATTATTAAACTAATCATATAATCTTACGTATAACTCGACAAATTTTCATAAACACACTCTTATACACTAAAGTGCCGTTGAATTAAGGATAGGCAATGATATGCAAATTTGGTAGTGCTGCGCCTCATTTCTGCGCATGTGAGGGCGCTGTGGTAACTGCATATATAGCTAGTACTGCGGTTGTTGTAAATCAGTCGTTTCAACAATTAGTATGGGTAAAGCTCGTGATTTAGACGCCTTCGATCGCGGACAAATAATTGGAGCTCGATTCGTGGGTCATTCAGTTTCCGAAATCGTCAGAGAACTAGGATTTTCCCATTAGACAGTGTCAATAGTATACTGAGAATACACAGATGGTGGAAAAAAACTAGCAATCGGGCAAAATACAAAGGGTAGTTAACCTTGAACAAGCCTGGTAGGAGACGTCTCAGCTGTATTGTACTTAGAGAGCGAAGCCAAACACTAGCTCAAATTACCACCCAACTGAATCAGGACACTTGTCGTACAGTCAGTAAACGAACTGTGCAATGCTCGCATCACCATATGGTCTTTGGGAGCCGTAGACCCACGAAAGTACCATTGCCCAATGCACGCCATTGGGCTGCACGTCTTGCCTGGTCAAGAGAACACAGAGAATGGACTCTAAAGGACTGGAAACGAGTAGCATGGAGTTATGAGTCTCGATTCCGACTACTGCATGCCGATGGGAGGCTGAGAATATGGCGCAAGTCTCATAAAGCCATGGATCCTACATGCCAGGTTGCAACTATACAAGGTTATGGTGGCTCAGTCATGGTCTGGAGTGCTTTCTCTTAGCAGTTTTTGGGATATTTGGTACTTGTAACAACCTCCCTCAATGCAATTCAGTACATAGAGCTGCTGGGGCTCCATCCATTTATGTCTTCCTGCCATCCACATGAAGCATTCCAGTAAGACAACTGCTCCTCTCCCAAGTCCCGATTGTCTACTTCTGGTTGGATGAGCATTCCTGTGACTTCTCTGTCATAAACTGGCCACCTAGAAGCTCAGAATTAAATCCTATTGAGCACATATGGTATGCTTTGGAGATAGGCATAAAAGCATGTCACACAACACAGGTATTCCTTACTGAATTATGGATAGCTCTACCAGATATTTGGAAAGCCATGGCTGTGGAACACTTCCACAAACTTGTTGAATTTATGCCTCGTCGGTGGCAGCCGTTATCTAGGGCAGGGGAAGCCCAACTCGATACTAACTAGCTATCCTTAATTAAATGGCACTTCAGTGTAGAACATGGGCAACAGCTGTTCAAGTATTTGTCAATCTTTTGCCACAGTAAATCACATATTGTATATGTAGGTGATTTGTAGTTTTTCGTTTATTACTTTCAAAATACTGGAACTTTGCAAAATATGTATGAAACCGTTTACAATATTTTCTTAAGTTGAACATTATAAGACACGTAAAGGAATCAAGGTTCGAATTTAGAATGAAACATCTTATTAAAAAAAAAGTGGGATTACACATCTTCTTTTCTGCATTTTCACAAGTAATTGTGGTGTAAGCTATTTTTATTGGAAATTAATACCATTAAACTTAGCTTGAACTGCGAATTTGTTCACCATATCTGTTAAGAAATAAAAAGTGTAGCAAAAATAAAATAAAGTAAAATAAGGGTAGCATTGTAAAATTTTTATCAAAAAATTGAGTCTTTGAAAATACTTTAATAAAGACATTCAAATAGTTAATTATTTTAACCCCTTAATTCTCGCTCCTGTGTATTTTATTCAGATTGTTTGATTCCCACCTGTTTTATATAATAGTGTAATTGGCTTTATTATGGTATCATTTTACCTGCATTAAATAAAGTGAATATTCCTTTTTCAAAAAAGTGGTGAGAATAAGCAATTTGAATTTTTAAACCGTAATTTAATGCGACAGTTAAGGGGTTAAATTAAACTAATGTGTTCGTAGCATACATTTAATTAAATACAAAAATAAATCTTAAAAGTTAATATTTTTCTTTCTATTTTAACCGAATCTCTTTAAATGTTCCAGTAGACATCATTATAGGCAGTTGATTGAATCTTTGAGTAATTCCTCAGTTCATTTAGCCTTTGTACAATTTTGTACCTAATTTCATGACATCCATTATTGAAAAAAATAACCATAACAATACAATTTTGCTGCAGTGTGGCACAGAATGAATAAAGGCTACGAATGTAAAAAAACAAACAAACATTATTATAAATTATTTAACGCCATAAATGAGAAAAATAAGAAACCCAATCAAAAACTGTTTTAATTCATAGCTGAGTAGCCACATACAAAATTTATATATTTTAATAGCTCAGAAATGAATATACGTATTACTTACTTTGGTTGGAGTAATCTTTCTCATTTAGAAGGAAGTATAGAAAATAAAATAAGATGCATAAATCCGACTCACCTGATGCATCATAACGACCCAAATGGTATGAGACAATCCTCAAGCACTTGGCCAAGCTATCTGTCATTCCCATATATGTTATAGATAGATTTGAAGTATGTACTATTACTTACTGCGTGCATCCACCTTAACTTCTGATATACTATATTTTATGTTATCCATCAGTCTCAAGCAAATGATTTTAAACGATTAGGAAGAAGGAATCATTCTTCAAAATAGAAACAAAAACAATGATATATTCTATAACAAAATTCTCGTACTCTTTCTCTATTTTTTTTTTACATTAATTGATGTACAAAACGTAAAAAAACGAACAAATAAAAAATGATCGATGGTAATAACACAAGTTCTAAGTAAAGCAAAAATTATTAAATTTATTTCACCATATGTGTTTATCTACATATTAAAAATTGCCCCAATTATAATTTTCCAAATGGTAATACCCATTTTTTACACTACGGGTTTCTCGGATCAAAGCAGCTATGAAAAGTTTATATATGCAATTTTCCTTAAATCTCCACAGAGTTATAAAAATGCGTTAGTAGTTTATTCATAAATTTCGAAAAATAAAATTAAGATCTTACAGGGTAAAGTACCGGAAACATTCAATTAGTAAACGGAAAAATTATACGAAAATTCTAATTATAAAATAAACTAACTTAATATTAAAAAAGTCACAGAGTTTTGTACCTTTCTAAGATTTTCTTTTCTGTGGATGGAAATGATATCAGAACAACGCTCCTTATAGACAGTCAAAAAATTAAATTTCTATAAATCTCAAAAACTACTAATAATAATAAGTTATAATTTAATATGACCATGTTTTTCTGACTAGTGTAGGCTCTTAAGAAAAAATGCATAAACTATGTACCTTTCAGGTCTACTTTGATCCAAGAAATTTAAATAAAGGGTCAAAAGTGGTTGTTACCATTTGAATAAACGGTCAAGTGCCAGTATTACTTGCGCTCAGAGGGTTCCGTACATTAAATATGTGAGTTATTAACTGTATTATTAAAAAAATCGTTGCTAATAATACTTCGACATATTGAATGACATACTGTGAAATAATAAGACTTTATAAAAAACTATGCAACGTAGGGTTGGGTATGCTGTATATACCAGAAAAGTATGAATGGGTATACCATAAAAGTTCAAAGAGATATGAAGCCTAAATAATATCAAATATTATCTCTTTTTTTAATCTTATTGTAATCTGTTTATGATGAACTTAATTCGGTACTGACAATAAAAGTAGGGCATTTTAAAACTTCATTTAGCATTTCATAAAACTGAATTCAGCGTATCCTTGTTCAAAGTTTAAACTTGGCATTGTACTAAGCGCGCTTCGAAAGGAGGTCGCAAAGCTTCAACGCCGCCTTGGTCCGTGCCGTGTTTTTCCAGATAGTCTTTTTATTAACTTTTAAAGTCACGGGAAGCATATTGAGAGGTCCATTCAATGCAAACTAGTCGCGAATCCCATACTATTTATGTGATTAATTCTAATTAAATTAGTCTGTTTTTAACAGTTTGACGTTTATTGTTTTTATACTGCTACTGGGTATTACTTTACACAAATATATCATTAAAAGTTGTTATCTGGACTTTAAAAGCCGATGGTACATAGGGTACGCCTCCCCTGTCATTATGTATGTCTAAACCACCCGTGTCTTTAAGGGTTAATATCTCAGCTAATTACCGACGATTTTTTTCGAAACTCATTATCAAAAATGCTTTTATACTTCTGCTACAATAGGTATCTTCATCGCTCCTCAACACCTTTGCTGAATGCCTGCAAATCGAAATTTGCGTTTAACGGGAAAATGCGCTTTTCTCAAAAACTATGTGACCCAGGGTAATCGCTATAATTTTTCCGCAAGCTTTAAATTAACGTCTACTACGTCTAATTTTTTCATATTTTTAGTTGCAGTAGATTCGGAAATAGAGGGGATGGGGATCATATTTTTGCACTACATTTTCGACGATATCTCTGAAAATATAATACCTAAAATTAAAAGAGATGTATTTTTGTGTTCTGCGTTACGAAAGCTTTTACATGATACCCCACACGATATACAAAGAAAGGATTTTTTTTTGCAAGTAACATAATTAGCCCCGCTACATTTTCCCTAAATGTATTTGTGAATGTTTAATAATCTGTACATATGTGGGTCAATAGTCTTTATTATTTCTCCCAATTTCAACTTTCCACGTTTCATCGTTTACGAGTAAAATGGCTGTGACAGACGGACAGACAGTCACAGGAGTGACCTTATAATGGTTCCGTTTTTACTTTTTAAGTACGGAACCCTAAAAAGGGAAGTTGGTGCAATTCTTAATATATAATCGACTGCCAAAAATAATTATATGCCAAAAACTATACAAATAACTATAGTATGCCAAAATAACTTATAATTATAAAGTACTTTATGCGTATTAAAACGGTACTTTTGCATTAAATAGAACAGAAGTTATAGCAATTGTAAGTAACCAATAGCAATCTTGGACGTACTGCACGTTAAAAAATTCTTAAACGTAAATTTATGAATTAAATTCCGTAATTATCTGAGATTCCTTCTGAAATGCTACATGATCGAAATCTGCGTATAAAAGAAACTAGAAATTGAAGCACCCTACATATTATTACATCACACCTCATATTGCTAGATTTTCCGTGACATTCTCAAACAGCTAAAATACTTTAGAATTAGCTA
This sequence comes from Maratus speciosus, assembly GCA_963932465.1. Taxonomy (NCBI): domain Eukaryota; kingdom Metazoa; phylum Arthropoda; class Arachnida; order Araneae; family Salticidae; genus Maratus; species Maratus speciosus. The sequence continues at coordinate 369,360,420 of OZ010787.1, read as the reverse complement.
TGAATTAGAAACTAAGCGTGAAAGCAAAATATATTCTAACATAATGAACTGTTAAATTTAATAAACGAAAAGTTAAATAGATATAAATGAACTTATATATTTTACCTAAATTTTTCTTTAGCATCTTCGAAGCTTTCAGCGACGTAATAAACATCTTGATAATCCTGATCTTGATACGGTTGAATTGCAGCCTTTTCTGGATCGAAAATTCGATGATCTGGTTTATTTGACAAAGCATGCTGAAATTAATGGTTATCATTACTTAACATAAATTCTTTATTAGTGACTGAATGTTCATTTTACTAATAAATGTTGATTATTAATAAAAATTAGTAACCCTTGTGCAGAAGCATGTTTCGTTATACCGATAAAGGCAGCATTACAGATGAATCACGCAAGTAACAAAATCTGTAGTGCTTCTATGTGATCATAGCTAAAACACGCAGTGAGTAAGTTTCTGTGGTAAAAGGGCTATGTTTGCGGATACCATGGCGTACTCACGGCCCCACAGTGAGTGAAGTTGCTGGACTTGTAAGTGTATCGAGGTAGACCAACATGTTTACAAGGAATGATGTACTCCAGGTGGTCATGTAACATAGCATTAGAACTGTGGTTGGAAAAATTCTGAACCTATAGGGACCGTAAACGAGAGTCACAGTTTGCCAATGACAGTCGGTTTTAAACTCAACAAGAATTGCTGCAGTCAGTGAATGAGGGTCCATCCCAAACTGTTTCCGAGAGAACTGATGTGAGGGAAATTGTATGGAATGGGCATTTGGAGCCAGGTACTTTGCAAGAGGTACAGCGGCATATAAAACGTCTGCAGTAAACCAAAAAATACCGAATGCGGATAGTAGGTGACCGGAAATGTGCGGTGGGGTCCAACAAATCGATATTTTGCCTTTTCCGAATGATGTAAGGTGAATAGTGCACCGAAGGCCAAACGAGGTATTCAAACTGCTGTGTGTGGAAAGTACGTTTCAAGCCGGATGTGTTTGTCCCATTGATTGAGTTGACCATAAACAGCTTCTTTCAGACGGCTTGTTTCAATATTTTGGGTTATCAGGTGTTACTCTTGATTGAACATCTTACTATGGATACTACCGTTTTCGAAGATGACGATAGCCGTGTTCATAATACTGCATGAATACGTGACTGGCATGATGAACACACATTCACTCTATCGCACCTCAACTGGTTCGTTGAATCACCTAATCTTAACCCCACAGAAAATCTGTGGGACAATTTTGAACAGTGATTAAAACCCCAGAATCAACACAACTACGTCTCCTCAATTTGGTGACTTTACGTGATCTGTTCATGTACGAGTAGCGTCAACTTGGATGAGCATACTTACAGAACCCCCTTATAGACTCTCTTCCTCGCCGAATCCTGACGGTTATTAATGCCTTAGGCGATATTACACAGCATTACAGAGATGTCTCTAAAGGTGACTAATTTTTGTCCGATGATCTGATGACTTCTAATGCTTTGAGGGGGTCCGGGACACATTTTAAAATAATTTTTATTTATTGAATTAAAATTCTGAATTTTTTTTATGATGGTTAACCTTATCATTTCTAAACAAAATCGCATGATAAAACTTCTCATAATTAAAAAAAAAATTTTTTTAACTTAAAATTTATTAAAAAAGTGGGGTAATTTAAAATCGTTATAACTCGGAATATTATTTATAGAATTTCATTTTTTTTTCATTTAAATAAACAAAGATATATAAGTTTTAATTTTGATTCAGCATTTTAAAAAATAATTTATTAAAAAATAAATAAAAATATTTAACGAAAAAATTAAAAAAAAAGTTGGTGCAACATTTAAAAAAAAAATCATATATTTAAAAGTAAATATTTTTTTCAAATATCCTGAATCGAAATTAAATCAAAACAATTGAAAAAGATATGTTCCAAGTTTGAACTCTTTATCTTTAACGGTTCTCGGGTTATAAGACTTTTAAATATGAGAAATGGTGAAAAAAACCTATCATGAAGAAAAATGCATTTTTACAAGGAGTCGTTTCCTTGACAGCCATTGCTTGAAAGCTAGATTTTGAAAAAAACCAAAACAAAAAAAAATAATATTTTTTGTTTTAATTCAGATAGAAACATGATTTAAATAACATTTTAAGCAGGAAAAAACAGAGAATTTTTTTTATGAAATAGAATGTTTTTGCAAAATTTGAAGATTTTTGTGTCCCGGACCCCCTTAAATGAGGTAAATATTCGTATTATACCGCTTTTATATATAAACCATTTATTTTTTGTGAAAAATACGAAATCTAAATATAATTCTTTAATAATATATACCAGTGGTGTTATGGCACAGTATGTGCCGTGAGAGGATCTCAGGTGTACCGCGAAAATTTTAAGTCATTAGACTATTATATTAAATTTTGAAAAGAGGTTTAATGCAACAAATTTTAATTATCTGGAAGTTTATTTCTCTGTTTATGTAATTTTTGTAAGAGTATCTGAGAAACTGATGAAAATGGTCTTGTATCTTGAGGTTTTTGGTCAGTGAGATCTCAAATTGTCCTCGATAATGTTAAAGTTATACGCGTGTGATGCATTCATTTTTTTAAAATACCTCCTCAGGAAATTAATATTTTAACATCTTTTTCTCTGCACTCTTCTTGAACAAATGTCTCCTTTTTTTAGTTGTCAAAATATTTCTAAAATATATGCTTAATGTTATTTGACGTGTTAAAATCTTACTCAGTTTCGCTAATATTTTAACACATAAAATTATAAATTAATTATATATAAAGAAAAAACATTTACTTTTTTTATTACTTTCTAAAATATAATTTTTACTATAATTATTACAGTGTGATTCCTACATGTATATTATCATTATTTTTTAATCCACATAAACAAAAATTGAATTACTTTTGATCCCTTAATTTTGACCCATCAATGTTTTGCTTATTGGCACGTCGCGATCACCTAAAATATATTTTGAAAAAAATTGGCACGTGAATGTGAAAAGGTCCGTCGTCCCTGATCTAGGGGGTTGGAGCTCGAGCACGCCCCCCCCCCCCCTCTCTGACCACCCCTTGGGTATTAATAGCTACTCTCATCGACTCGGTCTCTAACTTGGAAAGACGCATCGAGTCAACAATCGAAAGTAGTTTCAAGAATAGAAAACCATCGAGACATCCGAACAATCGAGACAATCGATTAAAATATCTCGGAATCGTCCAACATTAAGTCAGACTAAAAATATCGGCGGAATAGAATAGCCTAATTATTTTTCTTACGCGAGGTCATTTTTTTTTTTTTTTTTTTTAAATAATAATTTTGAAAGCCAATTATTTCAATTTTGTAGCTTTAATTCATTACGGATAGAAATGTAAAAAAAAAAAAAAAAAAAAAAAAAAAAAAAAAAAAAAAAAAAAAAAAAAAATTCGACCACCTATGTGTGAATGAATCGCAGAGAGAACTGTCATAAAAGTAGGCGAACATAGGAAAGTTTTGAAATTTTATGGATTTTGAGTGTACATTTATAAGGGACGTTCAAAAAGAAACGAGCCGGAGTCTGGAATGTGCAAACAGGTGACAGAATGGTAATATCGTTGCGTCAGTAACAAAGAGGGTTTCCGACAAGAGCACGGAAGTCCACATACCCGCCTCTAGAGGGTCACGAGTGCAAGTCACGTGACTACAAAGCTAGCAGAAGCATGAATCAGTCGTCCAACGCTCATTCCTGCTGTAAGCAGTGAAGTGGAGGCGTCAAAAGAAGAGCAAAGAGGTGTTGTTCGTTTTCTGACATCGGAAGGAGTAAGGAGAACGGACATTCATCGAAGAATGTCACAAGTGTACGGTGAGCATGTCCCTTGCAAGGGTCAAGGCGTGGCACAAGCGCTTCAGGGAAGGACGTCTTTTCTTAGCCGATGATGCACGGTCTGGAACACCAAAATGCATTACCGATGACATCGTCCAGCTAGTTGATGGACTCATTACGCAGGACCGCCGAGTTACAGGGAAAGCCGTAGCCGGCGAGGTCAGATTGAGCGTCGGAAGTGTTCACACCATCATGTCGGAAAGCCTGAACTGGCGCAAAGTGTGTGCCCAATGGGTGTCCCACAGTCTTCAACCACACTCTTAGTCATTTTCGGTGGTTACGACCACTGGTTTTTGCTTTTAACTATCTATATCCCTTTCTTTCAAAGATGTATGGCGGGGGCCTAGTGGACCCCTGATCTTTATCTCCAATAATTTATAAATTTATATATTATCTATCTTATATTATTTAAAAATTTATATCCTGGAATTTGATAAATCACGGTTAAAACTATATCATACTCAAGATAATTTATCTCTACAAATATAAGTAACTAACTAAATTATTTGAAAACCTGCTTCTGTATTAACTACAATGATGGCAACACCGTCCCAATCGCCAGAAGGATGTGACATGAAATTAACAACCATATCAAGTATCTGTGGAATAAGTGAAAATATAAATGCCTTCTTTACATACGAGAGTATCAAGAAACTTATAATACTTCATAAAAAGAATCAAACACTTTGTTATAATCTATACAGGGATGAATTACTCAGACAGTTGGCGCACATCAAGGCGGTGGAAAATGAAAACTATGAAGAAAGTCCATATCATGAACTCCAGATGCACGATCATAATATACTAATTCATAGAGTCTTGCAGAGATTATATCACTATAAAAAGAAAAACAAAAAATGGCACAAAACAGTAAAATTCTTCCAACTACAATTAGAGCATGGAATTGCAATGGAAACAAGAAAGTACAATGAAAGTCCATATTATACAGCCCAGAACGAAAAAGTGTACAAATTACACAACAATATTACAAATCATAGAGCATCTAGACTACAAGATAAATTTAACTCCGTAGACATAAACGATGACTCAAATTTCGCAATATACGACCATTTAAATTTGATTGTTGCATATCATGAAATAAAAGAAAGAATAGAAACAGGCAACTTTATCCGTCTTAAACAAGATGACAGTCTTAGTGAGGATGAATTTGAGGGAGACTTTCAGCAATACGGGCATTACAGCTCATCGGAGTCTGACGAAGAAAAAGTTGAAGGGTCAGATGAAGAACCTAATACAGATGAAATATATCTTTCCTCGAGTGAAGGGGATACTGACTGCGAGACTGTAGATAAAGAAAACAAATTCCTAGAAGAAGAAGAGAAAAGTGATTTTGACGAGCGGATGTGCATAATAAATGGTAAAAATAATCAGTCGATTAACTTGGAAGATAAAATAACCTATGCAAATAATGAGAAAATATTACTAGAAAAAATAATAAGGGAAAAGCAAAATGAAATAAATGCTTACAAGGACATGTTAACTGAAAAAGAAGAAATACTTAATGAAGAAAAGATTAAACAACAAGAATTGGAAGAAAAAATGAATGTACTGCAAAATAGATATGAAAAAGAAAAAGAAACTAACTCTATAATACTAGAAAAACTAATTAAATTAGAAGAAAAATTAACAGAAAAACAGAATGAAATAACAAATAAATCTACAAAAATTGACAATCTACACAAAGAATTACAACAACTACAAAAAAATAAGACTAATAAGAAGCAGCTTCATAATAAAGAAACAATAACAAACCATCCAAAAATTAAAGAAAAATATACTCAAACAACCAAAAACTCAAAAGAAGACAAAATAAACGAGCAAGTTAGTAATGAGACACATTTGCGAGAAGACAAGAATGATGTAACCTCGGAACTCGGGGAAATACAGGATACAAAAAGTGAATATTACTCCCAGGAGGAGCAGCATAGTATAAGCCTAACAAAAGAAACAGAACTTAAACGGATTGAAGAAAAGCTTTATAGATTGGAAAAACTGTTAGAAGAAACAACATTAAAAATAACCAATAGCTATAGAGAAGAAATAACAACAGATAATTCCATAAGGGAACAGGACAATTATACAGAAGCAGCAATTCTCATAAAGGGTCTTGAAGGATCAAAAATATCAGAAATCCAAGGAATAATTACTGCAAAATTACTGCAATTAGAACATTTGCCATTATTCTATAGCAGAACATCTAAAAACAGAAAAGCTATAATTATAAAAACCCAACAAGAATCGCAGTTACTAGAAATATATCAACATATAGAAAAAATAGAAGATATAAAAAGTATCACGGAAATACAATACAGAAAACATAACACTAAAAGAATTATCATTATAGGTATTCCAAAAGATACACAGGGAGAATATCTTATAAATCAAATAAAGCAACATCCAAACATAAAGAAAAGTTCATACATCCAGATTCAAAAAGTAATACAAAAAACTTCGTCAAGATATTATCAACTGCTCCTCGAGGTAGACAAGACAACTTCAGACACACTTTTGAGCATGGAACTTATAAATGTGGGATTACGAAACTGCAGGATTCATCCTTACAGGCCAATCATCAGGTGTGCGAACTGTCAATTGTACGGACACTCCGAAAGTAACTGCAGGAGAAATTCAATATGCGCATTCTGTGCGATGGGTCATCAGACCACTAGTTGCACGAATATAAACAAACAGGATCTCAGAAACTGTGCAAATTGTATAAACTTACCAAATTATTATAAACACACAGCGAACTCAACACATTGCCCCACCTTTATGAATCAGATTAAATACAGGAATGACATTTCCAGTCCAGGCACTAGTGGCCTTGGTGGTGGTGGCTGGTTTTGATGGGACTAGTTATAACTACAAGGTGTATGAACTTATACATGAACTTATATGAACACTTAACTTTAAAAAGTTGTGGGTAATCTATAAACCCTCGTTTGTACATAACAATATTTAGAATAGTTATAATTAATCTTAAAACTTATTTGTTTTCAAAGGGTTCCGCAGGTAGTAAAACTTTTCCCTACCCTGGGCTTGGGGGTTACACCCAATCATAAGCCAAAAGCGGGTTCCCAGGGTGGGTGCTTACTTACTTACAGTCTTCAACCACATCAGGAAGCATGTCGAATGTCCCACTGTCTTGATCATCTTCAGCGCTATGATATGGAAGGGAATGAGTTCCTGGCACGAGTGGTGACTGGAGATGAGTCTCGGTGTCATCACTTCGAACCAGAATCGAGACGGCAGTCTCCAGTCTCCAGTGGAAACATTGAAGGTCACCACCACCAAGAAAATCCAAGGCCATCTACACAAGTGCAGGAAAGGTTATTCTGACGTTCTTCTTTGACCAAGACGGTCCCTTTTGATAGACTTCCTGCAGCACGGGACAACAGTGAATGTCCAGCGTTACTCGCAAACCTTGACCACCCTTCGCCAAGCGATCAAATCAAAACGACCAGGCAAGCTCATCCGAGAGGTCATTCTGCTCCACGACAATGCGAGGCCTCATACGGCCAGCACGATTACGGCACTCGTGCAAAAATTCAAGTGGGAGGTTCTCTGTCACCCTCCATACAATCCACACCTCTCCCCCTGCGATCACGCCATTTTTGGCCCCCTAAAAAGGCTCTGAGAGGGAAAAAATTCACCTTGGACGACGACGTCAAGCAATACGTCGGAACTGGTTCACATCACATCCCCAGGAATTTTACGAGGCAGCCATTCACCGCCTTGGGTCTCAGTGGGACAAGTGCCTCAATAGCCATGGCCAATACTTCTGAAATACGTGTACTAGTTTCTGTTCCTAGGCCTCCGGCTCGTTACTTTTTGAACGTTCCTAATACATAAAATTATTGAAATGTATTTTTATTCGGTTCAATTAACGGGTTACTTACTTGAAGTTCACCATAGGACGATAGAAGTCCAGCACCATATGCTTTTACTCTTCCGTCTTGCTTGCATAATCCAAACTCTACAGTGAACCAATACAGCTAAATTAAAGGAAAAATAGCGTTATATATTCGAAAATGGAAATTAGGCTGTACACGCTCGAGCACACACTTTTGAGATTATGAATCTGTTTCAATATGAAAAACATTGTTCAATATATTTTTAGAAATTTTTTACTTTAAACGAATTTTTGTGAGTGTATAAATAATTGTGCTGTGATGAATTCAAGTATGCAATCAGAATTTTCTTTCACATATAGTTTTCGGAAAACGATATAGAAGAGACTGGGGAGGCCTGACCCATTTTTTACAAAATAATATTTTTTTTTAATATTCAACCTAGAATAATGTTTCATACATCATTTTATTCGTTATAAAATCAGTTATCAAAATAAAATTGCGACATAAGTGTAATATATAAGAAACTTGAAAATTGATTGATTTTAATCATGAGAAAATAATAGGTCAATGCTCTCCACATATGGGAGGCTTGACCAACTTTATTTTATATTGATATATTCACTAAGGGAAATAAAATCAGTTTTAAAAAAAAGACAAAATAACTTTATGCTACATGGTTTAATTATTATTAAAAATTATTTGGGAAAATGCGATGTGTAAACAAACCTGCTTAGACGGAATTCAAGGCACAGAAGAAAAATCCCGTTTTAAACATCCAGTTTTTGTGACACTCGACCTGGCAACTCTAGTTACCACATAGTTTGGCTTCATCGCATTGTGTTCATCTCGTTGAAATTTATCTACGTACCTTCCTAAAGTGTTTTGATCAATGTTATGTTCTTTTACAGGGGCATAAACACTTAACAATTCTTAAGGCTGCTTCATTTCATCCTTTGTAGTCTTTTTCATTATTTCTATTTACATACTATGGGTACCATTTAAATGAAGTAAAAGTTCCTATCAACTTTCCAATTTATATATCATTAAATTTTTTCTTGCTTCTATAGCAATTTTTCACATGTTCCTTTAATTAATTTTAAACATTTTCTTTTCTATCACCCCCTCTTACTGTAGCTTTACAGAATAAATTTAAGTTACTTTAGAAATATAACCATTAACCCTTCATTATGCACAGTTTATAATAAAAATATTTCCAAAAACACTCAATTAAGGGAGCTTCCACCATCTGTTCAACTCTCCTTTACATTGACTGGGTCAAGCCTCCCCACATAGCCACTTTTTAAAGTATAGCACATGGTTATGTTGAGCCTAATTTACTGTACAATCTTTATGCCTGGAATGAAAGCTCAATATTTCTGAATTACTTAAAACCTACTTACTTAAATTTTTATGATATATTTTATCGGAAAAAATCGTTTAAAATATTTAAAAAAAAATTACACTTTTTAAGCTGAAAACTCTTCACAATTGATTTTTACACACCGGTTTCAATTATCTACATGAAACAGAGACTATTGTTTGAGCATTTCAGAAGCTTTGGTTGCCATTTATTGAAAAAACTCTGAAATTATTTTAAATATGAAAACTGAAGGGTGGATCAAACCTACCCTATGGCCAACCCCCCCCCCTCACTCTACTCTACTCCAATTACAAACGATATTACATCATTCAATTAAGAGCATGCCTTTTTTTCAGAAATTAGAAAGAATATTTTCTGTATAAATATTTTAAAATGTTGTTTTGTAGCTTTTTCAGTTATTTTCTGTTGCTAAAGTACCTCTAATTTCAGTTTATCGCATACAACTATTTCTGCATCACATTTCTCAACGACTTTTAAAAGATTATTTTTTCGATACTTTGAATAGCTATAAGGATATATAAAATTAACTATAAAGTCGAAGGTCGATGAATTTTTACTAGCGCTTAACTAAAAATTTTTCTTAAGTAATGCATTAAAAATTCGTATTTTACAGAAAGTGAGTATAATAGAAGAAGAAAACTGAGATCGTATTTGAGAATTTCGACCTAAAAATACATTAAATACATCTTGTTTCATTTAGCAGATAAAATTTGTATTCTTCAGTGTAATCTGTGCTTATGAGCATAGAATTATGCTTTATAAAGGATACATTACACTGGTTTACAAATTTAAACATTTTTTTATTTTGATGAAACACCTATTTTCTTATCATACTACTTCTTACTAATGAAAGACGGTATTTGAAAAAATTCTATCATGTCACATTTTTTACTTTCTTCTATCTAAATATATATTGTAGACCGGGGCTAGTTGGCCATAGGGGCATGTTGGCCCCGTCGCGATATTTTTTAAACTTTTCGTTAAATGGTATTGTCAGTCCAGCCAAGTATGCGTTGCTTCGCTTTCCTCCTACAACATCAGAGTCATTGAAGCCGGAGCGTCCATTAAATAACCAGCGAGAATTTTCAAAATTTTGCTAAGGTGAGTTATTTCCTCTCTTGTAAATAATCGCTTTTTATTTCTTTGTAGATTACATTTTAGATTTTGATATATAGTATTCAGAAAAATAATTGTTTGTAGTTGTTGTAGGGCATATTTGTTTATTGAAATGCTTTCAGAATAATTCCTTACAGTCATGAAAAATAAAAATGGCGATATGGGGTTAGTTGGCCCATTTGGCACGGAGCAGGTTCGCCTGGCGGGCCAACATGCTTTGTAGGAATTTGGCTCTGGGGTATTGGAATTTTGATAGTTTTAATGAATTATTTTAATAAACATTTATTATTATTTTAATTAATTTATTATTACTTAATAGTAAGGAATTACTTTATTAATTGAATTCCTGGTTATTCCAGTCAATCTTTTTTTAAAATGAAGTTATAATGTTGTTTCTCTTCTCCCCACATTAAATAGCTGCTCTGTTGTACAAAAACATTTATAACTTTCATAATTATAGAAAAATCCCTGTTGGCTTTACCTACAGGCGCAGGTAGATTTCAAAGTTAAGTACTAATTTCACAAACAATTTAACGCATTAAGGGAAATATGATTTCATTTATACACCCCGCCCACGCACACACACACACACTTTTTTTTAATTTCTTTTTGCTGTAATAGTTGGTCCTATCAAAAACTTGTGAATATAAAAGTTGTAGATAATATTATGAAGATGTGTAATAAAATTAAACGGAATCCATATCTTTTGAATTGACGAAGTTATGAATTTCTTTCTTCTTCAACCCAAAATAATAAATGGTAAAATTTTGAACATTTCCTAAACTTCTGCACTATCAGAACATTAAAAATGTTACGTGGACTTCCTGAAAATACACTGATAGTGGTAACATAAAAGTAAATTTAAAATATTGAATTGAAATAAAAAAAATTATTAGCAGAAAAAGTCGGCCAACTAGCCCCGGTCTACCCTATTTTATATAAATATTATCAAAAAAGAAAAAAAAAAAAAAAAGACAGAACTTTTGAACTAAGTAAATATTAAAATTGAAAGAAGGATGATTTTTTGTTCTAAATTACTTAAATGCGAAATCTTATATCCTCTTTAATGAGTAGACAATTTTTGGGAAAATATTTTTTTAAAACTGAAAGCAGCATTTTACTCAACTTATCATAGTAGCTTTATATAGAAGAAAGTTTGGTGATGGCCACATCATACTAGTTTAGCATGAGAATAACTTTTTTCAACTTACCCGCATTGTCAACTTGGATTCTGTGTTATGTTTTGTGTTTTTGTGAACTAAAGTGGCTTTGTTTTTGATAAAATGTCTAGTAGAGAGTGTAAAGTAAGTTCTGATAGTTTTTGTTACGTTTGTGGACAATTTATATTCGCAAAAAAAGCAAGACCGATATCGGAATGTCTTAAAACAGCATATTTGCATTATTTTCGATTCTCAGTGAGTAATCAAGATAAAAAGTGGGTCCCACATGTTTTCTGCGGATGGAATCGATATCAGGACCTATGGGCAGTCGAAAAATAAAATTTCTATAAATCTAAAAAAATTACTACTAATAATAAGTTATAACTTAATATAGCCATGTTTTTAATGATGCTGATTTTTTTATGCACAAATTAATATAGGTACTAATTCATATATATTTTAAGTACGAATTTATTAATAATTTTCATAATTAAAAAAGTTTTTGAATAAAAAAATAGCCTTGATTGTACTTGGGTCCATTTAATGTATCTCATTGCAAAATAAACATTTCTGTCGGATGATCTTTTGGAAAGATATAAATTAAAATTCTAGTCGAAATTTTAGTAAATGCAATATCCTGACATTCCATCAGTCTCAAAACCGATATCACATTGGGAAACTCTGCCACATCCCGTATATCCAGGTATTTCAAATGCAAGTTGCCAAGATAGTGACGATCTGTTTATGGAGGATGAACATGATGACGAGTTTGTAATCGAAGATGATAAAACGCCCCATTTACTAAACAAAAATGAGTTGAATGACCTTGTGCGAGACTTGCAACTATCTAGATCTAAAGCAGAGATTCTTGCCTCTCGTCTACAACAGTTGAATAGCATAATAACTTATTACCGAAAACGAAGTCAAATTTTCAGCAGTTATTTCACCAAAAAGGATGATTTTTGTTTTTGCCATGACATTCCCAGACTTTTTAATGCGATGAATAAAAATTATGATCCAAATGAATGGCGTTCATTTAACGATTCATCTAAATATAGCTTGAAAGCTGTATAACGGTAATATAAAATCATCTTTACCAATTGGCCATGACGTAAACAGTAAAGAAACCTATCAAACAATGTTTCTTTTAATCCATTAACGCCCAGTGGTGTATTTTTAGATCGGTAGACTTAGTGGCCAGAAAGCGCTTTTCACACAAGTAAATATGAAGATAAATATATACTTTATTTCACGAGACAAATTCCTTGATAAAATGAGATAAAAATTGCTCTTCTTTAAAAAGTGGTGGGAAATCAAAAAATTTAAATTTTAACGAAGAAAATAAATTGGGCTTTAATGGGTTAATGAAAATAATACAATATGAACAGCACAACTGGAAAATATGTGGCGATTTAAAAGTAGTTAGTGTGTTACTGGGCTCACATTGCGGGTATGCCAAATATTGGGCTGTTTGAAATGAATTTACTCCAAGAAAAATGAATGTGAAATATATATGATACGGCCAAAACCCGAAATTGGCCAATTCCCGAACTGGCCGGCCAATTCGCGAACTGGCCAACAACGTTTTAAACTGACTGGCCAATTCGGGAATTGGCCGGCCAAAACCCGAACTGGCCAGATGCAATCGGCCAGTTTGCAAAGTGGCCATACACTATTGGCCAATTCGCGAAATTGGTATATAGAAACCGATTTTTACGTTTTATCATTTTCTAACATAGTTGAAAGTGTTTATGAATTCAATTTGTCTGGTCGTATGCATGCCCGTGCTCTAACTCGGGTAAAGACTCGGATTGGCTTGTAATTGTTATAATATTTAGGTTTATAAATACATTTTGGTATTACTAGTGAAGTTGTACTGTTTTTGGTTAATTTGCAGGAACACACAAAAGTATTTCATTACAATATCATCAATGGTTTTTTCAGTGCATTTTAATGTTGTTACATTATCTCAATTATAATAAAATAGGTATGTTTCATTAAGATGGACGACAAATTGCTATCTAAAGGGTATGAAATAAGTAGCAATTATAGTTTGTCTACAGAAACACTCAAAAGTATTTCGTTACATTGCAGTGAATGGTGAAAGATCATTTCTAGTGCACTTAATTGACATTACACTATTTCAAATATAATAAAATTTACATGCCTAACTCATGTAGTGAGCAATATGTTTTTTTTTTTTAAATAGAGTATTGATTAAGTAGCCATTATAGTTCGTTTATAGGACTCCCAAAATAATTCAGATAAAGAATTATGATATATGTGAAAAAATCGTTTATAAGGTATTTTAATTATGTTACACTACTTCAAATGTAATGAAACTCTTATATATTGCTATTATGCTCTACAACATTTTTCTATAGTTTATTGCTTAGGCAAAATTTGTCGTTTATTTACAGAGTCCCTCAAATAATTTGTTTATTGGATTGGACAATGAATCCGATGCATCGATATTTGTCACAGAGGACAGAAATCTTCAGCAGATTAGAATATAATGCTCACAATAAACCCAATTTATCGAAATATATCAAACAGGCCGGAAATTGTCCAACATATCAGAATATAATCGTCACAGCATCGAACATTCTTTCCTATCAAGTGTGCACGTCATTGCCACCTACCGGGTAGCCTTGAATCCCCACTTCGTATATTGGCCAAGGCTTCCCGGCCAGTTCGCGAATTGGCCGGCCAAAACCCGAAATACGCTGTTCATTTCACGTATTTCGGGTTTTGGCCAGGAATCTCGGCCAGTTCCCGAATTGGCCGGCCAATTCGCGAACTGGCCAAGCTCCGGGTTTTGGCCGTAACATATACATCTTTAGTGAATCCGCAAAATATAATTTTGCCACCATTACACATTAAATTGGGCATAATAAAAATTTCTTCAAAGCTATAGATACAAACAGTGCTGCTTTTAAATATTTACAAAAAAAAAAAAAAAAAAAAAATTCCAAGTATTTTTGACGCAAAATTAAAAGAGGGATTTTGTTTCGGTCCACAGATACGTAAACTGCGGCAAGATAAGGATTTTGAAAAACTTTTATCAACTAATGAAAAAAAAATGCTTGGGATTCCATTAAAACGGTCGTCCATGGATTCGTAGGAAATCATAAAAATGAAAATTATGAAAAAATATTGCTGTTTTATTAAAATACTATCATGCAATGGGTGTGAACATGTCTCTGAAGATACAACTTTTCTCCATTCACACCTGGATTTTTTCCCTGAAAACTTGGCCGCCGTGAGTGACGAGCAGCGCGAGCGTTTTCACCAAGACCTTAAACGTTTTGAAGATAGACACAAAGGATTTGGGACGAAAGTATGTTAGGGGGCTACTGGTCTGTTTTAAGAGAAACTGATCAAGAAAATTATAAAAAGAAGAGTAAAATCAATCATTTCTAATTTTTTCTTTTTATATTTCATGTTATTATTGTTTTAAGTATTTAATAAATATTTTTAAAACTAGACGTGACAGATTTTTTACAATAATTTTCCCGTACTCAGTGCACCAAAATCAGCGAAAAAATACACATTTCGGCAAAAATATATAAATCGTGTATTATTCAGAAGTCACTGTTAAATTTATTGAAATAATCTCATTTATTTCATGGATGGACTTTAGTTGTTCCACTTAAATTAGCCCCAGTGATAGCTACATGCAGAATTTCTGTATACTAGCATGATGTTATAATTATGCTTATTATTGTGTAATCTGAAAATATTAATGAAAAGTTTAATACGGAGTTTATGATTCTTGATTACTTTTAACATCTCTACTTCGAACAGAACAATATAAATGTACTGAGACCTTTTAAATATGATGTATTAAATATGCAAATCATGAAAATGAAAACACAAAAGTAATAAAAATATGGTTTTCATCAAAATTAATTCATTTAGAAATTTACTCACCGTTGCAAATTTTTCTATATCTGTATCGGGGGCTCCCAAAGATGCCAATCCTATTTCTTGTGAGAACTGAGCAAAACTGGAATCGGCCAACATAGGTATATGTCCCAGCAATTCATGAATGCAGTCTCTAAAAAAAAATATTGAAGAGATTACTTTAAGCGTTTCTTTCTGCAATAGAAAAATAATGCAACTACACAAGAGATGCTTATAAATATGTAGCGTAAATTCGTAGTACAATGATTCGGGAAATCTTTTTCTTACCTTAAGAAACGTTTAGGAGAAGATCCACCCAGAAACTTCCAAAAGTAAAAACATTTTAAATCAACAAAATATCTTTTCCAAAACATATGGATAGCAAACATGTCTTTTTTATTTCAGAAAAGCTTTCGTAAATTTCGAAAACTATTGTTTTTTAAAGTTTATGCTTTTGGTATTTTCTGAAAATGTGGGAAAGGCTTCTGGAATGACGGAACAATGAGTTTACATTGACTAGTCTTACTCCGGGAATAGGCAAAGTATGATTTTACATTTGTTACCACTAGTTTTGAATGGTATCTTCGGCAGAATTTTATCGCAGAATTTGTAAAAATTGTCTGCAATTAAATAAGGCGATAATTATTGTTTGGAAATATTGGTGACAAAATAAAAACTATACGCGCCGGGGTACGAACTGGATACGTGAGACTGTTCTCCGAGTTAAATATTTTTATTATGATAAGTAAATGTTGCGCAATTTTTTAATGTGTACTTAGATACAATAATTATAAAAAATAGTATTGATAGAAACAATCAGAGAGGAAATTCAAGAAAGCTCTCACGAATTCAATTCTGCTCATTTTAAATTATGGTAAATAGAGGGTGATTTAAAAAATATGATCACTGTAATCTAAACTACACAATATGGGCATGATATGGGAAATAAAAATAAACATAAAAACTTAAAGGAGATTCTTTGCTGCAGTGTCACGAACCCATTTGTGTTTATAGTTTTAGGGATTATTCTAGAAATAAATAATATTGCGCAGCGCTGTACAAATTTCGAATTCTATGTCATTTACCGAAATCGCCGTGCTACTTTTAAATACACAGTGCTAGCTGTGACTGACTAAAAAAAAACTTTGTTCTGACTAAAAAAAACTTTGTGCGCACATGTTATTTAATGCACCGATTTGTTTTTGGAGCGTAGTGTTCTATTTTTTATAGAATAAACACTAGCTATACAGCAGTGTCAAGGCGTGAATGTTGACTGAATTGGAAGCAGAGCTTCCAGATTTTCAAAGGCGGCTACAGGCATCGCACAATAGTGCACAAGTGGGGAAAAAACAACTTTGACTTTTTTCTTTTAGCGAAATTCTACTCGCTTTTTATAGACCACTTCCTTAGTATCATTCTACAAAAGCCTTAGGCGAAATAACTTTTAAAAAGTTACAAAAATTCTTGCGTAAGATCAAATACGTATCACAGTTCTACTAAACTTGTTTTCCCCTTTATACATTAACTTTCGTATATTCTCTTATCGCATAGTTTTCGATGTAATTTTTATTAGGTTTTTTCTCACTAGAATTTGTAGCATCACCAGAGCTCGTACGGATGCTTACTTTTTCACTTATTGTTTTTCTTTTCAATATCAGTATTTCTATATAGAAAATTTCGCTGTATGTAATACATACAGTCAAATTTCCTCTATAGAAATACTGGTACTGAAAAGGAAAAAAAGTAAGTGTAAAAAATGAAGTACCCGTACTAACCCTGATCACTCTACGTTAGGAGATTCTAGAAAAATCATGCACATGATTGTAACTTAGCAAATGGAAGTATAACGATCATATTTGACGTGGTTGTAAGCATCAAAGGAAATAAAAAATTAGCTACACTAAGCTACAGGACGAGGCTTGTTCCTATCAATAGCAGGTATTTAAACTTTACTCCCATGATAAAATCACTTGCTCGTATCTCCTTACCTTAATAATAACTATTTTAGTTAAGGGAGTCTATTGTTTCATTAATGTTGTTCCTTGGTTATTGATTATTCCTTTGTCCCTTTTCACTTGTATTAAGAATATTGGCTGTTATCTTGGAAGATGTCAATAGTAACTGTGACAGTGATCATGAGAAATTTTATATTTATGCAGAAGAGACAGCATAACTAGCAATGCCAATGAAATCAAAGAACCACTTACCAACAAGTGTGCAACGAATCCTTTTTTACAGAAAATAAACGTTTTAACATGCTGTTTTACGCATCACACACTGAGGCTGGCAGAAAATCAAAAAATACAAATGTGAATTTATTTACCGTATTCCATGGAAACGGTAGTGCACTACCTTACGCGACACAAAACAACGTTTTTCTCCAACTTATTCATCCGCCCGCGCTTCAAGGAACGCTTAGTTGCAGCGAATTATTCCCCGAGATAATACGTACGATTTGTTGGCGAAATTTGAGAGTTCCCGTGCGTCATCATTATTGCAATAAATTTTAAGTTTGTGATGGTATCTTCAATTTCAGGTATGTGGACATATTTAAAGAATTTTTGATTAATTAAACAAAAAATGTGTCAATAACGTTAAAATCGTTTTTACGGTGAAAGACTTAAATATTTACTCTATTCTCAGAAGCATTTAGACTTTCAGTTATGTTCCAAGGTATCCAAGCTTTGGTTTTTACAGTTTTACAAAGTCTGTGTTACAAAAATGTAAAAATTACACTATTTAAAAGAATTTTCAATATATATACCCAGGTAAAAAAGTCAGCCAAAAACCTTTAAAAAAACATTCAGGAAAACTGAAGGTATTTCGGAGAAAAAAATCTGCGGGTTTCCTTTAGGTAAAAAACCTGAATTAACCCCCCCACTTTTTTTGCCCGAAATACCTTCAGCTTTCCTTTAGGTAAACAAACCTGCGCATTCCCTTACCATGTTGTCCGAAATACCTGAAGTTTTCCTTTAAGTAAAAAATCCGTGTCTTCTCTTTACATAAAATCATGCAGGATCACTGTACGGCCTGCTTTTGTCTTAAATATCAGTGGTTTTCCTGAAAGATAAGCCAGTGAAGTGGTAGAAGGAACACTGGAGGTGCATAAAATAAATAAGTGATCACAGGCCGTTCCAAAAATATGTCACAAGGTGTGCCGGCAAAATTGATAAAAGTGCCTCCTCAGGGGGGGGGGATGCAAAGAGGGGTCAGGAACATCAGATGTGTATAACATGAACAATTAGTTATAGGCCATTCCAACACTATGTCATATGAGGGGTTTCGGCAAAATTTAGAAAACAGCCCCCTCAGGGGGGAGCAAAGTGGGGGCAGGGACGTCGGATGTGTATAACATGAATAAGTAGTCACAGGCCGTTCCGACAATATGTCACATGAGGGGTTTTGGCAAAATTTAGAAAACTGCCCCCCCAGGGGGGAGCAAAGTAGGCGGAGGGGCAACAGATGTGCATAACATAAATAAGTAGTCCCAGGCCTTTCCGACAATATGTCACATGAAGGGTTTCGGCAAAATTTAGAAAACTGCCCCCTGAGGGGGGAGCAAAGTGAGCGGGGGGGCATCAGATGTGCATAACATGAACAAGTGGTCACAAGCCTTTCCTACAATATGTCACATGAGGGGTGTTAGCAAAATTTAGAAAAGTGCCCCCTCAGGGGGAGCAAAGTGGGTAGGGTGCAAAGGAAGGTCCCTTTAACTTGAAAATACTTGCGAACGAAGAGAACTATAGCTTTGCAAGTGAGGTAACGGTATAGCAAAGTGAGTACGCCTGATTTATTTCAAACGACAGCAGCGCCCCTAGTGGCGAAATTTGGAAGATATCCATTGCAAATCGAAAACGAAAAGAGATAGAGCAAAATTTCCAGTTAGAAAGTTTTAGAGCATCAATTAATTAGTACGAAAAGATATTTGGTTTACATGGATAAGATAAACCTTCGCCTGTATATCCAAAAATGTAGGAAATCGATACACTCCATGTTGTGTAAGCATTTGAATGGAATAGCCAGAAGTATGAAGAAATACGCACAATTTCTCAATATATTTCGATAACATCACACAAAAAACAAAATAAAAAAAGACAAACTGTCTCACAGTGGTAAAAAGTTAATATTCAGTATGTTCGAAAAGTTCGCCATTGCTCACGATACACGTTTGTATTTGTGAGAGTAATTCTGCATGCACATTTCTCAGCTCTTTCATGCACATTGAAATGTCTATTGCCAGCCTCTTCAGTACAACGACATAGATTTAAACCTTTCAAGAGCGGTGGCTAGACGGTCTAGCCACCTAATTTTAATTCCAGAACTGACAAATTGCACCAGGAATATTCTAATAAAATTTTGCTTGTGTAATGAAAGTACAAATTAGCGGGTTTTTATTTTCTAAGAAATTCGTTTGAATATTCTGGTGTCAGTTAATTTCATCAGTTTACGAACAGAATTCTTCTGCCCCTGAAAGGATTAATCTAAAATTTTAAATGTATTGGAAATTAAATTTTTACAGACATTACAGCACAGTACAACGTCACAATCTGCAATTGTGCACTGCTACATTTCCGGAATGTCAATATGCAAAGTAACACTCAGGTATTTAATTCAGTTATTTATGTACCTTGCCCCGGTGTGCATCGGTTCCCTTTCTGAAGAGACACAAGGAACTCGTATCAAAGACTATAACTATTACAGGACCCACCATAGCAGGAAAACATCTCGCCTGACTTCAAACGAAGAAGTTTTACATGTTGTGACAAGTTTGTTGCAGACGACTATTTTTTTTTAATTCTATTTGCACCACTATTTACTAAACATTTTTCTTTGTTGTAGATTTTTCTTGAAATCGTTGTAGAAGCGTATAGCTAAAAGTATTCTTTTGAAAAAGTGGTACAAATAACAAAGTATCCTGCAGCAACCCTGTCATAACATGAAAAAGTCTTCGTTTGTAGCTAGGCGAGATGTTTTCCTGCTGTGGTGGGTTCAGTAATATTTATAATATTTAATACGACTTTTTTGTGCCACTTCGGAAAAAGTATCAGTGGATAAAACAGCATGTTCAATCGCTTGTTTTATCTGAAATGTATTCGGTGAACAGATGTTGGTAAGTGGCATCATGAATACATAGACGTTGCTATTTCTGCATAAATGTCAAGTACCTTCACACCCTTACATATGTTACTTAGGACCAGAAAGAAAAGTTAAGAATCTTTAATTAGTGATGTGGTAAAATATTTGTTGCAACAAGTGCAGTTACTGTTGTCATTTATTTATTTTTTGTTTAATAGCATCTTTATTATTTCATTTCAATTTATTTTCCATTTTCCATTTTTCACTTTATTAATTTTGTATTTAAAAAAAAATCTGTATTATACATTAACTACATTATGTTTCACTTCAATTCTAGTTAAACTCGACCTTTTATTCCAACATTGTTGAACTACTTAGATTCAGTATATTTTCAGAAATACTCAAGGTTTAACATTTAGGCCGTTACGAATGTACCCAGAGGGTCCCTCCCAGTCTATCTCCTAATGTTACGGACGCGCTGCACGCGTCTATCTGAATTTCAGAGCCTGATTACCAACGTGGAAAACTTCCACCAATAAATTTTAATAGAAATTGTTGCCTGATTTAAACCCCCTATTCACGCAAAATTACTGTGGTGGGAAAAAATAACAGCAAAAATTCTATTCTTTTTTAATGGTAGAAGTTTGCTTCGTTGGTAATATGGCGTTTTCGAACGTTCCTTCAAACTATACTTCCAAAAAGAAACCCAGCACCGGGGGCAGAAGCGAAAGGCTCGACAGTCTAAGGTTTAAAACACAGTATTGTCAGCATACTGAATTAAGTTATCGATTTGGTTTTGAATTCATACGATTCAATATAAAAAAACATACATAAGGAAATACTCTTAGTACTGCTTTTTAGTCGTATATCTGAGATGGGATAATTTTGTTTCTCACGAAAATCAGGGATTTTGCATCACTGTGCAACGGTCAAGGACGCCGGCCTTTTACCTCCTTCAGTAACTGGTTGCGATCCACACCTTACCATTGAAATACTGCATTTTAGTTTTATAAATATTGAAAACATTGATGTTACAGTCATTTTTAATTTCTTTTTCTATTTACAATAAAGTGTTAAGTTTTATTTATTTATTAACCCCTTAACTGCCCACGAAATCTGACACATTCTCAAGTGCCTTATTTAATAACATAATTCTACAAATAAATAAAGCAGCGATTAGTTTTCTGAAATAACAGTAAGAAAATGCGCATGTTATAAATGTACAAAATACGACTGTGCCGGTGAAAAGTGTCCCTCTGTAATCCAAGTTCCCCATTTCTGTAATATATGCAGGTATTCTCTGAAGGCGTATATAAACGCTCGGGGCAGTTAAGGGCTAATTCAATTTAATTTAATTTTAATCTTTGAATGACCGCGTATATCGATAGAAATTTAGCAGAAATAGTAAACAGGTCATTTTGAGTGTTTTTTATACTCCATCTCTGTATTTTTACAGAATATTTATATTTTCAGCATCGAAAAGGTCTAGCCGGATAAGCATAGCGAAATGGCCCCCACGGCCGATGTTTGAAATAACATGTGTGTTAATAAGGCTCACCATGAGAATACAAAATAGAGTGTTTTTAGCCTCTGATCTTGAACTGTCCTTGAGATAATCGGGGAAGTATGCGCCGGCGCTACTATTTTTCAAATACGTTTTTCTCAAAAAGTACTAAAGTTAAAAAAAGGAAAATAATGCCAATTATTGAAGAATGCACCAATTCATATTGTATATTTTTTTTACATTTTTACACGAATTTTAACATAGAAATATAAACAAAAATATTTAAAAAAAATTATTAATGTAGTAATTTTATATTTACACCAACCAAAAAATTACAGAATAATGCTCAAAGTATGTACTTTTAAGAAAAAAAAATTCGTGAAAATCGAAGATGCGCTTTTTGAGTTATAACAAAATTTAATGCTAGCAACTCACTAAACTATTCGTAACTTTCCCTGTTTGCATTTGCAGAAATACGCTATTATCAATGCATTAGTTCATTCCTGACATTTCTACTCGGGCAGGATGCGCAGTGCGACAAAATAAGATGATGTTTCCATATATCTAACTTCCTTATAAGTTTGTTTCGTGTTTGTAAACATTCTGTTATTTTGGCGTACTGCTCATCCTTCTCGCGTAATAATATCAAGTCGATGGTCTAGTCGATTGGGCAGGTGAAGCTGAATAGAGGATGTAAATATATAAGGTTATCAACTTTTTGGCAATTTCGGACCCGCAACGATATTCCCAACCTTTCGATATCATGCGTTATGATTCTTCGAATCTCCCTTACCCTAATAATTTTATTATCAGTGTCTAAAAATTCTTTTTATTTTTAGAATTTTTTCTTTTTTTTATACGTTTACAATGATATACAGATATGGTTGTACATTTTTTATTCGCATATTTTACTGATTTAAATGAAGAGAAGAAATTCATAAAATATCGCTGTTATGCAAGAAATGACTTTATATCAAATAACGTTTTAAAGAAATACTTTTATTTAAAACTTTTAATAATAGCTCTTTGTTACATAATGCATTGAACAGTAATATTGTCTTCTTGCACTTCGCCCTTGCATGGGGCTAAACAGAACTTCTTGTAAACACAACAGGTGGACAACAAACATTCTTCCCTATCTTTTACTAGAAAATATAACAAGTTTCATTTCATATCTGTTTTCTCTAACAAAGAATTACATACGTATATGACAGGAGAATGTTAATGGCGAACATTGGGTTATACCATATTTTGGAATGAAATATTTTATAATCATTCAATGGTTTTAATAATAATTTTGTATTTTCATAAAAAGAAGAAGACAGACTTAAAATCAAGATAACACATGTAAAGAAAAATGTACCAAAAAGTAAATTTTGGTTTGATCAACAATGATAACGATATCAAATGACAAACCTCCCTCCCCCTACAGATATCTTCCGATGTCAAATGACAATCCCCCCCCCCCTCCCCAAAGTGATACGTTATATATGTACTCTGTTTAGCCACATAGCCTTCTTTTGTGTGAAAATCATCGTAGGCAAATGTTACAATTTTGTTTCTCAGTCCTTGATATTATTACGCGAGAAGGATGCGCAGTACGCCAAAATAACAGAATGTTTACAAACACGAAACAAACCTATAGGGAAATGTTATGTATGGAAATATTCTCTTATTTTGGCGCACTGCGCATCCTGCCCAAGTGGAAATGTCACGAATCGACCAATGCATTGATAGCAGCGTATTTCTGCAAATACAAACAGGGAAAGTTACGAATAGTTTAGTAAGTTGCTAGCATTATTTTTGTTATAACTCAAAAAGCGCATTTTCGATTTTAACGAAATTTTTTCTTAAAAGTACATACTTTGGGCATTATTCTGTAATTTTTTGGTTGGTGTAAATATAAAATTACTACATTAATAATTAAAAAAAAACTTTTGTTTATTTTTCTATGTTAAAATTCGTGTAAAAATGTGAAAAAAATATACAATATGAATTGGTACATTCTTCAATAATTGGAATTGGTTTCATTTTTTTAACTTTAGTACTTTTTGAGAAAAACGTATTTGAAAAAAAGCAGCGCCGGCGCATACTTTCTCGATTATCTCAAGGACAGTTCAAGGTCAGAGGCTAAAAACACTCTATACTGCATTCTCATGGTGAGCCTTATTAACATACATGTTATTTCAAACATCGGCCGTGGAGGCCATTTCGCTATGCTTATCCGGCTAGACCCATTTGCACTTTTATTGAAATTAACATGGTTCCGCCCAGTCCAGTCTTTTTGCTTAAATATGATATACTCTGAACTAAAATTCAAGCAAATATTTAATAGGCCTAATTATTTGCGACATGTTAAATGCTTTCATAGTATCCGGTTAAGTTATTCAGCGTTTTCCTTAAACTTAATGGGATATCGTTTTATTTTACTTTCAAAAGGCTTTTCTCAAATCATTTCATCTATGGCAAGAGTAATTGTAGATGGACGTTACTAAGAACTTAGCTCCTAAATATCTTAAACGGCTGCGCCATTCTCATTAAAATTTTCTGCTCTAAAAATTCTCTGTGTTTTATTTACATAAGCACAAGTTTAAAGTATAAACTTTTATAGTAAACAATATCATATAGCAACAGCTGAAGCTGTACAATAATATCCATGCATTACTTCTAAATTTACTAGTGATGGTGGTATCTTACGTCAGTGAGTATCCTATAGTCACTAAACCTTAGTGACTTGGAATGAAAATTCCCGTTGAAAAAGCGACGGATTTTTAAAATCTTCAACAAATATAAATGCTATTTAATGCAGCGTGCATTTATTTTCCTCTTCATCAATCTGGTGATCTTCGATCGCACAACATATAGTTCCGTCTTGCAGAAATATTGCAAATGCTTCCTGACCAATGTCACTTTTCACTCTAGCTTCTCCTCTTACGATTTCATTAATTTCCGTGTTGCTGTTTCTTTAATCTCTGTTGACAAAATCCCGAAAACAACGAAATTACAGACACATACAAACCTCATTCTGTAACAATTGTATTAAAATTAAAATATATAGAAAATAAAACCAACTTCAGTTTTTTAACCCTTTCAGGGGCAAGGTACTTCTATTCGCAAAATGCTGAAATGAGTGAATGACACCAGAATATATAAACTAAATTATCTGAAAAAAAAGCTTTTGTTCACGTACTTAATAAAAGAAAAATTTTCATTCCAATTTTCTGGTGCCAATGTGGTATTTAGGGATTAAAATTAAGTGGTCCAAAAATGAACTACCGCCTTCGAAGGGGTTAATCGATGCTATATAGTTTCATTCAACCTCAAAATATTATTGATGACGGTAGTTAAAACAGTTGTTTGATTTCAAAACATCAGCACAAAGTTTCATATTTAAAAGGGATTCACTTAAACAACTGAAAAAAATATTTGATGCATAATTTAAAAAAGAATCATGCATAAATAATTGTATGATTATATTTTGTTGCATGTACATGTGCGCATGTTATCTGAACATAGAACACATGCCTGTATTATGTTTCGATGGGAAGAATGTGCTTGTAAAGACTTACGGTTCTGGGGTATGGTCAGGTGATGATCCATGCCTTACATATTGTGTGGATTGAAATACTCGAAATGCCAGACTGGCCAAGAAATCTCTTGCACTGAGCAATCCAGCTGCTGGTCGCACTTGAAATCCTGTGCGCCCTGGAGAAATAAAGATTTAGCTAATTTAATTCCATAGAATTTATTTGTTTTAAGTTTTAAAATACTTATAATTCTACATACTATGTTTTATATGTAAGAATATGAAAACTGGAGATTTGCGGAAGTATTGCAACTTGCAAGCCTTTTATTCAAACATGCAATTGCCTTATTTTGGATTAGCAGCTTATAAATATTGTACTAAATACTCGTTAGAAACCTTACTAAATAAAATGCCTCTTTTTAAGTGTAAAAAAATAAGAAATAGGTATTCGGAAATACTTATGAATATTTTCAACAGAAATGTATGAGTATTTTTGCTATGATACTAGTCTGTGTTGAATGTGTATCACTTACTAATTTTAACACTAAAAAGTTTTAATTGTACTGCTATTGTATTACTTTAGGAAATTTTATTGCGTTTGACATTTTTATTTGTAAATATTTCAGGATTAAGCGTTATCTGATACATGCGAAGTAATACCTTCAAATATTTTACTGTATAATTCATTCATATTTTTTATACTATTCTGAACACAATACTATCTCCTTTATAAAATATCATATATTTATCATCTAAAAACATTTCCTTCTTGTTTTGTTGTTTATTACAGAAAGAAAAAAAGTCTCATAAAAACATTAAAGGGAATTTAATAAAGTGATTCATAGGGGGTCTATATGTGAGAGTCATGAATATTTTATTTACGGTAATGTCTGAAATAAAATTTCTTAGAAGAAGAGCACTTAACGAAGAAATGTAATAAAATGTTAAAACGTGTCTTTCTACATTTTGTCCCAGGAAACGATGGAAATTCATAGAATTCAAAGTATCTTTGGTCAGTAAGTTTTTGTCTTAAAAGAATTGTATTTTTTATAATGCATTTCTTAATCTTCCAGTTTCCAATGCGTTTTTCAGGACATGTGTCTTTTTTGCTCCGTAATTCTTGAAAAAGTTGCCACATGCAAGATTAGACCCATTCGCTGGCTTCTTGTGTAACTAATGAACATATTGCTATATCTAATCAACGCTTGTTTCCTCTTGCCTCTTTGACTCGCGACGCTTTGACGTTGCCCAAGTTTCGTGTTAATCATGCAAAAGGTGACTGCTAACATTTTTTTACAATTTACAATTAGTGTAATAATTTTAAAAGTCTTGTGCACATGCCCAACGCACACTTCAGTGTAGTACTATGACAACCAAAGAAAAACAAAACAATACCCCCCCCCCCAAAAAAAAAAAAAAGTAGAATTGCATATATTTGTCTCATTTAGAGACTGAATAAGTAGAAACAGTTGAAAACATAAAAATTGCTGCAGTAGATCCTCTATGGGAACTGAAAGGTTAAATTCAGGGCAACATTTTTCTAAATATATATTTTGGGAAAAAAGTTCTAACAGAAAAATTGAATTTCGTATTTCAATACAAACTAGCTGGCGAAGCAACCCGATGTGTTGAATGTCATGTCAAGGGATCTTTCGAATTTTGGAAAAAAAAATCTAAAAGAATCTCATGAAAGATTAATTTTATTAAATTTCTTATTATAAACATGAAATCCTGTTTACAATGTAAATGAATTAAAAATTACATTTTGCAAGTAACGTGATTTTGATTCGATTATAGTCCTTTATAAGAAAATGGCAAAATACGGGCAATAAATTTCCATTGGTCGAGATGATTTTGTATAAAAATTTAGTAAGCTTGCTATTGTTGCTAAGCTTAATGTTTGTTTACTTGTCTAACTCGTCTAAGCGAATTCAACCATACGAGTATTGCCAAGTCCTGTAGTGTGGATTTCTGTGGTTTGAACAAAAACTTTTAATATGAGCAAAAATTTTTACTCTATGCGCAAAACTCCCATGTTCTATCACAGCCTATTTATTAACATTTTAAAGGAATTTGGAAAATAGTAGTTCATGCGGATAAATAATATTAAAATAGTCCATCTTTTTGATAATTTTATTGAATGTGGTAGTAAGTAATCTGAATATTCTTTACATTACATTTTCTAATAGAATGTAAACTAAAAATCCTTAAATCGATTTATTCAAATATAAAAAAAAACCTTATTCACTATAATTAAGGTTCACTATATCGGATAGCATACGATATTCCATTATTTATCTTTTTATTTATTTTTTCACAAAAATAGAGTAATTTAGCTTCCATGTTTAGAGAAATTTCCTTAAAAGTTACAAAAAAAAAATCTGTGTTTCCGAAACTAAATTCAAATTTTAAAATTCCGAGAGCTTATATGTCATCCTCGGGTTCATGCGGATAACTGTTTTTAATTTCATCATGCTGTGTTTCATATTCTAGACGGAGTAGTTCTAAAATTCAAACAGACAATCACATTCTAATATAATAGATACAGCCTCTGGTAAAATTAATGCCGTATACAAAAGCTATATTTGATTTGAATGCATTTTGTAGTTGGAATTATGTTACGATCATGCGCGATTAAAAAGGTAACCACCATAGCCGATATTTTGAATCTACCGCATAGCTGCGAACACTTATGCTTTTTTGTACCACAAAAACTGAATAGTAAATTTTATCGTCGTAATCTGCCGATTAAATAAGACAAAAATTTCTATTAAATTTTTCTGGTACAAAAAAGCGTAAAAGTTGGCAGCTATGCTCCCAGTATATCCCATATTGTGAGAAAAGATCTTTCATCTATTATAAAAAAAAATAGACTCCAGTATTATTTCATGTAATATTCAACACATAGAGCTGTCTGGTTGCAATTAAAATTCCGAAATATTCAAATTGTTTTTCAAAATTTGATAAAACCGCGATACTGCATTCTTTTTTTGCAGCAAACCATTTAATTATAATTTTAATTATTTTCTTTCTTTTCTTTATATATTAAATGAAAGAAAATTTAATTTGGAGAAAGAAATATCTATGAAAAATCTTCCGTATTTATTAAATTTGCACATCCCTAAATTCTAAAATAAATAAGTTAGGTCATAATGAAGAAAACGAATATTTTTTTTTTTTAATTTTAACTGGATTAAATCATATTCAAGGCTGGAGTAGCACAGTTGAAGTTTATTACAACAGAGCGAAAAATGTCCACACCAGGAATCGAACCTGGATACTTGGCGTGCCGTGCCAATGCTTTACCTGTTAAGCTATCCAATAAACTTCAACTGTGCTACTCCAGCCTTGAATATGAATATAAATAAGTTAGTTTTGTTAAACATTTTGGCATTAATTTTTTTTTATATTATAAAATCTTCCAAATGCAACGTATGGAATTACTTTTATTTGGTTATGACAAAACTACATTGTCATAAAAACTGATAATTTAATTTTTATAAAAAAAGAATAAAGAAATAACCAAGAAACAACTAAAAAAATTCTTACGTTTTAGAAATCTCGATACATCTTCAAGTTGAGGTATATTATCAACACGGTATCCGCATTCTTTTTCCAAGACAGTAAACACTTCTAAATACTGAGTACAAGCATGCGTCGGAAGATGAAGCTTCAGATTTTTGAATACAATACCCCTATGTTGAAAAAATATATACATATATGTAGTATAGAACCATTAAAGAAACCATTACAATTTACGAACAGAAATTGTGAAATTATAAATAGAAAGAAATTTATTCATTGGCAATTAAACGGTTCCCCTTAACATGTTCAAAAAAATTTGAAAAAAATAATAACAAATAAATAAATAAATAAATAAAATGAGCAGAAAATGAATAATGGATATTTGTAGAACCTAGACAGAATCTTCAGATCCCAAATGCCTAGAGTTCCACAAATAAAGTGTGTGGTTTCATCTTCATATTAGCCATAAAAATTCTAAAGAACGTGAATTTGGGACTACCAACACACAAAAAATAGAGAAATAAATTATTGGAAAACAAATAAGTTTAAAATGAAATATGATTAAGAAGGATTAAGAAATAAAATACACATTACCATATTGCAAGCGTTGCTGACTAAGAATAAGGCAGCATTAAATACAAGTAAAGGAGATTATTTGCACATGTTGCAAAAAAAAAAAAAAAAAAAAAAAAAAAAAAATCTAAATGTTGATGGACGAAGGAGTAATAATGTACAGTATGGTCAAGCATATTCCTTAATATATGTGACCAGCGTCCTCTATAGATAATTTTAAAATTGTATACATATACAAAATAGTCACCGTCAACCGGGGTGACTTTGTCTCATTTTTTGCCACTTTTTGTTTTTAAAGATACAAAAAATATTAAAATTTTCATTTTAACGATATCTAATTCTTTTTTTCTAGTTTCAAGATATGCATTGTAAATTTTAAAATTCCCATTTAGTATTTTTAAAGAATAGTTAAAAAAATATATTTTTAAAAAAGTGGAGTAAAAAATTATAAAATAAATTTTAAAAACTTTGTAAGAAAATGCAAATCCACTGTTATGATAGAATAATAAAACATAATAAAAAACTACGTCATTTCGAGATTAAAAAAATACATATTTTGTATGAAAATAAAAATAAAAACGAAATTTTATTAAAAAATTGGCAGTATGCAAGACACGTACAATCAGTTAATAACTAAGATGGTAAGATTAAAATAATTTTTTTTAGATATATTCACTTATTTCAGATACGAAAAAAATTCTTTTGGAAGAAATAGGTCTTTTTTTTTGGGGGGGGGGGGAGGAGGATTTTTTAGGACCTTATACCTTATTCTTATAAGTAGTGATAGTAATTGAATATCTTTCAGCGACTTTTCCTTGACTAAATATATGCTATACCTTCTTCGGTCCCTGGGTCCCCATACGGGGGCCTCTGTTCTTTTCCTTATAAAAACTAAAATGTCCAATTTTTTTACATTTTCACAGCACTTCTTAATAGCTGAATGTTTTTTGCGTTCAAAGCAAACGAATAAATGGCAGCATCTAAGCTGATTCCCACGTAAGATAAATGTTATTTTCATCTGAGTTTGCAAAATGCCTAAAAATGCCCAAAATACAGTTTGACCAAGAAAGTGAGAAATTTTCATAAGTATTTAACTTAAATCTGTTTCTATAAAAATTTTTGAGGATTTATAGATTATTTACTTGTTTAAAGCTCTTAAATTTGTGATTGCGTTAATTTAGGTTAATGGTTAATAAATTGATGTTTTTAAGGGGTTTGTAGTTTTAGTTTCATATTTTTGAACCTAAATTACTAAGCGCCTAAAGGATCAATTTCAGAAAAGCTATTTTTTCTGTCATTTACGATGTAATTTTTTTTGAAAAACTAATGAATAAGCATTTGCATTATTATTTTAGCTTCGGAACTGAGGAGGATACACAAACATTTACCACGTTCTGAACCGTTTCATCCATATCTAAATATAATAAAACGCAGTGTAACGATTCCGGTGCGAACTCATCTGTTCAATCACGCGCCTTCGCACTTAAGGCATTTGCACGGGATTTGTATGGGGTTTTCTTTCCAGAATGGTGCAATAAAACATGGTGCCAATCCCGGTGCGTCTGAGACATCGGTGCCAATATTTTTATCAATTATTTCAAATTTTAAGTGAAAACCACGACTTTTCTCCGCCGTCCTTGGACAGGCATTTACACAAGTGACAAAAATAATGAATAGTATATGAATATTTTTATCAATTATTTCAAATTTTAAGTGAAAACTACATTTTCTAGCCGCCGTCCTAGGACGGGCATTTACACTAGTAATTTTTATAATCACGACTACCTACTGCAGATTTATACGCAGAGGCATTGTTATACAAGTACCAGTGCAAAAAAATAATATGTATGTACTAGTGCGACAATTACATTTGCAGTAAATGTTTACTTTTATTATTTTATTTTCAGGAAAATTAAATGTAATAAACAAACTAAATTTGTGGCAACGTTATGCCAAGACAATCGCACCCCAAATTGACATTCGAAATGCCGGTTTTCGAATAAAATCAATTTAAAACCTAAAATATCAAATTAATGTATATAAATCTCATTGATTTGTAAAGAAGACATATTAAGAAAATAAATATATTTACCCCTTTACAACATCAAATATAAATAATTTTTCCAATCAAAAGTTTCCTCCAGTAAAATCATGCGCGGAATATTAAACAAAACAACAACAGAAGTGATGCCAAACTCAATCTGTAAAATTCTAAATTAAATAATTTCTGTTTAAGATACTGCCACAATCTATCAGAATTCGGCATTACTAATTAGTTTTATTGAAACAAATTTTATTTATTACACGTTTCGTCTTTATCCGCCTGTTGGGACAAAGTCACTCCGGTTGACGGCATTCAAAATAACATAGGTGTTGCCTAGAAATTGCAATTATCATCACCATTATTGTTAGATAGTTTGTGTGTACGAATATTTACAAATAATACAAAATATGCTAAAACAAATCAATAACAAATTTATCTGAAAATTAGTCGTCAGAATTAATAGAAAAATTAGTTTTAAAATTATAAGTAATCTGAATACTGAAAGCTAAAAGAGAAAACGCATACTTAGAGAAAAATAATCGACACTCGTTCACTACATACCACACTCGTACACCGGTATCCGTGAAATTTTTAAAAAGAAATTTCCTGTTATCTGATTACACTGATGTCGCGACAGCTTTAGCAAAAAGTAACAGGGTTTCGAAACTTTGAAATTTTGTCCAGAATCTTAGACAATAATAGATGAATAAATTGCATAACTGATTACAGTAAATTAATAAAAATTTTTTGAAAGAAATCTAGATAAAAGTATGTATGAAAATCACTTATAATCATCCAAACTGAGCTAAAAATTGCTAAAAGTGACAAAAAATACACATAAAAGGCATATAAATACCTTTATTCAAATCGAAATATGTTTCATCGGTCAAACGGCGACATTTTCAAGATATTTGCTGATACAAATATTTTCGCAAAAATTTTAAAAACAAGAAATTGGTAAATAAAATCACGAGACCTCATGTATAATGAAAAATAAGTGCAAACATAAAATAAAATGAAGTACTTTATTTTATTTATGTTTGCTCTTATTTTTCATTATACATGAGGTCTCGTGATTTTATTTACCAATTTCTTTTTGTTTTATGTTTGCACTTATTTTTCATTGCACATAAGGTTTCCAGATTGTACGTTTTTTAGAATATTTTAGGTCTGTGTACGTGTAAATTTGCCCCGTACGACGATTTCTTCCGTTTTTCTACCTCGTCTTACTTTGATAGTTTGAAGATTTTTTTTTCTTTTGCATCTTGGGCTTCGAAATTTCGCCTTTTGCCGAAAAAAAAGTTATACACATGCCATGAAAGGCAAAAATGGCTTGTTTTCGATAAAGGATGACAAAAATCTTGGGAGAATTGTGTAATATTAAATGTGCATTCACAAACTCTTGGGTAGGATTAGTTCTTTGAACTTGACAGTATTATAGACTATAAGCGAGGAGCAAACATTCAAACCGTGTTTTCTCACAAAAAAATAAAAAATGAGTTATTGTTAGTTTTATGAACTCTGTGTTAAATTGCACAGAAATAACAGGTTGCTTTAAGAAATTTTTTTTCCCGATTATAAACCAATTTTAAAACTTGGCGTTTCAATCAAAGAGTGTTTCCTCCAAAGTCTGCATTCAGTCAAACAGTGATTTCTACAGTCTGCCAATCACAGTTGTCACTTAATGTGTACTTTCGAAACCTACCATACATATCACAAATGAAACGGATTTTTTTAGAGAAAAATAAGAGATTTGTTAAGGTTAAAGGCATCCAGAATTATAGATTTCAAGATCTAAGTGAAGAATATGGTGTAAATCTTCTTAAGAAGGGAGTTACTGTTGCCCGTGTTCAAAGGGTTGTTTTAGAATCTCTTCCTCTTAGCTACGCTATATCAGTTGAAAAGAAAAAAGATGTTGACAAACTTTTGAAAGTAATGTATGGTGAACAGTGGCAAAATCAACCTGATGATGTCTTCAAATGTTACAACCACATTATCTATGATTTACCAGCCTACAATGAAGAAGAGGGGGAAGTGTGTGACTGTCTAAGTGAAGATATTGGTTTTAACATCTGAAGTGAATTTTTGGAAAACGAGTATTTATTTAGTAAATATTTAATGAATACTACTAGGTACCATAATCTGACATTTTATTTTATCAAGTTCAGTATTTTCTCTAATAAAATAATGCTTCTGTATTATTTGTGAGTTAGAACTTATTTCATTCAAAAAGCGTTTTATCCACTTATCAAACAATCAGAACATGTTTCCTCCTTTGAATTCAGTCAAAACGTGATTTCTCCAAATATTAAATGCATTTTATTAATTTGTTTTAGGTTTAATATCTTATGTATGCTTGCAATTCTTTCTAATAATCAATAATAAAAATATACAATAAAAATTAGAATTAAATACAAGTTATTTTCTAATTTATCAGTTTTTTGTGTTTTTTGAAAATTTGTATCTAAAGGAGAAAACATGGTTTGAATGTTTGGTCCACAAGTATTTACATTATAAAATTTTTAATTTAGTATATATGTATCTTAAGTTTTAATATTTTGTTTTATTTATTATCTCCCTTTATAATTTAATAAAAAGGTTTATTTTTATAGGATGTCCACCAATAAAATGTT
This sequence comes from Maratus speciosus, assembly GCA_963932465.1. Classification (NCBI taxonomy): domain Eukaryota; kingdom Metazoa; phylum Arthropoda; class Arachnida; order Araneae; family Salticidae; genus Maratus; species Maratus speciosus. Next base: position 369,326,243 of record OZ010787.1, on the reverse strand, counting down.
CATGATCACCATCATTGAATTGTAGGTTGTTTTGATATATTTTAGTTTTTACAATTCAATTCATTTTTCATTCGTAACGTATGACTGGAAATTTAGTTAAACAATGTTAATAAAATAATGTAATACAAATACAGTTGGAGAATAATGATAAAATCGATTATTTAATAACTTCTTTTTAAACAAATTTGTTACCGAAAACATTACTGGCACATTCAGCATATTATGGCATGAAAAAGGACGATAGCGCGATAAAACCAAAACCAACTAGTGTTAGTCAAAATCTTCCGTTTTTTTCTGAGATAAATCTGGCATCCCTAATTACACATGAGGTCTCGTGATTTTATTTACCAATTTCAGGTTTTAAAATTTTTGCGAAAATATTTGTATGAACAAATATCTTGAAAATCTCGCCGTTTGAGCGATGAAACATATGTCGATCTGAATAAAAGTATTTATATGCCTTTTAAGTGTATTTTTTTTAATCACTTTTAGAAATTTTTAGCTTAGTTTAGAAATATAGATCTTCATTATTTCAATTCCGAACCAAAGTTTTTTACAAAGCCTGATAATATAGTTTGGACAGTTATTCAGCATGGCTATCTTAAAGCTCTATGTAGTATTTGTATATACACTATATTGCCAAAGATGACCGGTAACTTGCGATTTTAGACGTTTTCTTAAATATCTAGAAAAATATATGAGGAATTATCCTGAAACTCCAGGTGTGTAAACAGAATAGTACAGTAGATGTAAATTTCCAACTGGGCGAAAAATGTCCGGACCAGGATTCGAACCCGGGACCTCCTGGCTGAAGCCGCCAGTGCTCTGTCATCTGAGCTATCCCGGACGATTCTGGTCGAACTTTTTCACCCAGCTTACCTTGATGATTACAGCATCTGGTCTGAAACCTGGTTCAGCTCAACAGAATAAATCTCAGGTAATGGAACTCCAGAAATCGCTGGATACGAAATTACACTAGACCGTATTTTTCGCCCAGTTGGAAATTTACATATAATGTGATTTGTTTACCAATTATCATAATTGTGTTAAAATTAATCTACAATAGTACAGGTCATATATTTCCGTGAAGATTTTTTTCCGAAACCCCCATAAACCGTCAACAAATTGAAAAAGAACGAATATCTTTTGGATAACCCTGTAAAAACTAATGTATCAAAAGCGTTCAAACTGTATATTATAATTAAGTGCCTTATTGTAATAAACTGTGTTAATTTTTATGAGAATAGCATGTATACTCGTAGAGAAAACCGTTAAAATCCTCAAAATCCGTTATTCTCAAAAGGAAGCAAAAAGATGAGAGGCTGTATCCAAATGCAGTAGTACGTGCAATATTGTGTATGCTATATTGGCACTAATCAATGGATATATGAATACAATCCCTCTTCTTTTTGCTTCATTTTGGGAGCACCGGATTTTGAGCTTATTCTATCAACGATAATTTTCAGAATTTTCACCCTATGTTTTTGAGACTTTTACCAAAGTTGCTCTATACATTTAGCTAACACATTATGCCCATTATAATTTGATTGCATTCGGGCATGCGCACTGAATCATTATTTAGTAAACCTGCTCATTTTCATACAATTTTTACTATATTTTAATTCTGATTGCATGGTATTGTGTACAATGTTGTTTGTCATATTTTCTGAAAATATATATTTTTTTATATTAAGAACTCTGCAAATTAATAGCAAAAAACTTGGCAAAATTTGAGACTGTTTTTATGAAAACATGAATTTCTCTTCGGGTATACATGCTATCCTCCTATCCTCATAAAAATGAGCACAAATTATTACAATAAGACACTTAACCATAATCTAAAGTTTGCACGCTTTTGCTAACATTAGTTTTGACAGGGTTATCCAAAAGCTATTATTTCTTTTTCAACTTGTTGGAGGTCCCCCTATGGGGTTTCGGGAAAAAAATCTTCATTGAAATATATGATCTGTACTATTCTGTTTACTCACCTGGAGTTTCAGGATAATTCCTCATGTATTTTTCTAGATATTTAAGAAGTAATCTAAAATCACTAGTTACCGGTCATCTTTGGCCATATAGTGTATTTTAACTTACTACAAATATTTTCATGCACACATGCACACATACATACATACATAAACTCATATCATACTTACGGTAACGTATTGGAAGCAGCATTCCGTTTATATATTTTGTGAAACGAAGAAAAAATGTGCCGTAATGAATACATAATACAAGTTTTTCCATTTTTATATGATTTCTTCGCACATCAGTAATTCACATATTTATAATCCAGTTAATTTAGTTTTGCAACTATAATTATTATTCTATATTCGTTTCGCCGTAAAATGTCTCATAATTAAAATTAATATAATAATTTAAATACGACGAGAAACTGTTTATTTTACATTACTTTGCTGCATTCTGAAGTAAGCGAGAGTAATTTATATACTTTTGTGCACCATTTCAGCGCTTCTGTATTTTCTTTATTTTATATAATAATTAACAGAGTGAAAAAAGTTTTACAGCTTTTAATCATAACGGAAACATTAAATAAATAAATCATGTTAAAATGATTTTGTATATATGAGAATTTACTTACCATGTACGTATCTCTTCTTGTGTGTATTGAACAGTTGGTATTTTATCGCCACTAAAAAATAGGGTATAGAAAAAAAATATCATTCACTGATATATAGATTTAATTTGTTGAAAATTAGATTTATATAAATTGCATTTTATTCTAAAAAACTTTCTTCTTTCTCATGTACTGAGGTTAATTCACCCCCACCTTTTTTTCAGATATGTTGATTGCTTACACTTTAAAAAATAGTATATTCGTCTTACATAATGACGGATTAATCACGGATTAAATGAGGCGAATTTTAATATTTCAAAAAAGTGGTAGCAATCAAGAAATCTTAATAGAAGAAACCCCGCCCAGCTAGCACCTCTGGATTAATTCTTTCTTTAACGTCTGTGAGAAAGAATAAAATTGCAATTTAGAACTCTGAAACTCTGTCAGAATTTTTAAATTGTTTTAATCTTTGAAATTTTGAAATGTGGTGTGTTTTCTTCTGCAATATCGCTTTATAAATATTCACCCATTTCAGTTACGCTAATATATATGTTTCCTATATACGTGAAAAATACCAATATTCTAAAAATTATAATTTTGTGTATAATTCTTGAAACACTGGCTCAGGGTAAATAACCTGTATTTTTAGGAAAAATTTCTTAATTTGTGTCCAGGGTTTATAAAAAAACAGTATTATCAATATATATATAACCATTATAAAATATTACAAATTAGACAAAACAGTATTATCAATATATATATAACCATTATAAAATATTACAAATTAGACAAGATTCAAACATTATAAATTTTAAATTTGGAATAAATTATTAAATGAAGTAATTATAAATGAAGATTTATGACAAAATCCAAACATTTATACATGAAGTTTTAAATAAGATTCCAACATTATAAATTTTAATTATGGAAAAAAGATTCATATGAACAGGAAGTTGAATGCATAAAAAACGATGGAAAATAGAAATATTTGACATATATAGTCAAACCTTTTGTAATGAGAACATTTTAACGAATGAAAAATGACCAGGAAAAACGAAATAATTGATAGAACCATTAAATCCATTATCCAAAATGCAGTATATCAAAGTAGAAAAATATATCAATTCAATAAGAAAATTACAAAAAGAATGCAAAAAAAAAAGAGGGCAAGACATGAATAAAAAATAAACTTATGATGTGAAACTCGTCTTCAGGGGCAATATTTCTACATCATAAGTAAAGTACAGTTGATTTCTGAAAGAGAAATAGGAAGCAATGCTTTAAAACCTATTTTTCTCACTGCCCAATCAACCGTATCCAACGTATTTAGACATAAACAAGCCAGACATAACACATATTTAAAAAGGAACATGTAAGTGAAAACCTGTTTTAATATGTAGAAATTATAAGAATTTATCCCGAAACAAAGCAAAAATTGCTGATTATCCACATAAACAGTCGTCAAAATTTACATTGAAAATCCCTTTTCACGTGATATCAGAAACAGTTACAGTTGACAGCAAAAATTTACAGTTTAAAATTAGCAAATGAAAATTAATAATGTTAATAGAATAATTATTGAATATATTATTGTAATAAAACAAAACATAATAAATTATTTTATATGCTAATTAAAAGAATTTAGAGATCATTTATTAAAAAATAGTATTGAAAAAAATATAGGTATTAAATGGAACATGAAGTATTTAATGAAATTTGTAGTGTTGCCACCTTTAGATACTTTTAAATAGATATGAAGGAATGTAAACTAATTTTAGTGCGCCATCTCTTGATAATATTTTAAGTTAAGTACTAAAAATGATCATTGTCAATTATGAATAAAAATTGTAAGTGAAGTGTTATGCAAATTAAAAATCAAGGTTTATTCATTATAAATTTTAAAAACTTATCAGCATAACAGAGAAGCATGAAATTGAAAATGCACTAAAGATTGAATAATGCAAATATTAGTGGAACCATGGCAGACTCTCAAGCCCAATTTACCCCAAGTTCCATAAATTACATCAACTATTACACCATAATTATATATGTATAAGAATAATAACAATTTGTGGATTAAGTTAATAGAAATTATATTTTTTAACACTAAATAAATATATATAAAAAATAAAATTAAAATTTATGTATGATTGTTAAATTTAAAAAATGTATAAATTAATGTACATATCCAGAATATGTGTGTGTGTCTCAAGCCGTATGTCAAATTCAATCATAAAATCAATAAATTCAATCAATTCGTAACGTCAAATTCAATCATAACTATAGCTCAGATCTTTTTCTAAAATAAAGATATTTTAAAGTTACTTTCAGCAGACTTATATTGCTTTATGTGAAATGCAATGACAAGCATGGTACTCAAAAATGTGTGAACTGTCGGAAATATGGGCATTATATGCGTCTAATGCAGCGCTCATTGCATAAGGATGGTAACCACTTCTAATATTTTTTGCGTAATCCTTATATTTCACTTAAAGAAAGATAAGAATGTTTCACATTTGTTTGAAATATCTTCATTATTATTGAAGTTATAAACAAAAATCAAAATTTGGATTCAAGTGAAACACCCTGTATTTTTGCTTGAATAAATAGATCGCGACCCTACTTTCCTATATAAAAATTGTTTGTTGTAGTGAGAATTGTCATCTCCTAAAATGTGTCCAATCTTTTTTGAATTGCCCTGTATATATCTTCCAAGGTAATTCATATGTACTCTTTTAAAGCTGTTAAAGTCCGAAAAATTCCATTTTGAATGAAACGAAAATAATGTTAATGCAAGTGGGCGTGGTCTTAAGAATATTGTTAAATAAATATTGAATATCACTTGATATAACTGTCATTTAGATACGAGTTTTATGTTGTTTCGACATGAAAACACCATTATCATTTTTAGAACCAAACAAAACGAAACAACAAAGAAAAACCACGCGCCAACCATAGACTATGAAACTATTTACAACACTTCCAGAATACTGTAACGAAACTTCACCATTTGATAGAATAAAAGAAGATACTTGAATAAACAATTAACCCTAGAACTACCGAAAATTTTACTCAAGTTTTATAAAAATATTACACATCAGAATTCTTATTTAAAACTATTGAACTTATTTACTTAACTCATTATTGTCTGGTTTACATATTTAGTTTATTTTAAAGAAATTTCTGGTTAGAATAAATATTTCGAATGTACCCATCGGGTCCATTGGACCCGTCTGGTAGACGGAGGGTTAAGAAAACACATACATATTCGAAAATTCACCTTCAGCAATTACCGCTAATAGACGAAAATCTGTTCTAATTCTTTTGTGCAGCCCTGTACATTAGCTACAGATTTTTATATCACCGCATATTAAGCGAAAATTTAATTCAACTAAGGAAAGCATGGCACAACTAAAAACGCAGTTCTAACAATGGATATCCATAAATGGCAGTTAATCCAGTTCTTTGCGTAACCCCGCATATGAATTTGTTTATATTCTACAAACATCATCCAGCTAAACATAGTTCAGCTGGAAAATGAATAATACAATTAAAATCCACCTGTAAGCAGTTCATGCCCACAGACAGTAATGCTACCGAATTTTTTTATGCAGACCTAAATATGATCTATAGAATTTATACACATAGCGTAACACACAAAAAATTAGTCAAACATAAAAATGCACACCGCAATAGAAAACGCAGTTCCATAAATTATCGTTCATAGTCGCTATAACAGAATGTTTTTGTAAGTCCCTCAAAATGAACAATAAATGTTACCGACTCCACATTCACAGTAAGCATCTGGCAGTACACCACAGTAATGCATATAAATTTCATCATTTTTGAAATAGTATATAGATAAACATACAAGATAACAAGATAGGACAGTTACGACAAAATCTGTAATGGCAACAGTACTAGCGTCACTATAACGTAAAACAATTTTATTTTCTGTTGTTGGTTTGAAAGCATGAGAAACTGCAGAATACATTATAATAAAACTTTTAAAAATGTAAAAATGAAAGTGCAAAATGTACCTCTAATGGAGTTTAAGTTATAAGAAACATGTATAGTCCGCAGACGATAGTTTGGCTGATGAACTTGAAAGATTTCGAGATGCTACGGAAAAAAAGGCTTCTAACAGACACAAATGGTGCAGTAAATGCATTATTTAATTAAAAACTAGATTCTAGTAGTTGCTAGTAGTGATTGTTACCTTTATTAATTAATAAATTTACCTAAGTTTGCGTTACACATCTGCGGACTATGCAAATTAATAAGTCTTTTTATTTTTAAAAGGCGGGGTGGAGCTATGAGTAACTGTCGGATTCTGATGATATAATAAAGATTGAGAATGTTGGTGACGGGTATTTTATCTTACGTCACTTTAATTATGATTTGGGAATTTCCAAAATGTTTGCCATCATTTTTCATCACGCTGCCAATGTTAATAATCATTTGTTGATTAGACGACATAAACAGAAATATCAGAAGCTTTCGCTTAACAAAAACGTTCAACAATGTTGATAGAGAAACATACCGTGAACTAAGGCTATCACAGTAAGATTCAGTACTAAGATAGGTTAAGACAGGGTTAAGCATACATGACTTAACTAAAAAATTCATTGCAAATAACAGCACTATTTGCAATATTACATATTACGGCATATTAGAGAACATATTAGATATTACGGCATACAGACTTTAGCCATCTCTTCCCCAGGCTACTCAGCACCATAGATAAACATGGACACTTACGGCAAAATCTGTATGGCAACAGTACTAGCGTCACTACCGACAAAGAGGAAGAACTAACAAGTCTCTGAAATTTACCAATGCCAATGAAATATATACATACGCTCTATGTTTTGTATATCTATTCCTTCCACTACGAGTCATAAGCAGATAAATTTTCTTACTACAACTTAACTTTGGCGCGTTTTTTATGCATATTTTTAAACGATATTGTATTTACTTGATTTATTAAAGATGATTAATTTAGCTTATTTTTTTTATTGTACTTGTATCGTTCACCATTAACTTACAAAATAATAAAAATATAAAAGAAAACTATAGAAGATTCTGTTGAAAACGTAAACATGTAACTTTATGAGACTGAATAGTAAAAATTCAAATGCAGATATTCTGTTAATTTATTCTCATCAAATAAAATTTTATCAAGTGTAATATTAGTCTTTCTCAAATTTTTTTTAATTTTTAAATTTATATAATTCTAAACATTTGTAAAAAGGAACATTTCCCTTTCAGTAATTTTGTTATTATTTCTTATATGTAATTATTGTAAACATTATTGAATATTATTGCAAATATTATTGAACTGTTTATACGTTATTTAAATTAAAAACCACATTTTTTTTCTGTGATAAAGTGAAAATACATAATTTTTAAAAGATTACTGTAACGATTGTTATAATTCATTAACCCCTTGAAGGGCGGTGATGCCGTCATGGCATCACATAATTTTAATCCCAAATTGCCAAATTAGCACCGGAATTTTATGATGAAAATTTCATCTTTATTAAGTACGCGAAAATTTATTTTTACTTGTTTACAAATAAAATCTCTTATTAATACTGGTGTCATTAAATTATGTGAACATTTTACGAATACAAGTACCTTGCCTCTGAAAGGGTTAAACTTCTTAAATTAAGGAAACATCGGCTAAAAAAAATTTCCTAGAGAAGGAGAATATTTCTGAAATTTTTTGGGACTCCTAGAATGCAATATTTTGTATATTTTTATATTATACCAATGATTTATATAGCTTTAAATCCAATTATAAGGTATTTACTTGCTATATAACATTCAAGACGAATGTTTTAGCTTGTTTTTCGCTGCACTTATATCATTCACCCTTCATGTACGGGGGAAAAAATGCGTGTAATATGCTGTTGAAAACGTAAACATGTAACATTAAAAAAAGAAAGATCACAATAAAGTAGATGATCAATAACAAAAATATTCCAATGAGGAAAAGTTTCTTCCCCATTGTCACTAATGGTGTTATTACACGAGAGGTCAAAGACGCTTCAGATTCCAGGCGTCTCCATGTTATTCCTATGGCTCCTGGGGAGTAGCTTGTAGAGCCAGCGTCTTTTTTCTGTCGGAGCATCTTTGACGCCCGAAACGAGGCGAGTCGCCAGTAACAGCCAATCAAATGCTTGGAAATCTGATAATAGAAAAGCCTTTTCCGGAACAGCCAATGAAATGCTTGGAAAAGACGGACCGTGAGGCGGCTGTTGTCGCTAGACGCCTGGGATTCCAAGCGTCTTTGAGTCCTCGTGTAATAACACCATAAATTTCCTGCGATCGTAATTGCATTACCACTACGCTTTATGGAAGTGTCCTATGTTGTATGTTTATCTATGGAAATAATGTAACATAATTAAAATTTCAAATGATTTTTCCTTGTAGACGATAATTTAGCGATTCTTATGTGTGAGACTCTAAAAGAATGATAAATACTATGCACTCCATAATCTACAGAAAGCATGTTTTGGTGCACCTCAGCAATGGATATCAATTTCATTATGTTTGACATAGTCTAATATCATTGAAAGATACTGCAAATGGTTTTTCCCGTATATCTACATTATAAAGGACAAGCGTCGTTTTGTTGGTGGCAACAACAGACGATTAAATTTAACTGTTATTAACTTTTATTGCATTTGTTAAATTTCTAAATATCGCACATTTTCAATTTTTACACCATCGAATAGAGAAAAAAATGTACTTCTAAATGTAATTTGCTTGAAAACTATATCGCAATTTTTTGAAAACTGTACCGCAGTTTACTCAATTTTTATTGTTTTAAAAATAATTTTTAAGCATGATTTTTTTAAAATCTATTTCTGTCACTTGCAGACAAACGATTACAAAAGATAAATCTGTTTGCACTTAAATTAATATAAATAAATTAGCTTAGCATTTGTTTCCGCCTTATATGCCATGACGAAATTTAAACTGTATCAGTCCATAAATAAAATAATAAAACATAAATAAAACATAAATTCAAGACATGTAATCGAACCACGCTTAAGGCTAATACCAATTTTCCCTACACAAATCTAGCGGTATTGTGTAGGGATGATGTGTAGGGAAAAAAGCGTGCAAAAAGACATTCGTCTGACATTAGCCTAAACCACTGAAATTATAAGAATAAAATGGCTAGCGAGCGATCTTTGACGATTTCTTTAACTATTAATTCCTGGTACGAGGCCAATACGAAAGTATAGCTTTTAATAAATTTCAAAATTTTATTTGGGTACATAATTACTATTTTTATATAAGAATGAAGGTTGTTATTTTTAGGGAAAAATCTAAAAAATATATATTAGATGTAAAAAATCTATTAGTTTTCAACTAAATTAAAATAGATATATGGTTTTCATCTTCTGTAACCCGGGAAGCCCGGGATTGAACTTCTTGTTATAAAATAATCGAATTGTTTTGAGTGTTCTCTTATTCTTTTGATTCATGTAAACGAATTACGAATACTACACGCTTTATTTTCAGCAATGATCATGCTATAGTAAACCTCATTAGCATATATCAATTACATGACAATCCAAGTATATTTACGAGAATTGGAGCATGGACAAACGGCAGATAGACAAACCGAAGACACTTTTCAACTATGTTGCAAAGTGTTAATAAAATGACCCCCCCCCCTTTCAAAAATTTAATTTTAAGCAAAATTCAAGTAGCGTGTTACTAAGAATAGTGCTAAATAAAATATATTTAACTGCAAATGGAAATTGTAATTATGTATGTAATTGAAGCTAGTGCTCGAGATTACACGTATAATACGTAGAAAACGTATACGTAGAAAACCTCTTTTAGCATATTATCTATTCAAAAATACGAATCGTTTATACGTATAATCGCGAGCACTAATTGAAACGCTCTATATAAGTATCATTTAGGTTTATGTTGTTTCGATCTGGAAACACCATTATATTTTTTAAACAGATCGAAATAAAACAAATACATTGAAAAATTAGTTTTCGAGATTTTCGTACCCCTAAACATAGTTATTGTTCAATTTTTCATTACAATCATCACACCCAATACTTTCTAGCTGTTTAATATCTGTCTATAATACTTTTAAATCAAGAGATTACCTCTCTATAATAAGCATTACAATTTAACCCAGGCAAAGGTTTAGAAAATTTAGTAAAGTAAATTGTAAATTAGCCCGTGCTTAAAAAAAATTAGTCTCGCGTTGGGTTGACCACCTGGCCGGGGCACATGCTGCATAGCACCTCGGGGCGCAGGGTCAAGTAAACAGAGTTGGGCCCTATAGGCCCTGATCCTTCACGGATCGTACAGCCACAGGTTTTTTTTTTTTTTTTTTTTTTTAATATTAAGTGAGTACGGTATTAAGCATCAAAAGTGAAATTGTTTGAATTTTTAAAGACGCAAGGGGATGAACTCGGGCTTCCCGGGTTACAGAATATACAGTGGCGGTCAAAAGTTTCCGGCCAGCATAAAATTTTTGGTTAATTTGTAAGTATAGTCATATGAAGAGGAATCTCAAAGTGATACGTATACACTTTATTGACATAACAGTTAAGATCTTATTTATGGAATAAAAATTAAACATTAATAAATTTAATTGATAAAATTAATTGTAAAAGAAAACGCATGTTCTCAAAAGTTTCCGGCCACCTTGGCAAGTTTGGAAAAAAATGGTGTTATAATAGAAAATAACACTGATCAATAACATTTACAATTAGTATTTTGTATTTTTATATTTAGCAATAAGTACTACGGCGCAGCAACGTGCCATCGATTCAATGAACGGTTGTAGATCATCACTGTTAAGTTTTGTCCACTGTTCTTGTAATTTTTGTGAAAATGCTGCTGAATTGGAATATTTATAATTCCACACACATTTTCAAGTTAGTTTCAAAGATTTTCTATAGGATTCAGATCAGATGATTAGGCTGTTCATCTCAAAAGCGGAATTTTTTTGTGCGAAAGCCACTGCTTGACGAGCTTGCATGAATACTTTTGGTCGTTATCATGATGAAACAAATAGTTGCGACTACAATTTTTCCTCCAATAAGGCAGCAAATGATCTTGCAAGATATCCTTATGCATTGCACTATTCATCTTGCCGCGGATTTGAAATAACGCACATGCACATTTTCCAGAAAATGCTCCCCACAGCATAACGTGTCTTCCGCCATGCTTCATTGTAGGAATAATATATCTTGCATCTTATCTTTTGTTTTTAGGTCATCGGTTGTAATGTCTTTTATCACTCTCAAAAAGATTGAACGTCGATTCATCGGAAAATAATACTTTTTTTCTAGTTTTCACTTGACCAGTCTTTGTATTACTTGGCAAACGCCAATCGGACCCTCTGAATTTTTTTACTTATGAAAGGTTTTTTAACACCGACTCTTCCATAAAGTTCTACGTCACATAAGCATCTTGCACTGTTGACAGACTTATTTCAATAAATATTTTAACACCGTAAATCGCATGGAATTGCAGCGGCATTTTTACGCGGGTCATCAACTACTTTTCTTGTGATAATTCTGTCCACAAGAATAGTCGTCTTCCGGGGTCCCCCAGACCGTGGCAAATTATGAAGGCCATGACCACCTTTATATATTTTTTAAATATTGTTTAAAGAAATTTTCCGATCGACAACTTTGCCGCAATCTCACGAGAGGATTGTCCCTTTAGCGACAAACAAATCACTCGTTTAGGAACAATAAATTGCTAAACTTTTCATTTTTGAATTTCAAATACGTTATTCATGTTGATTAATTAACAAACATGGCCAAAAATACGCTTTAGTGATCGCAAAAACTAATGGATGCCGAATGGCCGGAAACTTTTGCACGCGCGAATTTCGAATTCTTCCCCTTTGTATCAAGTATCTTAAGTATCCAATGAAAATGATCACGTGGTCAGGAGTAATTTACTTATTCCTAGCTTTTGGAGCAATTGGGCTTCTTCTTCGCTGAAACATTCTGTCAACCAAATCAAAGAAACTAACTGGCCGGAAACTTTTGACCGCCACTGTATGTAAAAACCATCATATATAGTATTTCTGATGTTAACATCCTTTTTTCTCTGCACATATTAAAGGCACAGCGATGAATGATGTATTTTTCGACAGGTTCTGGAACCGAGTTTTGACGTAGTACACTTAAATATCGTTAAATCACGTTGTTTGAAAAAAAAAATGCAGTTAACTAAAAATTAATGAAAAAATATATCAGCAAATAATCTCAAAGACTGCTGCGAGAAATCTTCGCTTGGGTCTACTGGTTCTTTTGTTAAATTGATAACTCTAATAGATTTTTGCGTGTAATATATATTCTGAAAAAGCCCACTAATAATAACAAAAATTATATTTATATGAAAAATAACGATAATGAGTTCAAGTAAAGTTTTGAAACGCATTAGGGGAAAGTAGGGTAATGACGCTCAGCGGGCAATCCCGCTCACCCAAATATCTATAAACAGAATAGAATTGAAAACGTGCGATCGGTGCCGGCACTTAGCGAACTTCATTGTAAGTTCCCAGTAAGGATATAATGACCGTAGGGAGGAAAGTATTTTTGTATCCTCACGTTATTAGTTTGAAGTTGTTTTATAATAAAATTCTACAACATCTATCTTGAAGGTAAGTGTACACTCGTATTTTCAAATATTAATTTACTCATTATTTCTAAAAAATATATACATTTAGCTGTACGTTCATTATTTTATTTTATTTTTAGTGCTTTGTTACGCCAACTATAAATAATGCCAACTTCAATGTTGTATTCAAATTTTGAGCGCAATTACCCCTCAATCTATTGTTAATTAAATAAAACGATAGATAAAATTCCTAAATATTTTATGCAAATTAGTTGATTTCAAACTGTTCCTTATGCTTTAGAGTTATACTTCATTAATAAAATATTGATATTCTGTGTATGACTAGCTATTCATGTTTTCCCTTAAGTGAGCGCCATTACCCTACTTTCCCCCAAATGCGATATTTTTATATTGGCTTGGCATCAGGAAATCGCCAAAGATCGCTATTTACAAACAGCATTTTTGATTCTGTTCATTTCATTGGTTTAAGATTGAAATTCGATTACATTTCTTAAATTTATCTTTTATTTATATTTTAATGTTTTATTTAATGGTTTATGAATGTTTTAATTGCGTTATGGAATATAAGATGGAAAGAAATATTGAGCGATTTAAATTAATTTAATTGCAAATGGTTCTTTCGCAATCGTCTGCACGTGATAGAGATTGATTAAAAAAAAATCCATGCTTAAAAATTATTTTAAAAACAATAAAAATTGCGTAAATTGCGATACAGTTTTCAAGCAAATTGCGATATTGTTTTCAAACAAATTGCATTTGAAAGTATATTTTTCTCCTATTCGAAGGCGTAAAAATTGAAGATGTGCAGTATTTAGAAGTTAAAAAAATTATAATAAAAGTTAATAAAATTTAAATTTAATCGTCTGCTGTTATCACCGCCAAAATGACGTCAGCATTACGCACGGACACGTTTGTCCTTTATAATACAGGTAACGTATTTTCTGTTTAATTTTTTTTATTACAAATAAACATCATTTGATAATAAAATAAGGAAATGCAGAATGCAAAATAAAGTTAAATAAATAACTTAAAAAAACATGACTGATTATATTCACATAAAAATATGAATTTGACACAATCATCTTCTTTTATAAGAAGCCTTCTTATATGTAACATTGTAACAACATGCAAAAGAGCTTTTAACCCTTTAAGCTCTAGAGGGTGAATTTCGTCAAAATACCCAAATTTCACATTATCACCAGTATTTTGCAAACAAAAAATTCAGTTTATTATATCCATGAAAAAATACATTAATTTATTTTCGAATAAATTTATTCGAATATTCCAGTGCCATTGTGACATTTGAAGATTAAAATTAAGTGGGAAAAAATTCACCCACCAGAGCTCAGAGGGTTAAGTTATAGTTTCCTGGGAATTAAAACATATTTACGATTAAAAGTATCATAAATTTATAAAATTTAAGATTTTATGTTATGTTTAATTCCTAGATTTTTAATAAAATACTTACTATTTATAATTGAAAGCTATTTCTGCTATTTCTTTTCTTCTTGCTCTGTACACTTGATCTGCAAAACCCTAAAATGCAAGACAAGTTAATGCTAGGAATTCAAAACATTTATTTTTTCTTCTTTTATTTTAAGAAATATAATAACAATATAAAAGTTTTCATGTTTGCTATAAATATATATATACTATGTTGATAAGAAAAAAAAAACCCGTTAAATTTGAAAGAAACATTGTAAGTGATATTAAACTAGCAATATCAAGAGATGTACACAGTGGTTTTAAAAAAAGCAAACATACGAATTCAAAAATAAATTTTTGCCATAAGATTTGTATATATTGTATATATTGACTACATGCATGCAAAATTTAGTTCTGTTAGGAAATACATACCTCAGTTAAAATTTCCCCTTCAGCAATTTCCTCTAATAAGGAGAATGGTACATGAATTCTTTTGTGAAACCTTGTATACGAGGTATAGAATTTTTATACAACGAATAAAATGCAAAAAATTAGTTAAATTTAAAAGCGCATACCGAAATTGAAAACGCACTTCCAGCAATTACTTCTCAAAAACAGTACTGTAACCGATTTCTTTTGTGTGTCCCTGTAAATGAACGACAAATGCCATGAATGCCCTCTTATATCGTAATAATCTGGTAGTGAAATTCAGTGATTCATATCAATTTAAATACATTTGAAAAAGCGTAATGTCTTTAAAATATTTTTCAAACGGTTTTCCCTCATAGACCGTAATGTAACGGAATATTTTGAGTGCCCCTGTAAATGAATTATTAATGCTACACACTCCATATACAATACCGTACATGCCATGGTAATCATCATTAACATATATCAATTGCATTAAAATTCGATTATATTTACGTGAGTTAGAGCGTAGACAGCCAGCCAGACGGTCAGACAAGCTGAATTCATAAACACTTTTCAACTTTGTTGGAAAGTGTTAAAAATAAAAAGAGGATGCCAGAAAGAAGTCTGTATCTTCCTTCGGCGTTGAAGAAAACTGTTATCAACTATACTTTCAAGCGATCAGTAATTTCACTAAGGGTTATTTTAAGATAAATTAACCAAATATTTGATATTTTTTTCTGTATTATAGTACATTTTATGCAGCTCCTATTGGAATTGAACAGCTCATGCTTACATTATTCATTTTTTACTGCATATGGTATCACCTAAATTTTGTTTTTCGTGTAAATTGGCCTTTATTGATTCGAAAATTTCCTTTGTAAGTTTAAATCAGACTATTCCTTGTTCAATTAATCGGCCAACGATAGAACATCATCGGACAAAGAAAATATACTACCTAATGAGTCTATATTAGAATATCTTGGCCGAACAGGCTAACTAAAGGTTTTCCTTGATTAGTGTGGTTAATTAATCCTGCAATATTACCACACTAATAGAAACTTACATTGAATACGAAAAACTGCAATAGATTTACAGCCAACTTTCTCAAAAACATAAATAGACAATGCAATAAATGTACTGTGATACAGTTTTTGATGTATTATTGTTTGAAAATACGTATTACAACTTTTGAAACTTAAAGAAAAGTTATCCAATTTTCATGAAATTCCATTAACATAAACATGTGAGCTAATTTAATAAGTAACAGTCGAGAAACATTGAAAACTCAATTTGAATTTTAGTTCTGCATTACTGCAATTCTTTAGGTTATTTATACTAGATTACTTACAATTAGTTTAATTAAAAAAAAATGTATATAATTTGATTTAAATCTTATTGCAATTCAAATTGATACTCCAACTTTACATACATTTTAATTTATTTAATCAAAAATAGTACCAATTGCATAGTATTTTCTTCTTTTTGGAATAGCATCCACCGATGTGAGTCTATATCTATCAAATGCTGTCTGAGAAATTCTAATCTTCAAAAAGTTTGCTAGAATTATTTTATGTTATTCCTTTTAGGCATTTTCTGAAAATTTCATTTTGAAAAATTCGACGTCATATTGGTGGGTGAAAAAATGGATCACCCATTTCGAGCTTTGCGCAATAATCAAAATTTTGCCTGCACTAATCGACGGAGACATCTGGAAAAAGTCGCACTATCTGAAAAATCACTAAAACCGCACTGAACGAGAGATAATATACATGGATAAAGATATGGATTTAAACATCTTTGAACTAGATAAGGGGTAGAAAATTCTAATCATTATTATTTTTAATTTTAACTCACCGGGTGATCAAGGTCTAAATCAGGTTCAAATTTTGTCATGAGATGAGTGCAGAAGTCCAACTCACTGATGTGTCGAGGAAACCAAGGATCTATTGATTTCAAAAAAGGGGATAAAAAAAATTGTTGGCAATACAGTTTGATGGAGATTTTTCATTCATGTTTATTAAAACAGATGTAAATGAAAGTTTTTAAGAAGTTTCAGGAAAGAAATATTTTTGAAATAAAACAGGAAAATACTATTCTTTAAATTAAAATTTATCTATAAGTCATTAATTTTGAAAATGAATAATTTATTATCAAGATTAAAATGATTCTGCTCTTATCCAGCTCTTAGGTGACGCTTGAAAAGTTGAATTTTGGCTATTTGGATCAATGCTGTATGTAATAATCTTGTTATTTAAAATTTCTGCTTCCAAAGTTGTTTTCATTTTATTTTGCGTCAATTAGAAATAGAGATACAATTCTTTTCTTAATTGTCTGCTATAAAAATATGCTGAAAGTTAGTCGAAAATATAATAAATAATCTTAGTAATCATCACAATAGAATTTTAACTATTTTGTGTCAATGAATTACAGAAAATATGAAACGTTTTTTCAAATGTTTATTTTTAAAAGATGGTCTCTACATTTTTTAAGGATATCTGAAATTACATACCAGATAACTTGACAAAAATTGTACTAAATTTTCCACAAATCATAGTTAATAAAATAAATAAATAATAAATTGTTAATCGTTTCAGTCAAATTTCCTCAAGATGTAATTGAGAACACATGAATTTGAAAAAAAAAATATATATTGTTAAATAATCTTTGTAAAATCTCATGTTTTTAGTTAGTATTTAATCTAAAATCCCCCAAAAGAAATTATGGCTTTTATTCAAAAGAGTAACCCATAGTCAGTCGCCTTAAAAATGCTTACTTACATTTGAAAGATATTACTATATTTTGAAATTTTGGAAAAAAAGTGTTTTTACTCAATAATTTCTTTTTAAAAAAAGTGCAAAACTTTGTACAGAAAATTTCAAATTGACTTTGAAAATGTGGGACTTTGTTCACAGAAATGAAGTACGATTGAAAGTACGTGTGGTAATCATGTAAAATTTAGTCACACGACGAATGCTCAGGAAATTTCTATTCTCCACTCATAGACACAATTCAATTCGGTTGTTCTAGCACACGCGTTATTTTGTTTTACACTTGATTGAAAAATATTCCATTTTCCTATTATATTCTAAATCTAAGTTCAAAGTACACTGCTCAAAACTATTAAAGGATATTTGAAGTTTTATATAAAATAAAGATATAAACGAAATTTTTTTTGCCGAAAATAGAAGAAGAGAATCACAAATGCAAATTTTTCTGGTTTTCAAACTGTGGAGTATGCAAATTTTGAGTTCGACGTCAAAAACGTCGCTTCAGCGGCAGCGAATGAAATTTGACTTTCAACTGGATAAAAGAGAATGAAGACAAGGATGATCGGCATTCAGGGATTGCTTTGTTTCGATGAGTACGATGTCTCAGCGAAGTCATTTGACAGATTCAGAAGCTTTGAGAATTGTTGGTAGGTTAGAAGGGGGCCAAACTCAAGCCGAAGTAGCGCAAGCCATTGGAGTGTCACAAAGTGTCATTTCCAGGATCTGGAACCGTTTTTTGGAGAGTGGATGTGCAGGCCGAAGACCAGGGCAAGGTCGTAGACGGGCAACAACGCCCAATGAAGATCGGTAGTTAGCGTTAACAGCTCGGAGACACCGAACCATGAACGCTACTCCTCTCCAACAACACCTTCGCTCGGCTACAGGCACCACGATTTCAACTCAGACTGTCCGAAACCGGCTCCATGTTGTAGGTCTGTATGCTCGCCGACCGATGGTATGTGTTAGATTAACATCAAGGCATCGTCGCGACCGCAGGGAGTGGGCAACCGAGCATGTCAACTGGAGGAGAAATGAATGGAGCAATATTCTGTTTTCTGACGAGTCCCGTTTTTCTGTGCATCCGGATAATAGGCGTATTTTCATCTGGAGGGACCGTGGCAGTAGGAATAATCCTGCGTTCGTGCACGAAAGTGTCAGATTTGGCGGTGGAGGAGTGTTGGTGTATGGTGGCATCTCCATTGACGGGCGCACTGACCTCTACATCATTCGAGATGGAGCTCTGACTGGTCGCCGATATAGGGATGAGATCCTCAGACCTATTGTAGTCCCTTACGCTGCAGCAATCGGAGATAACTTCATTTTAATGGACGATAACTGCAGGCCACATCGTGCAAACCTGGTGGAGGGTTTCCTTTTCGAGGAAGGAATCGTTCGAATGGAATGGCCAGCGTGTCCTCCAGACATGAATCCAATCGAGCACGTTTGGGCGCTCTAGGAAGACGAGTTTCTGGCCGCCAACAACCCCCACAAACTCTCCAAGAACTGGAAAGAGCTCTTCTGGAAGAGTGGGGCAGAATACCCCAACTCGTCATTAATAGCCTCATTGAGTCCATGCCTCAAAGGTGTTCAACGTTGCTGGCCGCCCGTGGAAACCATACCCCCTACTGAAAATGATTTTCTTTGAAGAAAACACCTTTTCTTATTCTTTTTTTCTCATATGCACAAATTGTGTTTTTTTCCTTTAGTACACAAATGCGCAATAAAATGCATTTTTTTCTGCCAAACATGTGTAATTTATTCTCATACAACCTACTATGTCTGTCGACCATGTATCAATCAGCTAAACAGTTTACCAGATACAAAATCCACCTAAAACTGCAATATTCTTTAATTGTTTTGAGCAGTGTAGTTCAAATAGAGTTGAAATCGCAACATTAATTATAAAAGAAATTTTAAAATCAGTTTTCAGATAAATCATAACACATGAATCTTATAGTTAAAAAAAAAAAAAAAAAGAATCAAGTAATATGGTCAAAACCGCTTGTTAACTACCCTTAGCACCGTAATTCTAATGTGACCGAAATGTAAAAGCAACGTTACCCAAATGCAACTCTTACTGCCACGTTGCAGTCATATGACGCAGAAAATGAGTCATACGCATTTCACTGTGATCCGTTATGTGACACATTGAAAGTGCTGTTGCTTTTTAACCGCCTTGTGACGCATGGCTAAAAAATCGGTCACGAAGGCTTTATAGTGGAATCAAGAATTGACGGTCAAATCAGAATCGTAATGTGAAGGAATAAAAAAGCCTTTTTTCTCTCGGTTGTGACTGAGGTGCTTTATTACGACTGTACCGTCATATCGAGTGGGTGTGTTATATGAATAATACCAATCTTTACTTTTTTGAACATCTTTGCTAATAAAATAAAGGATGTTTTTGTAAATTTTCTCTTCTTATGTTTATCATCTATGCTAGGCTTTTCATTGCAAAAAAGAAGAAAAAAATCAACATTTTATCTTCATTATATTTTAAAGTAATGACGCCTTTTTTCACAATCGTGCTTTTATGATTCGGGTCCGGCTTGTGTTGCCAGGTCAGCCTGACAAAAAGCAGGACAGGACGATGAATAGAAGAGAACAATTGCTTCTCAATCAGGACATACTAGCATAATAGTTTTCTTTCGTCATATTACACTTATATGAAGAAAACAGTTCCGAAACGATAATGCAGAATGTTGGTAAAACATAACTAGACTGTGGCATAATCAACAATAAATGTTGGACAATATTTAGAAAGGAAAGTTAACCAACATAGAAAATATTACTACTGTAGCTGAAACACGATTGAAACTCAAATTCTTTGTTTGATCCTTAGCAAATATTTCTACTTATTAACAACTATTGAAACTTAACAATGGACAGTATTCCTGAGACGTAACAACAGGTAAAATGGCGGTTTTTATAGCCTTGAACCAAAAGGAAGGATAGGCTTCATTTTTTTTATTGGTTGAAAAAAAATGCTAAACTATTTATATTCTTTTAAGTGTAAACGAAATTTTCTGTAATCATTTGCATGCAATAAGTGCGATAGACAATATTCCTGTGATGTCACATAAGGTAAAATGGCGATTTTTATAGTATTGAACCGAAAGGAAGAATACCGCCCATTCTGTATGAATTCCGAGTAATAAAACTGAATTTGGATATTTGCTGTTATATTTAATAAAGACTGATACCCGGACCCCCATAGAGAATATTATATCATTGAATATTATATCATTGAATATTATATCATTGCTGTAAAAATTATGCACAAAAACTTACGGATATTTAGTCTTTGATTTTGACTTATAATTCTTAGAAATTTTCCTAATTTAGGAATTCAATGCACAGTAATTGCAAGCATATAACAATTACAAAGACAATTTAAAAGAATTTGCATATTATGAAAAATCGTAATATTTGGCATCTTGGAACTAGAGTTCTGCGCGGGTCGTGTTGTACCCGACTCGAACCTAAAAATTCTGTAAACCCAAACACGACGTAATTCAACCGAAAATTGACCCGAGTCCAAAATATTCAACCCCGAAACCGAAAAGTAAAAAAAAAAAAAAAAAAAAAAAAAAAAAAAAAAAAAAAAAAAAAAATCCCTATTTTAATAAAATTGTGGGAAAGTAGTCTAGAATTAAGCCTCTCATATAAATTTTATCTTTTTTGTATAAAAATAAACATGTATTCACTCCTTAATATTTAAATATATAGTTTTTTTTTTCAATTGAAAAGCATTCAAGACTTTCTTTGAAAAATCGTCTTAACTCGAACCTGATCCGAAAGAATCAATACTCAACCCTAATCCGAAAGTTTTAATGTGAACCGGACCCAAACACCAGCCGCAATGAAAAGAAAAATAGAGTCAGTCCGACCCGATCCGAACCGCGCGTTGGGTAAAACCGAGTTATGCGACTAGATTCACGACTACACTTAGAATCTCTGAAAATCGGTAGGTCCCGCATAAATTGAGTCACCTGGTAACACGTGTTCTGAATATCCATGTTCTGGCAAAAAAATGCTTGTTTTGATGACCTTTTTATCACTCTTTCAAGCTTAATCTGTTAGTCATAAACATCTTTTATAGATGAAAAAGAGTTTTCCTTAGACAGCCATTTAAAAGTCAAATTTCCTTATATGCTACTTAAGAAAATGATTCTTGTAACAAAAAACCTACTACGAGTTGTAATTTCCCAACTGAGTGAAAAAGTGTCCAGGCCAGGATTCGAACCAGGGGCCTTTTGGCATAAGCTGCCAGTGCTCTGCCAACTGAGCTATCCTAGTCAAATCTGTAGGACCTTTCTCACCCAGCTCTGTTGGCAGAGCATTGGCAGTTTACGCCAAAAAGTCTCTGGAGCGGATTCAGATATCACACCAGATGTCATAATCAACAAGGTTCTCTGGGTGAGAAAGGTCCGCCAGATTTGTGCAGGATTGCTAATTTGGCAGAGCATTCAGAGATTACGCCGAAAGGTCCCTGGTTCGAATCTTGGCCTGGACTTTTTTCACTCAGTTGGAAAATTATAACTCATATGGTTTATTTACCAATTAGAATAATTGTGTTAAAATTGATATAGAAAAAACCTATTAGTTTTAATTAATTGAATAAGAATTCAACACCTAGCAATATAATTGCATAGTTTTTAAATACATTTTTTTCATGTTTCAGTTTTCAATGTTGATCCTAGCACTGAATATAATAATCTAAACTTAATATTAATTCTAAAATAATTTCAGTTTTTTAAATTGCTTTCAAACGATTGGAATTATGATTTGACTGTTAGGAATGCTATATTAAAAAAAAAAATCATGATTAAAAAATATATAGTTTGCAAGCCCTTAAACACCGTATATATCATATTAAAGAGACATGTCAGTAATTAAATATATTTTAATATTTCATTCACTATTACCACACTAATCTAAGTATTTATTCTAAAGTTTTAAATAACAAAACATTGAGTAGCTATTAATATACCTTTAATGCTTATTTTCTCTTCTGCCAAAATATTAATATCATGCACAGAATTGGCTTTAAGAGCTTTGACGATGTGAAGTACTCTGTCTTTTGTGGCATCAATGCGTATGAGAATGTCAAATTCGAAATCCTTTTTCTTGGAAGCTCTTGTCTCCAGATGCACGATGCAGCCTTGGCAAGACTAAATAGAATAATAATAACAATATTTTCCGAATTCTTTACTTTATGTTACTCTGTAACAGATAAAGAAAACTGTACGAACTTGTATAATCCGAAGAATTCTTGGAAGGTTGTTGAATCCATCTTTCAGATTAAGCACCAAATTAACTTGCTGAGGGGATAGCAGGGGTTCATCCGGAATATCACTTACAAGAAAAACCTGTGAAAAATCGTCCAATGATTATAATTACATGCTTGCCAAATTTTTCGTGTTTAACGGGAGACTTCCATTCAAATAAACATATTTGAACCAAAAATTTCATTTAATGAGTGAATGGGTTGATTGTTGACGGCCAATTATCTACACGAGGGATATAGGCCCTAGGGGGAGTGCCTTCCGTGGAGGTCTTTCTAAGGGAACCTAATCCGTATTAACGCATGGAAATCCACGGTTCGAAGAAAACCACGAAAACTCCGAACGATTAGGCCGACGGGCGCGATTGGGTTTTAATGAGTGAAATCAAGTGAATTTCAAATGCATACTTACATAGGGGCAAGAAACATTTAATTAAATAAATTTTATGGTTTAAAGTATGTTTATTTGATTTTAAAAACCCGGAAGGTTAGCAAGATGTAATTATTCATATTGCACCTTTTGATAATAATTATTTTAAAAGTATACTGTAGATTATTTAGAGAAAAAAGACTTTCAGACAATTTTTTATGAAAATGTTTTAGTGTCATTTAAATCGTATGTATACATTTTAGAGAAGTTGAAAGGAAATTGCTTACCTCTTCTTCTGATAATTCTTCATCTTCCGATTTCTTCCTTTGTTCTTGAATCCAGGTTTCTTTAGCTTCTTTATTTTTAACTGTTTCAAACTTAGCATCGCCAACCAAGGAACGTCGTCTTGATGGATATCCATGCTATAGCACAGAAAAACAAATTAATCTTATCCTACTCTAAAAGTGCAAAATATTTATTATAATCAATACAGGGTCAAACAATGATTAAAAAATTCAACACCTAACATAGCATAATGGAGGATGAAACATGATAGCTGATATTTAGTTGAGAAAACATACACAACAAAAAATGATATAATCGATGATACATGAATATATTAAGAAAGAAAAAAAGGAAAATATTCTTCTCATCACTAGGCACGTATTGGTCCATAATTTCCCTTATGTAGTTATAATTGTAACAATTTTGCATGTTACCATTATGCATATTTATTACTAGAAAATTATAAAACTGGCAAATGCGAAAAGTAACTCGATTGTAGAAAATATGATAACTGGAATGCATATTGGATGAAATAACCAACTTTCTGATTATTTTTCGTGTTATTTTAGAAGTAAAGGTTTCACGAAATACTGTTTTAAGTCTTAACAAGGAGCAACTGTAGTTTTTTAAATGAAACTATTAAATATTTAAAAAATTGCACACTAAAATTGCAGACCCTAAAAATCAAGGGCCCCTACGCTACTGCTTTTTTGGTCTATGCTTTAATCCTAAGTTCTGATTGCAGAGATATTTCGTGGTATTTTGGCTTACTATAACTGAGGCACATTACCCACATGATGTAACTACAGTAATACCCCGACTTACGTCACCCCCAGGGATGAGAGCGCTCCAACCCAAATGGTCGATTACTACCACTAAATTTTAATAGTATTTCAAGCATTATTTACTGATAGAATTTCTCAGATTTAATAAAGCAAAGAATGCTATTAAAATGTACTGGTAATAATCGGTTATTTGGGTCGGAACGCTCCCATGCCTGGGGGTGACGTAAGTCGGGGTATTACTGTACTGTAAAATATATTACATTTTAGCATTTACTAATATAATACCAGTCTAATTTATCTAATTTACTAATCTAATAATAATAATATGTTTTTAGATTTAATTACTTATTTGAATATTTTACTTACTTAATGGAATAAGTTTGATTTATCAAAATCAGTCATATTTAGATATTTAATCAATTAAAGAATAATGAATTTTAGGTAGCTTTCTTTACAAAAAAGCTACCTATTGCAGCCGTTCGGAGGAAAGCGATTTCAAAAAATTTTGGTATATTTTCATCGATTATGACCCCCAGACCCCGAAACCACCCTCCGTTCAAAATTGATATATATATATATATCTGACCTATGTCACACTGTAACTCCCGTAATTATGAACCGATTTCGATGTAATTCGGTGTGTACATAGTACATACCAATGTCTCGACCGAGTTCGTTGGCCAGCTTCATCCGCCGTTTTGTTTCAAAATGGCGGCCATTTAAAATTTTTAAAAAAATTTAAAACTTGAAATGTGGTACCAAAAAATTAAAAATGGAAAAATATTTTTTTCTTATGTATTTGACCTTTATACAAAGATTCCGGAGCAGTTTTTGTTTCGTCTATATCTTAAAAAATGGCTGAGTTATAGCATTTTGAATTTCTAGCGTGGCTGACATTTTGAAACGTCCTGAATTTTGTCACGCGATAAAAGGCGTATTTATGAACCGATTTGGATGTAATTCGGTGTGTACGTAGTACATACAAATCTCTCGACCGAGTTCGTTGGCCAGCTTCATCCGCCATTTTGTTTCAAAATGGCGGCCATTTAAATTTTTTTTTTTAATTTAAAATTTGAAATGTGGTACCAAAAAATTGAAAATGGAAAAATATTTTTTTCTTATGTATTTGACCTTTATACAAAGATTTCGGAGCAGTTTTTGTTTTGTCTATATCTTAAAAAATGGCTGAGTTATAGCATTTTGAATGTCTAGCGTGGCTGACATTTTGAAACGTCCTGAATTTTATCACGCGATAAAAGGCGTATTTATGAACCGATTTAGATGTAACTTCGTTTATACATAGTACATACCAATGTCTCGACCGGGTTCGTTGGCCAGCTTCAACCGCCATCTTGTTTAAAAATGGCAGCCATTTAAATTTTTAAGAAAAATTTAAATTTGAAATGTGGTACCAAAAATTGAAAATTGAAAAAAATATTTTCTTCTTATGTGTTTGACCTTGATAAAAAGATTCGGGAGCAGTTTTTGTTTTGTCTATATCTTAAGAAATGGCTGAGTTATAGCATTTTGAATTTCTAGCGTGGCTGACATTTTGAAACGTCCTGATTTTTCTCACGTAATAACAGGCGTATTTATGAACCGACTTGGATGTACCTTGGTGTGTACATAGTACATACAAATATCTCGACCGAGTTCGTTGGCCAGCTTCATCCGCCATCTTGTTTCAAAATGGCGGCCATTTAAAAAATAAAAAAATTTAAATGAGATACCAAAAAATTGGAAAATGAAAAAGTTTTTTTTTGTATGTGTTTGACCTTAATACAAAGATTCCGGAACAGTTTTTTTTCGTCTATATCTAAAAAAAAAAATTGCTGAGTAATAGCATTTTGAATTTCTCTTGTGGCTGACATTTTAAAACGACCTGATTTTTGTCACGCGATAACAGGCGTATTTATGAACCTATTTGGATGTAACTTGTTCTGTACATAGTACATACCAATGTATCAACTGAGTTCGTTGGCCAGCTTCATTCGCCATCTTGTTTCAAAAGGGTTGCCATTTAAAAAAAATTAAATTTAAAATTCAAAATGAGGTATTAAAAAATTGGAAAATGAAAAAGATTTTTTTATGTGTTTGGCCTTTATACAAAGATTCCGGAGCAGTTTTTGTTTCTGAAAATTTGTTCTTTTGTTGATATCTTAAAAAATGGTTGATTTATAGCACTTTGAATTTCTAGCATGGCTAACATTTTGAAACGATCTTGTATTTGTCACGCGATAACACACGTATTCGCCTATTTCGATGTAAGAAGGCATGTGGATAGTATACATCAACACCTCGACCAAGTTCGCTGGCCAGATTCATCAGCCATCTTGTGTCAAAATGGCGGCCATTAAATTAAAAAAAATATATATATTTAAAGTGAGGTGCAAAAAAATTAGAAATTGAAAAAGGTTTCTTTCTTAAGTATTTGATCTTGATATAAGGATTCAGGAGCATTTTTTGTTTGTCTTTACCTTAAAAAATGGCTCAGATATAGCAGTTTCAAATTCTATTGTGGGTGACATTTTGAAAAATCTGATTTTTTGCATGCGACAGCACTCCTATATATTAACCGATTCCGATGTGAGTGAGCATGTGCACAGCAATTACTAAGGTCTCGACCAATTTCACTGCTTAGCCTCATCCACCATGTTGTCTTAAAATGACAGGCACTTTAAGAAATTGCCGAATTTGGCAGCCAAATATAAGTTACTTTAAAGAAAAGCAGCTTGGATAAAGCTGACTAATTTCGCGAAATTCTCATTCATTATATTGATAAAAATTAGTATTGAATCTCCTATATTCGGTTTCCACTAAATTGAGCTTCACGTGTTTGCATGATATAAGTTGGCTTTTTTTAAATAAGGATTATGAAAGCTACCTGTTCCTCCCGGCACTGGCCGGAAGGACTTTTAATAACATAGCACATTTAATTTTTTTTGTGCAAGTTGAAGTAACGGATGTTTGAATTTTCTAGAAAATTGTACAACTTATTATTTTTTTGCTTCATCTATATAATTTAATAAATATGATTTATTAAAAGCAATCATGTTATGATACTTAACCAATCAAGTATCATTAAATTTTAATCACAAAGCACATTTAAAAATCACCATTTTTTTTTGTTTGAATTCAAATAACGGATGTTTGAAATTTCTAGATATCTGTAGTACTTATTCATTTTTTACGCAAAATACTTTTTCAACAGCTTGTGTTAAGCGATGCATACGGTAAACGATTTGTCAACTGAAGTCGTTGAAACCAACTGTTTAGTTTTTGCAGAAAACTACTCCTTGTTCCCAAACCAATTACTTTAAGTCGATAGGTTTCCCAATTCAGGTTTCTGCTGAGGGACTTTTAAGAGATGAATATTTTTCTTTAAAATCGTTCAATTTCATTGCAAGACGTCTCCACTGAATTTATAGATCCCAGTTTGTTGCATTGAGAAACAGCCGAAGCGTTTAGAAAAAAGAGGCCATTATCTGGTGGGTGTAAATTTGAATGGTTGTAAAATGAAGGGGAAATTCGATAAAATGTCTCTAAAGAGCCACAAATGACATTTCATTATACAAAGAAAAACATAACAATGAAAGAAATGGAAATTTGAGAATGTTCAAAAGAATGCAGTAAGTATAAGCAAATGTGAAATGGAGTATTAAGCTTAATAATGTTAATTGCTTATGAGAAATATGCTTTAAAAATTACGATACATCAGATGCAAAGGGTATAACAAAACGTTAGGTACTTTAAGTAAAGAACAGAAAAATTTGAAAAAGCGCATTACAGTGTCATTAAAAAGATTAAATTTGCTTACTCTCCCCCCCCCCCCCCCCAAAAAAAAGCAAAAAAACAAACAAAAAAACATTAAAAATTTAAAAAAATAAAAACAAAAACAAAGAGAATCTTTTTCAAAAAAAAAATATTTGGATGTATGACAACAGATGATACTACGTGTAATGTTTCATTGTTCAGTCAGATGCTATAGCGCCTTTTTTGTACCATTCAAGAAATAAATAACATGAACTAGATAGTTTCGTAAATAATTCGAAAGAATGAATAAATATTACATTTTAGAACCCCAATTCTAAATATTTTTCACAAGTCTCAATAATCGTAAAATGAACGATAGCCATCTTTATTTAGAAGATAGGAATTATTAGAAAGTGATTTATTTGCGTACTTTAAAGTGAAGGATAATATAGTGATTCTGATATTTTTATGCTGTAAAAAGCAAGAATTTTGCTTTACATTAAATTTTGCATTTTACATTTGAACAATAATGTTCGCATTTTATATAACCAAGTCTTTCTACACAGACTTCGCATACACGCAGGATTAGATTAACCCCTTGAGAGGCGGTGGGATAGATTAGATCCCACCTAATTTTAATCAAGATTCTCACCAGAAACTATTAATTAAATTCTTCTTTTCTATCTTTCGCGGAAAAAAGTTGTAAAATTGCTTTTCCTTATTTTGAAATAAAATTTTTCTATAATTCCGGTGTGAATTCAACATTACAGAAATACAATCGCTTGTCCATGAAAGGGTCAAAGCATGGACACATGGTCAGAAAATCTGTAGACAAAATTTTTAAAAAATTCAATTGAGTTTCATTATTTATAGAGTTTTGTGTTGTACTATAGCAAGATATTAATACTAGAGCATTAAAATCGTGTCTAAAAAAAGTTCAATTATGCATAACTACATAACATAAGCATGAGGATTTTCTAGTATGTTTGTGCGCAGGGCTCTCAAAAGTCACAGTCGGGATCTGCACATGTGAAAAGTGAATTTATAGATGTAAACGAACAGATTTCTTGCAGTTGATAAAACTTGATTTGAAATCAACAAGAAAAATTATATATTTTGTATTGATGGTATTCAGCAACAAATAAGAAAATGTTTTTTTTTAAAAATTTGATTATTATTTTTGTGCTAATTAAGTTTAAGTTGAATTACAGTTACTTAGGTACTTCAATTTCAGTGCAGAGAGAAAATGTACTAGGATGCTAAAAAAAAAAAAAAAAAAAAAAAAAAAAAAAAAAAAAACCTACATTCATAGCACTCTTGAAAACAATAACATGATATATATTTTTTATTGATATTATGCCTAAAGTAAAATATCAATTAAGATTCTTTGTCTATAATGAATCCTTTTTAATAATGCCATGAACTTCATGCATTTTCCCATCTCTTTTTGTTTTTGATGCATTATACAGGGTTAGCCTAAATGATTCATCGGGTTTCAAAAGACTAATTATGTACAAGTATACGACGTACAAAGACAGGTGATACATTAAAAGACACATACACTCACCAAGTTTCTGGTACATACTACAAATGTTCAATGTGTGCGCCATTAGGCACCCGGTACATACCCCAACAGAAATCCAGTTCCGTCCATACGTTCAATAGCATGTTTCTGTCAATGTCTGTCACAGAAGCGGTGATGCGTTCCTGCAGTGCTTGCAGCCTTGTTGATATTAGGGGTACACAAACTTTGTCCTTCACATAACCCCACAGGAAGAAATCACATGGCGTGAGATCTGGCTATCGCGTGAGGCTATGGCAATAGAGGAACATCACCCATACCGCAGCATTGCCGCCATCTTGTACAGTGGCGTTACACGTCTGCCATCTAGAGTGCATGCGATCCACGAGGCGAGCTTTTAAATTTGGTGAGTGTATGTATCTTGCCATGTATCACCCGTCTTTGTAGGTTGCATACCTCTCAATACACAATGTTTTGAAACCCGATGAGTCACTTAGGCTAACCCTGTATATAAATACATATACCGTAAATCCGGCGTATACCACGCACCTACGATTTGTGACTGTATTTGTCTAACTTTAGGTATATTCGCCGTATAACTCGTACCCTTTTCCTTACAACGAAATCTGAAATGTACGTACATATGCGATGCTCTTATCTTTTGAAATCGTAGATGTGTCTATCAATAAACCATTCAAAGGAAATTTAAAACGATTGTGGAATATGTGGATGAAGGTGACAAAGCTTTTACAAAAGGAGACCAAATGCGCCATGTCAGTCTCAAAAAATAGTGTATGAATGGATAATAAAAGCATGGAATGAAATTAAACTTGATCTAATTCAAAAGTAAAAGATGTAATGTATCTAACAATCTAGATGGAACAGAAGATGATTACTTATTTATAGCTCAGAGTGACAGTGATGGTGAAGATGAAAAAGAATTCGATGATGTGCCTGAAGATATAACAGAAGACGAATATGACGAAATTTTCATGTTACCCAATAATGAAAAATTTTAAGTTCATAATGTAATGTCATTTCTTTTAAAGCAACAGTATTTACGTCACATGTAGAAATATAATTTTTTATGCTCACCTGTTATATATATATATAAATCTATCATTTTTATATTCGGCGTCTAACGCGCACCCGTAAATTTCGATCTTATTTTTAGTATCAAAAGTGCGCGTTATGCGCCCAATTTTGACGGTAACTATAATAAAGACTACACAGAATTCATCATACACAAATGGGGAAAAAGGAAAAGGAAAGACCGACACAAACCAGTTAAGAAAAGTGCCCATAAAATTACCATAATAAACAATTAAATTTAAAAAATCAAAAAACCCGACTGCGTAAAAAGCGAACTAATTAATTATTTCTCATCAATGTGAAACTATTTTTTCAATTCCTGCTATTAGCTCACACTCTCGCTGTATATATCTTTTCCGAATTTTCAATCGTTTATAAAATACTTATTATTTATCCAATCAAGCTCAAATATTTTTTTTTAACTTGTAGCGGATGACACTTGATGTTAATCCAGTTTTTTCCAAACATTAATTCATTAATTAAATTAAATTAATTAATTTTCAATAATCGAGAGAGAGCCTTCTTCTTGATCAAGGTATTTAAAGAACGAGAGAACACTCTTCTTGATCAAGGCATTTTAAGCGCCACTCAAGAGAAAAGAAGAATGGGAGAAAAAAACAATTCTCTTATTGGCCTAAGTAGGAATTGACTTAATTTTTTTTTTAAAATATTATTTGTTTATATTACTCACCTATTTTTTATTTACTTGTATTGATGACTTTTAACTTGTGATTCATTGTTAGTTCCTATCTATAAACACTGTTTTGATGAGGTCTATCGATGTCTAAGATGGTTAGAGTTGCAGTAAAGCTAGAGATTCTATATACACAACTTCCAGGTTGTATAATATTTTAACTGAGCTTCTGACTGTAAAATAGTCAATGAAACATCGTCTTCATTTTGAAAGACCTATCCAATGATATGCCACTCAACAGCGTGCGTAGATTTTCTTTTTCGTCTCTACCGCCATTTTGTATTTTACGGCCACCATTTTGAATTTATAAAAACAAAAACTAGCCTATAGCCATCGAGCCGTTAAGACAAATTGATAGAGACCTCATTCATTAAAATCCATCCAGCCGTTGGGATGTTTCGAGGGTATAAAGAAATCCACATACACAGATACGCGTGAAACACATACCCCTTCTTTTCAGTCGGGTAAATAAATAAATGTGTAACCATAGCAGAATTATCAAGCCCAAATTATCATAGATTCCGAAAACATGTACGATTCCGTCCTTGCACGAACTATAATAAACTAATATTTCACGAGACTTCACCTATCGCACATTTAAAATCCCCAGAAATTATGTATTAATTAAGATAAAAAATGGTAAAAATACAACGAACAGTTGAAATAAAGTCGCGAATAAAAATTAGAAACACACGCACAATACTACACAGTGTTGCCAAAACGCTTTTTAAAATTCATGATAAATATAAAATGAATGAAAAATGACTCAAAAAGATTGCATATCTTTCAACCAAGGAGTCGTTCAGAGAGAATGCATAGTAAAAATATGTAGCCAGAAATAATTGAATATGATAAATTATAGTGCTGCTATCTAGTAAGAGAATTGACAAATATAAATAGAAATAACTGGAATTTATTAAAAATAAATTATGGATTAATAACAGGAAAATATGAAACTTACATGTTATTTAATGGAAATTAAATGAAAATAAAATAAGAAAATTATTGTATACGTTAATAAAGGAGTAGGAGAAAAATAACAAATACATTATAAATTAATAAGATGATTAAATAAAATTACCAATAAAAAAGTAGAAATATCAATAGATTAATCATTAAAAAGGGGAGTGGGGGGTGATTATAAAAAGACAAGAGTTTAACAGTTAAGTAAGACAAAATATATTTATGTATATAAATGTAAGATGATGGGTGAATTGATGTGAAGTAAGTTATGACATTGTCTCACACTAATCTAAATTAATTAAAAATTAATAAATGAAATTAAAATAGCAATAATTGAATAAGATCCACTATTTATTAATTATACTTGTTAGTTATAGTTATACATCAGTGTTAGAACTTCACTCTAACAGATGTTAAAGTGAAATGAAGTGTTCTGAATCAACTAAAAAATTAAAGAATTAAAAAAAAATTTAATTGATGAATTAAAATACAATAATCCTCAATTTTATATAAAATAAATAAATTAATCATTGCAAATTAAATTACCATACACTACCACCCATCCTCCGTACTCTATCATTTACTCTTCCACACTTTCCTTTTTTGCATTTCTTTTCATTTTATTTTTATCTTTATATATGTGTATTTTACTGCTAAAAACTGTCTTTTCATCCAATCTACTCGTATATTAGTACAGGTAAAATAGACAAAAATTGTGCGATAGACAACAACTGGTAGGCATTCACGAAAATTTGGAAAGAACTTTGTTTTGACACAAGAAACGAAAATCCGTTCGAAAAAAAAAGCTGTTTCAGCATCTTTTTGAAGGGAGTGGGGGTTAAATTTGGAAAACTCTCAACTTTTTTAACTAGGTCAAGCAGGGATGTCGTTTTATGTATTTTTTCACGCTAAATCGGAGTTTCATTCGAAAGTCGATAACATCACTTGATACAAAGTTACGTCAAGTTTCATGAATAAAAAGTCAAAAATTACAATTTATTGAAAGAGAACAATATTATTACACTTCATACACTCACATGACAAGTCACCTTCATCTTTTAAATAGTGATTCAAGCTGTAATTAATTGACGATGAACACCAGGGTCATTAAAATTTTAAGAAGAGCTCCCAAAATTATGTTCAGGTGTTAAGTAATTTAGGTAACGGGACGGAGACTCAACGAATTAATTCAATCCTTCATTTAAAAAAAGGCTTACGTTATCCCTTGAGAATTGGAGTCCTTTGGCACAATGATAAAGACGAGGGCGAGTGAAGTGTGGTGTAGTACGAGGACATAAAAGAAGGGGAGATGGTTTTCCCAAGTTGCCGGTCCAGGTGTTCTTTTCAATTTCGAATATTCCCCATTTAGTGAGATCGAAGTTACTGACTTTGTTTGCCGGAAATTATTCAAGTAGATTTATCGTTGTAGTAAATAAATATATAAATAAATAAATAAATATGCAGCCTTTATTGAAAGCTGAATATCTAATGAAAGCTTTCTTGAGCGTTTGACTTTCTTTTTCTTATCTACCTCCTTATCGTACCATCTGTTCTTGTTTGGATACGAGAAGTCTGTATGATGTATTTACCATTGATGAATACGAAATGAGTTGCACTAAAGCTTCCGTTGTTAATCCCAGATAGCATGAACATTAGCAGCAAGTCGGATTTTTTCTGATATTATCTTGCCGTGATAAATTTGAATTGAGAAATTCGCAGAAAATCTCTCGCAAGGTATACCATCACCCACTTGCATGACGCATGAGTAGTTTGTTGTGAAACTGATGGCAAGACTGTCTTTAATTCTCGAAAGTGACGAAAGCAAAAAATCCCTGTGTTAAGAGAATAGACAATCAGCAGATACGCAGAAATTGCAGAAAGTTTATTCGGTTGGCACCCTTTTTTTAAACGCTATACTTCTCAAATACCAAAAACGGCTCGAATTAAAAAGTACAAATATTACCCTAATTTGTTTATGGTGGTAAAAACGATGCATGCACGTTAACGGTGCGTATGCATCAATAGACCTGATCAGGTCTATGGACACCTTCGAAGGGGTTAAACTTATAGTGTAACAGTTGTATACAGTTAATGTGGCATGGGAAGATTACTACTCTGCAGTAGTAAGTTTGCAGTATTTTTGATTACTTGTTTGACGTTAATTTGAAATAAATTTGATACAGCCTGAAGTTAACTTGCACGACAAGTTAGCTGCAAGTTTAAAGTGTATTGACTTCGGCGTTTGCATTATCTTGCTACAGTCTTGTTATGAATTTTCAGTCTTGTCATGCTGAAAGTCTTGCTACAACTTTGGAGGTTTTCAAAGTAAGACTTCTGCAAATTTTCTGCAAACTAAAAATGCTATGTGGGATGGTGGTTACCTGCTGTATGCTGTAACGTGGAACAAGGACACTTGCGAAACTTATCATGACATTTGTATGAAGAACATGAACTATATGAAAAACAATTTCATACGTGAAAGAGCAGTCGTAACAATAGTTTTCAACGATTATGATGACCCAGATAGTACGAAAAAGAGCGAACAGTTACTCAAGTACCGGCGTATGAACCCACTGTTTCAGATTTGAGCAAGTACTCTGTTTATGGCAATCAGGAGCATTTTTTGGTTAACGCTCAAAACAAGAAGCAGCTGATCATTATGCTGTTTACTATACTTTAAAACAATTACACTGCGGTGAGGCAGCCTTGTGGCATATATGCTAATTGTTCAGACAGCTGTAGAGTAGTCTCAGTAATTATCACCAACCATTGTTACTAAAGACATAGACGGTCCTGGTAATCCTAACTGACATCATAGCAACTGAAAAACCCGTACTTTTCTTAAAATCCAAAATCGGGCGTGTGAAAAGGCAAGGCCAACACAATGGCATGGACACCTACATCACCCTCACACATGCGTTTATCATGTGTAACACAACTAGTACAATACACGGAAAGGGAAAAGCTACTTACAATGTCAATAGATAATGACAGCGTCTTTAAGGAATAAGGAATGTGTTGACATTTTCAATAGCACGAATTGCATGGCTGGCGAAGTGAACAAAGCAGGTGAAACCTTGTTCTTTCATCATGTCAATCGAACTGAGGCAGATAATCTCACACTCAGATCCAGATATCTTTGAAAAGGAACTCACCCAAGTAGAATCAATTCCCTACATCTACATCTGATACTGCACAACGTTCATTTAAGGTCTACCGCCAAATCTCAAATAAATAATAAATAAATTGAAATAAATTGAAATCCGAACAGTGAGGATGAGTACATCAAGACGGTGTCTTACATTCTCTTTGGACTACTCTACCATTTGCTCCCAACGAAGTAATCAGGCTTATATCTTGTAACTGCAAAGGTGCTTTTCATCAGCCCAGTGCAGTTTCAGAAAAGTGGAATAACCTGTTCTGCGCTGTGAAAAATTTGTGAGAAAGTAGTAGTCTGCTGCAATACACTACTTGAAAAAGAAGTTACGGTACCAACTGAAGTTGATTTTGACAACTTCGTTCACTCTGAAAAAGACTCAGATGACACTGATTTTGATTATTGCTATTTTGAAGACGTTTAATAAGTTTAAGATTATTCAATATGATATAAAGAAGATGTTTTGAATGCATAATAACTGTACTAAAGTTGAGCTCTCTCGTAAAATATACTTTTTGACCTTTTTAAATAAAACTTGTTATAACTTCGCAACAAATGATCGTATTGACTTGCAAATGGCGTAAAATTTGCACATAAAACTATATAAAACGACACTCCATTCGTCCCAATTTAAAAAAGTTGAATTTTTCAAAATTGCCCCACCCCCAAAACATGCTGAAACTATTTTTGGAGAGATTGATCGGGTCTTCATTTCTACAGTACCAGCAAAAAAAATTCTTGACAGCCATTGAATTTTTTTTAAAAAGCCCTCTTTTCAAACCACTACCAGAACAAAAGAAAAGGAGAACGCTGAGCCATCTCAAGCTGCAAGGGCAACCACACAACGTGACCAATGCGCGATAGAAACTGACTCCCGACTCTTCTATTTAAAGCAGGAAAAAGTAAAATAAAACATCTGAACATTGAGATTGTGGCTTGAGGGTCAAGATTTTTTGTTGCTGGTACTGTAGTGCCAAAACGAAGATTTTCCCAAATTTTCGTGGATGCCCCCTATTTTTCGTTGTACTTGTTTTTTACTACCCTATTTTACCTGTACTATCTACTATTTAAATTAAATTTGAAGGATTCAAGAGAAAACAACACAACTCAATTTTTTTTTATTACCGAAAAGGAACCATTAATATAATTTAGTACCGTATGAAAAGCATTATCTTGCATAGTAATTATTTCCAGAGAAAACAGATTCATCAAAATAATATGAAATGGAATGATTCAGAAATTCATTAACAACTGCAGTCAAACCCTATTATGATGAAAGCGAAGGGCATGCAACATTTCCTCTTTATAAGAAAGCTTTTGAGATAACAAAGTTGAAGATTTCAAATGTAAGAAACTTTAGTTAAATTATTGAATCATGTAAAATAAAGGCAGTTTTACATTTCTAGATTAGCAAGCCTAAATTAAATTAATAATAGTAACTTAATAGTTATTTTTCAATTCTGAATTTATAAATTTGAAAATCCTATAAATGCAATTGAAGAAATCAAACTTAATATTTATTTACTAAATTGAATGGGGTTTTTTAAGAAGTTATTTTTCTTTAAGTTATTGCTATTACAATTATTATTTTGGTCTTATTCATTTTGTACATTAGGTTTTCGAATTAATTCAATGAACAAGTTTTTTTTATCGTTTTGTTGAAAAGAAGCAAAGTGATGTGAAAAGAATGACGGCATAAACAATACTCTTTTCAATACGTTTCGTTTAAAGTATACAGCACTCATGAATAAACATATTTTGTTTAGGTAAAGTGAGAAAAATCAGTAATTTATTTTACGTGTGTGTTCGCAAAATTTTTGCGTATTATATCCGAGTTTTTTTGTAATGTATTTTACACCAACCATTTCCATTCTTTCTTCTCGTTAAAACCAGACTCTTGTAAAATACCAATTCGCTATAATCGAGTTAGATAGTATACAAATTTCAATTTTATATTGCAGTTTTATCAAAAGTTCTAACGAAGGAGTTTTTCCTTGTGACTCTTTTCCCCCTTGAATTGATTATATAAATCTTAAAGTCTGAATGAATACTTTAATAATCTCAAAACATAGAAATAAACTGTAAATATATCAAAGTAATAATAAGAAATAAAAGTGGTATTAAAATTGAAATGAATATTATGAATAACAGATTAAAACGCAACTAATCTTTTATTATAAAATTTTTACTGCTTTAGAAATTAAAAAAAAGTATTTGATGCTGTTTGAGCAGCGTGAAAAAAATAATTTAAAGAAGTTACCCGCATTTTTCGCTGAAAACTGAATTTATTTATTCATCACATAAAGTGGCACGTGTATAGTTTATTATTTAAAGGAATGTGGCTGATATGGCACAAAGTCTATGCAAATTAATAATAAGAGCCATAAATTTACACTTTAAATGAGTAAAATTATTACCCATAATTATTTGTCATAATAATAATAATCAGGAAATGTGACATTCATAATAGCAATTCCTATTTTTTTTTTTTTTTTTTTTTTTTTTTTTTTTTTTTTTTTTTTTTACACAAAAGCTGCTCTACATTAAAAAAAAAAAAATATATATATATATATACACTGGTGGACAAAACTTAAGGACGAGTCACAAAATGCCCTTTTTCAAGAGATTTTCAATCGATAATTTTCACGCGAATACTCAAAAGGAAGTAATATAATTCGAATAATTACTATCCCTGCAGAACAGCTAGTGCATATGACATCTCATTCACGTCACACATGGTCACAAGAATCACAGTCACTACGGCGAGCGAAACAAAAAATAGGAAATTCCATGCGTCTCTTTTATGAATATCAAATGACTACGATATGTGACTCCACTGACAGGTCACTGTGACTGCTGCTTTGTAGCGAGTTACCAGGTGACTTTACAATGTCGTTTCATTGAGACTCTGGTGTGACTGTCATTTGGGGACTGAATTTCAAAGTCATTGTGAACGTTGCATTATGATAAATCAACAAATAATGTCACATTAAAGTCACATGGTGACTTTCTGTCACATGACTTTGCCAAATGGTGACAGAGACCCTACTGTGAAGCCACCACTGTGAAAAGTGGTGAAAAGTCATTATGTGACTTTAATGTGACATTATTTGTTGATTTATCGTAATACAACGTTCACAATGACTTTGAAATTGAGTCTTCAGATGAGAGTCGCACGAGAGTCTCAATAAAACGACATTATAAAGTCACCTGGTGACTCGCCACAAAGCCGCAGTCACAGTGACCTGTCATTGGAGTCACATATAGTAGTCATTTGAGACTCATAAAAGAGACGTATGGAATTTCCTATTTTTTGTTTCGCCGTAGTGACTGTGACTCTTGTGACCATGTATGACCTGAATGAGATGTTATATGGACTAGCTGTTCTGCAGGGATAGTAATTATTCGAATTATATTACTTCCTTTGAGTATTCGCGTGAAAATTATCGCTTGAAAATTGGCATTTGTAATTCGTCCTTAAGTTTTGTCCACCAGTGTATATA
Source organism: Maratus speciosus (assembly GCA_963932465.1). Taxonomy (NCBI): domain Eukaryota; kingdom Metazoa; phylum Arthropoda; class Arachnida; order Araneae; family Salticidae; genus Maratus; species Maratus speciosus. The sequence goes on along the minus strand of OZ010787.1, from coordinate 369,287,003 downwards.
CAGGGTGTCCGGTCTGCTTTTTCGGGAAGGCTCACGTTTTCAGCACCAGTCTTGGCGAGTTGGCGAAAGCGAGAACGTACAGCCAGCTCTAACGCCAATCGTCGTCTTGTGTTTTGTTTTGAACCGAAATGGCGGAAGAAGAACTAGCATATTTTAGAATAACAGTCCTTCCAAAATTAAAGAAATATTTTCACTTATGTGTTCTAGATGAAAAGAAATCTTCGAAAGAAATTGTATTACGAACTCTTATACTCTGTTTTATCAAAGGCCTTTATTACTTTTGATGATATAGACTAAAATTTTGATTATTTGATCTCCTCAAAAATCTACATTTTCATTCAATTGAGTATTAATAATTCCATACCTTTATTAAAAAGCCTTTATTATTTTTATATAATTCCATACCTGTTAAACAAAAACTCATTACCTTCATAAATCTAGATATTTGATTACATATAAAGACGGATTTATGGGGATAATGAATTAATGCAGTTTCAGTGCATTTTGATGTATATAAACACAGATTTAGAAAAATACGTGACAGAAAATTACTATATTTTCTGCGATGAACTTAGTATAATTAATTTAATACCAAATCATTCTGCAGAAACAGTACCCAAAGTCAAGTGAAAATAGGCTAAACCAGGAAAAAAAACCTATCACACCCCCAACCAGGATGTTTAGAAATTGCTTTTTTAATGTGAGATGAAATTCTTAGGGCTATTCTCAACTGCTCTGCTCAACAAACGCAAAACGTTTTCACGCATTTACAAATTCATTTTTTAACGGAAAGATATAAAATTGGAAATCCTGATCATGGAAGCGATTTGGAATCGAACTGTGTTTTCCATTCTTGGATCCATCCATTACCTATTGAGTTAGAAGCGATTTGGATCACGTGACAGGGCATTTTTCTCCCCTTACTGACTGGATTTTTTTCTTTCGTTCGAAAGTTTGGTTCAAAATGCCCACTTTGACAGTATTTTCTGAAAGATCTATTTATTGCGTTTACAAGAAAACGGAAAAAGCAGTTCGATAACATAAGTTTCTGAATAACAACACCTTCTAGTTTCACGAGTTTCCGAACAAAAATGAATTAAAACTTAAGTCAGAAAGTTGACCCTTTGGATTTGAGAACAGCCTTAAGGGGAGGTGGGGGAGAAGGAATATTGAATGACTATCTCTTGCTACTTCAAAGTAACAAATAAAATCACTAGAGAAATTTTTTTTAACTATGTATGATAGTGAAGGGCTGTAGATTTAAATAGTTAAATTTATCAATTAACAAATGGAAAAATAAACCAAAAAATTAAAAACTTGGAATATTTAATTTTTTTTGAGGGAGGGGGGGGGGTGAAAGAAAAACAAGCTTTTTTTGGGGGGGGGGGCAGAATTTGAATAATGGGTCCTTTACTTATAGTTACTTCAAAGTAATAAATAGGACGGAAAATTAAAAAAAAAAAATGTAGAGAATTTAAAAAAAAATGAAAGCGTGTGCACAAAAGGTTAATCCTGATTTTTTTTTTTTTTTTTTTTTTAAATCTTTCATTCTATTTCTTTCCTTTTCTTTTTTTATGGTAAATTATTTATTTGTCATTTAAAAATCAACAGATAGAGCAAAACACATTTTAACTAATCTTTGCTGGGCAACAATGAATTTTAAATGGTCAAAAAATAGTGTGCTGGAGGAGAGGTGTGGGGGGGGGGGGGGAAGAGAAAATTCGAAATGGGAGGTTGCCTCAGACGATTGATCATTATTTTATTGCCACTTCAACTTAATAAACAGTGCAATTTATGTGCAGAATGACGAAAAATGGAGTGTGTGTGTAAGGGGGGGGGGGAGGGATTTCATCCGAGAGAATTTAGATGATTTATTCAAATATGACGAATGACTATTTTAAAATAACAAATAAAATAAAACAACTAGGACGAAATAATATTTAAAAATGTGGCAAAAATTTTAAAATAAAAAACTGAAGAATTTTAAAGATTTTTAATTTTGTGCACTAGGGGCGGACCAATGTTTTTTTTCATAAAACTCAAATAATGATAAAGATTTAACACCATTAAAATGTAATAGTAATTGATTTAATTGGCATGCATCAACTTGCAATTATTTTAACTGATTGATTTAATTGCAGGATACAGCTAAATAATTTATGATTTATCGTTCAATCTAATTATAATCGAATTGATTTTAGTTTCAACTTCCTATTAACGTCTAATCGCAATTAAATTAAGAACAATTAAATTTTAATGCATTATTTCAGTAAAAATATGTTTTATTAATGCAATCACACAATGCGTCACACAATTATGCCGTTTAATAATGATAAAAAAAAAACTAAATTAATTCAATAGTAATGCTAATAAAACTACGTTCAAATGTGTCATAAAAAATGATCAATAGAATTATATGTATTACCAAATTTTCTTTACACCTGTTTTTATTTTTCCTAAAAAATAAAATACGTTCTTAATTTCTTCGCATATAGCGAATTGATGAAATAAATTAATACTATTGAACTGGAAAACGTAACTTATGTTTGAATTATATATATTGTGCAATTAAAAGCATTTTAATGCGAAAAAGCTGTTTCTTTTAAAAGCAAAAAGCTCTCAGCAAAGGAATGGGGTTGCTGTTCGCTACGCGTAAGACGTCAGGAACAAGAAAGGGTGCGTAGCATTGAATTCATCCCCGCGCCAACCGTTACTCTGGCGATAAAGTGCTCAAAACGTGAGCCTTCTTGAAAAAGCGTCCGGTCTCAACGGTGTCCAATGGCTAATTCCTAAACCGTTAGTCATAGCCATATAGTTCCAATTACAAAAATGTTTTAAATCAGGTAGCGAAATATTTTAAAAGCGATTTGGGTCAATAACAACATTTCTTAAAAAAATAAGAAATTTAAATTTTTATACGGTCCCCCGGTCCTATAAGTTATATTTAGTAAAATTTTCCTATTACACTGACAAGTAAGACAAAAAAAGTCCCATTCATATAACACTAAAATTGGGCGAGTTATAAAACTTTGAAAATGCATGACTTATGCCACTTTTCTGCTCTGAAAACAAATCATTTCGGCTTGGCTTTGAGGGGTCGCATACCAAATGCTTAAAGTATTCGAAGACCTTATTTTATGCGTATCTGCACTTTGAAAAAAATCGTACAAGTATTACGATTAAGTTAACATTTATTAAGTTTTAGATTGGCTAAAATAACATATATTTTATTTTGTCAGGATTTGAGACTGTTTCTTTTATGATTTCTTTTAACAAAAATTATGTTATTTTTATAAGTTTTTATGTTGCTTCAACGATCATATGTATGTTTTTCCAGTTCAAAATTTGTACTCGAACTTTAACGCACTTTCAAATATCCGATTGAGATTAAATTTTACAGACTGACCTAAATTCGATGACAATCTAATATTATTATGATTTTCGGTGGTTACCATTTATACTTATTTTACAGGATAACACAAAAATTTTCCGATAGATTACCGCCAAGAAGTTAAAAAAAAAAAAAAAAATAGCAATTTAACAAATTACAACGACCATTTGGAAAATTATTTTTTCAAAGACTAAAATTTGAGACATAAAAAATCGCACGGAGTTGATCCTACATTACGTAAGCCATGGATTAAACGATAACATTCCTGGACCCCATCATGAACAAATTTTAAAAGAAATTCCAGTTTTACAATTTTTGGTACTGTACATTTTTAAACTTCTAAGGAACTGGTCATACATTACGTACGCGTGAATTAAACATTAATAGTGTTATTACACGTAAAAATTGCAAGATTTCCCGAAACTTGCGTATTATCCAAGCATTTCATTGGCTGTTCGGGAAAAGGCTTTTCTATCATCAAATTTCCAAAAAATCTCACGACCAATTTTAAATAAAATTTCATTCTTAAACTTCTAAACATCCGACAATATTACTTTTTATAACGTCGGATAGAGAAAAAAATGTACTTTTAAATGCAATTTGTTTGAAAGCTGTATCTCAATTTGTTTCTGATTTATTAATTGTTTTTGTAGTTTTTATTACTTTTTTGTCATAGTGGCAACACTCTGTTCTCCATCGTTGTTGAAACCAAACGGAAATACAGATTACTGTGTATACCAATAAGATAACGAATAAATTGCAGATTAAACCAATGAAAACGTTTAGATATGCTTTTGATTTCCTACCCTGACGAGAACAAGAACCATTTTTCCAAATGGTTAATAAAAGTTTTAGATTAGATAATACAAGACTGCGATTGTTGGTTTTTTTTTTTACTTTTATGTATTTTTTAGCACTGAATCCGAAAATTGCTTTAATTTTTAACCATCATGTCAGGATATTTCGTAAATCATAAACTGTCGAAGTTAAAGAGTAACAAAAATCGGATACTATAAAGTAGAGTAGATGGCTTTGTTTTTTAACTTTTGATAATTGATTATTACGTACTTTTAGGTAGCTTTCATTACAAAAAGCTACCTATTGCAGCCTTTCGGAGGAAAGCGATTTCAAAAAATTTTGGTATATTTTCATCGATCATGACACCCAGACCCCGAAACCACCCTCCGTTCAAAATGATATATATATATATATATATGTATATATATTTAAAACCACAAACAAAATATCAAAATCCATCACTCACCATAGCTGCATTGAAACTCACATCAAAAATATTATAAATAACCAATATAAACTTAACACTTAAAATCAAACTGAATAACCAAACTAAAGAAAATATATATAATTGCAAGACATAACAGAACAGAACAGAACAGAACAGAAGGCGAGCGGTATGGCTAACGACATACACTGCAGGGTTAAGTCAGACTTTACGCATGCTACGTCCCCCTTCACTCGCCGAGACCAAAATTGAAAAAATGAAAAACTATGAAAAACTAAACAGAACTACAACATCCACCAAAATATCTCTCTAACTCATTAGATCAATCAACTCATCAAAACCTCCATTCTCATCCATCACTGAGTTCAGTTCAGTTCCGTACCTGCTACTCTTAATAAAATCACAAGTTATTCTCCTGATGAAATTGCGAGGATAACCATGCTTGAATCCCAAGCGGCACCACTCTAAAAAAGTCCTTCCGGCCAGTGCCGGGAGGAAGAGGTAGCTTTCATAACCCTTATTTAAAAAAAGCCAACTTATATCATGCAAACAATCAGATTTTTCAAAATGTCACCCACAATAGAAATTGAAACTGCTATAGTTGAAACTGAGTCATTTTTTAAGGTAAAGACAAACAAAAAATGCTCCTGAATCCTTATATCAAGATCAAATACTTAAGAAAGAAACCTTTTTCAATTTCTAATTTTTTTGCACCTCACTTTAAATATATATATATTTTTTAATTTAATGGCCACCATTTTGAAACAAGATGGCTGATGAATCTGGCCAGCGAACTTGGTCGAGGTGTTGATGTATACTATCCACATGTCTTCTTGCATCGAAATAGGCGAATACGTGTGTTATCGCGTGACAAATATAAGATCGTTTCAAAATGTTAGCCATGCTAGAAATTCAAAGTGCTATAAATCAACCATTTTTTAAGATATCAACAAAAGAACAAATTTTCAGAAACAAAAACTGCTCCGGAATCTTTCTATCAAGGCCAAACACATAAAAAAAATATTTTTCATTTTCCAATTTTTTAATACCTCATTTTGAATTTTAAATTTAATTTTTTTTTTAAATGGCAACCCTTTTGAAACAAGATGGCGAATGAAGCTGGCCAACGAACTCGGTCGAGACATTGGTATGTACTATGTACAGACCAAGTTACATCCAAATAGGTTCATAAATACGCATGTTATCGCGTGACAAAAATCAGGTCGTTTTAAAATGTCAGCCACAACAGAAATTCAAAATGCTATAACTCAGTCATTTGTTTAGATATAGACGAAACAAAAACTGTTCCGGAATCTTTGTATTAAGGTCAAACACATAAGAAGAAAATATTTTTTCAATTTTCAATTTTTGGTACCACATTTCAAATTTAAATTTTTCTTAAAATTTTAAATAGCCGCCATTTTAAAACAAGATGGCGGGTGAAGCTGGCCAACGAACCCGGTCGAGATATTGGTATGTACTATGTATAAACGAAGTTACATCCAAATCGGTTCATAAATACGCCTTTTATCGCGTGACAAAATTCAGGACGTTTCAAAATGTCAGCCACGCTAGAAATTCAAAATGCTATAACTCAGCCATTTTTTAAGATATAGACGAAACAAAAACTGCTCCGAAATCTTTGTATAAAGGTCAAATACATAAGAAAAAAATATGTTTCCATTTTCAATTTTTTGGTACCACATTTCAAATTTTAAATTTTTAAAAAAATTTTAAATGGCCGCCATTTTGAAACAAAATGGCGGATGAAGCTGGCCAACGAACTCGGTCGAGAGATTGGTATGTACTATGTACACACCGAATTACATCAAAATCGGTTCATAAATACGCCTTTTATCGCGTGACAAAATTCAGGACGTTTCAAAATGTCAGCCACGCTAGAAATTCAAAATACTATAACTCAGCCATTTTTTAAGATATAGACGAAACAAAAACTGCTCCCGAATCTTTGTATAAAGGTCAAATACATAAGAAAAAAATATTTTTCCATTTTTAATTTTTTGGTACCACATTTTAAGTTTAACATTTTTTTAAAAATTTTAAATGGCCGCCATTTTGAAACAAAATGGCGGATGAAGCTGGCCAACGAACTCGGTCGAGACATTGGTATGTACTATGTACACACCGAATTACATCGAAATCGGTTCATAATTACGGGAGTTACAGTGTGACATAGGTCAGATATATATATATATATATATATATATATATATATATATATATATATATATATAAATTTTGAACGGAGGGTGGTTTCGGGGTCTGGGGGTCATGATCGATGAAAATATACCAAAATTTTTTGAAATCGCTTTCCTCCGAACGGCTGCAATAGGTAGCTTTTTTGTAAAGAAAGCTACCTAATATCACTAAACATATCTTTAACTCTAGTACTCAGTCTTTCGATTCGTATTAATCCATTTCTAAGTACATTTCTTTTAATCGAAACATGCACATTGGAATCAAAATATATCAGCTTTAAGGTATTAAAGTTGAAATCATTTCGCTTGTCAAATATCTTAGATATTAAATTTTCACTTTCTATGCTCAGGTTCACATCTAGAAAATTAATATTTTTACAATTCTGGGATGAGGGTTCCAGACTCAGAGACGTAGGATAATATGTAAAATCAACATTTTCAATATCATTGTTTAATTTAACTATCAAAATGTACTGTGTACTACGTATATATATAACAATACTATGTATATATATATATATCTGACATATGTCACACTGTAACTCTCGTGATTATGAACCGATTTCGATGTAATTCGGTGTATACATAGTACATACTAATGTCTCGACCGAGTTCGTTGGCAGCTTCATCCGCCGTTTTGTTTCAAAATGGCGGCCATTTAAATTAAAAAAAAAATTAAAATTTGAAATGTGGTACCAAAAATTTAAAAATGGAAAAATATTTTTTTCTTATGTATTTGTACTTTATACAAAGATTCCGGAGCAGTTTTTGTTTCGTCTATATCTTAAAAAATGGCTGAGTTATAGCATTTTGAATTTCTAGCGTGGCTGACATTTTGAAACATCCTGAATTTTGTCACGCGATAAAAGGCGTATTTATGAACCGATTTCGATGTAATTCGGTGTGTACATAATACATACCAATGTCTCGACCGAGTTTGTTGGCCAGCTTCATCCGCTATTTTGTTTCAAAATGGCGGCCATTTAAAAATTTTTAAAAAATTTAAAATTTGAAATGTGGTACCAAAAAATTGAAAATGGAGAAATATTTTTTCTTATGTATTTGACCTTTATACAAAGATTTCGGAGCAGTTTTTGTTTTGTCTACATCTTAAAAAATGGCTGAGTTGCAGCATTTTGAATTTCTAGCGTGGCTGACATTTTGAAACGTCCTGAAATTTGTCACGCGATAAAAGGCGTATTTATGAACCGATTTGGATGTAACTTCGTTTATACATAGTACATACCAATGTCTCGACCGGGTTCGTTGGCCAGCTTCATCCGCCATCTTGTTTAAAAATGGCGGCCATTTAAATTTTTAAGAAAAATTTAAATTTGAAATGCGGTACCAAAAAATTGAAAATTGAAAAAATATTTTCTTCTTATGTGTTTGACCTTGATAAAAAGATTCGGGAGCAGTTTTTGTTTCGTCTACATCTTAAGAAATGGCTGAGTTATAGCATTTTGAATTTCTATTGTGGCTGACATTTTAAAACGACCTGATTTTTGTCACGCGATAACAGGCTTATTTATGAACCGATTTGGATGTACATAGTACATACCAAAGTCTCGACCGAGTTCGTTGGCGAGCTTCATTCGCCATCTTGTTTCAAAAGGGTTGCCATTTAAAAAAAATTAATTTTAAAATTTAAAATGAGGTATTAAAAAAATTGGAAAATGAAAAAGATTTTTGTTATGTGTTTGGCCTTGATACAAAGATTCTGGAGCAGTTTTTGTTTCTGAAAATTTATTCTTTTGTTTATATCTTAAAAAATGGTTGAATTATAGCACTTTGAATTTCTAGCATGGCTAACATTTTGAAACGATCTTGTATTTGTCACTCGATAACACACGTATTCGCCTATTTCGATGTAAGAAGGCATGTGGACAGTATATATCAATATCTCGACCAAGTTCGCTTGCCAGATTTATCAGCCATCTTGTCTCAAAATGGCGGCCATTAAATTAAAAAAAATATATATATTTAAAGTGAGGTGCAAAAAAATTAGAAATTGAAAAAGGTTTCTTTCTTAAGTATTTGACCTTGATATAAGGATTCAGGAGAATTTTTTGTTTGTCTTTACCTTAAAAAATGGCTCAGATATAGCAGTTTTAATTTCTATTGTATGTGATATTTTGAAAAATCTGATTTTTTGCATGCGACAGCACTCGCATATATCAACCGATTCCGATGTGAGTGAGCATGTGCACAGCAATTACTAAGGTCTCGACCAAGTTCACTAGTTAGCCTCATCCACCATGTTGTCTTAAAATGGCAGGCACTTTAAGAAATCACCGAATTTGGCAGCCAAGTATAAGTTACTTAAAAGAAAAGCAGCTTGGATAAAGCTGACTAATTTCGCGAAATTCTCATTCATTATATTGATAAAAATTAGTATTGAATCTCCTATATTCGGTTTCCACTAAATTGAGCTTCGTGTGTTTGAATGATATAAGTTGGCTTTTTTAAAATAGGGAATATGAAAGCTACCTCTTCCTCCCGGCACTGGCCGGAAGGACTTTTTAGCACTGAATCTGAAAATGATCTTCATATTTAACCATCAATTTAGAATATTTTTTCAAATCGTAAATGTGTAAGTTAAAATAAAGGGAAAATCTCATACTATAAAATATATGTAAAACTTTTTTTATTTTATTTTATTTTATTCAATAATCTTTGAATGGTTTTGCTTATCCAGGGATTCTTACGGCTAAACAGCTGAGTGGTCCGATGCGATTGGGGGAGGAGGTTCAATTATAACTTTGAACTTTTTAACTTCGAAATTTGCAATTTGCGAAAAATCCTGATGGGATGGTTAAAAAAGAAGGTCAATTTTGGATTCAGCTGTACAGAATACATAATAATTGGGAAGAGTTCCATATCCTGTGCCGGAGGACTTTTGGCGAAAAAAAATCTCGCCAAAATGCCGGTTTGGCGACATGAAAATTTTTCCAAGATTGCAGAAAAACATCATTTTTAAATCTTTATATTATTTATAAATCAATGATTTTGCACCATTTTTAAAAATAGAAAATGATATAAAAACATGGATTTATAAATTACACAAAGATTTAAAAACGAAGTTTTTGCGCCATCTTGGAAATTTTCTTCCGATACAATACACAAATTTTAGCATCATTCTAAATAAATGTCCTTTTTGAGATGAATACTTGTTATTGTCAGGGGGGCTCTGCCCCCCTGAACCCCCCGTTCTTAAAACATTTTCGATAATAAAAAAGAGAATAAAAACTGGCCTGAAACTTTTTATAAATTTCAACAATATTTCAAAAACTATTATTTTTAATGCAGGTAAAATCCCGCTCACAACTGCCAAAAAGAAAAAAAGTATTAAATCATAGGAAAAATATATAAAAATAATTTAAAAATGTTTACACACAACAACAACAAAAAAAAAAACAATCAGCAAGAATTTAATGTTTATAACAAGGATTCCAGTTAGGGTCTGAAACAGGGTACCAACTATTCATCTGAAAAAGCACATGTTTAGATTTATTTAGAATGCTGCTAAAATTTTTGCTATTGCATCGGAAGAAATTTTCGAAGTGGCGCAAAAACTTCGTTTTTAAATCTTTATGTAATTTATAAATCCATGTTTTTACATCATTTCCTCCTTTTAAAAATGGTGTAAAATCATTGATTTATAAATAATATAAAGATTTAAAAATGATGTTTTTCCGCAATCTAGGAAAAATTAACGAGACTTTACTTACATTGACCGGCGCATAGGATAATCCGAATGTGAGAGTGGCGTGGGCCGCGAGAGCAAATTCTTATCTAACTGAATTCAAAATTTGCTGACTAACAGTTCCGGTGATATTAGTGAACCAATAAGCTTCAAGATCAGCACTCTTCAAACTTTAACGTCATCAAACGGACTTTCCGAAAAAAAAGCAACCCTAAAGCCGTTCAAAATCTTTCAAAGTCGACGAACAAACGGCAACCATATCGAAAAATTTATCGCCAAAAAAGCGCGCCAAAAAAGCGCGCCAAAAAAATCGCCAAATCTTCCGACACAGGTTATGGGACTACTCCCTAATAATTAATTATCAAAAGCTAAAAAACATGACATAACCCATCTTTTCCCGGCTAGTGCAATCTAATAATATTTTAAAATACGTATCATTTTGTAAACAATCGAGGCTGTTAATTTGGCATAATTTTATTTAACAAAAATTCTGTTTTTTCTTTCTTCTTAAATTTTTATTACAAATTGCATTTTACATTAATATGTGAGAATGATTAACGATTTCAAATTTATATTGCAATGTTAATTTTACTCTCAACCATTTTTAACATATCTGACGAAATTATAATTTCGACTAAATTTGTGAATGACCCCCAATTTGCAGCAAAAAAATATGCTTCAACTTTAAACAGCTATTACTCGGTCAATTTTAATCGTAGAATAACGGGACTTTTTTTGTATTACTTGTCAGTGTAAAAGGAAAATTTTACTAAACATAACTTATAGGACCGGGGGACCGTATAAAAATTTAACTTTCGTTTTTTTCAAAGAAATGTTTTTATTGACCCAAATCACTTTTAATATATTTCTTTACCTGATTTAAAACATTTTTGTAATTGGAACTGTATGTCTAAGACTAACGGTTTAGGAATTAGCCATTGGACACCGTTGAGACCGGACACCCTGTATATATATATATATATACTTTTATATTGCCCTGCGTTAGACATCCATCTGAACATGGAAGTTAAACTGCATGGAGGGCGGTCAGTATTTGTGTTGGATGACCCTCTGGGAATACTGCGTGCTGTTCGTTACTGTGTGGATGTCCTACACCTGCAAGTGAAATTAGTGGTTTGGAGTGCCCTCTCACTGGGAGGTTAATAGCTATGAGATAGGTGTGGAACAGGGGATTCACTCTTCTACCAGTAATGATAAAAATAACGGCGAATCTTTTGGAGTAATTAAAATGTCATGGATCAGATAGGCTGGAAGTTCCATGAAGTTGACCATGAGAGTTAAAGTTTAAAGTTAACGAATCAAAATACAGGGTGTCTACAAATTAGTTGGGAAATTTCGTAAGTTAATAACTTCCGAAATATTAAAGGAAATTGACTAGTTGAAAATCAGACTAGTAGTAATATTGCCGAAGTTTATTCATAGATGGCGTTAGGGTCGTACTCGCACAGCACAATGAGTTCCATGAAACCAGACAGCATTTCGCTTTTTCAGCACCGTTGTACGTCTCCATTATCGTAATGCCGGACAAGAATGATTACGGCTCACTAAGCGATAGCGTCAGTTTTGATACCTAACGCCAGCTATGAATAAACTTCGGCAATATTACTACTAGTCTGACTTTCAACCAGGGTCGTACTGGCATAACTGAGAGGGCGGTGGCAAAATGGATAAAAAGGGCGCCGATTGCCTTACAAAAAGGCGCAAATGCTCAAATATATATACAGTGAAACCTCCCTGTGCGACCACCTCCCTGAACGATCATTTTTGCATGCAACGAAATTTATTCCCATAGGCTCAGTACTAATTTTACCTCCATTCAGAGACCATCCCAGTTGAACTCCCTCCATAAGCGACCAATTTCTTTGAAGAAAACGAAACAAATTCCATTTTTTTCCTGGTCGCTTGAAGAAGGTTTTATTAGAAAAATAATTTCAGAGAGCGCATTAGTCATCAAACTTCTAACTAAGTTTAGATATTTCTTTTATTCCGGTAAATTTTAAATATTTAAACTCCTTTGTGCCTTTTTAGGCAATGAATTTAACTCTGATGACAAATTAAGAATGCCGGTCCATAAACTTCCCTGTCCTATTCTGTCAGGAAACTCTCAAGGAAATAGATAAATGAATAAAATCGTCATTATTTGTTCTCATCCAAAAAAAAAAAAAAAAAAAATTGCATTTATTTACTGAACTTCGAAAGGACTTAGAAATAAAAGTTTTAAAAGATAAAACCGTAAAATCAAAGCAAACGTCAATGTATTCATTTTTTACACTCTGCAATAATTAACTTTTTTTTCCTAATGTGAAAAATAAATTTTAGTAACATTAATTGTTACCTTTTTTCAACAATTAAACTCTAGATTTAAACATGGCCTCCCTTAAGAGACCACCTTTCGGATACACCCCTTTTTATTGGAACGGAACGTGGTCGCTTTAGAGAGGTTTTACTGTATATATATATATTTATATACATACATACATACATACACACACTCACATACTATATAAATTATGTATAAAATATTAATTTAAAAATACATACGAGTATATTGCTATAGCGAAAACTTTATTCCTAAAATAATTATGACACCCAAATTAGTATTTTATACTAAAGAAATGTAATATGCACAAAAATAGTTCCCGCAAAACATTGCACTTCTGATGTTATATCAGTGTTGCCAACTTAGAGGTATTTTTTTTCCACCACACTTTTCTTAGAAAGCTATCTCTATTTTTGATTTCTGCTCACCTTATCTAATGAGTTAATTCAAACTTTACCCCGAATATCCGAATAACAATCTCCATACAATTATCTCCAAATGGAAAATAAAAACAAACAAAAACAATTTCGTTGGGTCAAAACTCAAAAGTGCAAAACATTATTTTATACAATTCAATAATATTTTATGTAATACAATCTCTAGGATACAAATACTAATTATGTAAAAATTTTCAGAAAAGTTATTTTTGTTCAGGGAAAGAATGTGACGTTCATTTTACGTGAATTATTTTTAAAAATTGTTGTATTTCTTTATTTTTTTACATTAAAAAGATATCATAGAGAAGCGTTTGGTTTGAATCTTTCTATTTACAGTTAAATATCTATATATAGTCTACAGTTGCATGAAAGAAAAATATTCTTTAATATTATTACTACAGTTTTTGTTATTATTCAAACAAATAAATCATATTTTGGGAAATATTAAAAATGTGATTTAATTTTCATCCCAGATTTTTTTTTCCGCAACAGTTATAAAGAGAAAATAACGAAATACATTAGACAAATTTTGAAGACTTCGCAAAAATTCAAACTGATAAACTCTCTTGTGAAAGAGGCACAATTAAAAAAAAATAATATAAGTAATCTTACCTTATATTGTTTTTTTATGGACAATTCACAGTTCTTGTTATGCAAGATGCAACATCAGCATATCTGAGTTGTGATGGTGATGATATTTTATAATACACTGTACACTATTTTAAAAAAAGTATGAAGCACAAGCTTACGAAAAATGTTTAAGATTACACTAAAATAAGTAAATAACTCGAAACACAGGCAAATAATATAAAGGCGTAGTAGTTCTTTAACACTGGATAGAACGAGACAAACGAAGCAGATTTCACATCAGGGGCACTTTATTTACACCGACTATCGGTTGAAAATTTGAAACACATGCATTTCCAGTTTCTGTGGAGTGGACAATAGATGGCTGATATGGGTACTCTCTTTTCTTTGGGACATAATGTATTTAGGTTTCCTTTCAAATGAGCAAACTTACAAAGGCTGTGCCCAATAATGGAGTTGTTTCTGTTTTTCAAAGATCTTGTTCTTTTTTACCGCGATTCCTGTGTGGACGCAGGGCAAGGGGGCGGGGGACAGAAAATCTTCGGAAAAGTAATAATTCTTTAAAAGAATTACGTTGAATGTATTATTTTGAAAAGTAGTATTACTTGAATTTTATCGCATGATAAGTTTTGTTTTAAAGATTTTCATTAAATTTCATTACAACTGCTGACTGCTTAACGTGGCCGAAAACACCAGCTATTTTTTATTGCCCATCAGAAACTTTATAATCGAACTGTTTTTTATATTTTTCGAGAAAAGCAAAAGATCCTTCAGCAAATTCTGTCAAAGGCGGCGTTTTGAACCGAATTTCCTGACGCGATAGTGGGGGAAGAGGAAGCGAACTGTTGTCACGAGACAACAATCAATATTAACTCAAGATGTAATTAATTTAAAGAAAAGAATCGATTGTATTACAAATTACTCCAATAACCAAGCTTGCAAGTCTCATCCTTTTATGTAGAGTTTGGCCGAATATTCGGTTTCATTTTCGTTTTCAGCCCAAAATCTTAGTTTCGGTGAAAGTACTGCCGAATATTCGGTATTACTATAACTGCCCCTCCCTAGCCTCTCCCAAACGGCATTCCCATTCAAAGAGCCGCACATACTATGTATTCACATACAAGGTGATAAATCTAGAAGGTATTACTAATATTGATTAAATTCGTTATTTTTAAATTAAATTATTTTTTAATAATTTTTATGTTTATAGCCCCTTATATTTAATTAATTTTTATTTAAATCAAATTATTTTTTAATTAATAATTATTTACTGCCGTTTCTACGCAAAACATTATTCAGATAACATGCATGTATGTATGTTTATGTTAATTACTTTGAAATTATTTTAAAAACAGTTTCGCTTTCGTTTTCGCTCGAAACTAGGACGGTAACTGAAATTCGGTTTCTGTCGAACACTATTTTTATGTTTGTAAATAAGCAGAAATTTTCGCATTATTGAACGTTAAAAAAATACTTTTTGAGAACATAACTTATAAATTTCGGAAAATCGAGTTTTTATTTTAGCGACTTTATCAACGGAATTAAGACTTCTTTATGTGGCCAAAATTTGGAATAGACGATTCTACGTAAGTAAAAAAAAAAAAGAAAAAATACAATAAGCATTCCATTATAATTATTATAACATAAAATTAAAACTAGTTTTTCTCAAAATTGCATTTTTAAATAGATGACCACGACACGATTACTTTAAAATAACTGAATTGTTTCACTTCTAATTTTGTCAACTTTTTTTTTCTTATATAATTATGCAGTGCATTAGGGATTTTTTTTTTTTTTTTTTTTTTTTTTTTTAATCATCAAAAATCAGTATTTTTCTACGATAAAAGTTGACTATTTCCACACTTTGTCTCGTCTAGTCACTAAAATAAGTGATATTTAATTAAAAATTACTATTTGTTTTAATTTCAGATAAGATAAATTTAAACTATAATGGCCGCCGCAACTCACGCGCGCGCGCACACACACACACACAAAAAAAAAAAAAAAAAAAAAAAAAAAAAAAAAAAAAAAAAAAAAACGCACCAGAAAAAACGCACCGGCAATAGCTTTAAATATATTTGCATTTTTTAAAAGTAATATATGTATCAAAATTATATTTAAGCATTGAATTGCAAAATAAAAAACAAAGTCAAAGAAAATAAGAAATACTTAAAAGGGCTGGTCACTCAGCTTCGAAATTCTCCGTAATGTTAAATCTATGGACTTTTGATGCATTCGTATATTTAAAATATCTTCTCAGGAAATTCACATTTTTAACATCTTTTGTCTGTGCACTCAAGATTTTAACACTTCCTATAAAATTAAGTCTATACTTTAGAAATATTTTGAGAACTAGGAAAAAAAAAGAGACATCTTTTAGGAAGCGTACACATAAAATAGAAGTTAAAAATATTAATTTCCCGAGGAGATATTTTGAATATACAATTGCATCCAATGCCCATAGACTTTACATTAGTGAGGGGAAATCGAAAGCTGAGTGACCAACCTTCTTAATTGCGTTATGTGGGAAAAAATTGAAAAGAAGAAGAATAACACGTTTTTTTTCCTACCGCAATTACGCTTATATGTTTTCATTATTTTGCAATTATTTTTTACTCGATATCTTGAAAAAAAGAAATGTATCTAAAAAATGATATGGTTTAATTGGAAAAGTTATTTTTCGTTTTCACCTTAATGGGAATTTTTAAAAATTTGATGTATGTATCAATGAAAATTATTTAATAATGTCGTCAAAAGTTTTGGGCTGCTAAAAAGATGTAAAACACTTAAAAATTATCGACTGAAGAGGAATTTTGTGTAATACAGCACTTGTTTTATTATACAAAACATTATAAAACTGCTATAACAGTTGCTTAATTCAATATTTTATTTTTTCGTTTTTAACGTTTCATTCTTCGCAGTTGCCTGTACGCCGAGCATGTATCGTGTGTTAATTAGTATTTCATGGGAAAATACCTCCACATCCGATTTCTATTTTCTCCAGAAATGTCAGAATACGGTATAATCAATTAAGTGCCACATCTGGTATTACTACAGAAACCACTGGGTATCTCTACAGAACCCATAATAGTTGGAACTCCGCCGAAATGGTAATTTGTCTTTTTAGGAACTCCCCCCTTATTGACTAACAGCATTGAAAACTGAACACAAACACATTTGCACTTCTCTTTACTTATATTCATCCATTCTTTTGTAAAACGACTTTCACAATTTTAGTGGTTTATCTATTTATTTTAATTACATGTGTATTTTCCAATTTATAAATCGGGAGGGTGTTTGAAGTTTAAAGCGGTTAAGCAGATCCGGTTTAAAAGAAAATACGTTTTTAGATATCGGCATTTTCGGATGCTAAAAATATAATCGAATTTCTAAATAGATATGAAAATTTAACATTTTCTTCTTTCAAAAACAAAATTTACATAAGTTTCCATTGCGAAATAATTGAAGAATTAGTCTTGGCGGTCTAACTTATATTATCATTAAGAAATTACGGAATGCTCTACTTTAGTAGAACTAAGTGTACGAAGTAGAACTAATTTATGTGTGTGTTTGTGGGGAGTAAGCATGTGTGTATGCATGCCCACGTGTGCGTGTGTGTGTGTGTGTGGGGGGGGGGGGGATTGCAATTACAAAATCACGATAGTAGTTTTTTGAAAGTTATTTTTACAGAGGCGCTGAAAAAAATCTGACCAAGTGACCAAGGCGCCATGATTACAAAAACACTGTATTAGTTTTTTCAAAATTATTTTTACAGAGGCGTTGAAAAAAAATCTAACCAAGGGCGCCATGATTAAAAAAGCATGATATTAGTTTTTTGAAAATTAATTTTACAGGGGCGCTGAAAAAATCTCACCAAGGGCGCCATGATTACGAAAACACGATATTAGTTTTTTGAAAGTTATTTTACAGAGGTGCTGAAAAAATGTGACCAAGGGCGCCATGATTACAAAAATACGATATTAATTTTTTTGAACTTATTTTTACAGAGGCGCTGAAAAATATCTGATGAAGGGCGCCATGATTACAAAAACACGATACAGTTTTTTGAAATTTATATTTACAGAGGCGCTGAAAAAAAATCTGTCCAAGGGCGCCATGATTTGAAAAACACGATAATATCATTTTGAAAAGCTTTTTTACAGAGGCGCTGAAAAATCTCTGACCAAGGGTGCCATGATTACAAAAACAAGATATTAGTTTTTTGAAACTTATTTTTACAGAGGCGCTGAAAAAATCTGACTAAGGGTGCCATGATTTGAAAAACACAATATAGCTTCTTAAAGTTTATTTTTACAGAGACGCTGAGAAAAAAAATCTGTCCAAGGGCGCCATGATTAGAAAAACACGATATTAGTTTTTTTTAAGGCATTTTTACAGAGGCGTTGAGAAAATCTGTCCAAGGGCGCCATGATTTTAAAAACACGATAATAGCATTTTGAAAAGCATTTTTACAGAGGCGCTGAAAAATCTCTGACCAAGGGCGCTATGATTACGAAAACACGATATTAGTTTTTTGAAACTTATTTTTACAGAGGCGCTGACAAAATCTGATTAAGGATGCCATGATTACAAAAACACAATATAGTTTTTTGAAATTTATTTTTACAGAGGCGCTGAAAAAAAAATCTGTCCAAGGGCGCCATGATTAGAAAAACACGATATTATTATTTTTTTTAATTATTTTTACAGAGGCGCTGAAAAAAAATCTATCCAAGGGCGCATAAATTAGAAAAACACGATAATAGTTTATTAAAGGCATTTTTACAGAAGGGCTAAAAGAAAAATATGACCAAGGGCGCCATGATTACAAAAACACAATATAGTTTTTTGAAATTTATCTTTACAGAGGCGCTGAAAAAAAAAATCTGTCCAAGGGCGCCATGATTAGAAAAACACGATATTAGTTTTTGAAAATTTATTTTTACACAGGCGCTAAAAAAAAATCTGACTAAGGGCGCCATGATTAGAAAAACACGATAATAACTTTTTGAAAGACATTTTTACAGAGGCGCTGAAAAAATCTGACCAATGGCGCCATGGTTACAAAAACACAATATCGTTTTTTGAAATTTATTTTTACAGAGGCGCTAAAAAAATCTGTCCAAGGGCGCCATTATTAGAAAAACACGATAATAGTTTTTTGAAAGGCGTTTTTACAGAGGCGCTGAAAAAAAAATTTGACCAAGGGCGCCATGATTACATAAACACGATAGTAGTTTTTTAAATTTATTTTTAGAGAGGCGCTAAAAAAAATCTGTCCAAGGTCGCCATAATTAGAGAAAATAGTTTTTTGAAAGGCATTTTTACAGAGGCGCTGAAAAAAAATCTGACTAAGGGCGCCGTGATTAAAAAACACGATATTAATTTTTAGAAAGTTATTTTTACAGAGGCGCTGAAAAAATCTGACCAAGAGCTCATGATTACAAAAACACAATATTAGTTTTTGAAAGTTATTTTTACAGAGACGCTGAAAAAATCTGACCAAGGGCGCCATGCATACAAAAACACGATATTAGTTTTTTGAAAGTTATTTTTACAGAAACGCTTAAAAAAATCTGACCAAGGGCGCCATGATTACCAAAGCCGCCGCTCTGACAATGGGGCCAAATGAAATTCCCCTGTCTTAAATTGGAATTCCTTTTTTTTTCTATCTTTTGTCTTTTGTACTTTCACAAAAAGCAGAAATATCAAACTACCGGGCAGCCACCCAGGGCTCTAAACATTTGACAGAAAATATGCTAAATACGCCATTAATTCTAATATTAATTTATGTGGAAGTTACTATTATTCGGGGTACTGAATAAAATCTGGACCTGGGCGCCATGACTATCGAAGTTTCTGTCAATGAATACATTTAAAATGAGCACCTGTTTCTTATACAGTGTTTCGTCGTTTATACTTGCGCAAAAGGCAGAAATGCAAAAATACCTGGCAACACCAGGGGCGCTAAATAGTTAGACGCAGAAAATATGCAAAGTTATTAGACACTTATTAGAAACATTCTTCGAGCAGAACTTATTTAGGTGTATATCTAAATAAGTGAATACTTAATATTATTTTTCTTAGAATTTATCATTAGGACAGGCTTTGAAACAAGGTCTGGTCAGGATACTATGTTTAACAATGGCATATCTGATTGTCGATAACTTATGTTATCTCGAAATTGGGTTATCTAATTGTCTTTGATCACACATAGTTTGCTTATGATATACTTTAAAAAATAAAAAGCATTACTTTTTAATTTTCTAAATGAAAATCTTTGAAAATTTTATGCCTTTCAGAATACAGAACTTTAAGCGTGCTTCAAAAGAAAAAAAAAGTGCCGATGGGCGCACCGGGCATTTGCCTCGTTGCCCGGTGGGTCAGTACGACCCTGCTTTCAACTAATTAATTCCACTTAATATTTTAGAAGTTCTTAACTTACGAAATTGACCAACTAATTTGTAGACACCATGTATATAAATTAGCTATTAACTTGTATTATTCATTCTCATATATTGAACTATAATTTTTACCACTGAGACACTATTTTTTAGCATCTAATCCAATTCTAAATTTTTCATTCGATTTCATTATAAAAAATGTGTTGTCATCTCAAGTTTCTTCTATTCATAAAGCTTGTATAAATTCCTTTTGCATAAAAGAATGGGAAAAAAGAATATGATGTGTCTAAAGCAATGATTTCAGAACTAAAGATAGTCAATCATCTAAATTTTAACTGATCATAAGGAATATTAAATTTTCCAAATTATCTTTACAATCTATTTACATTTACGTAAATCCAGACATTTAGAAGGAGGTCTGCTTATTGCAGTGAGCATATTACTGCTTATTGTTGTCTAATGCGTTAGCTAGTGCTATGATACTTACTACATTGCTACAGAATAACATGAACTAGAATATTTTCCTGATTATTTGGGAAGCTTGAAAGTTGGGTGCTTACAGCTATCATCCGAAAATGCAGAAGCATTATCGGGAGCTTTATTTGAACTAAATACTGAATCTACCATTTCTTTACTCTATAGTTTTCTATGCTTACAGAGTCGCCAACTCTTTGTAATTTTTAGTATCACTATTTTCGAAAAAATCGCTTTATTTATTGCAGAAATTCTGCGATTAAATAAGACAAACTCCAGTTTCTGGAAGAAATAGTGGTGCTTAAAAGTGTGGAAGGTTGGCAGATCTGCAATTAGTTACCTAAAACTAAATTGTAATGTATTTATTTTAACTGTACATTGCATGGAACGAAGCAAAAATATCAGCAGTTTGTCAACATAAATTAACGGGAAAATTTGGATTTGCTTTTGTTTTAATTTTTTTCTATATACATAAGCAGAACGTATTCGATCCGTGAAAATATTTGACAATTATTTTTTGATAGATTTATACATTTTTGAGATGTCGTGAATACCATTTGACTATTGTCGGAAAATATCTGTCTGTCTGCTTGCATGTTATCCAAAATTTGTGACCATTTTATCACAAGAACTAATGAACGAAATTTGATATAATTTTATATTGCTGATTAGATTGTGATGAACATCGCAGAACAGGCGGTGTTGTTATGCTGCATTTTTTACGATAATTGGATAGCTATATTTCAAGAAATAATGCACGGAATTTCATCAAACTGCATATACCGTAATACCTTGACAAACATTGGTGACAAACATTTGTATATTTTTGGGTACATCAACCAAAATTTGGTACTGCGATGCTATGTTTTTCATGGTTATTGTGATAGCTGTATCTCAAAAACTAATGCACGAAATTTCATCAAACTTCATACTCATTTACATCTTGACATAAATTAGTGCTGGTTACATTCTGATGTATCCCAACAGGAGGTGCTGATATTCTTTGATTTTCACGATTTCGGTGATATATATGTTAGCGCTTCTATTGTACTAATGGTATTAAATTTTATATGTCAGATGATGTTGCCGAAAATCGATGCTCATTTTATTTTGAATTAGATCCCTCAACTGGGGTGCTGCTGTCTATGATTGGAGGAAATTTCATAATTAGGTCCACAAATAATAGATGCAATTTAGCGAGCGCGGTTTGCCGTATAATTAACTCCATTCCTGTAATTCTCATACTTTTGCAACCACATTTTTGGCAGGATCGTTCACTTTGGACTCCAACTTTGACTGTGGACCCTATTACGGAATATTAGCCCTATGCTTTTTGCGATGAACATCATAGCCGTACCTCACTTTCTATTGTGTAGAAATGTACCAAATTTTATGTTTGGGGTTAATGATTAAAAAGATATATGTTGATCCAATTTTAAATTTAATATCCAGTGGGCCCATCAATGTGACGTCAGAATATCAACTCAGAATATCAATCGCAAATTGGATCCATACAAACCCACAGAGTTCAGAGTATATTAGAGATCCACTTTACCGTCAAAACGGATTGCAGTATAAAGCCAGTTATCGTTATCACTTTAATCATCCGGCCAAAACAAGACAAGCGTGTGGAACAAGGGCTGGAAATATTGGACGGAGAGAGGTTTCCAAAGTGAGCCGCAGTGTTTGGGCCGAATTGTAACCGGTTTTAGAGTTGTATTTTTAGCTTCAGGCCAAACCAATACATTACCTTTCTACTTTCTCTGAACTCTGTGTTTTGTGAATCTGTTGTTGCTTATCCAATTTGCGGTTGATACGTGGAGTGGAGTTACCTGTAACGTCACCACTGATGGAGTCCATAGGGGGCAATGATGTGCAATGCTTTTCTTTAATTCACTGATCGCTGTACCTCCGCTTTAAAAGAAATGAACTGTACTTTGTATGGATAATTGAGGACTAAGAATGGGAAACGCTGAAAGTCCAAAACAGGAAATTTTTCAAGAGAGCAAAAAAAGAAAACAAAAGCTCCTCATTTGCTACGTTTGATGTAAAATTTCCGACTTGTTTGAACTATTACTACTAGGCTTAGCATTTCAAGCGTTCTCCTGTTTGTTAAGCTTGTCGCTTAAGACATTTTTTCGTAAAAAAAAAAAAAGATTTTCCATTTTTTGGTATTTTCAGCGTTTTCCATTCATTGTCCTTAATTGTTGATATGTAATTGTGGTATTTAAATGCACTGTAGTATCATTGGGTTAGAGATAGACATTGTTATGGAAAAAGGTGATGCTGCTAGCTGATTCCAACGCATGTATATATGGTGCTATATGAGTTATGAACTTGATTTACTTATGTATAAACAACTATTAAAAGTTATGGGATGGAAAAAAACTAGCGATTTAGAGGTCTTCATTGGAAGACCAGTGTTGCCAGTGGGCTAATTTTTTAAAATTCATATTTCTTGATTGGCACTACTTTCTTAAAATGGTAAAATTCCCCTTCTTTTCTCCTTAATTAATATGCCATTAAATAAGGCGAATTTTACCATTTCAAAAAAATGGTACCAATCAAGAAATCTGAATTAAAAAAAAAGTAGCCCACTGGCAACACTGTGGAAGACAAATAGCGGGTGCTCGCCGCATGCGTCATTTATTTTCAGAAAAAATGCAATGTTCTCGTTCAACAGTATCAAAATTATGCGAGAATACACGGACAGCGGAAAAGGGAGTAGCGGATGGGAAACTATAAAGGATAGTCAGGTGTGAATAAATTTGAACTTCTAAGATTCAGCTGTATCGTATACAGCGAGTGACAGTAAGCCTTAGGTCAAGTTACAATGCAATTTAATGTGGAGGCATACTAATATAAATAGTAAGTAGGTAGACACACAGTTCAGCGTTCGTTCTACAAAATTGGCGAGGAAAAGCCGTATTAGAGCACAACTTGTCAACGCACCGTACAGCAATGTTCAACGTCTTGAATATGCCAAAGAATACAGTGAATGGTCCATTTATTGTTACAACCGAGTAGTATGCAGTGATGCGCTTCGCATACGACTGTGTCACGCTGATGGTAGGCTAAGAACATAACTTTAGGTTCATAGAATAATAGGTCTACACTGTTAAAACGTTTGTACAGTTTTGAACCAATTTTTGGTTCTGCAGTAGCTGCAACTATAAAATGGTGAAATCTCGTTCCAGCTATGATTCAGCAGAAGCTTCAAATATTGGAACAACATTTCACTATCTTATCATTGCAACTACCTAAATTGGTTCAATATAGCACAGAATTTTAACAGTATAGCATGCCAGGTTAAAATTATGCAAGTTGATGACGGCTCAGTGTTCACTGGAGTATTTTTCCTTGGCAATGTTTGGGATCTGTGGTATTGTACAAGCACACTTTTCAGCCTCTAAGTACGTAGATTCTAATATGAGCAACCACTTTAATGTTTGCACATGTCACCCGGATAGCAATGGTTTTCAAGAAGAAGAATTGCTCCTGCCAAATGTCTTGCTGGTTACTGAAATAATCATCAAGAATTGCGTATTTATATGCCTTTCAACAACATTGGGATACTCCTGAAAAGAGCGTGCAAGAACGTCACCTTACACTGGTGTCATTAACTGATTTATGAGAATTTTTAGCATACGTTTGGCATGACATGCCTTCAAAACACTTCCATAGAATTGCTGAAATCATGTCTCATCATGTGGCAGTCGTTTATAAAGGCCAGAGGAAGAGTAACTACTTGTGAATCAGGTATCTGTAATTAAGTGACACTTCAGTGTATATTGGAATGATATAAAAGAGTGTTTTGTGCTTGTCATATTATACTAGTTAACACTACACTTACGAGTAGTTTTTTTTCAATAATTACTTAACTACAGTAAAGATAAAATAAGTGATATATTTGTAAAGTAGCTGATAAATTTTGTGTACAGTAATTAAAAAAATCATTCAAACTTTCGTTAACAACTTCTTCCTTCTCAGTCTGTATAGTTCCTCGAACGTGAAAAAGAAAATTTGAAGGTTTAAAGTTATGTTTAGAATTTGTACAAGCTGAAACCGTGCAGAGTCGTCTATTGGTAAAAAATTTGAACCATTTTAAAAGTTACTGTGTAGAATATTTAGGAACTACTTTGTAAACACACTGTTAATAAACAATTAAATTTAAAAAATAAAAAAAAACCGACTGCGTAAAAAGCGAACTAATTAATTATTTCTAATCAATGTGAAACTTTTTTTTTTGCTTCAGTTCCTACTATTAGCTTACACTCTCGCTATATATATCTTGTTAAAATTTTCAATCGTTAATAAAATACTTATTATTCATCCAATCAAGCTCAGATAAATTTTTTTGAACTTGTAGTGGATGACACTTGATGTTAATCCAGTTTTTTTCAAATGTTAATTCATTAATTAAATTAAATTAATTAATTTTCAATAATCGAGAGAGCCCTCTTCTTGATCAAGGTATTTTAAGACCGAGAGAGCACTCTTCTTGATCAAGGCATTTTAAGCGCCACTCAAGGGGAAAGAAGAATGGCAGAAAAAAAATTCTCTTATTGACCTAAGTTGGAAATGACTTAAAGTATTTTTTATATTACTTGTTTACATTACTTACCTGTTTCTTTTTTTATTTACTTGTATTGATGACTTTAAAGTTGTGTTTAATTGTTAGTTCCTATCTATAAACACTTATTTGATGAGGTCTATAGATGTCTGTGATGGTTAGAGCTGCAGTAAAGCTAGAGATCCTACATACACAACTTCCAGGTTGTATAATATTTTAACGGAACTTCTGACTGTAAAATAGTCAATGAAACATCGTCTTCATTTTGAAAGACCTATCCAATGATATGCCACTCAACAGGGTACGTAATTTTTTTTACGTCTCTACCGCTATTTTGTATTTTACGGCCGCCATTTCGCATTTATAAAAACAAAACATAGCCTATAACCATCGGGCTGTTAAGACGAATTGATAGAGACCCCATTCATTAAAATCCATCCAGCCGTTGGGATGTTTCAAGGGTATAAAGAAATCCACATACACAGATACGCGTGAAACACATAACCCTTCTTTTCAGTCGGGTAAAAATATGCAGCAAACCCTTCAGTTATTCAACAGTTTTAAAGATAACGGTTACTTGACCATATTATGATGCGTATCTGACCATATTATTGCCCAAATAATGGTAAGAATACCGATAAGTTAAGAATATATAACCATTTTTTATAAAAACGATCGAATGTCTGGACAGTTTGTTGCAAAATTTTAACAATGCATGTCACTTATGTCATCTTTATACAAAGTTTTTATTTAATTCCGTTTCACCTCAAATAACTGGCGAACCGGGTTATATATAGCCATGAACATGTCTAGATGTAGTAAAATGGACATGCGCTACACGATCAGATACTTTATACCAACACCTAGTGCAAATCTGCGGAGTTAGCGTTCCTATCTCGAAAACGATACGAGATACGGGAAAAAAGTAATTTACAAAGTTGTAGAGCACCTTCGATTTGGTATGTAATGATGTCTTACATATGCAAGTAACTTCATTCGAAGTCCTCAAATTTACTTTTTTATGTCCAATAAATAATACAATACGATGCCTCAATACCTATTATAAAACCTGAAATGTATTTTTTAAATATCCAATCACTAGCTTAAATACGTGGCATTATAAAACAGATGCACATTGTCTGAAAACGTAAGACATGAAAGCCAGGAACAGTTTTTTTATTAAGAAAATCAAGTTAAGTATGCTTATGCCTGCCACCAGCAGCAATACATCCTGCATGTGAATGATATATTCAGCATACTTAACTTGATTTTCTTATTGAAATAAATTGTACCTTGCTTATAAGTCTTAGTTATATCAATAAATGAACATTTGTCTTATAATACTACACTTCTGTGTGCAATAAGTGGCACATTTAAGCTAGTGATTGGAAATAAAAAAAGTTCATTTCAGGGTTTCTAATAAACTTATTTTTCCATGTAAGACATCTTATCATACTAAATCATGGACGCTCTACAAGTTTGCATTTGACATCCATCCTATTTCGTAACGTTTTCGAGACACTAAAGTTAATTCTACGGTTTGCCGCTAGGAGGAGATCCCAGGCGCCTCATCGTCAAGCGATTTTTCCTTTTAATACGGGGTGTCTACAAATTAGTTGGGTGATTTCGTAATTTAAGAACTTCCGAAATAGTAAATGAAATTAACGAGTTGAAAGTCAGACTAGTAGTAATATTGGCGAAGTTCATTCATAGATGGCGTTAGGTGTTATAACTGACGCTATCGCTTAGCGAGCGGAGGTGTTATTCAATGGCCACCACGATCGCAAGATCTTTCCCCGCTTGATTTCGGTGTATGGGGTTTTGTAAAGGATCAAGTGTACAAGCCGCCACTTCCTGCATCCATTCCTGAAGTAAAACCGAGAATCTGCACTGACATGAATTTGATTGACGGAAAAATGCTGACAAATCTGTGGCAAGAAATGATTTACCGATGGGACATTTGCATAGTCACGAAAGGAAGTCACATCGAACCTTTGTGATAATGGTAAACTTGAACTATTTTTCCATCTTACAAAAATACGTACTTTTCCCCCCTGTCAATTCCATTCAATAAATCATTCTTTTTGCCCAACTAATTTGTAGACATCCTGTATAACGAGACTCCGTGTACACAGGTGTATCTAACTCTGTTCACCATTTATTTAAGGCGAAAAGGAATTAAGGAATCACCTTGTATTATTATAGTTAATGAACTATTGAATTTTAAATTTCTTGCGTCATTTTTTGGACACATCTATATAGTTTCATGTATAGTATATGCACTAGAAATAGCACATGATAAAATAAAGTGTTAAATACAGTTTGTTTTAAATGCTTTTTAAAATAAAGTATCATTCAATAACTTTTGTGTTAAATATTGAAATATTTTTGTTTTCTTTTTTTATCAACTAAGAGGTTCAGACAATTTAAATTAGTATGTTACACTTTTGTATTGCCATGTCTCCCCAAAAATAAGACCTAATCCAAAAATAAGCTGTAGCATAACTTTTTAGTGTTCTTTTAAAATATCCCCTATCCGGAAATAGTAAGTCATAATCCAAAAAAAGTCCTTCCGGCCAGTGCCGGGAGGAGGAGGTAGCTTTCATATTCCTTATTATAAAAAAAAGCCAACTTATATTATTCAAACACACGAAGCTCAATTAAGTGGAAACCGAATATAGGAGATTCAATACTAATTTTTATCAATACTAAATCATTATGAATGAGAATTTCGCGAAATTAATCAGCTTTATCCAAGCTGCTTTTATTTAAAGTAACTTATATTTGGCTGCCAAATTCGGCTATTTCTTAAAGTGCTTGCCATTTTAAGACAACATGGTGGATGAGGCTAACCAGTGAACTTCGTCGATACCTTAGTAATTGCTGTGCACAAGCTCACTCATATCGGAATCGGTTGATATATACGAGTGCTGTCGCAGGCAAAAAAAAATCAGATTTTTCAAAATGTCACCCACATTAGAAATTGAAACTGCTATATCTGAGCCATTTTTTAAGATAAAGACAAACAAAAAATGCTCCTGAATCCTTATATCAAGGTCAAATACTTAAGAAACATCTCTTTTTCAATTTCTAATTTTTTTGCACCTCACTTTAAATATATATATTTTTTTTAATTTAATGGCCGCCATTTTGAAACAAGATGGCTGATGAAGCTGGCCAGCGAACTTGGTCGAGATATTGATGTATACTATCCACATGCCTTCTTACATCGAAATAGGCGAATACGTGTGTTATCGCGTGACAAATACAAGATCGATTCAAAGTGTTAGCCATGCTAGAAATTCAAAGTGCTATAATTCAACCATTTTTTAAGATGTAAACAAAAGAACAAATTTTCAGAAACAAAAACTGCTCCAGAATCTTTGTATCAAGGCCAAACACATAAAAAAAATCTTTTTCATTTTCCAATTTTTTAATACCTCATTTTAAATTTTTAATTAATTTTTTTTTAAATGGCAACCCTTTTGAAACAAGATGGCGAATGAAGCTGGCCAACGAACTTGGTCGAGACATTGGTATGTACTATGTACAGACCATGTTACATCCAAATCGGTTCATAAATACGCCTGTTATCGCGTGACAAAAATCAGGTCGTTTTAAAATGTCAGCCACATTAGAAATTCAAAATGCTATAACTCAGTCATTTTTTTTAGATATAGACGAAACAAAACCTGTTCCGGAATCTTTGTATTCAGGTCAAACACATACGAAAAAATCTTTTTCATTTTCTAATTTTTTGGTATCTCATTTTAAATTTAAATTTTTTTTAAATGGCCTCCATTTTGAAACAAGATGGCGGATGAAGCTGGACAACGATCTCGGTCGAGATATTTGTATGTACTATGTACACATTAAGGTACATCCAAATCGGTTCATAAATACGCCTATTATCACGTGACAAAAATCAGGACGTTTGAAAATGTCACCCACGCTAGAAATTCAAAATGCTATAACTCAGCCATTTTTTAAGATATAGACGAAACAAAAACTGCTCCCGAATCTTTTTATCAAGGTCAAACACACAAGAAAAAAATATTTTTTCAATTTTCAATTTTTTGGTAAGACATTTGAAATTTAAATTTTTCTTAAAAATTTAAATGGCCGCCATTTTTAAACAAGATGGCGGATGAAGCTGGCCGACGAACTCGGTCGAGACATTGGTATGTACTATGTATAAACGAAGTTACATGTAAATCCGTTTATAAATACGCGTTTTATCGGGTGACAAATTTCAGGACGTTTCAAAGTGTCAGCCACACTAGAAATTCAGAATGCTATAACTCAGCCATTTTTTAAGATATAGACGAAACAAAAACTGCTTCGGAATCTTTGTATAAAGGTCAAATACACAAGAAAAAAATATTTTTCCATCTTCAATTTTTTGGTACCACATTTCAAATTTAAATTTTTTTTAAATTTTTTAAATGGCCGCCATTTTGAAACAAAATGGTGGATGAAGCTGGCCAACGAACTCGGTCGAGACATTGGTATGTACTATGTACACACCGAATTACATCCAAATCGGTTCATAAATACGAGAGTATATATATATATATATACATATATATATATACAGGGTGTCCGGTCTCAACGGTGTCCAATGGCTAATTCCTAAACCGTTAGTCATAGACATATAGTTCCAATCACAAAAATGCTTAAAATCAGGTAAAGAAATATTTTAAAAGCGATTTGGGTCAATAAAACTTTTCTTAAAAAATTACGAAATTTATATTTTTATACGGTCCCCCGGTCCTATAAGTTATATTTAGTAAAATTCTCCTTTTACACTGACAAGTAATACAAAAAAAGTCCCGTTGTTCTACGATTAAAATTGACCGAGTAATACCTGTTTAAAGTTGGAGCATATTTTTTGCTGCAAATTGTGGGTCATTCACAAATTTAGTCGAAATATGATTTCGTCAGATATATTAAAAAATGGTTGAGAGTAAAATTAACATTGCAATATAAATTTGAAATCTTTAGTCATTCTGACATATTAATGCAAAATATACTATTTGTAATAAACATTTAAGAAGAAAGAAAAAAACAGATTTTTTGTTAAATAAAATGATGCTAAATTAACAGCCTCAATTCTTTACAAAATGATACGTAATTTAAAATATTATTAGATTACACTAGCCTGCAAAAGTTGGGTTATGTCATGTTTTTTAGCTTTTGATAATTGTTTCTTATGTATTCTGTACCGCTGAATCCGGAATTGACCTTAATTTTTAGCCATCACATCAGGATTTTTCGCAAATTGTAAATTTTAAAGTTAAAAAGTTCAAAGTTAAAATTTAATCTCCTCCCCCATCTCATCACACCACCCAGCTGTAAGAATCCCAAGATATGAAAAATATCGAATAAATTATTGAATAAAGTAAAATAAAATAAGTTTGACATATGTTTTATAGTATGAGATTTTCGCTATGTTTTAACTTACACATTTGCAAAAAAATTCTAACTTGATGGTTAAAAATGAAAGTCATTTTCAGATTTAGTGCTAAAAAATACGTAAAAATCAATTATCAAAAGTTAAAAAATACAACCATCTCCTCTACTTTATAGTATCCGATTTTTGTTATTCTTTAAATATGACAATTTGATTTGCGAAATATACTGACATGATGGTTTAAAATTAAGGCAATTTTAGGATTCAGTGCTAAAAAACACATAAAAGTTAAAAAACCCAACAATCTCCGTCTTGTATTATCTAATCTAAAACTTTTTCTTAAACTTCTTTTCTTAAACTAATCTATCCGAAATTTTTTGTGTTATCCTGTAAAATAAGTATAAATGGTAACCACCGAAAATTATAATAATATTAGATTGTTATCCGATTTGCGCCAGTATGTAAAATGTAATCTCGATCGGATATTTGACAGTGGGTTAAAGTTCGAATACAAATTTTGAACAGAAAAAACATACATAAGATCGTTGAAGTAACATAAAAACTTATAAAAATAACATAATTTTATTAAAAGAAATCATAAAAGAAACATGCTCAAATCCTGACAAAATAAAACATATGTTATTTCATCCAATCTGAAGCTTAATAAATGTTAACTTAATTGTAATACTTGTACGATTTTTTTCAAAGCGCAGATTCACATGAAATGGGATCTTCGAATACTTTAAGCACTTGGAATGTGACCCCTCAAAGCCAAGCCGAAGTCATTTGTTTTCAGAGCAGAAAAGTGGCATAAGTCATGCATTTTTAAAGTTTCACAACACACTCAATTTCAGTGCTATATGAATGGGACTTTTTTTTTGTCTTACTTGTCAGTGTAATAGTAAAATTTTACTAAATATAACTTATAGGACCGGGGGGACCGTTACCTGATTTAAAACATTTTTGTAATTGGAACTATATGTCCATGACTAACGGTTTAGGAATTAGCCATTGGACGCCGTTGAAACCGGACACCCGGTATATATATATAACCATTAATTAAACATAACCTACCACCATCAAATATTATGAATTAAAGCTGTAAGTATTAAAAAAAAATTAATTTATTATAAGAATTATTATGGAAGAAAAAGAAAAAAGTGGACACCGACAAAAAATGGAAAAGCTTATACATTGAATTACGTTGTCAAGGGCACAGAATTCAATGATATAAGCAAAATGGTTATTTTCTGTGAGAAAAATAAGCTAAAGCTAAAAATTATTTTCCCGTGTGCCCAAACAACCATTAAAATCAAGTGAATTGATTAAAAATGAAAACAGAATAGAAACAAATAATATGAAATGGAAGAATCAATAAAACCTATTTAAATATTTATAGGATATAAAATATAAATATTAAACACCATACCGATTAATATTTCAGTATTTTACAAATATCCACGCACATGGCTACCAGAATATCATAAAGATTAAGGTGAATAAAACAGTTAAGAAATCACAGTAATTGATACCAAAGGATGCAGTTAATACATTTTGAAATAAATTTTGAAATACCTTGTTAAATACATTTAATATAATATAAAATAAATAGATAGTAATTACATTATTTAAAATGCACTATTAAGTTAATTAATAACTGTTTAACATTATCGTCAAAATTTAGCTAAAAATACCCCCTGGTGTAGTAGATTATAACTGAAATGGAGCTAGAAAAAATAAAATTTAGAGCTATCTTCAAAAGACAAATTTTTGGTGCTGCCATCTAGTATTACTTTTATTATTCAACATTCACAAGAGAAATATTTGTAAGCATTTGAATGTAAATAATTTTTTAACAGCAAAACCAAACATATCCTTATATATAGATAATTATAAACCTAATATAAACCACACAATGTATTTAAGAAAAAAAACAACTATTGTTAATAAAATTTAAAAGCATACAAAATATTCTATTAGCTAACTTATTTAAACTAAACTAAGAATTTAAATAATTCTAGAACATTGAAAATATAAAGCATATAGCTATATGCTATAAAACAAAATAAATTCAGTAATAATTAATATAAATAATTATTAAAAATAATATAAAAATTATTTTTTAAATCAAATATATATAAGATAATTATAAAATGAACAGGAAATAAAAAACATCTGGAACTATATAGAAGGTTAAATGATAATTAAAATCCCATTACTTAAAAAGCACAAATATAGAGTGTGGAATATTTTCATACATCCATAAATATCCAAAAAGTATGAATGTGGGACATTCAAAAACATTAAACCGATAATAAATTGAAAATAGATAAATATTAAAAAGAATAGAGGAATAATAATAAAAATAATTACCCAATTTTAATACATACAGTATAACTTTATTTATATTAAATATACTTATATGTATATTAATCTCTATAAAAATGGCATACTGTTAGTAATTAATATGATATTGTCCTTAGTAAATTAAAATTTAATAACAAATGATTGTAAATAAGATAAAACTTTAATTAAGCTAAATATAATATTAATGAAAGTCATCAATTACATATAAAATATCAAATCAACATCATTATAAAATACGTATCAAAAATATAGTAATAATACAAAAGCCCCATTTTTTTTAAATTAACCATTGCGTATTATCCAGACAACACCACCCTCCTCCGTACTCTAACATCTACCCACCCATCCAACCTATAATAATTTTTTTATTATTTTACAATTTTTAATTTTTTATAGATATATTTTTTTATTTTATAATTTTTTTGTAATTTTGTTTACGCATGTGTTAATTTGTTTTAAAAGATCATGTAAGAAAAGTACTAATGGTATATTAATGAATATATGAATTTTTTTGGAAAACCATGATTTAATGCGTCATAAATTAGTTTTTTAATATTATTGTTAATTAGAGGAGAAGAACATAAACATTTTATTCTATATAAATGATTAAGTCTTATATTTCGAAATACAGAATGATGTAGACAAGATTTAAAATTTGTAAATGTATTAACTGTGAATTTAAATTCTTTACGTTTGTCATATAAATCTGTGATTGTTTTGTTGTCTTTTATTGTAATTTTAAGATCTAAGAAGTTAATTGTATTGTTAGATAAAAGGTTTTCCGTTAATTCCAAATTAGTGGGATAATCAACTGGAAATCGAGTAATTGCAGATTGATCAGTATCAATTAAAATTATGTCATCAATATAACGATATAAATGTAGATTATTATTAGTAAAATTACGTTCATAATGATATAAGTATAAGTCTGAGAGTAAACTAGAAGTACAACCGCCTTGTGGTATACCGACATGCTGTAAATATAAAGTGTTATCTTGCAATATATAATTATTATATATAATGAAGTTAGTTAAAGATTTAAAATATGCAATATCTATATTAGATGGTAATTCCAGCTTTTAATAATACTTTTTAAATAATGCATATATAATTTTATGTAAATCTAATAGGTCTATATTATTAAAAAGATCTTTGAAGTCATATGTCGTTATATTATAAACACAATGAAGATTTTTTAAAATATTGACAAGTTGATAGCTATTTTTTATACAATGTGTATTATCATTGTTTGTAGTAAGTACATATAATTGATTAAGAATTTTTAAGAGAAGTGTATTGGCTTTATTATTATATGTATTGCAACCAATAGTTACAGTCCTAAATTTAATTGGAGTTTTATGAAATTTGGGAATAAGAACTAAATATGGATAATTAAAGTTAGTAGATGAAATATTTAATAGTTTATAATAACTTTGAATTTTACGATTATTTACAATTACATTTTCATTAGTTTTTTGAAATGACTTATTAGAAGAAATACAATTTGTAAGAAGTTGGTGATAATATGATTTACATATAATAGCATAATTGTTAGGAGATTTGTCTACATATGTAATAACGTAGTTTTTTTGTAATTTAGTAATTTGTTGGAAAAAATGCTTTGTATTAATAGAAACCAAATCAGCAATATTATTTTTTAAAGCCATAGTTAATTTTTCAATTACTAATATTTTCCATTGATTAAAATATTCAATATGCTTATTATAAGAGATAGAAATTTTATAAATAAAAATATCAATATCATATGTAAACTGTTTGATAATTGATTTAACATTAAATTTAGATGGAAGTCTATATTTAGTACCATAAACCAATAGTTGTTTCAATTTAAAATCATTATCAATATCAAGATTTCCAGTGATTATATGTCCATGATCATTGTTTATGTATTTTTTTAGAGTGGGGTCATTGCAGTTACACGGAAAATTACTTGCAGCAGATGTATTTTTTGAAAATGTATTGTAGTTAAAAATCTTTCTACCAATTGTATTCGGATATTTAAAGGTTTTTGATATATGAAGATTATTGATAGGAAAGAAACAATTTTTATCATTAATTATAGAATTGATATTAATTATATTAAATATTATATATATATATATATATATGACCTTTGTCACACTGTAACTCTCGTATTTATGAACCGATTTGGATGTAATTCGGTGTGTACATAGTACATACCAATGTCTCAACCGAGTTCGTTGGCCAGCTTCATCCGCCATTTTGTTTCAAAATGGTGGCCATTTAAAAAATTTAAAAAAATTTTAAATTTGAAATATGGTACCAAAAAATTGAAAATGGAAAAATATTTTTTCTTATGTATTTGACCTTTATACAAAGATTCCGGAGCAGTTTTTGTTTCGTCTATATCTTAAAAAAGGGTTGAGTTATAGCATTTTGAATTTCTAGCGTGGCTGACATTTTGAAACGTCCTGAATTTTGTCACGCGATAACAGGTGTATTTATGAACCGATTTGGATGTAACTTCGTTTATACATAGTACATACCACTGTCTCGACCGAGTTCGTTGGCCAGCTTCATCCGACATCTTGTTTAAATGTGGCGGCTATTTAAATTTTTAAGAAAAATTTAAATTTGAAATGTGGTACCAAAAAATTGAAAATTGAAAAATATTTTTTTCTTATGTGTTTGACCTTGATAAAAAGATTCGGGAGCAGTTTTTGCTTCGTCTATATCTTAAAAAATGGCTCAGTTATAGCATTTTGAATTTCTAGCATGGCTGACATTTTGAAACGTCCTGATTTTTGTCACGTGATAACGGGCGTATTTATGAACCGATTTGGATGTACCTTGCTGTGTACATAGTACATACAAATATCTCGATCGAGTTCGTTGTCCAACTTCATCCGCCATCGTGTTTCAAAATGGCGGCCATTTAAAAAATTAAAAAAAAATTAAAATTTGAAATGTGGTACCAAAAAATTAAAATTGAAAAATATTTTCTTCTTGTGTATTTGACCTTGATACAAAGATTACGGAGCAGTTTTTTATTTGTCTATATCTTAAAAAATGGCTGAGTTATAGCACTTTCAATCTCTAGCGTGGCTGACATTTTCAAACGTCCTGATTTTTGTCACGCGATAACAGGCGTATTTATGAACCGATTTGGATGTAACTTGGTCAGAACATAGTACATACCAGTGTCTCGACCTAGTTCGTTGGCCAGCTTCATTCGCCATCTTGTTTCAAAAGGGTTGCCATTTAAAAAAATTAAATTTAAAATTTAAAATGAGGTATTAAAAAATTGAAAAATGAAAAAGATTTTCTTTATGTGTTTGGCCTTGATACAAAGATTCCGGAGCAGTTTTTGTTTCTGAAAATTTTTTCTTTTGTTTATATCTTAAAAAATGGTTGAATTATAGCACTTTGAATTTCTAGCATGGCTAACATTTTGAAACGATCTTGTATTTGTCACGCGATAACACACACGTATTTGCCTATTTCGATGTAAGAAGACAAGTGGATAGTATACATCAATATCTCGACCAAGTTCGCTGGCCAGCTACATCTGCCATCTTGTTTCAGAATAGCGGCCATTAAATTAAGAAAAAATTACATTTAAAGTGAGGTGCAAGAAAATTAGAAATTGAAAAATGTTTCTTTCTTAAGTATTTGACCTTGATATAAGGATTCAGGAGCATTTTTTGTTTGTCTTTATCTTAAAAAATGGCTCAGATATAGCAGTTTCAATATCTAATGTGGGGGACATTTTGAAAAATCTGATTTTTTGCCTGCGAAAGCACTCGTATATATCAACCGATTCCGATGTGAGTGAGCATGTGCACAGGAATTACTAAGGTCTAGACCAAGTTCACTGGTTAGCCTCATCCACTATGTTGTCTTAAAATGGCAGGCATTTCAAGATATCACCGAATTTGGCAACCAAAAATAAGTTACTTTAAATAAAAGCAACTTGGATAAAGCTGACTAATTTCGCGAAATTCTCATTCATAATGATTTAGTATTAATAAAAATTAGTATTGAATCTCCTATAATCGGTTTCTACTAAATTGAGCTTTGAGTGTTTGAATAATATAAGCTGGCTTTTAAAAAATAAGGAATATGAAAGCTACCTGTTCCTCCCGGCACTGGCCGGAAGGACTTTTTATGATCCTGAGTCTAAAAATACATCCTATCATGTGATGCCATTTAAACAGTCTGTATTTAATTAAAAATAACAATTTTTAAATGTAATGTAATTTTTACAGTAAATAAAATGAATACAAAGCGAAAAGTTTCTCATTCCCTTACTTTTTGTTTTAGTTTTATGAAGGAATAAAAAAAAATCTTTAACTGCTTATTAATAATTAAGCAATAATAATTAATAATTAGTAATTGCTTTTTTTCTTAAACATGGCATAATTTTTACGGGTGGCAGCATTTCACACTGTC
The DNA here is from genome assembly GCA_963932465.1 of Maratus speciosus. Classification (NCBI taxonomy): domain Eukaryota; kingdom Metazoa; phylum Arthropoda; class Arachnida; order Araneae; family Salticidae; genus Maratus; species Maratus speciosus. The sequence continues at coordinate 369,249,413 of OZ010787.1, read as the reverse complement.
AGAAAAATTCGTCTTTATATGTTAAATTATTCGTCATTTTTAAACAAATAATTTCCGTACTCCTAGAAAATATGCTTTTTCCGTTAATGCTTTCCGTATGTCTCAAAAAGAGGGGGAAATTCCGTTTATCTCTTGCACGCATGCGTGTTGGTTGCATTAATATCAAAGTTCGAATTTATTTTTTAAATGAAAAATTGAAAATTCAATAAATTAAAATTACTAATTTATTTAAAAAGAAACAAACAAAAGCAATGCTTTCGAATTTAATAAAGTAAGCAACTTTCTCATTCATTTAAACTTATTCGCAATTTATCTTTAAGAGAATTAAAAAAATTATTCGCATGTAAAATACATCCTAAACGAACACATTTAAAAAATATATAGTAGTTCAATCAAGTTAAAAAAATTAATTTTATTCAAAAAAGAAAACATTTCTTCTCGAATTTAATTCAAATTTTACATCTAACAGTCAAATTATGTCTTATTAAAAATATGTCTAATATATTAGTTTTATTCTCTATTATTCTATAAATGTTAAAACACCAACTATTATATCATATCAACGAAATTTCCCTGAAATTAAGCTTAAATTTCCAAGCTTTCCGAAAAAGAAATTTAACAAGCCTTATCAACCCCCCCATTTGAAGAAAACTGGTATCTTCATTTTAAACTAGCTTTCTACAAAGTGCTCTCTAACCGAGTGGTTAACCCGGTAATTCTCCGTCAACCTCAACCTCGCGTTTCGAGCTTAACTTTCGGTTGAATGCGAAATCCAATTCACCCGTTTACCCAACCTGACGAAATTCGAGGTAAATACTACTTCCTGGTAGTAGTAACCTGGAGTTGACTAACTCAACCAAGCTCTGAGGGGTAGGTTAGTGAACCGCGCATGCCTAGTAGAAAGAAAGATGGCGGTCTTTTTAAATTGTGCGTTGATGCTTCCTTTTTTTAAAAAAAGCTTTTTGGGATTTATTAATTAAACGAAGCATTAATTATTAAAGATGGTATTATAAAAGAATATGTGGAACAGATGTCATAAGTTCCCGGGGCCGCCATCTTGGAATTTTTCTTGGCTTGAAAACCCCTTTTCCGCCAAGTAGTAAATGTCGCCAAGCACCGGTTTATACGCATGTTTGGCTTAACGAAAATAAAATGTAAATAATAAACAAAATTCGCTAAAGTGGCAATCAGTAATCCTTGTATGAGCGCTTCGCGCACATTAACCAAAAAAAATCACTGCATCCAGCAGTTCTCGCTGTGTAGCATTCTCAAAATTCAGCAGTTCTCGCTTTCTAGCAATCTCAAAATGTAAAAAACTCTTAAAGCAGCAAAATATACATAAAAAACGAAACTCGCTAAAGTGGCAATCAGTAATCGTTGTATGAGCGCTTCGCGCAAATTAACCGAAAAATAACATCACTGGATTCAGCATTTCTCGCGGCGTAGCATTCTCAAAATTCAGCAGTTCTCGCTTTGTAGCAATCTCAAAATGTAAAAAAATCTTAAGGCAGCGAACAGTACATAAAATTATCAACATACCTTAAGAGACATCTGCTTTCTTGAAAGCTCCAGCACGGAATATTTCTCATAACATCACCGTCATTTTCCAAAATAGGCTTATGAATACGCATTGACACGCTATAAACAAACATCTTTTTCTTGTCAAAATTTCCTCATATTTCTTAAGTACTTCAGCAAGAACGTTTAAACGGACTACAGAAACCATAGTCAATGAAATACATCCAATAAATTTAACATAAAAATAAAAAGACAGAAAGATACAACACGATATCAAAATACATCCACAAAATTCTAAGCTAAAATGATCTTCTCAGGGGTTGCCAGAACACGACACGTCACAACACATACGTCACACGGGGTTCCACAAGCAATTCAAAACAACGGCTGAGGGAACATAAATCATCTGAGCCGAATATGTCACTTACATTTCTCCCCCTTTTTTGGATATTTTTGCTCTATGAACGCAAAATTATATTAATTTGTGTGTCGAAAACGAAGCTTCAAATTTCATTGATTTACAAAGTTTTTTGGTGGCGCCATCTATCGAATCCAAATAGAAATATGTTCTTTCAATACCAATTTAGTAAAAATATATGATTCAAATCTCTTTCTTTCTCTCTCTCTCTTTTAATAATAATGAAAAAAATAGAAAACAAATTTTCTTCCATTTGAGTTCCCTTGCCGTGCCGTTCATAGTTGCTTAAAGCATGAACTTTCTACTAAATTGTTATATGCGGTCAGTTGTTCATAATAGATAAATAATTATTTTTTTAAATTACATACTTAGTAAGTTTGAAATAACGATTTTTGTTTTAAAGAGACATTTTTTTCAGAAGATTTTTTTTTAAATTTCGCAATACATCAAGAACATTAATACATGTTTTTGGCCTTCTTCTAAAGTTATTAAACATGATCTCTAAAATAATGTGTAATAATCAACGCATGATTTTCTTTAAAAAGGCCTCGTCTTTTTTGCTACCGGCATGCTATTTTATCCAGATATTTTAATTGAATCTGTAATTAATTACCTTTTTTAAATAAATAATACATGCATTAGAAATAAATATATGAAAATATCTTCATATATAATATTCATTGTAAAAAATAAATAAATAAACCTATTGCATTATTTACCTTTATTCTTCTTAATATTACTAGTTTGATCAGATAATTGTTTATTAAACTTATATTAAAGAAAATGATTTTTTTAATCAAGTTTTTTTAATCAACTGTTTTTTAAGAGTTTTATTGTTAATAATTTTATTAAAAATTTTGTTCTGTAAACGAACAAAACCATGAAATCAAAATGGTAATTCCATATTTATTTATAAGAATTTTTTATTTAAAAATTAAACATGGTAAATGTGCATTTCCAATACTGCCTTTAGTTTCGTTATGGAAAAGAAACAGATAAAGATGGTGTCAAGGAAGAACAGAACTCGCAGAGACGATTACTAGGTCATGTGATTCCTTTGACCAATCAATTACGCAGATTTCAACCGAGGGTTGACTAATCTAAGGTTGACTAATCACGGCTTGAAAGTTATCGATGAATTCGAAATATTAACCGGCGGTTAGAATTGCCAACGGAAGGTTTCTCACCTTAGAGTTGAACCGTGAGTTAAATGTTGGTGGAGATTCGATCGGTAAGATGCTCTATTCGAAATGCGCTGTCCAAATTTCAAAACCAAGTGGATCCACGAAGAAAGAGAGAAGTAATTTTTTTAAAATATCCTTTTTCCAGATTACGGAAACTTTCTGTCCTAGAGCGATAAAAAAAGAACAGAAACTTCTTCAATTCTGCGATATATACTGGCAGCAGTGCTGACAGAAATATTTCCGTGAATTGAAGAACGTATTTCCGAGAGTGCACCATTCTATGTTTAAGGCCCACTGTGTACCACCAGTAATAATAAAATTTTAAAAATTGAAATTTTTAAACAATCGTATTATAAGCGGGAAGTTTAATGTATGAAAATGGCTGTTTTATTTTAAACATGACATTAGTTTCCCTGATATATATTGCTTGACGTGCAATATTAGGGCGAATGATTCTACAAGAAATGAAATTTCAATAAAATTAGACCAGAATTAAGGGTGTAAGGGCGTCCGGGACACAAAAATCTTCAAATTTTGTAAAAACATTTCATTTCATTAAAAAAAAATTCGTTTTTTTTTCTGCTTAAAATGACTTTTAAATCATGTTTTTACGTTAATTTGAAGAAATATTAATTTTTTTCGTTTTGGCTTGTTTTCAAAATCTAGCTTTCAAGCAATGGATATCATGGAATCATTCTTGCAAAAATGCGTTTTTCTTCATGATGGGTTTTTCACCATTTCTCATATTTAAATTTTTATAACTCAAGAACCGTTAAGGATAAATGGTTTAAACGTGGAACATGTCGTTTTCAATTGTTTTACTTTAATTTTGATTCAGCATATACATATATATATAAATTACTTTTGAAAATATGATTAAAAAAAAAAAGTTGCACCATTTTAAAAAAAAATGTTTCGTTAAATATTTTTAATTTTTTTAAATTAATATTTTTAAAATTTCTGAATCAAAATTAAAACTTATATATTTCTGTTTATTTAAATGAAAAAAAAAATGAAATTCTATAAATAATATTTCGAGTTAGAATGATTTTAAAATACCCCACTTTTTTAATAAATTTTAAATAAAATTAAAAAAAAATATGAGAAGTTTTATCATGTGATTTTGTTTACAAATGATATGGTTAACCAACACAAAATTCAGAATTTTAACTCAATAAATAAAAATTATTTTAAAATGTGTCCCGGACCCCCTTAAAGCTTTATGACGATGTTCTAGAAGATGACATGCTTGTATTTGAATAAATCTAAATCTAAACTTTTGTAAATTAATATATAAATAAATGGAGATTACTATTAATGAATAAATGTGAAGTATTACGCCTGAAAGAAATTAAGACATACACTGAAAATAAGCCTTAATGCATCCTTTGAAGCAAAAATTAATATAAGACAATGTCTTACTTTAGTTATAAAGAAAAAGGTTAAGGATAGATTTTCCTGTAGGATAGAAGAGATTTAAGCTTGAATATTGCGTGGGGGAAAATTTTACCGCGAAAATTATTCACGGATGAACACAAACTCAAGAAGCAAATACATATTCTGCTAGCAAGCACCATACGTAATCCATTACGAAATAAAATCAATCACAACTCCGTAAATGTGTGACAGCTACACATGACGGATGAATTGAGAGGACTGATGTTATTACGTCTTTGACTATTTACCGCAGACCAGTGAGTTGTATCAGTTATCATAGCAAAAACGATAGCCTTTTAATAAGTTTTATGACTAAATATTACGTGAGAGTATCGTCCTAAATACTGTTAAAGTCATATTTGCGTCTAATATTTTACGTTTCCAGATACTATTAACAGAAACAACCAATATTAAATACTTGTTAACTATAAAGATAACTTTATAATTAATAAGTGTGATTTTTCTTTTTTGCGCTCATGTGTTTTAAATTTTTTCTTAAATTAGAGATTCAGGGAGGAGGGAGTGGTAGAGTCTAACTGGCGTAATCTATGAACTGTTTCAATTCTCTTTTTCGAAAAATGCTGGTGAAAACATAACATTTATTAATTATTAATTGTTAAATTTTTATATTGCTTTTTATTTTGATATGTTTCAGAACGGAGAGTTCTGAGAAAACAGTTTTAGTTTACTTTATTTCCTGTTTATATTCTGTATTTAAAAAAAAAAAAAAGGACTAGGCTGTGGATCACAGGCACATCAGTATCGGTCTCGAAATCTTGCCTCTCCATATTTTTTTTTTTTTTTTTTTTTTTTTTTTTTGCCAGCGCTTTTCTTAGTATTTCAAGTTACATCTTAGTGCTTTTAAAATCTAAGGGGAGGGTGGAGTACCTGCGGCTTTACCTGCTACTTCTTGCATACGGTCATGATTATAGACAGTCGATGTGACGTCATAATAGTTACACATGTTTACAGTCATAATGAGGAAGAAGATCTCTAAGATGTCTGCAATTTCAAAATGCAGAAAAAAACAAACAAAAAAAACGGAACGTTTACAACGCCTGTGCTTGAAAACTACGGATTCCCCGGGCATGCACTGAAGCGGTCTTCATGCTAGCGAACTGTCGACAGCTGAAACTATTTGATTACGTTTTAAAATTAATATTTCACATAATTATTAAAAAAAATGAAAATCTGAGCTTCATTTGCATTCGGTCTTATCTTCGTACAATCTTATCCTAATTTGCAGAGCTCTACGTGCGACAGATTTTCCTAGCAATCGTCAACAAGGAAATAAACAGACGTAGACAAAAATTTTCATTTATTAATACAAGGTAATAAACCCAGCTTCCTGAGTTACAGTATATGATAACCACTTTTTTTTAAAATTGATAACTAATTGATTTTTTACATTTAACATACTTTTTTAGAATGCTCACTAATACCAAAAATCACATTTGTATGAAAAATAGCAATAATGCATTCAAATAAAATTTTGAAATCTATTAAAGGTGGTACTTTCGTATGGGACTCGCGCAAAGAGTTAACAACCGAAAAAAAGCGCCAAAAATCACTGATTACAATAAGCCTTTTTTATTGATTTGCTTCAACCTTCTTTTTAAGTTCGATTACACGTCTTAAATTTGTGTTCCATTTATATTTTATTGATGGATGAATGTTTTGATTGCATTACGCCATATAAGCTGGAAGCAAATGCTGAGTTATCTATATTATCTTAAGTGTAAACGGATTTATCTTTCGTAATCGTTTGCACGCGATAGGGTTAGGGATAGATTAAAGAAAAAGTAATGTTTGAAAATAATTTTAAAACCAATAAAAATTGAGTAAACCGCGATACAGTTTTCAGACAAATTACGATACAGTTTTCAAACAAATTGCATTTTAAAGTACATTTTTTTCCGTATTCGACGGTGTAAAAGTTGAAAACGTGCAGTATTTAGAAGTTTTATAAAATGCAGTAAAAGTTAAAATTAATTGTCACCTGTTGTCGCCGTCAAGATGATGTTAGCGTTACGCTTACACACGGACACGTATCTCCTTCATAATGTAGATAGATACTAAAATTACCGCGAGTTATGATATTAGTTTAATATTTGATGCATAACCTCGCATACTGCACTTTTAACCCAATATATAAAATAATTATTTTTCTTATTCTCAACCAGAATTTTAGAAAACATATACATCTAAAAGCCAATTCGTTAAAGTAAAGTTCCTTTGATTAATTTCACTTGCTCCCTTATTGAAAACCAAACAGCAACAGATGAAGCTAAAAAAGCAGATAAAAAAATACACATTTCTTCGAGAATTAAGGAGGAATTACTGAGATGCGGCGGAAATGACTATACTCCATGTAAGAAAAATCGGCTTTTCAAGGACAAACGTCCTCTTTTCATTTTTCCTTCGTTACAGTAGTTACTAACCTAAGGTATGGGCCGAGGAGTGACCAACGAAGGGATAATGAAAAGAGGACGCTTGTCCTTGAAAAGGCAATTTTTCCTACATGGAATACAGTGAGACACGAAGTCCATGTTGTTATTCAGACCATTGTTTAGAAAGAAAGCCATTAATTTTCAAACGGACTGGTTTGGTGTGACTGAAAAAAGATTTCGGTCTTATTAAGACCGACTATTTTTTCTTCTCCAGGACAGCTTTTTTTGCCATCTTTTTTACATTCTTTATGGATACTACAAACGTCATATATAGAGATTTAATCCAGGACAGCAGTCAAATCCAGGACCTCTGACTTATCGCGCCAACGCCCTATCAACTGAACTATCCTAGTCAACCCTTGCCGACGCAATTCGCTTCGACAACTTTTTTGGCATTAACATCTTGTCTGAAATATTACGCAACTCAACAGATTAAACCCCAGGTAAAGAAACTCTATTAAACATGGATACGTAAAATAAAGTAAAATATACAAACTTACAATTACAAAAAAAAAAAAAAAAAAAACTATAAACACAATATAGAAACGTTTAATTAGTTAATAAAATAATAAAAAAAAGCGCATAAAACACATCAATATTTTAAAATAGTAATTAAAGCCTTTGTGCAAGAATATTAGAAAGCAGAAAACCAACGTTTAAAATGCACAAATAATACGAGAAAAGCAGCAAACAGCTCAGCCTTGCTTTTTAATAGCACGCTGTGTCTTGTTCTATCTTGCACTGAAGAAGAATCTCGCTAGTAGATTCGATACAGCTGTTTGCTGTTTTTCAGGCATTATTTGTGCATTTTTAAACATCAATATTGCTAATTATCTCTTCCATACAACTGAAACTGAGGATTTAATCAACTTAATTTTAAATATCTAAATTCCAATTTGTTAAAATATCGTTCCTTTGATTAATTTTACTCTTTTTTTTTTTTTTTTTTTTTAATTCCAATCAGCAACAGACGAAGTTATAAAACAGCTAAGAGAAGAAAAATCTTTTCGAGAATATCAAGATGGAATTACTGGCATGCGGCGGAAATGGGTAGTGAGTTAGGAAGTCACTAAGTCCAAGTTGTCCTTCGAACCAATGCTTAAAGAGGAAGCAACTAACGGTCAAACGCACTCACTTGTTATAGCTCAAAGAAGATTTTGGTCTTTCTAAGAGATTAAAGACTTTTTTCCTTCTCTAGAACTATTTTTTTTGCCATCTATTTCAAATTCTTCGGCGGATGCTATAAACGTTATTCATAGAGACTTATCAATGGGTGGTAAATGTGTCACGAAAGAAAAAAAAAAGGGAAGATATTAAGTGCATTTTGACTTTACTCTCTCTTAATTGCTACGTTATGCAAGATGCAACATGAAAAAGAGCGTTATGTTTCAATTTGTTTTAATTCCCGATATAGGGATTCCATATATCGTCTGTTAGAGTATGTGCTTTACAAGTAACGTAAGATATTGATTTTTTTAAAGAATTAATGAACATATTAATACAGATGATTCAACTACTCTTATATTTCTCTTTTCTCGCTTTATGTAAAATGGTTATTTTTATAACTATCTTGATAAATAGCACTTATTCACTCTTTGAAATCCACGCAACAATAGGTGAAGCTATAAAAAAGATTATTATAAATCCTTATGTTTCAGTTTTGTTTAAATAAGATTTATATCGGGATTCCACATGTTATTTGTTACAGTGCGTGCTTATGATATTAACTTATAATATTAATTTAATAATTGATACAGATTCTCATACATTTCACATTTCCCGTTTTATTTAAATATATAATTCTTTTTATTAATTTCACCTATTCCCTTTTTTGAAACCTACCCAGCAACAGATGAAGCTATAAAACAGCTAAGAGAAGAAATATTTCTTCGAGAATCAAGATGGAATTACGGAGATGCGGCGGAAATGGCTAGTGAGACAGGAAGTCACTAAGTCCAGGTTGTCCTTCGGACCATTGCTTACAGAGGAAGCCACTAAGGGTCAAACGCACTCGCTTGTTATGACTGAAAGAAGATTTTGGTCTTTATAAGACCATCTAAAGACTATTTTTTTTCTCTAGAACTACTTTATTTGCCATCTTTTTCACATTCTTTGATAGATGCTATGAACGTTATTCATGGCGATTTAGCAATGGGCGGTAAATGGATGACGAAAAAAATAGAAGATATTAAGTGCATTTTGACGTTTTACTCTCCCTTAATTACTACGTTATGCAACATGAAAAATATTATTACATTTCAATTTTGCTTTAACCATTAACTGGATGATTTTTTTTTCTATTGTTATGCAAAAAATTACTTTACACTCTTTGAATAGTGTAAAAAAAAAAGGAGAATAATAATTGTAATGTTAAACATTATGTAAAAACAACTTAATAAACTTTGAATGTAATGTACTTTGACATTTATTTTACTTTAGGAAAATTATTTTGAGGTCATGCGTACTACTAATAGTGATACATGACTTAAGGTTAGTTGGGGCAACTGGGTCATGATTTTACAGTGTGACTCTGGAGCTTCTAACAATTCCGCTTCAAAAAGCTAATGTTCATTTGAATTAAAGTCTGAACTTCTGTAAATGTGTTCAATTAGGTTCCCTCTATCAGACAGAAAGGCTCAAAATTACATTTTAATATTTAAAAATATAACAATATGTATATTTCATCTTTCTTTCCTCATGCGTCCAGTTGCCCCATAGAAATGGGGTAAGTGGACCAGGAGGGTCTATGTTCCACACGAGTTTATTTTTTTTCATATGGGATATCAGGTCCTGTTTGAAAAAGTGTAAACAACTTAAAAATATTTAAACCAGCAGATCATGTAAATTATATATCAACTAAAGAGCGTTGTAAGGGAAACCTTTACTGTCAGTGTGTCTAAAAAATCCCTAAAAGTGAAAATATTAGATTTATTTATACCAAAAACATAAAAATTAAGTGAGTACTTAGGTACTTTAGTACAGGTAATAAGTATAAAACTCACATAAGTATTTTAAGGGGAAAAAATAGAAAGACAAATCTATGAACAAACGGCCTCGTAAGTACTTAAGTACTTCATCTGTATCCAGGGATCGCATTATATAGGAAAAATTTTATTGTTCCTACCAGAACCCTTAATGAGTCATCTTCATGATAATTTTATTTAACATATTCTAAAGAAAGGTGCGATGAAGATATTATTTTTCAAAATAGTGGTATGAACAATAAAATTTTCCCTATAGAATGCGACCCCTGTGTATCGTACAATTTCAAGATTTGGCTATCTCGCTTTCAGGGGCAAGGTACTTGCATTCGTAAAATGTTGAAATAATTTAATGACACCAGTATTTACAAGAGAATCTATTTGTAAACAAGTAAAAGTATATTTTCGCGTACTTAATAAACGTGAAATTTTCATTATAAATTCTGGTGCCAATGTGGCTATTAGGGATTAAAATTACGTGATGCCATAACGGCATCAACGCGTCTCAAGGACTAAAGAAATTTGGTTTGATACCACCAAATATGCTTTTTTTAATTTTTATTACGCAATTTAAATAAGGTATTCTATAATTTTCTTTATTGTGAGCAAAAAACAATGGAGAAATTTATTTCCCGTTGTAAGAGAAACTAAAAGAAATTATTTATAACTGTTGGGGTAACTGGATCCAGCATGGTCTAGTTACCCCGGATACATGCCCCAATTACCCCATTCTTGAAAAATTTATGGGGGTAACTGGGACACCGTGCTTACATTTGAAACATGAAGTAAATATGTATAGATACTTACTAATATTAAAGTAGCTATATGCCTAATCTTTTTTTTTTTTTTAAGATTGCTTAATAAAAGTACTTATAGTATTTTAATAAAAAGCCGAGGATGTTCAACCATATTGACGGTGTTTTTTTTTAAAAAAAAAAAACGTAAATTTTTGACAACCTATCACAGCAAAGATAGAGTTATGATTGAGTTCACACACGTTGTTTTAGGAAGTAGAGGTTAAGGTGCATTGTTCACAAAATCTAAAACTTAAAAAACATCAACAGTTTTTTATAAAATAGCCTATGGCCCAGTTACCTTGTGGGTCCAGTTACCCCAACTAACCTTAACATAAGTCCTATGATAAGTAAAGCACATTTTTCTCTTTATAATTTTGCATATATCTTGTCCCGCATGTATCTAGTTCGACGATTACAGAAAGGGTCAAATCTGCCATTTAGACTCGTATATTGCTTCTGAAATATCAGAATCAAAATAAATTACCTATCCATATTTAACAAATTAACATAGATTCTGAATTTTTAAAGGAGTAGTAAGTAATTTTATTTGCACAGTTTAATAAAATTTATATTACAGTAAACTCGGACATTAATTAAATTAGAAGAAGAATATTAAAAGCGGCATTTTATAATGTTTTTAATATGGTCTGCCACGTTTAACTAACTACATAAATTATGGCTCATAATCTTAGTTCAATGTCTGTCGCATGGTCGATAGTCTACTGTAGTAATAATGGAAAACAGGAAGTATTTAGAAGGAAGCATTTTCCCTAATGCCTAAGTGTTAATATGTTATGGGCTGTTCTTTAATTTTTCTTTGTTCTTTAGTGATTTACATGCTCTCTTTTTTCAATTTTTTAAAAGAATATTGAAGAAATTGTAGAAGATTAAAAATAAAAAAAAAAAAAAAAAATAGGTAGAATAACAATATATCTGTAAAAATAGTTGGAAAGAAAAATTAACGCAGATTTTCTTTAAAGAGAATAAATAAAATATTGATGAAAACCTGAACATTAAAAAAAAGTGAAAATCACTTACACTTTAATAATTTTTTAGGAGATGTCTCATAGTTATCAAAAAGGTGGGAGATGCAGTGTAAATAATAACTTCTATTAAAGATGAAGTTATACAAAAATTGCTTTAAATTCTACCATGAGAAATCATGGCAGTTTTATTTTCAACATGTCTGATGAAGTAATGAAAGTTGATAAAAAAGATGTTGATATTTATATAAACTATACACTCTTTTCAATATAAACTAATGTATGTGTGTCTTTATAATGTCTGTCTATGTAAAGACAAACAAACACTTTCTACGCTTTATTTAAAACATAAAAAGAAATTTTTGTCGACAAAAGACATCTAACTTTTGTGCTATTTATAGGGTTTAATGGAAATTCTTAAACAGTGTTCTGCTTATAGGTGCTAAACGACGTGGAGAAAAGATTATGCTAAGTGCATTCTGCTTGTGCAGTTATTGGGACCGCATGTTGTCAGCAAAGAAGCGCATTTACAAGGCAACACAGGGAAGTTTGCTTCTCTCATCCATACCAGAAAGATATAAATTTTATTAACGTACCATAAAAGCATTATTTTCGTTTCTATAGCTACCATTACAGAGAACAATGAACTAGGGTGTAGCTCAAGTTATTCTGTAAGCGATCGAGAAACAGACTTTATGTGTTAGAATAAACAATCACAACATTATTTTTCAAGAATATGTCAAGCAGTTCTGATTGAGTTCAACTTATAATCTCCCCTTTTTGTTATTTTCAATTTAGAGTCTCTTCCAAGTTTCTGAAGAAATATAAACTGTTTCTTGTTTAGTTTTGTGAGTTTTTAATAGAGTGTGTAATCTTTCAGCAATAACAGTTGTTATTGCTGACACGATAAAAAATGCACGTAAAAATTGGTGGAAAAAATAAATTAAAATTTACTTGGATTTTAAAAAATATTCCAAAAAATCTACTTAAATCAATAACCAAATTTATATTTCTTAAATTAAGACAAGCTAAACGAGATTTAATGTATGAAAAAAAGAAGGGGGGGGGGGGAGGAAACTAATGTCAGTTTCAGAAACAATAGTAAATTACAGAACTTTGATAATATATGATGCAGTTGTAAAATTACCCAATATTGCTTATATCACAGTTAATCGTTACTCCGATAGTACAAAACAGAATTACGTAATTATATACTGAAAGGAAACTTTATTATAAACGTGGAAATTCCCAAAACAGTAATCCGGCACCAAGTAGCGGAAATGGGATGTAAAGAATGAATAACGTATACAGAGTATACCCAAAAGATTAAAACGTGTATAAATCTTATACTTGTTGGAGATACGAAGGCAATGCAAGTTTCAAAATTGTTCAAAATTAGGTAAGAGTTGAGATTATGATGATGAAATTGTCCTGTCACTATTTTTCAAAAGATTCCAATTTTAATTCTTTATACGGTTCTTAGGTTTTATAAGATATATATTCAGAAATATTTGCTTCATGTTCTGACCTGTGAAACAGAAAAAATCCATTCTTCTACGACCAAACTCACCGAGTAATGATGTTTTGTATTTTATGAAATTTTAGAGCTTTCCGGCACTTTTTAGTGCGGGAAAGGTCCAAAGTGTCTTCAAATTCTCACTGAGTTCTGATCCACAGAAGAATGGAATTTTTACTGTTTCACTTGTCAGAGCGTGGAAAAAATTGTGATAAATATCTAACAAAAACATAACTTTGAAAAAAGGGAGCCAAGTTCAAATAAAATTCACCCAATCTTATCTACTGAAGTATTCTAGCATTGTTTTAACTGTTTAAAAATAAAAAATATTGATAGCATATTAATAATAAATCTAGGACTTGGCAAGTTTTTACCTACGAGTCATTTATTTTTATTAATGGTATTAATATATCAAAACTTGATATTTCATGTTTGGAGGCCTTAATTTGAGTGTATTGAGGCTCCTGAAAGGGGTGGAGTTTCTAGAGTGATAACCAAGGACAAGCGTATATGTATCTGTGTAGGCATAATATTTATCAAAAACTTGCCAAGTTCTAGATTTATTATTAACATGCTATCAATAATTTTCATTTTTAAACAATTAAAATAATGCTACAATACTTTGGCCTTTTTTCTTCTTTTTCTTTTCTTTTCTTTTTTTCTTTTCTTTTTTTTTTTTTACGGAACTTGGCTCCCCTTTTTTCACAGTTATGTTTTTGTTAGATAACATTACATTTTGTAAAGTTACAATATATTTAGACACGTTACTTAATGTTTTTTAATGTGTTTACATGTGACTATTTTATTCACCAAGCAACATTCAATTTCAATATGAATTTCCTACAATAAAGTATTTGGCTGTCAATTTGCGGGAGAAATCTATCTTTTAATACTGCTGTATTAGATGCATGTTTTGAAAAGTAATGTATTGATTCAAAACTTGTATTGTTTCTGAAACAGCAATAATCATATTGATAATTAAATAAAATTATAAATCAATAGACAATTTAAAATAAAAGAAAATATTGAAAATTTTAAAAATAGGTTAAATTTAAAAAGCAACAAATTTATTAAAATTTTTTGGAATTTTCTTCCTTTCCTTTTTAATGAAGTCGCTAATTTGTAGTTACAGTACATAATCTTATTATATAAATCTTCACTCCTCTGAAATTTTCACTTCGACACCTTTCTCCGCCAACATATAATGTGTAAAATTATATATATATATATATATATATATATATATATATATATTAAATATTTTCTTCTATTTTTCATATTAATAATAATTAAAAAATCTAGATACCCTGCATCATGATTTTTTAAACAAGAAAGAACATCATGCGTTAAGCATAGATTATGAAACACTTTCCAACACTTCCTGAAACACCTGTCGCTGTACGGGCAGCCGATGTACAACACAACTACGAAAAATCAAGACAATCTCACTAAAATCGCTATCACAGCGCCCCTTTTTGACGGAATAGCCCCAAATTCAGCTGGGACCTGCAGACCATGGCCAAGAACATGAAATTTGGTTCAGTTTTAGGAATATCTTGATAAACTTTTCGACGATGCCATAGTAAAAGTCGCTATCACAGCGCCCCGTTCTGGCGGAATATCCCCAAATTCAACTGGCACCTTCTGGCCATAGACATAGCCAAAAATATATACTTGTATATGAAATTTCGTTCGAATCTATGCATTTATAACTTCATACATTTTTCGATGATACAATAATGAAAATGGCACAAAACTCGCTATCATAGCACCATCTTTCGGCGGAATATCCCCAACAAAAGTGACCTGTTGATGATAGTCATAAATATATATATATTAAATTGCGTTCAAATCTATGAATAACGTCATGCACTTTTCGATAATACAATAATGAAAATGGCACAAACATCGCTATCACAACGCTATTTACCGGCGGAATACTTCCAAATTCAACTGGCACCTGTTGGTCATAGCCAAAAAATATATACGACATTTCGTTGAATTCTATGCATAGCTTCATGCACTTCTTAATGATTCAACGTGGACATACACTCACGCGGACGGACAAACAGAATTTTTGTAAGAACATGTTTTTCGGGTTCTCCACCCCTAAAACGTGTAAATCAGTCGAAAACAGTAAATCGAAAGAAAATTCTATTACAGTATTTTCTTCTGTTATAGATAGAAGAAAGTAAAAACGTGAAAAATTTTGCTTATTACAAATACACAAATTAAACCTAGATTGGATGATTTAGCATGACTTTTTTCAACAATTTTCGCCCGTCTCGAAAATTGAAGAAAATTCGCTATAACAACGCCACCTTCAGGCCGATTTTCTCCACAATTTTATACAATCCTCGGCCTATGACATTACATCTAAATATAAAATTAAGTCGAAAAATATTCATAAATTCTTCACTTAAATTGCAAAAATATCGTGAAAATCGCACAAAAATTGCTATAACATCGCCTCCTTCCGGGGGAATATGCATATTATCAACTTGGAGTCCATAGTCAAAAATGTATGCATAAAGTTTGGTTCAATTCTATCCATAACTTAAAACACTTTCCAATGTTACAAAAGAAAAATCGCACAAAAGTCGTTATCACAGCACTCCCATCCGGGGGGGATATTTCCAATTTCTACTGTGACCGGACGGCCATAGTTAAAAACATACATATATATGAATTTTTATTCAATTTTATGCTTAACTTCGTACAATTTCTGATGATCAGTAAGGAAAGTGGCACAAAAATCGGTATCACAGCGCCCCTTTCCGGTGGAATTTCCCCTGTTTCAACTGACCTCCTGACCTTAGCATAAAACACATAAAAAAGAGCATTTTATTGCTTTAATATGATGGTTAGATTAAACACCCCAAGTGACATTCAATTGAATATCATGGAGGGGGGAAGGTGTTGCATAGTTCACTTAAGCTGAAGTTAGTGATGTATGGCTACATTCTGTTGAATGATTATGGAGATGGGTTGGTGATGTATGGGTTAATTTATTTACTTACCTTATTCGTATTATAAAAGAAATAGGAAAATTTAGCTATTGGTCATTGGTTTTATGTTGGTAATATCAGGTTAGCTAAATGTTTTACAATGTGAGCAAACTCCTTAACTATATATATATTCATCTCGTTGATTAAGTACCATTATTGCTATCTTATTCATTTGAAATCCAAATGTATCTACTTTAGCATTAGCATTAATCATTCAGTTAACTATATACACTGTAAAAAATAGTAGGAACGTTTACTATTCTAACAGGAACATTTCTGATAGTACCGGATATGTGAGAGGTATTTCTATTTTCCGAAACAACCGGGAATGTTCCTGGGTGTTTCAATTAACTTTCCCTCGTACTTTCCGTGTAACAGAGAAAGCGCCTGTACGCATGCGCTCCAAGTATTTCACCACTATTTCTCCTCACGCTGAAACGGACGGGAAGCAATCGCCTAAAGTGAAAGTCAGCTCGTGTGTATGAGATGGCGGCGTAGGACCACGTGCATTTGAATTCGCTTTTATTTTGAAAAAAAAAAAAAAAAAAAAATTATAACATTTTTGTTATATTTTGTGGGTATTTTTTATTGCGTTTTAAAATTATGCAAGAAATGTACCTTGGATATTATCAAAGGACTTTTTCAGAGCTTTGGAAATTTAGTAATTTTGAACGCGGAACGATCGTAATTCTGGGTAAGTGTTTTCTTTTTTTTTTAACCATCTACAGTATTACTTTTACTTACTATTATTTATTATTACTTCTTTATTAGTTTTCTTTGTTGCAGTACACGAAAAGAAATTAATAACCTATTTATTTTTTAATATATCAGACTTTGTTTTGTCTGTTTTTTTATTATAATATATAGACATGTGTGCATGAAAATAAGATAATATAGTTAAACTTGATGTTCATACTGTTTGCGGTATCGTATTCTCCTTTTTACAGCGTGTTCTTAACAAATTATTAAATGCGTTATAACTTAAAAGAAAATTTATGTATTATATTTTAATCAAACAAGCTGAAGGTTCATTGTCATTTTACTTCTTTATTGTTGATTGCTTTTACGTAAAAAATACGGTATTGTGAATAAAAATAAACAGTAAACTATTCTTACAATTATAGGATTTATTTTTTATAAATCATTATAGTAAATAAAATTGATTCATTTGTTTTGCTGTTTCCTAAAAAGATTTCAAAAATTTCATTTTTTATATTCACCTTTTTTCTTCTCCAATTTTGAAAGAAAAATAAAAAGAATCGTTTTAAGATCATTAACTTGTTTAGTACTCAGGTTTAGATATGTAAATCCCCCCCCCCCCCCCCCCACAAACACACACTTTTTTTTTTTTTTAATGCTTCGAAAAAATTAACCATTGCATTTTTTGCGATTTGAATTTTACTTGTTCATCTAAATGTTCTTGCTTGAAAAGAAAAATGTTTTCTTCTGATTTTGCAAGACTGAATTGTAAAAAAAAAAAAAAAAAAAAAAAAAATACTATTGTTATTTAACTTATGCACTTTACAGTAAACAAAATTGAAAAATTCTAGATCATTAACCATCAGCTTATTTTATGAAAATATAGTACACAAAATTTCTTGCTTTAAGTTATAAGGCATTTTAATTTATTAATATTATGCTGTGAAAAGCATAATACGATATTGAATCAACAATAACATAAATTGCAATCATATCTTATTTACATGCACTAATAATAATAAAATGTTATGTATTAAAATGTCTGTGCAACAAAGAAACGCTAATAAAGAACTAAAATAATAAGTAAAAATAATGCTATAAATGATTAAAAAAATAAGTAAAACGCTTTTCGAAAGAATTTATCATTCCATTTTCAATAATAATACAGTTCAGGAACTTTAATGTTACTTGTTAATCCGCATGGTTAAAAAAATATCACTGCAAGATTTTAAAACGCAATAAAATTTTATCTAAATTATGAAAAAGTTATAATAATATTGATTTTTTTTTTCAGAATAAATCCAAGCATATATATATATATATATAAACTCAGAAAAAAGATCATTCAGAAATGAACTTCCATATAAGACTCTTTCATAAAAATTCATTTAATAAAACTGGCTTCATCACAAAATCCATTTTATTAAACTAAGCCACTTTCACAAAATAATCTTCAATAATTGAATGTTCAAATACTAGTGCTAAATTCAACTTGAGTAAATAATTAAAATTTATGTAAAAAAGCTCAAATAAATGTACTAAAACTACTTGCAGGTGCATTACACACAATATAAAATTATTTAAAATATATTAGAAATATCTTAAAAATTTTAATGTGTTTTTGAGATATTTCTAATGTATTTTAAATGATTTTACATTATATGTATGCACCTGCAAGTAATTTTAGTATACAGTTATTTGTGCTTTTTTATGTAAATTTTAAAATAATCCTCGTCTTCAGAAAGGTTCCACATATATTCAGAAACCTTTCCAATTCGTAATAAAAGGTTTCCTATACATTCAAAAACATTTCTTAGTCTTCAGAAAGATTTCATATGTATTCAGAAACCTTTCCGATCCGTAATGAAAGGTTTCCGATATATTCAGAAACATTTCATTGCGAATCGGAAATGTTCCGTATTATAACCGAAACAGTTTTCTGCTCGAATCTGAAACCTTTCCGTTAGTATCGTGCAGCACAGGTCTCCGTTACATTCGGAAACGTTTCGGAAATTTTTTTACAGTGTATAAATGTTAGTTTGTTGTCCCTTCCCCCCTAACACTATTCTCCCTCTCTCTTACTATTTTTTTTAAACCTCTTGTATATTTCAAATTTAGCCTTTTTTTAATATAGTGAGTCAACTTTCTGAAGTTTCGGATCCTAGTATATAATTAAGGTATTGTGCTCTAATAATTTTTAATATCCTGTGTGAGGTGTATCTTTCTTTAGATCTCTTGATTTGTATCATTTATTTTCTTTTATGATGCGCTATAAGTAGTTAAATTTTGTCATTTTAGGCTTTCGACAAAATTGGATGAAATAACGCATCTTTACTATGAATTAACCTTCAAGCTCCTCTGATGATTCTGTGGGTTATTCATAGTTTCTTATTTTACATACTGGTATCTTGTTCATCTTTAGAATTTTACTATTTGTTCGTATATTTGTGATTTCATCTTTATTATTTATATATATATATATCTCTCTCTCTATATATATGTGTGTAAACTTTTCAAATGCAAGATGACCATATATGAATGACAGATAGCACATAATGTCCCATGACCAAAATTTCAAAATCAAATGTTATATTAATAGCAAAAATCACAAAAAGTTATTGAAATGCAGCTTAGTACAAAGATATTATAGAAATAAAGAAAATACATCATATTATGCGCATTTGCAGCAGTAAAATAATTTATTTAAAAATTATGAAATTGTATATATGCCAAAATTTGGGCTATTTAATAGTTGAATAACTAAAAGTCAGCTGCAATAACACAAATTTTCCAATGAAAATATAAATTAAAAATAATACTATCCATTAATGATTGCGAAAATGCAGCGTTTCATTATGGAAGTTTAATATATAAAATTTTCTGCACAAGAATACCATTGAAACGAATAAAATTGACCAATAATTACGAAATCACAAACACCACATAAACCAAATACTAGTAGAAAACCAATTGATTTAAAATGCAAGATGACCATATATGAATGACAGATAACACATAATGTCCACGGCCAAAATTTCAAAATCAAATGTTATAACAGTGGCAAAAATCACAAAAAGCTATTGAAATTCAGCTTAGTACAAAGATGTTATAGAAATGAAGAAAATACATAATATTATGCGCATTTGCAGCAGTAAAATAATGTATTTAAAAATTATGAAATTGTATATACGCCAAAATTTGGGCTGTTTAATAGTTGAATAACTAAAAGTCAGCTGAAATAACACAAATTTTACAATGAAAATGTAAATATATATATATATATATATATATATATATATATATATATATATACATATATACATTTCAATAAGTCTTATTAATCCCATTTGTTTTAATTATAATTATTTAAATAATTAAGTTTTGGATCATTTAATGATTTTTTTTTAAATTATCATTTCATATTGTAAATATAAAACTAATTATATTATTTCTGTATTACATTTTAATCTACTCACCTGTTTCAACTGTGTATTAAATTACAATAAAAATCTGTATAATGTAATAATATTCAGAATGCTCATATAAATTCCCATATTTTTTTATTCTTTATCATATTAATTTTCATTCTGTAATAATTACATTGAAAGGATATAATACTTTTAATAAAATTATAATGTATCTTTAGATAGAATTGATTAACAATATCATAATCTTTATTTAATATTATTAATCTTTTATTATTTAATATTTAATCTGTAGATGGCAGCACATTAAAAATTATCACCAAAAACATTCATTTCAATATTAGATATAAACTTCCAACTGGGCGAAAAATGTCCGGACCAGGGATCTCCTGGCTGAAGCCGCCAGTGCTCTGCCATCTGAGCTATCCCGGACGAACCTGGTGGAACTTTTTCACCCAGCTAACCTTAATGATTATAGTATCTAGTCTGAAACCTGGTTCAGCTCAACATAATAAATCTCAGGTAATGGAAGTCCAGAAATCGCTGGATACGAAATTACACTAGAATATTTTTAACACAATTATTCCAATTAGTAAATAAATCATATTAGATGTAAATTTCCAATACATTGTTATCCAATTCCAATTCCTTATTTCCAATTCATTTCATTTCAATGTTAACTCATGTAAGGTGATTTTAATGTCACTTTTTGTTCACAGATGGCAGTACTGATGTTATATTATATCCATGGATGAAGTATTTTTCAGCCTTAGAGATTTGCAAATTAAATTATTCCGTTTATTTCTTTTTTCTACTTATTCTTCTTCGGATTATAATATTAGTTGATGAAATGTGTTTAATTTTTTTAATAATTTTACAATTGATTTTATTTTTGAAAAAAAAAATTGTTTTTTTACAATTGGTGTAATTAACTGTTAACTGTAACTCATACGGTAATTCTAATTCCATGTGCTTCATAGTATCGCTTGTAAGATTAAAACTGGTTAGTACTGTTTAATATAAATTTTCTGTTCATAAAAATTTGTTCATTAAAATATTTTTTGATATTATAAGTTTCTATTGTATTTGTTATTGCTTCTCTATTGTTTTGATTTTAATACTTATTCCGTTCACAAATCATTTTCTTTTATATTTGGTACCGCAATTCATCGAGCAATTTGAGTAAAATAATTTATACAATAGCTTGCTTTTCTCAAACTGAAATTAATTGTAACTTACTTATATTGTGAGATAATGCTCTTGATAACGTGTTTCACAATGTAAGCTTCAAATTTCTTTTTGTAATATTTTTACATTCTGTTTGCGTATTTGTCTCATAAATATTTTATGTATGTCTTCAGTTTATGAATTTCAGATTATTGGATATTCAATTTTATAGTATAGCAATTGTTTCATTTATCTATGGTCAATTTTTCATGTGTTTCATAGTTAATAATTACAAAAAGTTTTACTATATACACTACATGGCCAAAGGTGACCGGTCATTTGCAATTTTAGACGTTTTGTTAAATATCTAGAAAAATACATAAGGAATTAACCTAAAACTGCAGGTGTGTAAACAATATAGTATAGGTCATATATTTCGGCAAAGATTTTTTTCCCAAAACCCCATAGGGGACCGTCAACAAATTGAAAAAAACGAATATCTTTTGGATAACCCTGTAAGAACTAATGTAGCAAAAGCGTTCAAACTCGAGATTATAAATAAGTGGCTTATTATAATATGCTGTGTTCATTTTTATGAAGATAGCATGTATACTCGTAGAGAAATTAAGGTTTTTATAAAAAAAGACCCAAATTTTGGCAAGTTTATTGCTTATAATTTGCAGAGTTCTTAATAGAAAAAAAAGTTCTTTTCAGAAAACATGACAAACAACATTGTACACAATACTCTGCAATCAGAATTAAAAATTAATAAAAATTGGATGGAAAATGAGCAGGTTTACTAAAAAATGTTTCACTGCGCATGCGCGAATGCAATCAAAATATAATGTGCATAATGGGTTAGCTAAATGTATAGAGCAGCTTTTATAAAAGTCTCAAAAACATAGTTTGAAAAGTCTGATAATAATCATTTATAGAATAAGCTCAAAATCCGTTGCTCCCAAAATGAAGCAAAAAGAAGAGGGATTGTATCCATATATCCATTGATTAGTGCCAATATAGCATACACAATATTGCACGTACTACTGTATTTGCATATAGCCCCTCATCTTTTTGCTTCCTTTTAGGAATAACGGATTTTGAGCTTATTCTATAAACGATTATTATCAGACTTTTCAAACTATGTTTTTGAGACTTTCACAACAGTTGCTCTATAAATTTAGCTAACACATTATGCAAATTATACTTTGATTACGTTCGAGCATGCGCAGTGAATCATTATTTAGTAAACCTGCTCATTTTCATATAATTTTTATTATTTTTTCATTCTGATTGCAGGATATTATGTACAATGTTTTTTCGTCATATTTTCTGAAAAGAACTTTTTTTTATATTAAGAACTCTGCTAATTGTAAGAAAAGACTTGGCGAAATTTGGGACTGTTTTTATAAAAACCTTAATTTCTCCACGAGTATACATGCTATCCTCATAAAAATGAACACAGTATATTACAATAAGCCACTTATTAATATCGAGTATATATTATTCGAGTTTGAACGCTTTTGCTGCATTAGTTTTTACAGGGTTATCCAAAAGATATTTGTTCTTTTTTAATATGTTGACGGTCCCCTATGGGGTTTCGGGAAAAAAATCTTCGCCGAAATATATGGCTCATACGATAATGTTTACATACCTGCAGTTTCAGGTTAATTCTTCCAGTATTTTTCTAGATATTTGACAAAATGTCAAAAATTGCAAGTGACCGGTCACCTTTGGCCATATAGTGTATATACAAGTTGATTATAATTAAAGGTGCACTTTCAAAAGACTGTAAAAAAGAACCACTGGTCAGAATGACCTTATATTTCATCTTAGTATACGTGAAACAATGGGAATTTGTTTTGCAAAAGGAAAAAGTTCAAAAGTTGAATGATAGCTGGCGCTGTACTTGTCATAATGTACTAATTAAAAGACGTGACATGTGCACCGCAAAGTGTGGTAAAAAGACAGGAACATGCAGTTCTTGTTATTCTGCGTCTGAAAAGGTAGTCATGACTCTTATCATTGAAGGATTAGGCTCTGCTTGTAAAGCTTTTTTACAAGAACGGTGACTGTGCGACAATTGTATTGAAGAAATTTCAGACATCAAAGGGTTTAAGAAGCGGCTACGACCCGATGACTGCATTCGGTCTGAGGAAACACATCGGCTG
Organism: Maratus speciosus; assembly: GCA_963932465.1. Classification (NCBI taxonomy): domain Eukaryota; kingdom Metazoa; phylum Arthropoda; class Arachnida; order Araneae; family Salticidae; genus Maratus; species Maratus speciosus. The sequence continues at coordinate 369,225,662 of OZ010787.1, read as the reverse complement.
ATAAGTTCCCGGTCTAATGATGAAAACACAACTTTTTTGGTCTAATTCGATTTTTATTCATAAATATAGTCTCCTTTAAGAGCGATACAATCATTCCAGCACCTCTCTAACATTTCAATACCTTTCTTGAAAAACGAATTACCTTTGGGCTCAAAATAGGCCTTTGTTTCAGCGATCACCTCCTCATTCGAACCAAAATCTCTTGCTAGCGAGCATTTTTTTCAGTTCTGCGAACAGGTAAAAGTCGCTAGGAGTCAAATCTAGAGAATAGGGTGGGTGCGGAAACAATTCGAAGTGTAATTCGTGCAATTTTGCCATCGTAAAAGACCTGCGACAGGGTGCAGGGGTATGGGATGCAGCACCCACTTCGAAAACAGCTTTCTCATAGACAAATGTTCAAGCAAAATAAAGCCTACACGTTCTTTTGATATGTTTAGAGTGTTAGCTATCGCCTGCAACTTCACTTTACGGTTTTCTAAACCGATTTTCTGGACTTTTTTTATGTTTTCTAGTATAACCACCTCTTTTGGGCGGCCAGAGCGGTGCACAATATCGATGTTTGTACGGTCACGTTGAAATTCAGCAAACCAGTCAAAAATGGTCAATTTTCCTGGTGCAGAGTCCGGTTAACATTTATCAAGCCAAGATTTTGTTTCCACGGTGTTTTTTCCCATCGAATAGCAATGTTCTATCAAAACATGAAATTCTTTTTTTTTTCCATTGTTTTGAAAATACAAAAATTTGTTTCACTAACATCACTGTAAGTTTTGAAGCAACTGTCAGATCGTCATAAAATGTTTACAGCTACCTTTTTAAGGATAGTACTTACTAAACAGAATATTAATTCTGTATTTGTTCCACCATCTGTGTGTCAGACCGGGAACATATCAGCCGATGTGTAAGATGATTGATAAATTCGAAAAGGCGGGTTCATTTGATGTGAAATTTTGCAGAGGGAAGAAAGTAATTGCTTCGACGTCAGTGGAGGATGTGGCTACTCATTGCAGGAAGTGTCAAGCAGTGCTTTGGGAACATGTAGTGCCCGGTTAATTTTCCGAACATGAGACATGCCTGTCAGCACGGTTCGTAAAATTTTACGAAACATCCTGAAATGCTAGCCATACAAAATTACGCATGTTCAGGAGTTGCTTACTGTTGACCTGCCAAAACCAGAAACTTTTGCCCTGCAATTTCTTGCTCGAATGGAAGCGGACAATTCATGGCTATGGGACATTTTGTGGACAGACGAAGCCCATTTCCATCTCCAAGGTTCTGTCAATACTCAAAATTGCAGAATATGGGCAAGTGAGGGTCCGTTCCAAATGCTACCATTGCCTCTTCATCCTGCAAAGGTCACTGTGTGGTGCGGGTTTACGGTAGCATTTATATTTGGCCCTTTCTTTTTCGAGGAGATTGGTCCTTCGGGTCCTGTCACCTGTACAGTACAGTCAATGGGACACGTTATGAATCTGTTTTGCACAACCAGCTCATTCCAGCGCTGCCACAAGGCGGATGTGTGGATAGCACAATTTTTATGCAAGATGGCACTCCTCCGCACATTGCAACACCAATGAATCAGCTGTTGAATCTGCATTTTAGAAATGACAAAATTATCAGCCTCCATTTCCCAACAGCTTAGACGCTACGATCACCTGACCTGAATCTTTGTGACTTCTGGTTATGGGGTTACCTAAAACATGTTGTGCACGGGGGCCCAATTACGAACTTAAGTTAATTGTAAACACGCATTACGCAACACATTCACAATATCACCCCTGAATCACTCCGAACTGTTGTGGAACATGCTGTTTTGCACTTTTAGCTCGTAGGAGAAAACGATGGTCAGCATATTGAACAATGCTTGAGTAAGTCGTAGCCGACTTCCTTTTCTTGATGATTTCATCAGTTTCTGCTTTTTCTACGGTTTTTGGTCTAGGGACAGTTAAAACCCGATTTCGTTTTTGCTTTTTCTACGATTTTTGGCCTAGGGACAATTAAAAACCGATTTTTTCCTATCCGCTGTGACGTCACCTTGTCGTGGTGGATAGGCATTGAACAAAAAGTGCACAACAGCATGTCACGTATTTTAATTAGCATCTTATGACGAGTACAGCGCCATCTATCGGTCAACTTTTGAACTTTCTTTTCTTTCGCAAAACAAATTCCCATTGCTTCATGTATATATATATATATATATATATATACAGGGTGATTACAATTAAAGGTTCACTTTCAAAAGGCTGTAAAAAAAGAAACACTGGTCAGAATGACATGATATTTAATATGAGTACACACACACACACACTCATATATATATATGAGGACGTGAATTTTAAACTCGCCTTATCCAAAATTTAAAAAATCGAGTTTTCTCTACCAATCTATTCTATTGGTAAACCTGCACAGAAAAAGCACTATAATCTGTAAAAAAAATATTTTTATCCTTTATTTTTGGGCTCTTAAAATATTGGTTTGGTTTCAAAACTCGCCTTATCCAGTAGGGAGTTTGCAACAAAACTAGCTTTATCCTTGGGCATGCGTAAGACCAACGAACGGCTAGCTTATCAGCTACTATTACGGTAATTTTCCTTCATTTCTCTGTGACCTGTTGCTATTTTCGTTTAAAGATTTTACCTGTTCTATTCATACAAACTAATTAAATAAGTTTTACAGCATGTCTTATGTGTAATGGGCAGTCAATACACTCTTGTATTTTGTAGTGGAAGGGTGAAGAATAGAAAAAGAAATACGAACACATGGGCTAGTAAAGAATACACGCAAAAGAAGATTAAAATGTAAGTTAAAAATGGGGAATCGCTTTCTATATTTCTTACTGTCAGAAGATGTTAAAAGGTTTAATTTTTATTCTCAGGCATAAACCTAAGGCATTTCCGGGCCTTTCAAAGGTATTACGATAAGGTACTATATAAAGACTAAGAACCATGGCCATCTTCAAATTTGTGGAAGTGTATTTCGGAAGATTCTTAGAATATCAAAATTCAGAGTGTAAAAGTTTTACTAGAGGCATCTAAAACTAAACTTTCTTCTTAAAAAGAAGGGAGAGGGAGTCCCCGTGAAGCAAGAGAAACTTAAGGATGTCGACAGATTGTTAAAAAAAAACATTTTGATGAAAACTGGTCAGAAATGGAAGTGCTTACTTTCTATAAAAATATTATTTCTAAGGAACCAGAACAGAAGGAAATGTGTATATATATAATATTATATGTTATATAGATTATATTATATTAAATTCTTTTTATAAAAAAGTTATTTTAATTATAAGCTATTTATGATAAGTTTTATTTGATTATTGATAAGTTTGCTTTTGTATAATAAAACGTATTACTAAATTTTAATCATACTTATTGCTCCCGTAAGGTTTATTTTTTAATCCAAAATATTATCATCCGATGACCAAAAATAGAAGCTATTAATTTCTTTCAGCAAGTATGATAGAGATTGGCAACAAAACTCTTCTTATCCATAGGTTGGCAACAAAACTCTTCTTATCCAAAATTTTTTTCAATTAATTAATTAAATGAATTAAAGTAGATTTTCCAACTTAACACAATGATATCACAGAGCAACTAGCTATAAGTATACAAAAAATTGGAGGTATTCGATGCACGGGGTCGCAGTTACAGGTTTTTCGCGATTTCCCAAAATTTGATTTTTTGGATAAGGCGAGTTTTGAAACACAAGTCCTCATATATATATATATGCCAACTGAAGATTAAATGCTACGCGTTGGTTTGTTTATCATCTTTATTTCCCTTCATTATATTTTTCTACTCCATTTTGTTCCATTTGTGATTATTTCATTTTTAGTTCAATTTTATTTGGTATCATCAATGTATTAAAATGTTTAGGATTGACAATATTTTGAGATTTCCTAGCGGGTTCTATTTGCCAATTAGCTTTACTTTAATGTATGTTTTAGTATAAAGATTAATGCATAATATTACATGACATCTTCATTTAGAATTTTGGTTAATATTTTTATATGACCTTGTAAGATAAATTTTGATTCAAAGGTGTTATATATATATATATAAAACCATTAAAAACATTATATACACACACACATATGTATATATATATATATGAAGTTTGGTTCATTTCCTTGCATAACTTAATACGCTTTTCGATGATACAAAGAGGACACAGAGACACACGGACAGACAATCTTTTTGTAAAAAGTGTTTTTCATGATCTCTGACCCCTAAAACGCAAATCCGTCGGAAACTCGAAGTCGAAAAAATTTCGATTACAATACTTTCTTCTAATATAGACAGAACGTAAAAATAAGTGCCCAAAGTAAAATACAAAATTAAATTATGCAATTAACATATAAATCATAACGATTTCAGTCATAATTATTATAAAAGATAAAGTATGGCTCAACTAATTTATTTAAAAACAATCAAAGGGCATCAAATATATAATTTTATGATTATAGAAATGGGGAAAAATGATAAATTTTTCATTTCTGTTATCAATAGAAAATAGTTCAAAATACTATGTATACAATAGGCATATTATTAATTTTACTTACAGAAATAAAATACAATCAAGTAAGCAAAAACTCACATTTGGCATTGCGTTAAACTTGAGAAAGCGTATTAAGTATAGGAAGGATATTATGGAAAATTATAGAACTGTAAGTGTCATGTCTCAGGTTTTAGGGCATTAATCTTAGCTTATAATAAATGTAAGAACTTGAATAATGCAAACTGTTGTTGTATACATTTAAGTCGTATCTAGAAAATAAATAAAGGCTCACCTCAGTAAGTCATCTAATAGTTAAGCTCATATCTCTATAAAAAACAGAGTCATAATATTAAACGAGCTTAATTTCCCAAAGTTTAGAACTAGTACATTAATCGTGGATTTCAATCAGTGAAGCTGATACACTGTAGTTGATACTGTTTTTTTCCACAGAATGTTCGCAATACTGTTTAAAATGGAAAAAACTGCTTGATTATAAATGAGTATATATATATATCAGGGTTCGCGTTCGCACGCTATTAAGCCACGCCCCATTTTGTAAAGACCCTACCACCAGTATTCGCATAAAACTATCTTCTAGCTAATGAATCGTGAAGAAAATTATCTTTATAATAATACTGTTGGTAGAGTCCTTACAAAATGGGTCGTGGCTTAATAGGGTGCGAACCCTGTATATATATATATCAATACAAAAACCCTTAACGGGTTAAAAGTTTGTGACGCAGCAAAATTCATATTTTTGTCAGTATCTTTTTTTGAAATTCGCGTTTTTCGCTACCGTTAACGAAATTCACTTTTTTCTGCGATTCTTTGACGAATTTCGCGTTTCTTTCGTTATTCCTTGGTGAAATTAGCGTTTTTCCGATATATATGTTATCTTTGGTGGGGATGATGATCGGGGCCGTTCGCCCCCCCCCCCCCTTTTTGTACCCGAAAACTCGGGTTTCCGTTTGTTTGTATTTTCCGCGAAAACTGCCATAAAAAAGTTGGATTTATATTTTTTTGGGGTGGGGGGTGGGGGGGGATCGGGATGAAAAAGTGACTATTAAGAAATTGTCAGCGGCCACCTTCCTACAAGGACAAAATAATTTTTTTTTCAAGAGAAAAACATAAAAACTGCCTAATATTCATAAAATATTGGTTGACAGTTTTTCGGGTGCGAGGCCCTGTGTGCCGCACCTGTCGCACGCACACCCCCTAGGGACAGCTCTGTCGGTGTGAGGTAAAGGAGAATGCAATAACTTTGAAACGAAAAATGTTCGTACTTTCACTTAGAGAAAAAATTAACAATATGTAAATATACATTTTTTTTTTATTAAAAAAGAAGAAAAAGACGAGGTTTGTAGTATAAATTTGGCGCCCCCTCAAGTTCCGCGCCCGGGGTGACTACCCCCTTCGTACAGCTCTGCTGAGACATATGTAAATCTGACAGCATAGCAAATTGGATTAAACTTTCAACTTGGTCAAGTTATGCTAATATATTATCATGGTGCAAGAAGTTCATCCAAGCCGAGACTGACAAAATTTCTGAGTATTAGGAATAACCAAATGTAAATAAGGAAATGTAAATAATTAATTTCAAATCCATAAGGAAACGACGAATTAAAACACTAAATCCATCATTATAGAGAAATTTCTGCTCGCTAAGAAGTACACAAATAAACATGGATTATCTATTTATTGAAAGTCACAGCACTTCGCACTCACGAATAACCAAATGTAAATAAGGAAATGTAAAATAATTAATTTCAAATCCATAAGGAAACGACGAATTAAAACACTAAATCCAACATTATAGCGAAATTTCTGCTCGCTACACAAATAAACATGGATTATCTATCTATTGAAAGTCACAGCACTTCGCGCTCATTGGCGTGATGGGATGACGTCAAACCTACTCACTACGAGGCTAACGTTAGCCTCGCACTCACTAATCACAGACGAGAAAATTACCAGAGATTAATGGTTGACTGGGCATTAACGGGAAACAAAAATGTCAAAAATAAAACGAGTTTTCCTAGTAAAAAGAAAAGTGTTATTCACTTCATCTTAATCAGATTCGTATTATATATCAGTTTAAAGAAAATCGCCCTCACCGTTTTCCAGATTTTGACATTAGGAATTTGTTCCATAGCTTTCGCTTTAAAAATGCTATTTAGATCTCAAAATACACTGCACGTAGAAATGTAAAAATTTCAGAATAGGATTAGACTGCAGATATAAGACTGTTCTAAAAAAATCAGAACAATAGGACCTATATCTGCTGAGTTATTAAATGGCGGCTTTTTGCGTTTTCTTTGATGTCGAGTTAGCCATATATATGAGTCCCGCCATCTACGAATTCTACTATACGATTTTAGGCTTAAGGCTGCGCCACTTGGAATACTATCGTCTTCCATGATAAACTCATGCACATCACTCACAGTCACATACACACAACACACACACATACGAATATATATAGTGGTGGCCAAAATTGTGCACATTTTTTGAAATTTTTATGTTTTATAACTTTGTGTGCTTATAAAATATATTAATTGTCCCTTAAATGCAAATGTTTATACATCAAATTCAAGGAAAGGTAATGTAGAATTTAATAATAATAATAATAATAAAAAAAACAGAATTAAAATATCTGCATTACAAAAAAAGTTATACTTACTTTAGTCTAAAATACAAACACAATTAGTCATGAATACTGAAGTGTATTTTAATAAAATTTTCCTAGCTAATCACAATGACTGTTCCGAGAACCAATCAAATGCCAGTAATTAAACTGTAGTATGTTTTGATTTGTAAAAGCGGTATTTTGCTGGAATGAATTTTGCAGAAGGGTGAATAGTAGTGTAACTAAATAGAATAATGTTTTTTGTTTTAAAATATTTCTATTTTTTTCTTAATGCAAGCAATTTAAAACGATGTCATTAACAACAAGAACTGACACTGATTGGACATCTACAAAAAGAAGCAGAACTGTCATATTGAGAGAAAATGGTCTCTATTATGCTGAAATTGCAAGACAGGTTGGTGGATCAGTCACTTTATTTGGCGTACGAAAGTTATGTCTACGTTATGAAGAAACTAAATCAGTGATAAATAAGGCAAGATCAGGCCGAAAAAAATGCACAAGTGCTTCTGACGATAGAGAGATAAAAAGGATATGCCTCAAAGGTAGAAGAATTTCATCAGATGCTGTTGGATGTCAAATGAATACAATGGGTATTTCAGTTAGTTCAAGAACAATAAGGAGAAGATCAGCAGGTTTTGGACTGAAAGATAGATTTCCGAGGAAAAAACCATTTTTAAATCTTCAGTAACGCAAGAAACGTGTTCAGTGGGCAAAGGAACACATTAATTAGTCAGAAAATCTGTGGAAGTAAATTATCTTTAGCGATGAGAATAAAATATCGCTCTTTGGTAGTGATGAGTGAAAATATGTGAGACGCAGAGTAGGGGAAGAGCTGCATCCTGATTGCATTGAAGCAACTACAAAGAACCCGATAAATGTCATGATTTGGGCCTGTATGTCTGCAGATGGTGTGGGCCGCATTCAAGTGATTGATACCTTCCATCAGGGATCCCTTCCTCAGTAAAGCACTATTAATCTTTCAGCAGGATTCAGCTCCATGCCATACGGCAAAAATATGCAAATAATGGTTTAAAAATAAAAGTATACAATTATTACCCTGGCCAGGAAACAGCCCTGATCTGAATCCTATAAAAAATTGTGATGACGTTTGGAAATCCTTGTACAAAAAAAGCGTCCATCTAATAAAACGCAATTTATTGAAGCTATAATTCATTCTTGGCATCGTGTGATTAAAAAGGATGAACTCCAAACACTAGTTTCTTCAATGAAAAGACGCTGTGAAGCAATAATAAAAAACAAGAGTTAACCTACTAAATATTGAATGTGTAAGTGTAACTTTAAAATACAATGAAATCTGAGATAAATCTTTTTTTTTTTTTTTTTTTTTTTGTAAGCGTAACTTTTTTGTAATGCAGATATTTTAATTATGTTTTCTTCATTAAATTCTATATTAAATTTCCTTGAGTTTGATAAATAAATATTTGTATTTAAGTGAAATTTATTATTTCTTCAAGCACAAAAATTTATAAAACATGAAAATTTCAAAAAATGGTCCACAATTTTGTCCACCACTGTATATAAACTCATGCACAACGCTGATAGTTACGTACACACATACAAAAATATGTATCTGTGTGTGTGTGTTTATTTATTGATATTAGAAATCTAATTACCAAGTATTTTTCATAATTGCAGTAAAACATAGATTAATGCACTAAAATAAGGGGTTAAAGTGCATTCGGTTTGAGCTGGCACAAAGTTTTTCGTGCAGTCCTCTAATGTGAATAACAGGACTGGATTGCCAGAAAAACACGAAGGCAAAAACAATCCCTTGAAGCCGATTTCATTTTTTGTTAAAAATTGCTTGTTAAATTACAGCAGGGGCGACGAAACTATGGCACGCGGCAAAATATTTTGGGCATGACAGAAAAAAAGCTGACACTTAACCCATTCTCTTACACGAATTTTATTGAGTTGGCAGCACTTTATTTTAAACAGTTAACTTTACTTTATTTATCACGAAAATGCCTTAATTAAATAATACAATTATTACTTTTCTTTTTTACTAGTGCCGAAACTAAGTGATGTATGCAATTTTTTAAGATCCATATATCCACACTCATGGTCCTAAACAGGTTAACATGAAAAAACAGAGCAAGAAAGACTCAAAGAGTTAATAAAGTCATTAATAATAGTAAATAAACCTGGAGTTATAAATTAAGAGTTAATAATCTCGGTTAAAACTCATTAATTAAAGATTTTTCAATAATATTTAGATAGTTAAAAAGATTTTGGGATACACTATAATTTATTATATAGCCTGAAGTAAGTCCCATTGATGAGTTGAGCTTATATAAATTAGGTTGGTTAGAAACAGGTTGTAATTTATTGATTTGCAATCTGAGTAAATATGGGCTTAAAGATTTATCAAATTTAAAAGAAGATTTAGATACCAAAGAAAAGGAAAGAAAATGAGTCAAAATGCCTATGTTATGTAAAAATATAATTTTTTGGAATTCGATTCCATACAAACAAATCTTTTTAAAGACGTTTGCTATTTTGCCGGCTTTTCCCTTTATCTAATGAAGTCACCATTTCCGGAAATGAATAATATTAAAAATTCAAATTAAAACCGCTTGTCACATGTCTTTATTTCAGCATGCATTCTATTTAACCCCTTAATTCTCGCTCCCGTGATGTTCACGGTCTGTGTGCTTTATTAAGATTGTTTGATTCCCACCAGTTTTATAAAATAGTGTAATTTTCTTTATTCTTGTATCATTTTACCTGACATTAAATAAGGTGAATATTTCTTTTTTAAAAAATTGGTGGCAAGAAGCAATCTGAATTTTTAAACCGTAATTTATTGCGACCGTTAGGAGTTTACGTAAATTAAAATGAACCTGATAACAGCTATTTGGTACCAATTTGCAATAATAGAAATAGCTTTAATATCTTTATTCCTTTCTAACATATTACTGTTACTATTACAGTAATATCTAAAAGTATAGTTATTGTGCATATAATACCTACATTTGTTAACTATACTTTTATAATCGCAATAAAAACTTTCAAGCAATTTTGATTCATTTCTTGTTTTCAATCCACAAAATATTTTTTTTTTTGTTATTAGCATGTCATGATCGCATAATATATTTTTTGAAAACACGGATATAAGAAGGTTCGCCACCTCTGCAGTAAGTTTTCACACTGAGACAGGTCACGTGAAAGAAAAGAAAAAAGTACACTGTTTAACACGTTGAGTGCTACGGTGACTGGACTGAAGCTGAAAAATTTACAATGTTTTAAGTAATATTTAAGAAAGTATAATCCTGTAATAAATAAAAGGTGAGCAAATTCTAAATAAATTTTCAGTAATTACTTAAAACAATATATATATATATATATATATATATATATATTTAGTTTTATATAATATTTTGGACCGTTGGTCATCGGTGAATGACGCGTTCTAAACAGAAAGTTCAGTGTCAGTCACCGGTGACTGACGTGGCGCTTAACGTGTTAAAACGAAAATATTAATTTAATGCTATGACCATATGATGTCATTAGATGAGAATTAGAAACGTAAAAATATTCGTTGCAGTCTTCATCATATTAACAACATTACCGAAGATATTAAAACATAAATTGAACAATTACTACAATTAACAATAACCACGATGTAGTATTTCACTATCAAGGGGAACCATGTGGGTTCTAGCACTCTTTTATTCAAGATGTTGAATCTTAACTCCTTAGCACGCTGGCGAACTCACAGTCATAAGTTCTGCTCTAAAAATTTGCCAAATGGAAATTTCACTAGCTACTCAGCACGTGGAGCTCGATTTTTAAAAGCAGGATGTAGCAAACCTCTAGACTTATTTACCATTAAGGGCGAAATGCGTTTAAATCCATTGATTCCAACTCCTGCTGTAATATTTATAACAGCTACGCAACCATAGATAACTAATTATCATATCATTACACAAAATAACTGTGAAAATCAGATTCCCGGAGTTTCATATTTATTTTACGAAACTTAAAGAAACAACAAAATAGATAGCTCATTCACGCACAAATGTTAGAATTCAGAAACACCACGATCGTACGCAAACACTCAAACCTCACTCGACCACAGAATACTTTCATAAAGCAGTAGATTGACACTATGCTACAAACTTTGAGCAGTAAAAGAATTTAAAATGAAACTTATTAAATGAAACAAAAATATCACAATATGAGTACATGTCTTGGATTTTCCAAGGAGTTTCAGATTAGAACATTTATATTTAATATGTCAGCGGCACAATTCGATATCAGCAAGTTTAATCGTAGAATTTGTAACATTTTGCTGCAAATAAATAAGGCGCAAAAATTCTGTTAAAAAATCGTAGTAATACTGTACGCACTCTGTATCAAAAGCAATGAAATTTGTGTAAGTTTTATTGAAATGTATGATTATCTAGTAATTTTTAAAGTTGTCTTTGTACACAAGGAAAGCATTTTCCAACTTATCCCCTGTTTGTATTTCTCCCTATGGAATAAGTTCACACAAAGTTTGAACAAACCAATTTCGTATTTAATTAAATATTTTTTTCCGCAGTGTCTATTTTATTTCAAAAGTGTATTGAAGTAAGTTTTGCCAGATTGGGGACTTTTTTTAATTCAGATTATTTGACTCTCACCACTTTTTAAAAATACCATAATTCGCCTTATTTTTCGGAATTTTTAATCCATTTTTAAATAGGCCGAATATTTCTATTTCAAAAAGCGGTGAGAATCAACAATCTGGGGACAAAAAAGTCCCTAATCTGGCAACACTGATTGAAGTTTTATATAATTTTACACAACTTATAAATAATTATTGACCATTTTTAAATTATTATATACAACTATTTCATATATGAAGTGAAGAAAAAATATTCTAATCTCTTTTCTCTTCTACTTTAGCTGCATTTAGAACAATGGGAGGCTTAGACGTTCTAATATTGTATATCCAAAATCTCAAAGGAAACGATTTTCGTCCTGAAAGGCAGCTGATTTTATTATTTTCACGATACTTTTTCTTTGTATAAAAGTGTAAAAAGTTGACTTATTAAAGAAATTATTGACTCATGAAAATCAACAAATGAATAATATAGGCGTATGCTCGGTTTTTAATTAAGGAAAGGGTGCAATTCTTCTTTATAAAATCCTACATACATAAAGGGTACTTTTTATTAGAATTATTTTAATTAAGAAACCGTAATGCCGCAGAAATTATATACGCAACCATGCGTAATTTGAAAAAAAAGTGTATTTTTACAGTTTATATTAAGAAAAATCATTCAATTTTTAAAATTTTATGTTTTTTTTTTTATTAAATTTAATCATGTGTATCTCTCTAAATCAACATTTTTAGATTAATGGCGCACTTTGAATGAAATAAGAATTTTGATGGTACATTATGATTTTTAAAGTTAAAATTACCGCAATACACGCATATTTCAGTTTGTTAGAAAATAAATAACCAAACAGCAAATATACAAGGTATTCGAAAACTGTGCATAACGAGAATCCTCGCTCGGAGTCCAGAAAAAGAAAAAACATACATTTAAAACGCACAGTTTTCGAGAATCATACGATAGAAAAATGTCACATCCGGAAAATGAACTTTATTGAACTTCATGAAATTGCAAAGCGGAAAAGAAACAAATATTAAAAATAATAATGAAAGATTTTAATCACAAAAATTTTACCCATAGGCTTGCGAAAGGGGAACGATCAATTTAAAAAGAGATGAATTGTAGGCATGTTAAGTATCCAATATGCAAACGGACAACGTCGTTCGGTAGATTTTCAAAGAGTGTTAAAAAACAGGTTTCAACCTGAAAATAAACAGGTTTTCTTTTTTTTAATAAACTGACTTTTTTGGGAATAAACCCGGAAGAAAACGGACTCTTTTGGCTTTAATCGTGATAAATAATCCAATTTTATGAAACTCTATAGTTTGGCTCTCTTTATAAGGTGACAGCTTTTAAACTATCGGTAATCTTTGCATAGTGGTAATGTATTCCGTTCGTGAGTATTGCGATATGTACTGTACCTTCTGTCAGTTTGATGATAATGCTTTATCAAACTGATAGGAAGAATTGTGACGTCATACGTTTTCTTTTACATTTTACTCAAAATCTATGCGTCGTCGAGACATGGTTGTTTGGATAGCTTTTTTCTGCTTAGAGCCTGGATTCTTGTTCTGCACAGTTTGGCCAGTGGTATCCGAGTACCCTGTATTAAAATATACGAACAATAAAATTTATATCTCATGGTTAATATGCATGTTCTGAATTTAAGCTTGATATTTCAGACGTTCAAAAACGCAAGAATTTCAGTGGTTTCAGTTCAGTAGTAAACACTACCTTACTCAAGCATCTGACCATTTTCAAGCTCTTTGACTGTTCCTTCTGTCAGTTTGATGATAATGATTTACAAACTCCTCGGAAGAATTGTGACATCATACTTTTTCTTTTATTACATTTTACTCAAAATCTATGCGTCGTCGAGACATGTTTGTTTGGATAGCTTTTATCTGCTTAGAGCCTGAATTCTTGTTCTACCCAATTTGACCAGTGGTATCCGAGTACCTTGTATTAAAATGTACGAACAATAAAATCTATATGTCATGGTTTTATAATAATAATATAATATGCATGTTCTCCATTTAATCTTGATATTTCATGCGTTCAGAAACGCAAGAATTTCAGTGGTTTCAGTTCAGTAGTAAACACTACTTTACTCAAGCACCTGACCATTTACAAGCTCTTTATAATTGTGGGGGTATTTAGTGTTTTAGATTTTATGAAACTGACCGTGTTTTACTAGTCTATAAAAATTTAAATATGTTACTCTGTGGATGCATCCTGTAATTACACAATAGAAAAAGAGTTAAAATGGTATGTCACCGCTACATTTCTGTGGGTTTCTGAATTTGGGTTTGGCCCCAGTAACGTTCCACTTTCTTTGACTAAAAGCAGCCTATAAATATATAGTAGGGAGCAAAAAAAATGGCAATTATTTTTCCATACAAAAATTAAATTTTTTAAATATATATTGCAAGTTACTAGTTTGCTTTTAAAATTGAAACATACTGTGGCGTGCCCGGCAAGGCCGCCACGTGAATGAGAGGTCACGACGCTAATCTAAAGTTAAATTCATTTATTTAAAACTTCATGGAAAGGATTGGTAGATAGGATCTTGATAAATTTAGCCTCCACTCTGTGCTAAAAGAGAATCTTGTTTAAATATAAACTTCAGAAGAATATGAAATAAAACCAACTCACATAAAAGTTACTTTTCTAGAACGCACTAAGCTGAGATAGCAGGAAACGACCAAACTCCAAATTCTTTGTATCGCATTTTCACTCGACTATTTACACTCCTGCAGACTGAACAACGACACCTAATTTGCATGCTGTTATAGCTAAACCGCGGAACTGTAGACTCCAAAGAAAACCAAATGCACCTCGGAATATGAGAGTGCCTCTCGTATACAGTTATGTTTTACGCCACGTTCACATTCAAACCACTAGAGAGCCTCTGTAACAGAGCTACTAGTCCCTTACAATACTATATAACCAAATGACAACGTACGGTAATTTTATTTTCAGAATGATAGGTTTTAAGTTATAAATAGTATATAATTAAACTGAAAATGTTTTCAAAATAAAAATTTTAAAAAATTAAAATTTTTAAGGAAACACGATATTATGACGGTTTGAGAGTAGAAAAAAAGAGGTTAGCCGTACAAGACGGGTAGCCTTTAGAATAGGGGTGCACAACCTTTTTAAAAGAAGGGCCACTTACACAAATTTCTGGGTTGTCGACGGCCACTTCAGTAACACGGAGAGAATTCTATTTTGGGCAGAAGATCTGTGGCCTATAATCAGATAAAAAATGTGATTTCAGAGGGGGTTGGGGGGATTTTACCCATCTAGGTTCCCCTACCCAGTCAACATATCAATTCAGTTGGCAAGAATATATCAACAATTTACGTTTGTGTATATAACAGAGATATAGCAATGATTATTTTGAAGGAGTGATAATATTCCTTGACATTATTCGTGGAGTAAATTTTGTTTTATTAAAAGTGCTAAAATATAAAAATAGCTACGAAAGTGGCTAGTGCCGAAAAAAATGTGAACTTTAATTTTTCCACGCCCGATCAACGAAATTTGTGATTTTTCCGCGCCTAGCCGACAAAATTCACGATTTTTCCGCACCGGATCGACGAAATTCGCTATCTTTCCGCGCTTGATCGACGAAATTCACTATTTTTCCTCTGCCGACCAACGAAATTCGCAATTTTTCGGAGACCGATCGACGAAACTCGCGATTTTTCCGTGTCCGATCAACGAAATCCGCGATTCTTAACTGACTGACAAAAATTCGCGATTTTTTCTCACGATAAACTGACAAAACTCACGATTTTTCCGCCGCCGATCATCGAAATTTTTAATTTTTCCGCGCATCGTCGAGAAAATTCGCGATTTTTTCGTACCCGACCAATGAAATTCCCGATTTTTTGGAGTTCAATCGAAAAGACTCGCGTTTGCCGTGCCCGATCGACGAAATTCGCGATTTTTAACTGATTCTGACGAAATTTGGATTTTTCCGCGCCCTATCAACAAAATTCACGATTCTTAACTGACACTAACGACATTTTCATTTTTTCCCGAAGCAGATTGATGAAATTCGCGATAAACAGAGGAAACACGCGATTTTTAGGCAGCCGATCAACAAAATTTCAAAATTTTCATCTCTTAATGGACAAAACTCACGTTTTTTCCGCACTCGATTCCACAAAATTCGTGATTTTTAACTCACTGACGAAATTTGCAAATTTTTTCCTTGGCAAATAGACGAAATTTGCGATTTTTTTCTCGCGACTGACGAAACTTGAGATTTTACCGCAGGCGATCAACAAAATTTGCAATTTTTCCGCGCATCACCAACAAATTTCACGATTTTTTCGTGCCAGATAAACGAAATTTGCAATTTTTGCGAGCCTGGTCGACAAAATTCGAGATTTTTTCAAGCCCGAATAACGAAATTCACGATTTTTCCGAGCTTGATTGACAAAACTCCAGATTTTTGCATTCCCGATCGGCGAAATTTGCAATTTTTTCCGCGCCTCATCGACAAAATTAGCGATTTATTGCGTCCGATTAACCAAATTCGCAAGTTTTCCGAGCTTCATCGACAAAATTCGCTGTTTTTCTGCACCCGATCAAAGAAATTCGCGATTCTTAACTGAAAATTTCAACTTTTACCTGGCTTATGGACGAAATTCACGATTTTTTCCAGCGACCTATGGACAAAAATTGCAAATTTTTCCAGTTATAAATTGACGAAGTTCGCGGGCCACAGGTTGTGCATCCCTACTTTAGAACATGTAATCAAGCAAAGAAAAGTTTTTAATAGGATGAAGAGATCTATGTAAGGGCTAAATAACGTTGGAAAGGCATTTTGCACGCTAATGATCGAAGCTGTCTAAAAATCCAGCCATTCTTTAAAAAAAAGCACGACCTTTATTGCTAATGCCTTTCGATAAACTATCGGCAGGTATTTTGAAAGGTGCCTGTTATTTTAACACTGAAGTCTGAGCTATTTAAACCGCATATCTCCCTCTGGACTGAGAATATTTGGTACTTTTCATGATTTTTTAAAAAAATACTTTGAAGATATATATTTTAATGTATTTTTTATTATAAACTTCAGACTGTTTTTATTCATAATCAAGGAACTATTTAAATGTTCTAAAATTTAATATTTAATGAGAAATTATTGAAAAAAGCATGTTTTATATATTTTTTAAAAAGTTCCACTTAAGAAAACATATTTTTTCAACATTAAATTTTACATGGACTTGAATAAAAACTTACTCAAATTTTGTACAAATATCTTAAATTGGTTTTATTTTTATATAAACGTTATTTAGTAAAAATTGCTTTTGAGTGGTACATTTAAAAGCACAAATAGCAGCACCACAGGGTTCACAATAAGTTCGAATTAAGCTCTGATTCTAGATATTTTCATATACTTATTTCTGTTTAGTGCTGCCACCTATTTTTTCCAAGTGAAAGGCTCATAGATAATATGTGAATAGACTCCGAACGTATATAATGGGTATTTTTATAGATATGAGAGTTAAAAGTTGACCTCGAGAGACTCTCGGGTTTAGTTCGTTTCAACGAAAATCGAAACCCGAGTGACGCTCGGGCTTAGACCTCAAAGTGTTAAATGGGTCCCCCTAAAAGTACTAAACAGTATAATATCTTGAGGATCATGGAAATCAACAATTTAATAGCACCTAAACTTCCAAACTTCAGTCTTAATAAAAATTTTCTGGTTATCAGTAAAAACAACTCTTTTTAAAGAGGATTCGACTAGTATTATGGAATGGAATCTCTTTGAGGACAATACATATTCATTATCTTTGGCGTCTTTTTTTTATTGAGGTGAAAAGTAGATTACAAGAGAGTGTCTCACAAAATGATCACAACAGTAAAAAATACACGGTTTTCTAAACATCACAAAATTCAATTTTTACACCGTCGAATAGGATAAAAAAATGTTCCGTCAAATGAAATTCGCTTGAAAACTATATCTCAGTTTACTGATATTTTATGGTTTTAAAAATAATATTCAAGCATGATTAAAGAAAAATACCTACATCGCATGCAGCCCGATTAGAAAAGTTTAAGCCGGTTGCACTTAAATAGTTCAGCATTTGTTTCCGGCTAATATTTCAAAACGAAATTAAAATTTCATCAAACTATACTAATAAAAGAAAGTTTTACTCTGTGTGTACGTCTATGTGTGTGTGTGTGTGACAGTATGTGTTTTCGATGGCTAGCAAAATCTACAGCACGCACGAGGCTGAAACGTTTTGTGAATAAAGTCCAAGGCCTCTCCTAATGCACCTGAGTCTTTACATGTCTAATAATTAGCTGGAATATTAAAAACTCATCAAGCGGCCCAATTAAAAAAAGTATTTCTTTCTTCAAAACCACAAGTTGACTAGAATTGAACCCTGATGCGAGGGTCGTGCATGATTGCCCAATCAACACGCTACCCTTGAAATCGCAACAAGGCTAACGGTTTGCAGAAGGAAAAAGCATAGATTTTAATCGGGACGCAAAGAAAATGCTATCTCGATTTTTTCTTTACGAGGGGAGGTTTTATCAGAATTTGTAAATCGCCAGGTTGCCACATTTCAAATTACACTAGGTATTTTTAAGGGATGTTATATATTTTTTAATATTGCTTTTAAAGATTTGAAATTAACACACCTATGCGTATTTTTTAACGACGAATCCAAACATCTAATTTTATTTGAAATCCGACAGCAATTAACGAATATACATTAATTAACAATTTTAATTTTTCAAGTGTTTTTTATCTGGCAGCTGTTTGACAAATCATTTGAACAGCGCGTGCGCAGCAGATATAAAATCATACAAATTTAAGGTTTATTTAAGAAAATTATCATGGGCCTGTGCAACACTGGGCGAGTTAGCTAGTAAACAAATAAAATAATATAAACAGAAATTTGACACACGCGTAATTGAACTACGTGCGATGAACCACTGAAATTATCAGAATCAGGCTGATGTAAGTAGCGATCTTCGGCTGTTAATCTTGGCATACGGCGAATACGAAAGTATCGCTTTTAATAAATTTCAAAACTTTATTTGAATGCATAATCGATATTTTTTCTATAAAACTGCTTTTTGGTGTTGATAGTGAGCAATCTAAAAAATATATTAAATGTAAAAAAAAACTTTTAAATAACAAAAAAGGGGTTTTACCTATGTCCTGTAATTTGGGAAGTCATGGTTTGTTCCCCTGATGCTTTTTTAAATCAGAGTTTTTTGATCAAAATAATGTAAGCTTTTTTACAATAAATGTTTTCCCAACAAAGTTATGATTATTTATATTGTTTGTCAATTTTTTGCTCCCTACTCCTGCCGTTAGTTCGTCCGTGGTGAAACAAAGGAAAATAAATAAGATTTCAATTACAGTGTTTATTATAATGAATTTAAAATTATCGCAACACATTGGTTGAGAAACACTAATCTAAATTACGGTTATTTTTTGCTAGAAAATATAAACATTTAGTCCAATGAATGCACAAATATTTTAATCAAAATTAACGTGAAACAATAGTTTACTTTATCACGATATGAAATATAAAACAAACAAATAAAAGAGAAAAACATAGTTATAATTTTACACGTGTTCTGAAATAAAAATTATAAATTTAAAATTTTGATTAAGATAATGTAAGTAACAGTGTAATAATTTTTATCAGTTTATTTCGGTAAAAATGGCATGACGATATTTCAGAAGTCAATGGCTATCTTTTAAATTTGATAAGAAACCAGAAATAGCATTTTAAGAGCTCCTTTTCACCTATGGATATACCATTAACAAATTATGCACGCGTGTTGAGTCCGCAAAATGCATTCATATACACTGCGCGTGTATTTTAGAATTTATCAAACAAAACTCTTTTAAGCAAATTTGATAAATAACTTTTGGAAAAGTATTTATTATATTCTAAAACAATCTTACAAACATTCAAATACCATAAAAAGCCATCACAAATCCTTTTTTAAAATTTATATTGTCTTATTTAATCACCGAAATCTGCGATCTAGCCAAAAATTTCTATTAAATTTTAATTGTAACAAAAAAGCTTAAAATTTGGCAGCCATATGCCATAGGATATGTTAGTGCGATACTTTGCACATCTAATGCACGAATTATTTTAAGGCAAATCTTAGAGCAATCCAATCCTTACTTTGCACATCTAATGCGCGAATTATTTTAAGGCAAATCTTAGAGCAATCCAATCCCAATTAAAATTTAGTGTGCTATTCTATAGTACCGTACGAAGCTGATAGTAAATTGATTTATTTTAATTTTCGCGTTCCAGTGGGCTGCTTTTTAAAAATTCAGATTCCTTGATTCCCACCACTTTTTAAAAAGCGTATAATTCGCCTTATTCTCACATTATTTAATCTGTAATCAAATAAAGTGACTATTTCTACTTCAAAAAAGTGGTGGGAATCAAACAATCCTAATTTTGAAAAAGTAACCCACTGAAAAAGTCACCCGCGGGTGGAGGATTAAAGAGACAAAATAACCAAAATTCACGAAAATGCAATTAATTGCATTTAACATGTAAACATAGCAACAAACATTAATGAAATTTGGCAAAATTTTGTCTTTACATGATATTCTTGTAGACTTTAGGGCATATAGGGGAGATAGAGATAATTAGGATCAGGGGTAATTGGGATCAGGGTCACTTCAGGTTCAATCTGTAACATATAAAAAAATGGCCATGCTAATTAGGAAGTTGGACTAATATTCCACATGTGCAATTTTTTTTGGAGTGAAAATGTTTGTCCCAGTAGAAGCAAGTAATCACTGTTTTCATAGAACATACAGAAAAACTTTGTCAGTCAAACAGAGTCGTCCTTAGCGAAAGCGAGGCCGAGTGCAAAAATTTTTGCGAGCCCCTTCCTTTCCAAACCAGCTAATCTTATCCCATTCACACCAATATCGCCAATTTAACTGATATTTTTTATTCGTGTACCAGAAATTTAGATTAATAATTTTTCCTTTATTGACTAGCAAACATTTCGTGATTAAATAACGTGAAGGTAAGTATTTAGAGATTCTGGTACCTTTTTTTTTCAATTAAAAAAATTCGCTAAATTCACAGCGCTACCTCCTACAACGCAATCGTATTTTGAAACAGCTCGAACGATATCTACAGGGCTAGAGGGCTGCACGGGCTTCTCCTTCAATAAATCTTCATATTAAAAATTGTATCAACTTTGAATATCTTTAATGGTAACACCCACTTTTGACATCACATTTAGTTTCTTTGAACAAGGTAGCCCGAAAAAAAGGCACCTATTGCATACTTTTCCCTAAATTTTCATAGAATTAGTTGAAGTTTGAGGAAGCTAATGTTAATTCAGTGAAAACTTTTATTGGTTTTCTTCCCCCCAAAAAATCATCCGATTAATTTTTTAACACGATGCAATAAATAGACTCAAATATATTTTAGGCATTTTTTTTTCAACTGAAAAGAAAAATAATTATGAAAATTGTCAACAAATTCTGTTATTAAGCATACACAGAAAAGAAATGTTTGTGATTAACTGAAAAAATATATAGTGTTTTTTTATATATAAAAAGACACTAGATTACACTAAATCAGTGATAAATAAGGCAAGATCAGGCCGAAAAAAATGCACAAGTGCTTCTGACGATAGAGAGATAAAAAGGATATGCCTCAAAGGTAGAAGAATTTCATCAGATGCTGTTGGATGTCAAATGAATACAATGGGTATTTCAGTTAGTTCAAGAACAATAAGGAGAAGATCAGCAGGTTTTCGACTGAAAGATAGATTTCCGAGGAAAAAACCATTTTTAAATCTTCAGTAACGCAAGAAACGTGTTCAGTGGGCAAAGGAACATATTAATTAGTCAGAAAATCTGTGGAAGTAAATTATCTTTAGCGATGAGAATAAAATATCGCTCTTTGGTAGTGATGAGTGAAAATATGTGAGACGAAGAGTAGGGGAAGAGCTGCATCCTGATTGCATTGAAGCAACTACAAAGAACCCGATAAATGTCATGATTTGGGTCTGTATGTCTGCAGATGGTGTGGGCCGCATTCAAGTGATTGATACCTTCCATCAGGGATCCCTTCCTCAGTAAAGCACTATTAATCTTTCAGCAGGATTCAGCTCCATGCCATACGGCAAAAATATGCAAATAATGGTTTAAAAATAAAAGTATACAATTATTACCCTGGCCAGGAAACAGCCCTGATCTGAATCCTATAAAAAATTGTGACGACGTTTGGAAATCCTTGTACAAAAAAAGCGTCCATCTAATAAAAAGCAATTTATTGAAGCTATAATTCATTCTTGGCATCATGTGATTAAAAAGGATGAACTCCAAACACTAGTTTCTTCAATGAAAAGACGCTGTGAAGCAATAATAAAAAACAAGAGTTATCCTACTAAATATTGAATGTGTAAGTGTAACTTTAAAATACAATGAAATCTGAGATAAATCTTTTTTTTTTTTTTTTTTTTTTTTTTTGTAAGCGTAACTTTTTTGTAATGCAGATATTTTAATTATGTTTTCTTCATTAAATTCTACATTAAATTTCCTTGAGTTTGATAAATAAATATTTGTATTTAAGTGAAATTTATTATTTCTTCAAGCACAAAAATTTATAAAACATGAAAATTTCAAAAAATGGTCCACAATTTTGACCACCACTGTATATAAACTCATGCACAACGCTGATAGTTACGTACACACATACAAAAATATATATCTGTGTGTGTGTGTTTATTTATTGATATTAGAAATCTAATTACCAAGTATTTTTCATAATTGCAGTAGAACATAGATTAATGCACTAAAATAAGGGGTTAAAGTGCATTCGGTTTGAGTTGGCACAAAGTTTTTCGTGCAGTCCTCTAATGTGAATAACAGGACTGGATTGCCAGAAAAACACGAAGGCAAAAACAATCCCTTGAAGCCGATTTCATTTTTTGTTAAAAATTGCTTGTTAAATTACAGCAGGGGCGACGAAACTATGGCACGCGGCAAAATATTTTGGGCATGACAGAAAAAAATCTGACACTTAACCCATTCTCTTACACGAATTTTATTGAGTTGGCACCCCTTTATTTTAAACAGTTAACTTTACTTTATTTATCACGAAAATGCCTTACTTAAATAATACAATTATTACTTTTCTTTTTTACTAGTGCCGAAACTAAGTGCTGTATGCAATTTTTTAAGATCCGTATATCCACACTCATGGTCCTAAACAGGTTAACATGAAAAAACAGAGCAAGAAAGACTCGAAGAGTTAATAAAGTCATTAATAATAGTAAATAAACCTGGAGTTATAAATTAAGAGTTAATAATCTCGGTTAAAACTCATTAATTAAAGATTTTTCAATAATATTTAGATAGTTAAAAAGATTTTGGGATACACTATAATTTATTATATAGCCTGAAGTAAGTCCCATTGATGAGTTGAGCTTATATAAATTAGGTTGGTTAGAAACAGGTTGTAATTTATTGATTTGCAATCTGAGTAAATATGGGCTTAAAGATTTATCAAATTTAAAAGAAGATTTAGATACCAAAGAAAAGGAAAGAAAATGAGTCAAAATGCCTATGTTATGTAAAAATATAATTTTTTGGAATTCGATTCCATACAAACAAATCTTTTTAAAGACGTTTGCTATTTTGCCGGGTTTTCCCTTTATCTAATGAAGTCACCATTTCCGGAAATGAATAATATTAAAAATTCAAATTAAAACCGCTTGTCACATGTCTTTATTTCAGCATGCATTCTATTTAACCCCTTAATTCTCGCTTCCGTGATGTTCACGGTCTGTGTGCTTTATTAAGATTGTTTGATTCCCACCAGTTTTATAAAATAGTGTAATTTTCTTTATTCTTGTATCATTTTACCTGACATTAAATAAGGTGAATGTTTCTTTTTCAAAAAATTGGTGGCAAGAAGCAATCTGAATTTTTAAACCGTAATTTATTGCGACCGTTAAGGAGTTTACGTAAATTAAAATGAACCTGATAACAGCTATTTGGTACCAATTTGCAATAATAGAAATCGCTTTAATATCTTTATTCCTTTCTAACATATTACTGTTACTATTACAGTAATATCTAAAAGTATAGTTATTGTGCATATAATACCTACATTTGTTAACTATACTTTTATAATCGCAATAAAAACTTTCAAGCAATTTTGATTCATTTCTTGTTTTCAATCCACAAAATATTTTTTTTTTTTGTTATTAGCATGTCATGATCGCATAATATATTTTTTGAAAACACGGATATAAGAAGGTTCGCCACCTCTGCAGTAAGTTTTCACACTGAGACAGGTCACGTGAAAGAAAAGAAAAAAGTACACTGTTTAACACGTTGAGTGCCACGGTGACTGGACTGAAGCTGAAAAATTTACAATGTTTTAAGTAATATTTAAGAAAGTATAATCCTGTAATAAATAAAAGGTAAGCAGATTCTAAATAAATTTTCAGTAATTACTTAAAACAATATATATATATATATATATATATATAGTTTTATATAATATTTTGGACCGTTGGTCATCGGTGAATGACGCGGTCTAAACAGAAAGTTCAGTGTCAGTCACCGGTGACTGACGTGGCGCTTAACGTGTTAAAACGAAAATATTAATTTAATGCTATGACCATATGATGTCATTAGATGAGAATTAGAAACGTAAAAATATTCGTTGCAGTCTTCATCATATTAACAACATTACCGAAGACATAACATTAAAACATAAATTGAACAATTACTACAATTAACAATAACCACGATGTAGTATTTCACTATCAAGGGGAACCATGTGGGTTCTAGCACTCTTTTATTCAAGATGTTGAATCTTAACTCCTTAGAACGCTGGCGAACTCACACTCATAGGTTCTGCTCTAAAAATTTGCCAAATGGAAATTTCTCTAGCTACTCAGCCCGTGGAGCTCGATTTTTAAAAGCAGGATGTAGCAAACCTCTAGACTTATTTACCATTAAGGGCGAAATGCGTTTAAATCCATCGATTCCAACTCCTGCTGTAGTATTTATAACAGCTACGCAACCATAGATAACTAATTATCATATCATTACACAAAATAACTGTGAAAATCAGATTCCCGGAGATTCATATTTATTTTACGAAACTTAAAGAAACAACAAAATAGATAGCTCATTCACGCACAAATGTTAGAATTCAGAAACACCACGATCGTACGCAAACACTCAAACCTCACTGGACCACAGAATACTTTCATAAAGCAGTAGATTGACACTATGCTGCAAACTTTGAGCAGTAAAAGAATTTAAAATGAAACTTATTAAATGAAACAAAAATATCACAATATGAGTACATGTCTTGGATTTTCCAAGGAGTTTCAGATTAGAACATTTATATTTAATATTTCAGCGGCACAATTCGATATCAGCAAGTTTAATCGTAGAATTTGTAACATTTTGCTGCGAATAAATAAGGCGCAAAAATTCTGTTAAAAAATCGTAGTAATACTGTATGCACTCTGTATCAAAAGCAATGAAATTTGTGTAAGTTTTATTGAAATGTATGATTATCTAGTAATTTTTAAAGTTGTCTTTGTACACAAGGAAAGCATTTTCTAACTTATCCCCTGTTTGTATTTCTCCCTATGGAATAAGTTCACACAAAGTTTGAACAAACCAATTTCGTATTTAATTAAATATTTTTTTCCGCAGCGTCTATTTTATTTCAAAAGTGTATTGAAGTAAGTTTTGCCAGATTGGGGACTTTTTTTAATTCAGATTATTTGACTCTCACCACTTTTAAAAATACTATAATTCGCCTTATTTTTCGGAATTTTTAATCCATTTTTAAATAGGCCGAATATTTCTATTTCAAAAAGCGGTGAGAATCAACAATCTGGGGACAAAAAAGTCCCCAATCTGGCAACACTGATTGAAGTTTTATATAATTTTACACAACTTATAAATAAGTAATTATTGACCATTTTTAAATTATTATATACAACTATTTCATATATGAAGTGAAGAAAAAATATTCTAATCTCTTTTCTCTTCTACTTTAGCTGCATTTAGAACAATGGGAGGCTTAGACGTTGTAATATTGTATATCCAAAATCTCAAAGGAAACGATTTTCGTCCTGAAAGGCAGCTGATTTTATTATTTTCACGATACTTTTTCTTTGTATAAAAGTGTAAAAAGTTGACTTAATAAAGAAATTATTGACTCATGAAAATCAACAAATGAATAATATAGGCGTATGCTCGGTTTTTAATTAAGGAAAGGGTGCAATTCTTCTTTATAAAATCCTACATACATAAAGGGTACTTTTTATTAGAATTATTTTAATTAAGAAACCGTAATGCCGCAGAAATTATATACGCAACCATGCGTAATTTGAAAAAAAAAGTGTATTTTTACAGTTTATATTAAGAAAAATCATTCAATTTTTAAAATTTTATATATTTTTTTATTAAATTTAATCATGTGTATCTCTCTAAATCAACATTTTTAGATTAATGGCGCACTTTGAATTAAATAAGAATTTTGATGGTACATTATGATTTTTAAAGTTAAAATTACCGCAATACACGCATATTTCAGTTTGTTAGAAAATAAATAACCAAACAGCAAATATACAAGGTATTCGCAATCTGTGCATAACGAGAATCCTCGCTCGGAGTCCAGAAAAAGAAAAAAAACATACATTTAAAACGCACAGTTTTCGAGAATCATACGATAGAAAAATGTCACATCCGGAAAATGAACTTTATTGAACTTCATGAAACTGCAAAGCGGAAAAGAAACAAATATTAAAAATAATAATGAAAGATTTTAATCGCAAAAATTTTACCCATAGGCTTGCGAAAGGGAAACGATCAATTTAAAAAGAGATGAATTGTAGGCATGTTAAGTATCCAATATGCAAACGGACAACGTCGTTCTGTAGATTTTCAAAGAGTGTTAAAAAACAGGTTTCAACCTGAAAATAAACAGGTTTTCTTTTTTTTTAATAAACTGACTTTTTTGCGAATAGACCCGGAAGAAAACGGACTCTTTTGGCTTTAATCGTGGTAAATAATCCAATTTTATGAAACTCTATAGTTTGGCTCTCTTTATAAGGTGACAGCTTTTAAACTATCGGTAATCTTTGCATAGTGGTAATGTATTCCGTTCGTGAGTATTGCGATATGTACTGTACCTTCTGTCAGTTTGATGATAATGCTTTATCAAACTGATAGGAAGAATTGTGACGTCATACGTTTTCTTTTACATTTTACTCAAAACCTATGCGTCGTCGAGACATGGTTGTTTGGATAGCTTTTTTCTGCTTAGAGCCTGGATTCTTGTTCTGCACAGTTTGGCCAGTGGTATCCGAGTACCCTGTATTAAAATATACGAACAATAAAATTTATATCTCATGGTTAATATGCATGTTCTGAATTTAATCTTGATATTTCAGACGTTCAAAAACGCAAGAATTTCAGTGGTTTCAGTTCAGTAGTAAACACTACCTTACTCAAGCATGTGACCATTTTCAAGCTCTTTGACTGTTCCTTCTGTCAGTTTGATGATAATGATTTACAAACTCCTCGGAAGAATTGTGACATCATACTTTTTCTTTTATTACATTTTACTCAAAGTCTATGCGTCGTCGAGACATGTTTGTTTGGATAGCTTTTATCTGCTTAGAGCCTGAATTCTTGTTCTACCCAATTTGACCAGTGGTATCCGAGTACCTTGTATTAAAATGTACGAGCAATAAAATCTATATGTCATGGTTTTATAATAATAATATAATATGCATGTTCTCCATTTAATCTTGATATTTTATGCGTTCAGAAACGCAAGAATTTCAGTGGTTTCAGTTCAGTAGTAAACACTACTTTACTCAAGCACCTGACCATTTACAAGCTCTTTATAATTGTGGGGGTATTTAGTGTTTTAGATTTTATGAAACTGACTGTGTTTTACTAGTCTATAAAAATTTAAATATGTTACTCTGTGGATGCATCCTGTAATTACACAATAGAAAAAGAGTTAAAATGGTATGTCACCGCTACATTTCTGTGGGTTTCTGAATTTGGGTTTGGCCCCAGTAACGTTCCACTTTCTTTGACTAAAAGCAGCCTATAAATATATAGTAGGGAGCAAAAAAAATGGCAATTATTTTTCCATACAAAAATTAAATTTTTTAAATATATATTGTAAGTTACTAATTTACTTTTAAAATTGAAACATACTGTGGCGTGCCCGGCAAGGCCGCCACGTGAATGAGAGGTCACGACGCTAATCTAAGGTTAAATTCATTTATTTAAAACTTCATGGAAAAGATTGGTAGATAGGATCTTGATAAATTTAGCCTCCACTCTGTGCTAAAAGAGAATCGTGTTTAAATATAAACTTCAGAAGAATATGAAATAAAACCAACTCACATAAAAGTTACTTTTCTAGAACGCACTAAGCTGAGATAGCAGGAAACGACCAAACTCCAAATTCTTTGTATCGCATTTTCACTCGACTATTTACACTCCTGCAGACTGAACAACGACACCTAATTTGCATGCTGTTATAGCTAAACCGCGGAACTGTAGACTCCAAAGAAAACCAAATGCACCTCGGAATATGAGAGTGCCTCTCGTATACAGTTATGTTTTACGCCACGTTCACATTCAAACCACTAGAGAGCCTCTGTAACAGAGCTACTAGTCCCTTACAATACTATATAACCAAATGACAACGTACGGTAATTTTATTTTCAGAATGATAGGTTTTAAGTTATAAATAGTATATAATTAAATTGAAAATGTTTTCAAAATAAAAATTTAAAAAAATTAAAATTTTTAAGGAAACACGATATTATGACGGTTTGAGAGTAGAAAAAAAGAGGTTAGCCGTACAAGACGGGTACCCTTTAGAATAGGGGTGCACAACCTTTTTAAAAGAAGGGCCACTTACACAAATTTCTGGGTTGTCGACGGCCACTTCAGTAACACGGAGAGAATTCTATTTTGGGCAGAAGATCTTTGGCCTATAATCAGATAAAAAATGTGATTTCAGAGGGGGTTGGGGGGATTTTACCCATCTAGGTTCCCCTACCCAGTCAACATATCAATTCAGTTGGCAAGAATATATCAACAATTTACGTTTGTGTATATAACAGAGATATAGCAATGATTATTTTGAAGGAGTGATAATATTCCTTGACATTATTCGTGGAGTAAATTTTGTTTTATTAAAAGTGCTAAAATATAAAAATAGCTACGAAAGTGGCTAGTGCCGAAAAAAATGTGAACTTTAATTTTTCCACGCCCGATCAACGAAATTTGTGATTTTTCCGCACCTAGCCGACAAAATTCACGATTTTTCCGCACCGGATCGACGAAATTCGCTATCTTTCCGCGCTTGATCGACGAAATTCACTATTTTTCCTCTGCCGACCAACGAAATTCGCGATTTTTCGGAGACCGATCGACGAAACTCGCGATTTTTCCGTGTCCGATCAACGAAATCCGCGATTCTTAACTGACTGACGAAACTTGCATTTTCTTTCTCTCGGGAAATTGACGAAATTCGCGATTTTTTCTCACGATAAACTGACAAAACTCACGATTTTTCCGCCGCCGATCATCGAAATTTTTAATTTTTCCGCGCATCGTCGAGAAAATTCGCGATTTTTTTCGTACCCGACCAATGAAATTCCCGATTTTTTGGAGTTCAATCGAAAAGACTCGCGTTTGCCGTGCCCGATCGACGAAATTCGCGATTTTTAACTGATTCTGACGAAATTTGGATTTTTCCGCGCCCGATCAACAAAATTCACGATTCTTAACTGAAACTAACGACATTTTCATTTTTTCCCGAAGCAGATTGATGAAATTCGCGATAAACAGAGGAAACACGCGATTTTTAGGCAGCCGATCAACAAAATTTCAAAATTTTCATCTCTTAATGGACAAAACTCACGTTTTTTCCGCACTCGATTCCACAAAATTCGTGATTTTTAACTCACTGACGAAATTTGCAAATTTTTTCCTTGGCAAATAGACGAAATTTGCGATTTTTTTCTCGCGACTGACGAAACTTGAGATTTTACCGCAGGCGATCAACAAAATTTGCAATTTTTCCGCGCATCACCAACAAATTTCACGATTTTTTCGTGCCAGATAAACGAAATTTGCAATTTTTGCGAGCCTGGTCGACAAAATTCGCGATTTTTTTCAAGCCCGAATAACGAAATTCACGATTTTTCCGAGCTCGATTGACAAAACTCCAGATTTTTGCATTCCCGATCGGTGAAATTTGCAATTTTTTCCGCGCCTCATCGACAAAATTAGCGATTTATTGCGTCCGATTAACATAATTCGCAAGTTTTCCGAGCTTCATCGACAAAATTCGCTGTTTTTCTGCACCCGATCAAAGAAATTCGCGATTCTTAACTGAAAATTTCAACTTTTACCTGGCTTATGGACGAAATTCACGATTTTTTCCAGCGACCTATGGACAAAAATTGCAAATTTTTCCAGTTATAAATTGACGAAGTTCGCGGGCCACAGGTTGTGCATCCCTACTTTAGAACATGTAATCAAGCAAAGAAAAGTTTTTAATAGGATGAAGAGATCTATGTAAGGGCTAAATAACGTTGGAAAGGCATTTTGCACGCTAATGATCGAAGCTGTCTAAAAATCCAGCCATTCTTTAAAAAAAAAGCACGACCTTTATTGCTAATGCCTTTCGATAAACTATCGGCAGGTATTTTGAAAGGTGCCAGTTATTTTAACACTGAAGTCTGAGCTATTTAAACCGCACATCTCCCTCTGGACTGAGAATATTTGGTACTTTTCATGATTTTTTAAAAAAATACTTTGAAGATATATATTTTAATGTATTTTTTATTATAAACTTCAGACTGTTTTTTATTCATAATCAAGGAACTATTTAAATGTTCTAAAATTTAATATTTAATGAGAAATTATTGAAAAAAGCATGTTTTATATATTTTTTAAAAAGTTCCACATAAGAAAACATCTTTTTTCAACATTAAATTTTACATGGACTTGAATAAAAACTTACTCAAATTTTGTACAAATATCTTAAATTGGTTTTATTTTTATATAAACGTCATTTAGTAAAAATTGCTTTTGAGTGGTACATTTAAAAGCACAAATAGCAACACCACAGGGTTCACAATAAGTTCGAATTAAGCTCTGATTCTAGATATTTTCATATACTTATTTCTGTTTAGTGCTGCCACCTATTTTTTCCAAGTGAAAGGCTCATAGATAATATGTGAAAAGACTCCGAACGTATATAATGGGTATTTTTATAGATATGAGAGTTAAAAGTTGACCTCGAGAGACTCTCGGGTTTAGTTCGTTTCAACGAAAATCGAAACCCAAGTGACGCTCGGGCTTAGACCTCAAAGTGTTAAATGGGTCCCCCTAAAAGTACTAAACAGTATAATATCTTGAGGATCATGGAAATCAACAATTTAATAGCACCTAAACTTCCAAACTTCAGTCTTAATAAAAATTTTCTGGTTATCAGTAAAAACAACTCTTTTTAAAGAGGATTCGACTAGTATTATGGAATGGAATCTCTTTGAGGACAATATATATTCATTATCTTTGGCGTCTTTTTTTTATTGAGGTGAAAAGTAGATTACAAGAGAGTGTCTCACAAAATGATCACAACAGTAAAAAATACACGGTTTTCTAAACATCACAAAATTTCAAATTTTACACCGTCGAATAGGATAAAAAAATGTTCCGTCAAATGAAATTCGCTTGAAAACTATATCTCAGTTTACTGATATTTTATGGTTTTAAAAATAATATTCAAGCATGATTAAAGAAAAATACCTACATCGCATGCAGCCCGATTAGAAAAGTTTAAGCCGGTTGCACTTAAATAGTTCAGCATTTGTTTCCGGCTAATATTTCATAACGAAATTAAAATTTCATCAAACTATACTAATAAAAGAAAGTTTTACTCTGTGTGTACGTCTATGTGTGTGTGTGTGTGTGACAGTATGTGTTTTCGATGGCTAGCAAAATCTACAGCACGCACGAGGCTGAAACGTTTTGTGAATAAAGTCCAAGGCCTCTCCTAATGCACCTGAGTCTTTACATGTCTAATAATTAGCTGGAATATTAAAAACTCATCAAGCGGCCCAATTAAAAAAAGTATTTCTTTCTTCAAAACCACAAGTTGACTAGAATTGAACCCTGATGCGAGGGTCGTGCATGATTGCCCAATCAACACGCTACCCTTGAAATCGCAACAAGGCTAACGGTTTGCAGAAGGAAAAAGCATAGATTTTAATCGGGACGCAAAGAAAATGCTATCTCGATTTTTTCTTTACGAGGGGAGGTTTTATCAGAATTTGTAAATCGCCAGGTTGCCACATTTCAAATTACACTAGGTATTTTTAAGGGATGTTATATATTTTTTAATATTGCTTTTAAAGATTTGAAATTAACACACCTATGCGTATTTTTTAACGACGAATCCAAACATCTAATTTTATTTGAAATCCGACAGCAATTAACGAATATACATTAATTAACAATTTTAATTTTTCAAATGTTTTTTATCTGGCAGCTGTTTGACAAATCATTTGAACAGCGCGTGCGCAGCAGATGTAAAATCATACAAATTTAAGGTTTATTTAAGAAAATTATCATGGGCCTGTGCAACACTGGGCGAGTTAGCTAGTAAACAAATAAAATAATATAAAGAAAACAGAAATTTAACACACGCGTAATTGAACTACGTGCGATGAACCACTGAAATTATCAGAATCAGGCTGATGTAAGTAGCGATCTTCGGCTGTTAATCTTGGCATACGGCGAATACGAAAGTATCGCTTTTAATAAATTTCAAAACTTTATTTGAATGCATAATCGATATTTTTTCTATAAAACTGCTTTTTGGTGTTGATAGTGAGCAATCTAAAAAATATATAAAATGTAAAAAAAACCTTTTAAATAACAAAAAAGGGGTTTTACCTATGTCCTGTAATTTGGGAAGCCATGGTTTGTTCCCCTGATGCTTTTTTAAATCAGAGTTTTTTGATCAAAATAATGTAAGCTTTTTTACAATAAATGTTTTCCCAACAAAGTTATGATTATTTATATTGTTTGTCAATTTTTTGCTCCCTACTCCTGCCGTTAGTTCGTCCGTGGTGAAACAAAGGAAAATAAATAAGATTTCAATTACAGTGTTTATTATAATGAATTTAAAATTATCGCAACACATTGGTTGAGAAACACTAATCTAAATTACGGTTATTTTTTGCTAGAAAATATAAACATTTAGTCCAATGAATGCACAAATATTTTAATCAAAATTAACGTGAAACAATAGTTTACTTTATCACGATATGAAATATAAAACAAACAAATAAAAGAGAAAAACATAGTTATAATTTTACACGTGTTCTGAAATAAAAATTATAAATTTAAAATTTTGATTAAGATAATGTAAGTAACAGTGTAATAATTTTTATCAGTTTATTTCGGTAAAAATGGCATGACGATATTTCAGAAGTCAATGGCTATCTTTTAAATTTGATAAGAAACCAGAAATAGCATTTTAAGAGCTCCTTTTCACCTATGGATATACCATTAACAAATTATGCACGCGTGTTGAGTCCGCAAAATGCATTCATATACACTGCGCGTGTATTTTAGAATTTATCAAACAAAACTCTTTTAAGCAAATTTGATAAATAACTTTTGGAAAAGTATTTATTATATTCTAAAACAATCTTACAAACATTCAAATACCATAAAAAGCCATCACAAATCCTTTTTTAAAATTTATATTGTCTTATTTAATCACCGAAATCTGCGATCTAGACAAAAATTTCTATTAAATTTTAATTGTAACAAAAAAGCTTAAAATTTGGCAGCCATATGCCATAGGATATGTTAGTGCGATACTTTGCACATCTAATGCACGAATTATTTTAAGGCAAATCTTAGAGCAATCCAATCCTTACTTTGCACATCTAATGCGCGAATTATTTTAAGGCAAATCTTAGAGCAATCCAATCCCAATTAAAATTTAGTGTGCTATTCTATCGTACCGTACGAAGCTGATAGTAAATTGATTTATTTTAATTTTCGCGTTCCAGTGGGCTGCTTTTTAAAAATTCAGATTCCTTGATTCCCACCACTTTTTAAAAAGCGTATAATTCGCCTTATTCTCACATTATTTAATCTGTAATCAAATAAAGTGACTATTTCTACTTCAAAAAAGTGGTGGGAATCAAACAATCCTAATTTTTAAAAAGTAACCCACTGAAAAAGTCACCCGCGGGTGGAGGATTAAAGAGACAAAATAACCAAAATTCACGAAAATGCAATTAATTGCATTTAACATGTAAACATAGCAACAAACATTAATGAAATTTGGCAAAATTTTGTCTTTACATGATATTCTTGTAGACTTTAGGGCATATAGGGGAGATAGAGATAATTAGGATCAGGGGTAATTGGGATCAGGGTCACTTCAGGTTCAATCTGTAACATATAAAAAAATGGCCATGCTAATTAGGAAGTTGGACTTATATTCCACATGTGCAATTTTTTTTGGAGTGAAAATGTTTGTCCCAGTAGAAGCAAGTAATCACTGTTTTCATAGAACATACAGAAAAACTTTGTCAGTCAAACAGAGTCGTCCTTAGCGAAAGCGAGGCCGAGTGCAAAAATTTTTGCGAGCCCCTTCCTTTCCAAACCAGCTAATCTTATCCCATTCACACCAATGTCGCCAATTTAACTGATATTTTTTATTCGTGTACCAGAAATTTAGATTAATAATTTTTCCTTTATTGACTAGCAAACATTTCGTGATTAAATAACGTGAAGGTAAGTATTTAGAGATTCTGGTACCTTTTTTTTTTCAATTAAAAAAATTCGCTAAATTCACAGCGCTACCTCCTACAACGCAATCGTATTTTGAAACAGCTCGAACGATATCCACAGGGCTAGAGGGCTGCACGGGCTTCTCCTTCAATAAATCTTCATATTAAAAATTGTATCAACTTTGAATATCTTTAATGGTAACACCCACTTTTGACATCACATTTAGTTTCTTTGAACAAGGTAGCCCGAAAAAAAGGCACCTATTGCATACTTTTTCCTAAATTTTCATAGAATTAGTTGAAGTTTGAGGAAGCTAATGTTAATTCAGTGAAAACTTTTATTGGTTATCTTCCCCCCAAAAAATCATCCGATTAATTTTTTAACACGATGCAATAAATAGACTCAAATATATTTTAGGCATTTTTTTTTCAACTGAAAAGAAAAATAATTATGAAAATTGTCAACAAATTCTGTTATTAAGCATACACAGAAAAGAAATGTTTGTGATTAACTGAAAAAATATATAGTGTTTTTTTATATATAAAAAGACACTAGATTACACTAAATTACACATTTTATACTAAAAAATTATGTATTCTTTTTTGGGTAGATAATTGAATGTTCCAATATATTTCAAGATATTTTTATTTTTCTAAATTTATGGATAAACCCCTAACACATTCACTTTTATAACTTTGTGAAGATAAAAGAAATATATAAACACTACTTTTTTGGACTGTCTTGATTCGAGGAATTCATTTTAAATATGTGGAAGACTTTTATTTCAAAATTTACATTCATATTTTGAAAGCATGCGAAATTACGAGTCTAAAAGTATCTCTCGCATATCTTCAGGATAATTTGGCGATTTAAAAATATATAGAGTGTTCTCCCTCTTTCTTTTGAACACTGTACATTTGTTAACGGAATTTTATTTTGACTTAATAAATTAAAGAGATATATATTTTTAAATCCACTTTTTCCCCTTCAAAATTAAGAATCGCCCCTTTCTTTCTTTCTAAATTTTAATTTTAACAAGTCTTCATTTCAATGTAAATTGTTTTATGTGATCATTAATATTCTAATTCCATATGCCATCGCTTGCGGACAAATAATCTGAAAAATGCTGTACTTTAAAATATTAAATATATATCTAATCACAACAATGCCAACAGGAGTCGATTCGACTCCGACCGAATGATCGATTAGAACCAGAATTTTCTCCATAAAATAGGTTAAATGTAAACTACCCAGAGATAAGTTAAACAGTTTTAAAGAAAAATTCTCGTGTCAAATAATTTTATACAGATTGAGTAAAATTTCCGGCAGCCCTAGTGTTAAAGAATTTTAATTGTAAAATAATACTGAATAACGAATATGGAAAATTTTTCTAGAAATTGAGTGTAGTGATCTTAATGAATTTTGTTCGGCTCAGGCCGGGACCTAGTTTTTAGCTTTTGCACCAGGTCAGGATAGTTTTCCAAGGCCAGGGCTGGACCTGGATTCGAAAATTTAGGCCCATACAAACCTGTAATACAGTAAACTCCCGACTATCCGGCCTAATGTGGCGGAAGGGTAGGCCGGATAACAAAAAAGCCGGATAAGCCGGAGTTCTACAAATATTTACTAACTTCGTCCCTTCCCCCCGCCATGATATCAAATACACGTGTTACACATATTAAGATAAATTTTATATATATAAAGTACATACAGTTTCAAAATAAACAAAACATTAACATAAAACGTAATCCTAATTCCTAAAAAATGATTAAATCTTATTTTGGTGTTTATTAATAAATGATTGTACAAATATGAAAAGTTATGCTAGTTTTTAGTTTTTGAAAAAGTCCTTAATAGAGGACTGCTTCTCCCTGTTAGCCCTCTTCCACAACGTAATGTCCCTTCATTTATGCAAGAAGGTGATATCAGGTGGCGTCACTTCTCAATCGTCTTAAACCTTTAAGAATGCGGGATGAGATTTTTCCTGCAATCCTTTTAATCTTTTATTTCTGATATTTCTCCTTCTGTCAACAATTCTACAATATTGTTTTCAATTAATTCATTAACTTTGTCGTTTGCCATCCATTCTGTAATGTCTTCTGCATTGACATCGTCAGAACCCGGTATATTTTTCAGCAACGATAGAAGCTTATCATTCTTATCTCTCATTGCAGTTCCCCACACGGGTTTATGTCCACCTTTTAAGTCCAAAAGAATGTTACAAGACCTTGCAATTACTACGTTTGGAATTTCTTCTCATGCTTTTGTCACCCACCTGGGCGGGAACCTGCCTGCTTTGGACGCTTGCAACATTCCTCATTTTTTTTTTTACTAAGCCGGATAGTACGGAGGACCGGATAGTCGCGAGCCGGATAGTACGGAGGACCGGATAGTCGCGAGCCGGATAGTACGGAGGACCGGATAGTCGCGAGCCGGATAGTCGGGAGTTTACTGTATATTTATGTGACATTCGTCAACAGAAGACCAGTAATCAGCCGATAATCGATTAAAACTATGCAGAATTGAGCAATTTTTAAAACAATTTGGTGGAATGTAATGTTAATTCCTTTCTGATAATTTAAACAGAAGCATAAATCAAAAATAATTGTTAAAATATTTATGTATTTGACAACGGACCTACAGTGGCGGTCAAAAGTTTCCGGCCAGCATAACATTTTTGGTTAATTTGTAAGTATACCCATATGAAGAGGAATCTTAAAGTGATACTTATACATTTTATTGACATAACAGTTAAGAACTTATTTATGGAATAAAAATTAAATATTAATAAATTTAATTGACAAAATTAATTGCAAAAGAAAACGCATGTTGTCAAAAGTTTCCGGACACCTTGGCAAGTTTGGAAAAAAATGGTGTTACAGTGATCAACAACATTTACAATTAGTATTTTGTATTCATACATTTAGCAATAAGTACTGCGGGGCAGCAACGTGGCATCGATTCAATGAACAGTTGTAGATCATCAATGTTAAGTTTTGTCCACGGTTCTTGCAATTTTTGTGAAAATGCTGCTAAATTGGAATATTTATAATTCCACATACGTTTTCAAATTAGTTTCAAATATTTTCTATTAAATTCAGATCGTATCATTGGGCTGTCCCTTTCAAAAGCGAAGTGTTTTTGTGCGAGAGCCACTGCTTGACGACCATGCATGTATACTTTTGGTCGTTATCATGATGAAACAAATAGTTGCGACCACAATTTTTCCTCCAATAAGGCAGCAAATGATCTTAAAAGATATCCTTATGCATTGCACTATTCATCTTGCCGCGGATTTTAAATAACGGACAAGCGCATTTTCCAGAAAATACTCCCCACAGCATAACGTGTCCTCCGCCTTGCTTCATTGTATGAATAATATATCTCGCATCTTATCTTTTGTTTTTAGGTCGTCGGTTGTAAAGTTTTTTATCACCACAATAAGATTGAACGTCGATTCATCTGAAAATAGTACTTTTTTCCAGTTTTCACTTGACCAGTCTTTGTATTCCTTGGCAAACGCCAGTCGGGCCCTCTGAATTTTTTTACTTCTGAAAGGTTTTTTAACGCCGACTTTTCCATAACGTTCTACGTCACACAAGCGTCTTGACACTGTAGATAGACTTGTTTCAGCAATGAATATAATACCATAAATCGCTTTTAACACCATAAATGGCGTGGAATTGCAGCGGCATTTTTACGCAGGTCATCAACTGCTTTTCTTCTAATAATTCTGTCCACAAGAATAGTCGTTTTCCGGGGTCCCCCGGACCGTGGCAAGTTCCGAAAGGCATGACCATCTTTATATTTTTTTTAAATATCGTTTACAGCAAATTTTCCGATCGACAACTTTGCCGCAATCTCACGAGAGGATTGTCCCTTTAGCGACAAACAAATCACTCATTTAGGAATAATAAATTGTTAAACTTTTCATTTTTGAATTTCATATACATTATTCACCTTGATTAATTAACAAATATGGCCAAAAAAACACTTTAGCGATAGCAAAAACTAATGAATGACGAATTGCCGGAAACTTTAGCACGCGCGAATTTTGAATTCCTCCCCTTTGCGTCAAGTATCTTAAGTAACCAATCAAAATGATCACGTGGTCAGAGGTAATTTGCTTATTCCTAGCTTTTGGAGCAATTGAACTTCTTCTTCGCTAAAACGTTCTGTCAAACAAATAAAAAAAACTAACTGGCCGGAAACTTTTGACCGCCACTGTATACGTCCCACGTTCTGACTGCAGGACTGCCACAGCCGAATATTTTTATATTTGTTTCATATTACTATCTACAAAAAAAAAAAAAAAAAAAAAAACTTTGTGGCAGATTTTTTTATAAATTTTCATAGAAGTGTGTTGCAAAGATAATTTTTTGAAAAGTTTTAAGAACAGAGTAAAAAAAATCGTCGCCAGTTGCAGCAATTTCTAATAAAAAAATAAATTCGTAGTCGAAGGTTTAATTGGTTAAAGTACTCAATCAGTTCACTGCATATTGTGGAGTAATGAATGTGATAAGAATGAAATTTTTAACGTATAAATGCTATTTTTTCTTTAATTGCAACATGTTTATTTATTTTTTTTTAATTTCTTAACAAATATTAAGCATGTTAATATTTTTAATTTAATAGTCTAAAAAAAAGGAAAAAATTCTGAGTCAAAAGCAACATTTCACAAAATTTTTCTTTTTCTAAAAAACTTAAAAAACATTATCCTTTCATAATTTTTGGGGGACTTTAAATCTTTAAGGGGTTTTCAGCTCCATTGCCTCCCCGCCGTCTTTACGTGACATGCGGGCAGGAACATCGATATTCGTATCTCTCTATTCTAAAAAAAAGTAACTACCGCTGTCACCGCCGCCGCCGCCGCCGGTTTTGAATTTTTTGTGACTGGAGGTCTTTCTTAGTTAATATTAAGAAAAATAATGCATACAAAAGTATGAAAATTGGTGGTTTTATACAGAAATGCTTGATAAACACGCTGAAGCAGACAGTTTTCAAATCGAAGAATTATTTTAAGAGATATTTAATGCTAAAGTTGGACAAAATCGTTCCACTAAAAAAGTTTTATAGCAGCAAAATCTATACATGACAGTGTAATAATTTTTAGATCATTTTATGCGTTAGAATTTGGCGGAGTGCAGATTGCATTAATTTTTTTTATTTTGACTCATTTTTTTA
Source organism: Maratus speciosus (assembly GCA_963932465.1). Taxonomy (NCBI): domain Eukaryota; kingdom Metazoa; phylum Arthropoda; class Arachnida; order Araneae; family Salticidae; genus Maratus; species Maratus speciosus. The sequence continues at coordinate 369,185,833 of OZ010787.1, read as the reverse complement.
GGTTTTATTTCTATTTTAAATTCAAATTTTCAGCATTTCTAGAGATATTTTCTACAGATTTTAGAAAGTGATATTAATTTAAACTGTTGCCTACTGTATAAACAGCGGAAGCAATAATGTTTGCTTCAAAAAAATATATTTATACGTGTAAATAAATTAAAAATTTATTTACACGTGACTATTATAAACAGAAAAAAAACATTTGTAATTAGAATTAAATAATTATGTACAAAAAGCAGGAACTTATTAAAAATTACGTCATAAAAACTATAATTACACGTGAATTTTAAGAGAGAAAGGAATTTGTAAAATAATAAATTTATTAACATGCGTTAGAAGTCTTAAATAGGAGAAATTACGTCATATTTATGTCACATTACAGTTATTACATAAAATGAACAAAAAATAATATTGCAAAACGGTTTAAATTGAAAAAATGCGCTAGGCATTTATTTGATATATTGAGAGGATACGTTTCAACTGTTTTTGTTAGGAAAGCGCAAATAATATTTCATTTCTAACAAAAGCATTTTCACGTGAATATTTAACAGAGAAAGAATAGTTTGGTCAAAATTACGTCAGATTAAAAACGATTAATTTAAAATGTCTCATTTAAAAGAACTTTCTTTTCGCTTTGTTAAAAAAATAAAAAGACAAAGACTCTGCTTACTTAATTCATTTTATATTAGCTTATTTTGAAATGTTGTACACGTGTCTACGTCATCAAGTTATTTTTATTTCGACGTTTTATTTGTATTTTTATTAATGTTGTACTAAATTATTTGTTCTTTCGTTATTTAAAATAAAAATTATGTCAATTTGTATAATTTGGCGAGTGGTTTGGCGATTTATATAATTTGGCGAAATTAGTCGACGGGAATTTGGCGACGGGATAATCAAGTAGTACCGCAGCGGATTTGGCGTTAAAATTTCCCCAATCAAAGAGAAAAGAATAGAAATCCGTTTATAGGGAGATCGCCACTGTTTTTTAAATTATAATTCAATCTTTCGAAATCTTTTTAAAGCCGATCACATTAGCGTGCATTTAGAGTCTGCGGTGTCTGGACGGGGGTTGGCGAGCGTAGCTCGTAGGGGGCCGAGCCCCCTAGTAATAAAAAGAGAAACTTGATTACACAAAAAGGAAAGTGAATCTGTGTTGTTACATTACAAATAGTTACTAAAATAACAGTGAGCAGTTTAATCATTAAAATAATGGTGTGCAGTTTTGTCAGAATCATCATCAGCATCGGCCTTTTAACAATTAACATTTAGTTCATGCGGCTGTCAAGACTTGTGCCCTTGGTGCTGTCTATGCTAGCGAATAACATGTATAACAATGCCTATAGAATGAATATCAGTCAGAAATCCCTTTTTCTTTTTTCCTCGAGCGTCCAAAACTTGCACTAAACATTTTATAAATAAGCATATTTACAATATAAATTTATTATGAAGTCTCAACAAAATGAATAATAAATATTTAGCTATTTAGCTATTTTGTTTTTTTTTCGGGCGCAAGCCTTCTTTGGCGCGAGGCCCTCCTAAGCGTGAGGCCCTGTGCGGTCGCACCTGTCGCACAGGACTCCTCTGCCGTCAAAGTAAGAATGTTTTAGTAAAATACGTCCTGTGTAAAAAATTGTAGGAATATTGAAATATAGCTATGAATTTAAGTCCACTGTTAAAAATTTTGCAGCATTCTGGCAGGTCAGTCGACCGTTTTTTGAAAAAACGGTTTCATAACCATAATTTAACTATATTCTGAACATAAAATGGCCAATAATATAGTCAGAAAAGTGTTAAATTCACGGTTGTGTAATCGTTTTCGGAAAAAACGGTCAAATGACCTGCCAGAATGCTGCAAATTTTTAACAGTGTGGTTACATTTTGCAACAGACGAAGTATAATGTTAATAATCTGCATGATACCAATTACACCAGTAATAGCATTTTTTGGGGTAAATAGGGTCATAGAGTTTTTGGGTTAAGAGTAAATGGGATCGCATATTTTATTTTCTATTTAAATGAAATTGTGGTTTGGAATGCATTTTTTAAGCTTTCAGTTTTCAGATCCTGCTAAATACCCCTAGTTTGGTTTACTTTACTGCACATTTTGTGTTAGCAAAACATTTATTTTACAATTTTATTTTGCATTTATTTCAAATTTTAGATTTGACTGCCTGTTTTAGGCCTAATTAGGCCTCAACACTTTCAATGTAAATGAAATTTTCTCCTTCACAACATATGAGCTTTGACTGATCCTTTTCCCCCCGTTGCTTGCATTTCATGTTATTTAGAAAAAATTTGATTTTTTAAAACTTTAAAAATTAGTTCTTTAGAACAGTACAAGAAGGCTATAAATTTCCAAAAGAAAATTTTGCATTTGATTTTGTTTAGTAGGCAGAGTGTAAAATATATGAATATTGAAAATCCCTTAAAAAACGTTTTTTCCAGCGTACTTATATTTCCAATACTGTATTTATGAGAATAGTTGTAGTTGTAAAACCAAAATTATCTTGCTGTAAAGCCCACACCAAGATATTTTAATCCGATTTACCAATGACGGTGTCTTATAAGGCATGAGAGAAAATATCCCTGATCCGATCACCGGGGTGGTTTTTGAAAAAGACACTTATACCAGGTAACATGGTACATTGAAAAATAATTCTTTACACATTTCAAGAGACAACTACCTATTTAGTAAAATTATACATAACATTCGTATATAATCCACTTCATTCTCTGGTACTTAATTGACAAAGTTCAAATTGTCAAAAAGTGATCCTAATTACTCCTACCTCCCCTATGAAAGCTGAGCTAACAGCTTGATGGCGAAACTTCATGAGAATTTTGCTCAGAATATGGCCTTCAAATTACCATAGATCATTTAATGATAAATAATCAGCCAGTTAACATTTTATAGTTATATTTTAAACATTATTTAGTTTCGACATATAGATAAACGATGCATTCTTTCTAATTAAGAGATATATGTTTAGCAAACCATTTCCAAAATAGTGGGTACGTAAGTAACTAAAATACACGAGTTCAGTGTTGCCACTTGGACGACTACTTTTATTCAGAATGCTTGATTTCAGATTGCTTATTCAGATTACTATCAAAAAATCAATTTACTATCAGTTTCAATATGGTTCTATAGAATAACACACTAAGTTTTAATTGGGATTGCATTGCTTCAAGATATCGGTTTGCCTTAAAATAATTCGTGTATTAGAAGTGCAAAGTAACGCACTAACATATTCTATTGCATGGCAGCCATGTTTTACGCTTTTTTGCTACCACTAAAATTTAATAGATTTTTTTGTTAGCAAACCATTTCCAAAATAGCGGATGCGTAAGTAACTAAAATACAAGAGCTCAGTGTTGCCAGATGGACGACTACTTTTATTCAGATTGCTACCAAAAAGTCAATTTACTATCAGTTTCATATAGTTCTATAGAATAACACACCAAATTCTAATTGTAATTGCATTGCTCCAATATATTGATTTGCCTTAAAATTATTCTTGCGTTAGATGTGTAAAATAAAGCAATAACATATTCTATGGCATGGCTGCCAAGTAACGTTTTTTTGTTACTACTAAAATTTAATAGAAATTTTGGGCTTATTTAATCGCAGAATTCGGTGATAAAATAAGACAAAATTTAATATTAAAAATTTGTGCTAAGAAAAAAGCGTAAAAGTTGGCAGCTGTGCTATGGTATACTTTTTAAAAATAAAAATATTCGCTTATTCAATGACAGATTAAATAAGGAAAATATTACAATTTCAAAAAAGTGGTAGCAATCAAGCAATCTGATTTAAAAAAAAAATAGACCAACTGGCAACACTACACGAGTTGATAGAAAATATTATCTATAGACCAGTGTCAAAATTGTTTTGAAAAAATATTATAATAGTTTTAAGCGGCGTTGTATCTATTTTCGTTTTTCATGGAAAGTAAACTCTGTAGGGGCAAAGTAGTCCTGTGTTACGGTATATAAAATGCTCCGAGATATATTTGTTAACAAATAAAAAATAAAAAAAGTCATTCCGGCCAGTGCCGGGAGGAAGAGGTAGCTTTCATATTCCTTATTTTTAACAAAGCCAGCTTATAATATTCAAACACACGAAGCTCAATTTAGTGGAAACCTATTATAGGAGATTCAATACTAATTTTTGTCAATACTAAATCATTATGAATGAGAATTTCGCGAAATTAGCCAGCTTTATCCAAGCTGCTTTTATTTAAAGTAACTTATATTTGGTCGCCAAATTCGGCGATATCTTGAAATGCTTGCCATTTTAGGACAACATGGTGGATGAGGTTAACCAGTGAACTTGGTCGAGACCTTAGTAATTCCTGTGCACATACTCACTCACATCGGAATCGGTTGATATATACGAGTGCTGTCGCAGGCAAAAAATCAGATTTTTCAAAATGTCACCCACATTAGAAATTCAAACTGCTCTATCTGAGCCATTTTTTAAGATACAGACAAAACAAAAAAGGATCCGGAATCCTTATATCAAGGTCAAATACTTAAAAAAGAAAACTTTTTCAATTTTTATTTTTTTTTGCAACTCACTTTAAATATAATTTTTTTAAATTTAATGGCCGTCATTTTTAAACAAGATGGATGATAAAGCTGGCCAGCGAACCTGGTCGAGACATTGCTATATACTATCCACATGCCTTCTTACATCGAAATAGGTTAACAAATACACCAGTTATCGCGTGACAAACATCAGATCGTTTCAAAAATGTCAGCCATGCTAGAAATTCAAAGTGCTATAACTCAGCCATTTTTTTAGATATAGTCAAAACAAAAACTGTTCCGGAATTTTCGTATTAAGGTCAAACACATACGAAAAAATTCGTTTTAATTTTCCAGTTTTTTGCTACCTCATTTTAAACTTATAATTATTATTTTTTTTAAATTGCCACCATTTTGAAACAAGGTGGCGGATGAAGCTGGCGAACGAATTCGGTTGAGACATTGGTATGCACTATGTATACAGCAAGGTATATCCAAATTCATAAATACGCCTGTTGTCGCGAGACAAAAATCAGGTCGTTTCAAAATGTCAGCCACGCTAGAAATTCAAAGTGCTATAACTCAGTCATTTTTTAAGATATAGACAAAACAAAAACTGCTCCGGAATCTTTGTATCAAGGTCAAACATATAAAAAAAATATTTTTCAATTTTCAATTTTTTGGTACCACATTTCAAATTAATTTTTTTTTTTTAAATCGATGAAAGTATACCAAAATTTTTTGAAATTGCTTTCCTCCGAACAGCTGCAATCGGCAGATTTTTGTAATGAAAGCTACCCAATAAATTCTTCAACAATTTCATCGGCACAGCGAACATTTGGCGTAAGAATTTTTAACTTTCCAGTTCCTGTTTATTGAAAATATTTATAAATTCTCATATATAAAATGTACATAGTCTATTACTTTGTAAACAGCGAAATAATAAATTGTTAATTTTGCTTAGCATGCTTTAATTTGCTCCATTATATCTGTGAACAACCTAAAAAATTTGAATCGCTTTCGCGCAGTAAGCTTTTAGCGCAATCACACTGAGAGTTAATTTTTTTTTCTTTTACCGACAAATAAATTTAAAATATGAATGAATTCGTATTTCAAGAATGCTAAAAGTCTGTTACAATATTAGAATATTTTTCCTTCCATAAATGAACTTAAAAAAAATCACGTGTTATTAAGCGTTTTCAGAAGATTCAATCTCTGTTGCGTAACTGACACTTCAGAAATTTTATTAAAATTGCCAATTTTTTATTTCTTGCATGCACAAAATCGTAAAAGTTCTTAAGTCGACATTTACAGTAATGAAAGAGCTATCCACCAGCGGGCTAATTGTCACCACTAATTTTCATAGTGTAATTTTCACAATTATTCTTCATGATATTAAATAACAGAATTTCTCAGATTGAATAAGGCGAAGAATATTGTTAAAAGTTTCTGTTGACAATAGGACCGTCGTTTTGCATATGTTACATCACTGCATTTACTGATTTTATTAACATTAGACAGCTTGTAGAATAAATTTCATTCATACTGTAAAATAGATTCCGCCCAGAGTTTATTTTGAAATTACAAAACGCACTAATGCCCAAAACAGCAACTGAACAGAAAATATCTCTTAATCTATAAAGAAACTATATATATATATATATATATATATAAATCAAAAGCACTACTTGTTTATTCGTTAAATATATAGTATCCTCCCTCCCTCTCTCTACCAGATTAAAAAATAAATAAAACTAAAGCAAAGAGTTAATCCAGTTTCAAAATGTCACAGATAAAGCTGTTTGCACACAAGTTCCTTGGTTATAATTTTCTGCATTTCTCTTGCCTATTTACTTTTGTTCAAAATTTAAAAATTTTTAAATAAATTATTAATTGTTCTTCCTTTAATTGATTTTTTATGCTTTATTTAATATAAATGTAAAATTCCTGACTATACCTTGAAAAACATGTTAAATGCGAGTTAAAAAGTTTTAGAGGCTATGCCATATTGGAAAACGAATTTTGAATGTTGAATAAAATGCTGTTAAAACAATAAAAAATAAGAATATGACCATTTTTTTTAAAATCAAGGACAAAGATGCTTAACTGGAAATCTATATTTCATGCTTACATATCTAAAATGGCTTTTTATCTATTATACACAATCTTAACGTTGTCTTTTTTACATGTTTACATAATGTGATAACCAAAGGTAAATATGAAAATTTTCTTTTATGAGTTTTTGATCATATTTATTCTAACGGAGACCTAAACAGTGTATGTTTCTGTTTACAAATAATCTATAATATAAACACAATGATCCACTAACTCATTCACTAACGCTCCTCTGTTGGGCAGTTCTTGTAATACGCACCATTGTCGTAACCATTTTTTTTTGTAACACATGTTGTAAATTTCATCATTGTAGTTTTGTAACAATTGTTCTAATGTTATAATTTTTTATATCTATTTTTGGAGGATTTTTTTAACCATTGTAGCTGCATAGGTCATGAAAAACTTTCCAATCATGTAAGGGAAACAGTTTTGCCGGATAGATTATGGAAAATCTTTTCAATTTTTATAATAAAAATGATTTAATATTATAACTATTAATTATCCTTTATGTCCCTTTTAATGCAGCTAGACTACTAAAACCTGAACGTCAAAATCGGATTTTCTCACGAAAGTGATATTATCATTCATGTATTAATGGGAACTCAGTTTTCATTTTTCTTTGCCAAAGTTTCAACCAATCCCAAGGTGCATGCGTATGACAAACAAGCTGACCGCCGACAAAGGCAGCTAGATTTAATTATTAAATTTATTATTAATTAATGTTTTAGTTTAATTGTTTTGCATCTTTTAAGTAATGTATTTATTTAAATAAATTTTATTTAATATTTGCCTCATCCAATTATTTTGATATTCTTAAAGTTGAATATCTGTGCCGAAGCAATTTAATAAAAAAAATAAAATAAAATAAAAGGAAATTATCATATAAAATACTATCAAGGGATTTTAGACTACCATTATCATGTACTGATCATGTTAAATAGGCCATTTTGTATGTACATTTACTCAAAATCTGTTGTAAACATAAAATTTGATTTTTTTTTGTGTGTGTGTGTGAATAAAATGGACATTTAATGTTAAAATGAGCGTTTTCAGAAGTTATTATTATAATTTTTTTTTTTAAATAATATTTCACTTGATGAATAATGAAAATAGAAATTTGTTAATGACAAAAACTATGAAAGAAAAGAAATACTTTAAGAATAAAAGTTCTATTGAATAAATACTAGTCATATAAAGAATGTGCTATGAATGTACATGGGCATATGAATAGTAGTTTCTGAATAAAGATACATCAAATCATTAAGAATAACATTTCAGAAAAAATGCAGCTTTCTGTCCGTTTAAATGGGCTAACATAAGATTTTGCGATGAATTTAGAATCTGAATGCCTCTAATTATCGTACAGATAAAAATAAAGTATTTTTAGAATGGTAATTAACTAGAGAATTTAAAAACTCAATAAACTCACATTGACGTTTTTGAAGATCATTGAGTTCGGACATCTCCTTAACCCTTTGAAGGGAGGCGGTATATTATTTATACCACTTGATTTCAATTCAGAACTGCCAAAATTGCACCAGTATTTTTAAAATTTTTAATGTTATGTGAAGTAAAGGATCTGTATTTTTAAATAAACTTCTTCGGAAATTCTTATACTAGTCAATCATTTCAACATTTTAGCAACGGAATTACTTTGCATACGTAAAATGCAGAAAGGGTTAAATGCGATAAAAAACTATTACTTCCACTGATAGATTACGTAATCTATCATTAAATGTAACCCATTCCACAAGTTATCTTAATTTGCTTGAACATAAAAATATCAGAAGTAGATTTATCTGACTAAAAATAAAATATCATTAATATAGAATAAGAACTATAATATATTAAAGTTTCTTTTTTAAAATATTTATTTTTTTACCTGTAAACATTCAATACATATTATAATCATGCCCTCAATAAAATTCTAAGCGTGATAAAATCTCCGTAGAACATTGTTTTATGAGTATGCTGAAAATGCTGAACAAGATTGCTGCAATTTTTGCTTGAGAACTTATTTATTTAATGTAATGTAAACTTAATTCAACTAAGCTATCAGAATAAATGCATGTATTCTTTGTATTTTTCAAATGTATGTTTCAGAAAAGAAAAAAAGATAAATCAACTTAATGTGAAACGTAACTTAATCAGTGTACCCAAATACATGTATTTATTTTTTCATTAAAATTTATGAGAAATATCTATTAATTATTCATTTTTTAAGAACGTTGATTTATCCTTTTAGTTAAATTAATAGAAAAAAATGTATAAAAATCTTTTGATTTTTTAAAATTACCATTACTTTAATTAACCATTTGCATCATTAGCGCAATCATGTGTGCATTTCAGAAATTTCTTTTTATTCGTGAATTCCGAATTAAAACAAGAAATTCTGAATAGTAATTTTTAATTTATTAAAATATTATTTATATCGTTTCGTGATTACATGAAGTTAAATCTCTTCTTTCGGATTTCTCTTAGAAAGACCCCCACGAAGGGCACTCCCCCTCGGGCCCATATCCCTCGAGTAGATAATCGGCCTTCAAAAATCAACCCAACCCATCTTTCGGATTTCTGAATAAGAAAGAAATTTCTGAAATGCATGCATATCTGAGCTAATGATGCAAATAGATTAATTACCGTATATATCGGCGTATAACGCGTAATACAAATATATTTTAAACCAGAAATTTTATTTGAAATGCAAATTGAAATATGTTCAACAAAGTAATAATTTACATTTTATTAACTAAACTTGTCTGGTTCGCGCATTATAAGCCAGAATATGCGGTATCTAAGAAATAAAACTATCTATCATAGAGATAAAAATAGGGTATTTTAAAAAAAAGTTACTTAACTAAAGAATTTGATAAAAAAGGGTATCTTTTTAATCAAATAGAAGGATTTAAAATAAATATTTTTATAATATTCTTATTCATTATTTAAATTAAATTATTATATCAGAAATGCGTCAATCACATTTCTTGATTTTTCCGTATGGGATAATTTTTTTTAAATCAAATTAGTCGAGGGAAAAGCATTTAAAAATTGTGTATTTATTTAGCTTCAGGAAAGTATTTTGAAGTCTTCTTTTAAGAAAAGTGAAATAAATGTTTTAACAAAAGTGAAAACAATTAAATTAACTTACAAATTTTAATTAAAAAATAATTAAAACTTTTTAAACATTATCCACGGAAGAATATTTATGAATATTCATAAAGTTCATACCTCTATGCTATAACTTTTAATCGAGACGAGTCTTTTCCTAGGAGCAACAGGAGGTGCTGCCATGATGCTGAAAGATCAGTAGCAAAAGTGAGAAGAAAAATCTCTATCCCTCAAAGACTCTGGATTAAAAGGGGGAAGTGAAATGCGCTATACGATCAACTTAAGCCTGCGCAATCCCATAAAATCACTGCATAAAAATATTTAATATTTGATAAATAGGCATATTAATTAATAATAAAAATATAATAAGGTCAAAATAATTTACGCGAAATTGTTTAAAGAAAAAAACTTACAAGTTAACGGGGATATTAGTTAATAAAGTATAAGAAATATACTATTTATTTCTATCTATACATTTAGGGTGTTTGCTAAATTTGAGAATTCTTTTAACTGACGTCTTGGTATGAAACAAACAAAAATAATTTTCTAAAATAAAGTTTAAACGAAACAATTTTTTTAGAGGCAAAATATTTTAACACAAAACAATAAACCTTTTTTGCTTCTTTGTTTCTTTGTTTTAACCCATAAATGCATAGTGTAACTCGGGAGTTAAATTATCTTTTTCTGCCACTTGGCGTTTTATATTGGTCTTTTGGTGAACTATTATGTGTTACTTAAGTGTGATAGCATGCATTTAAGGTCGCGAAGTCTGTTTTTGGTGTGATTTGTTATCACGGGGCGGTTATAACATCTTTTGTTGTTACTGCTTGCAATGTGCTCGACTAACTTTTTTTCTTTATCTTTATAAAGTGTGATTATTAATTCTGTAAATTATTAAAAGCATTATAAAATTTATTATATCGTTGAAAAGTTGTTATTGGGTATTATTAGTTAATAAAGTATAAGAAATATACTATTTATTTCTATCTATACATTTAGGGTGTTTGCTAAATTTGAGAATTCTTTTAACTGACATCTTGGTATGAAACAGACAAAAATAATTTTCTAAAATAAAGTTTAAACGAAACAATTTTTTTAGAGGCAAAATATTTTAACACAAAACAATAAACCTTTTTTGCTTCTTTGTTTCTTTGTTTTAACCCATAAATGCATAGTGTAACTCGGGAGTTAAATTATCTTTTTCTGCCACTTGGCGTTTTATATTGGTCTTTTGGTGAACTATTATGTGTTACTTAAGTGTGATAGCATGCATTTAAGGTCGCGAAGTCTGTTTTTGGTGTGATTTGTTATCACGGGGCGGTTATAACATCTTTTGTTGTTACTGCTTGCAATGTGCTCGACTAACTTTTTTTCTTTATCTTTATAAAGTGTGGTAAGTATTAATTCTGTAAATTATTAAAAGCATCATAAAATTTATTATATCGTTGAAAAGTTGTTATTGGGTATTATTAGTTAATAAAGTATAAGAAATATACTATTTATTTCTATCTATACATTTAGGGTGTTTGCTAAATTTGAGAATTCTTTTAACTGACATCTTGGTATGAAACAGACAAAAATAATTTTCTAAAATAAAGTTTAAACGAAACAATTTTTTTAGAGGCAAAATATTTTAACACAAAACAATAAACCTTTTTTGCTTCTTTGTTTCTTTGTTTTAACCCATAAATGCATAGTGTAACTCGGGAGTTAAATTATCTTTTTTTGCCACTTGGCGTTTTATATTGGTCTTTTGGTGAACTATTATGTGTTACTTAAGTGTGATAGCATGCATTTAAGGTCACGAAGTCTCTTTTTGGTGTGATTTGTTATCACGAAGCGATTGTAACATCTTTTGTTGTTACTGCTTGCAATGTGCTCGACTAACTTTTTTTCTTTATCTTTATAAAGTGTGGTAAGTATTAATTCTGTAAATTATTAAAAACATTATAAAAATTATTATATCGTTGAAAAGTTGTTATTGGGTAGTGTAAACACTTTAAAGTAATTATATAATTTAAAATTGTCATTTTTTGAGCAATTTTTTTTTTATGTAACTTAGGTGTGACATTATGACCAACATAAAGATAAATAAATTTTTTCACTATTTTTCTGGTGGATAATTAGCAAAAATAGACTCAACTATAATGTTTTCCGAACAAAATTAAAAACCATGCATTAAAGGGTAAAATAAATTATACATAATTAGATGATTTAAATGTCCTCTGTTTTAGTAGTGACACTTTCTTCTTGTTACTCTCATTAAAATATGAGTATCGCACTTTAAAACACCCACTTTATTTATTGTTCTCAAACTAAATAATATGAATATTTTATAGATGCTTTAAAGTGATAGAAATACTTATACAAGGATATTTGGATGACCATTCGTTGGGAATAAAAATAAAATATGTTAACGATATGATTATAGATAATGATTAAAGAAAATTACGCATTGCATATTAATCGTGCTTATTAAATGCATATTAATCATTTGAATTTTTATAGTATGCAACGAGATACTATTACTATATAGGAAAGTTTGTCTGGAAAATGAATCAGAAATATAAGTAATTAAAAGAACTTTTTTAAAAAAGTCAAAGAATAAACCTGTAAACGAATTCGACTTTCTAGACAATATTAAGAAGATATATGATAAATTCATGGGGATTTTATATCGTGTGAATTGACGGAGTTATGGATTTTTTTCTTCTTCAAGCCTAAGTAAGAAGACATTTTACCAGGCTAAACAATCAGTCAGTCAAATTAACTCTTTGCCACTAGAAAGAAATACTAAATCAAATATGCAAATCGACTGGAAGAGATTTAATAATAAAAGTAAAATTGATACATTTTTAAAACACTGTTTTACAAGGATTTTATGTTTATCTTAAAAATCACGCCCAAATTAATGATTGAAAATTCATGTTGTTCCAAAAATTTCCCGTGATGATACATTAATTTTGCTGGTTCGGATTATTGGAAATTCATCGCATTGATTTATGCTTGATAGAAAAGGCGAGCTATTAAATTTATTAAAATATATATATAATTTCTGTCCTGTTTCTTTTTTAAGATATGGCAAGAGAAAGAATAGAAAGGCATTTTTTAACTATCATTTTTAGATTTCGAAATTGTTTTATCAACTTATAATAATAATTTAATATTAAACTATTAAAGGATTTTTAAAAACAATTATTGCACTCTTTATTTATATTTTCTACTTTTTAGTGTTCAAAATATTTATCTGTTGCAATTCATAGCCATTTGGTCTACTTTGGCGAGAGTGGTTTTGCACCTTATTAAATTAATTGTTTTTGTAACTCCTAGACAGTTACAACCATAAAGATTATTTGGCGATTTATCACCTGCGACGGGCTAAAAGAAAAAGCTTTAAAATTAATTTATAATTAAGTTCTAAAAATGAAAATGTTGTATTGTCATCAGAAACACACTTCTGTACACAACTTTTATAATTTTAGCTTATCAGGAAGTGGAATAAAAATGGCTACCAAATTCCATCTCAACATACAAAAACAATTTATGTTAAATAAAAGAGCGTGAAAAAAGAAGTCAATTTTTTTCATTAAGATATTGAATTATGTTTGAGTTAAAACAATACAAAACTGGTTCAAACAATAGCTCCTGTAGCCAACAATATATTATTTTTTAGGCAGTCCTGTAAAAGAAGTACAGTCGTGGAAAAAAAGTAAACACCCCCTACTAGCTCCTCAACAAATTATCGTAGAAGAAAGTTATTGGTACCGAACGATTGGAAATAAAGTCTACTTTTAAATGATGTGTATAACATTTGCTTAGGGGACCATCTACATATTAAAATGAACCCAAACTTTATGTTTTTCAATGGCAATACACAATTTTAACATAATATTTCAAATCTTCAGTTCAAACTATGCCTAGACACCAAATTTCAAGTCATTTGAATGATAAGTTATTGAATTATAAACATTCAAATCTTCAGTTCAAACTATGCCTAGACACCAAATTTCAAGTCATTTGAATGATAAGTTATTGAATTATAAACATTCAAAATTTAGTGCTTCTAATGTTAAATTACATTTTCATATTTTCATTTATAACTTCTGAAATTATGATCCTAATTTTTTTAATTTTTTGTGTAGCAATAACATTAATAGACCCAAACATAAATACGCTGAATTTGCAATTTTTATAATTTTCTGATATGAATTATGAATTATTAAATTAATATTAAAAAAATTATGAATTGCAACCTGCAATTTTTTTGATGGATTCAGATTTATTAAGTACTGTTTTATGGAAAACCAAAATTTCATATTTTCTTCCAAGTAGTTTTCAAATTATGCTTAAAAAACGGCAAAATGATGGTTTAAGGGGCCGTCTATGATAGAAGTGACTAAATATTTTGAAATTTCTTATGCTATCCTGTAATCTAACAGGCTTAATTGACTGCTTAAGGTGCCTTGATCAAGAAGGGAGATCTCTCGGTTAACAATCGAGTACAGAACTTCAATTTGAATACAGCCCTTAAAATACACTCGTTTTAAAATAATTAATTTCTCAGAAACTTATGGTACGAATTTCATAAAAATTTGTTTTGAGACTAATTGAAGGGTGTAGATTTCATTTATGCTGTCAGAATTGTTTACTGCTATTGAAAAAAACAAAACAAAGTTATGGTTCGTTTTAATATGTAGATGGCCCCCTAAGCAAATTTTATATACATCATTTAAAAGTAGACTTTATTTCCAATCGTTCGGTGCGAGTAACGTTGGTCTACGATAATTTGTTGAGGACTTAGTAGGGGGTGTTTACTTTTTTTTCCACGACTGTACATTGTAGTCATTCATCAATAACGATTAGCTAAAATCCACATTTATTTCTTTAATCTAATTCAGCCAACGCTCCCTAGATAAGGGAGAAAGTCTTGACACGCATCATGAAAACGTCACACAAAACAGACAAAACAAAGAAAAAGAATTCGAACAACTTGCATGTTTCGATTTCTCGTGAATTTATTAATTCTTATTTTCTAATAATAATCAGTAATTCCACGAGCTAAAGAAAACGAAACAGTAAGTTTTTCGATTTTTTTTGTTTGTTTTCCCTGCCTTGCGAGACGTTTTCGTGACGCGTGCAAGGCTTTCTCCCTTATCTAGAGGGCGTTGATTCAGCGGGCTTTCGCAATCAAGTGGTTAGTTCGATTCTGTACAACACGATCGCATCAATTGTGTAATGAATCTACGGTTTTGTTTGTACGAAAACGAGAATTTGAAAAACACCAGAATCCCTCCTTAAAAGCAGGTATCTTATAACAACATAGACAAAATTGATCGATACCTATTAACACTTATCTTCCTTTTCCCTGTTAATAAGGTTCGATACTTAATAAGATTGACAATACACAAGGTATTCTTGGTTACATCTCTACGCAAACACTCATCAAACATATCTATAATAAGAAGTAATTGTGGTCGAAAATGCAATGCTAAATGCTAAAAATGAAGGAGACCAAACAAGAAAGACAAATCTTGTGTCAAGCATAGATTATGAAACACTTTCCAACAGATTCAGATTACTGTAATAAAACTTCCCCGTTTTGTAGCGAAGGCCGTCCTTTATAGCCGGTTCGTATGAGTTCTGCAGAAGAGTGAGCATCCCAGTCTTTTCTTTACTCCCCCCCCCCCTTCCATTTTCGACAACGTACAAACAAATCCAAACAGTACATTTAAAAGTCCTTCCGGCCAGTGCCGGGAGGAAGAGGTAGCTTTCATATTCCTTATTTTTAAAAAGCCAGCTTATATCATTCAAACACACGAAGCTCAATTTAGTGGAAACCGATTATAGAAGATTCAACACTAATTTTTATCAATACTAAATCATTATGAATGAGAATTTCGCGAAATTAGTCAGCATTATCCAAGCTGTTTTTATTTAAAGTACCGTAATTTCCGGCGTATAATCCGCAAATCAAACAATTCTGTTTGGAAACAGAAATTTTATTTAGTAATTGAAGACAAATATTTATCGCAATCTGATAAGTTACGTTTTATTTTTTAAAATTTCTGGGTCGAAAAATGATTGTTTGATCCGCGGATTATACGCCGGAAATTACATTAACTTACATTTGGTTGCCAAATTCGGCGATATCTTGAAGTGCCTGCCATTTTAAGACAACATGGTGGATGAGGTTAACCAGTGAACTTGGTCGAGACCTTAGTAATTCCTGTGCACATGCTCACTCACATTGGAATAAGTAGATATATACGAGTGCTGTCACAGGCAAAAAATCAGATTTCTCAAAATGTCACCCACATTAGAAATTCAAACTGCTGTATCTGAGCCATTTTTTAAGATAGAGAAAAAGCAAAAAATGCTCCGGAATCCTTATATCAAGGTCAAATACTTAAGAAAGAAACCTTTTTCAATATCTAATTTTTTTGCATCTTACTTTAAATAACTTTTTTTTTTAATTTAATGGCCGCCATTTTGAAACAAAATGGCGGATGAAGCTGGCCAGCAAACTTGGTCGAGACATTGCTATATACTATCCACATGCCTTCTTACATCCAAATAGGTTCATAAATACGCGTCTTATCGCGTGACAAATATCAGATCGTTTCAAAATGTCAGCCATGCTAGAAATTCAAAGTGCTATAACTCAACCAATTTTTAAGATATAGACGAAACAAAAACTGCTCCGGAATCTTTGTATCAAGGTCAAACACATTAAAAAAAAAATCTTTTTCATTTTCCAATTTTTTGATACTTTATTTTAAATTGTAAATTAATTTTTTTTAAGGCAGGCCTTTTGAAACAAGATGGCGATGAAGCTGGCCAACGAACTCGGACGAGGTATTGGTATGTACTTTGTACACACCAAGTTACATTCAACTCGGTTCATAAATACGCCTGTTATCGCGTGACAAAAATCAGGTCGTTTTAAAATGTCAGCCACAATGGAAATTCAAAATGCTATAACGCAGCCAATTTTTTAGATATAGACGAAACAAAAACAGTTCCGGAATCTGTGTATTAAGGTCAAACAAATAAGTAAAAAATCTTTTTCATTTTCCAAATTTTTGGTACCTCATTTCAAATTTTAAATTTTTAAATTTTTTAAATGGCCGCCATTTTGAAACAAAATGGCGGATGAAGCTGACCAACGAACTCGGTCGAGACATTGGTATGTACTATGTATACACCAAGGTATATACAAATCGGTTGGTAAATACGACTGTTATCGCGTGACAAAAATCAGGACGTTTCAAAATGTCAGACACGCTAGAAATTCAAAGCGCTGTAATTGAGCCATTTTTAAAGATATAGACGAAAAAAAACTGCTCCGGAATCTTTGTATCAAGGTCAAACGCATAAGAAAAAAATATTTTTTAATTTTCAATTTTTTTGTACCACATTTCAAATTAAAAATTTTTAAAATTTTTTTAAATGGCCGCCATTTTGAAACAAGATGGCGGATGAAGCTGGCCAACGAACTCGGTCGAGACATTTGTATGTACTATGTATACACGAAGTTACATCCAAATCGATTCATAAATACGGGAGTTACAGTGTGACAAAGATCAGATATATATATATATATATATATATATATATATATATATATACATATCAACATTTGAACGGAGGGTGGTTTCTAGGTCTGAGTGTCATGGTCGATGAAAATATACCAAGATTTTTTGAATTCGCTTTCCTCTGAACGGCTGCAATAGGTAGCTTTTTGTAATGAAAGCTACGTAATAGCAATCTAGAACCGGCCAACACAGTTACAAAAGTGATAAAATAAATAGCGATTCAGCCACGAAAGCCAAGGTACTATCAGGTAGATCTCCGTCATGAAGCGAAGTACAAAAACTCGTTAAGCTAGGCATATTGCCCGGTATGTAGAGCCCTGGTCTGCGGTATAATATAATAATAAAAGGTGATATCTAAGTAAACAATTTGGAAAACGCATAAAAAAACTTTAGCAGTTGTCATCTATAGTTGGAAAAAAATATCCGAATTCTTTTGTGCATCCCTGTATATGATGTATATATTAAAGATTTTTATATATACTACATAGTATGCAAAAACTTAGTTCCACTCAGAAGCCCGTAACACAGTTGGAAATTCCTCTTCAAAGATTCCCACCAGTAAACGGAAATGTACTCGAATTTTTTTCTGCAGCCCTGAATATGATCTACAGAATTTATGAACCCCAATACACAAAATTTTAGTTAAATTTAAAAATGTATACTACAATTGAAAATGCATTTCCAGCAATTATTGCTCATAGCAGTACTGTAACCGAGTTATTTTATGCGTCCCTATAAATAGACGATAAATGATGTTATGCCATATTTTACAGTAAGCATCTTGTAGTGCACTTCAATGATGCATATCAATTTCAACATGACTGAAACAGCGTAACATAAAAATACACTGAAAACTATTTTTCCCATAGAGGATAATGTAATAGAATGCTTTTGAGTGTCCTCTCAAACGAGCTATAAATGCTACATACTTCGTTTTCAATACAGAACTTCCATGGCTAATGAAGAACCTTTATATAATCCACGTGACGCAATTTATAGTTAATTAAATCATAGTTTATGAAAATAATAGTGGGAGAGCAAAAAGTCAAGATGTCACGATTCAACTTCTATCACATTATATCAAGATCAC
Source organism: Maratus speciosus (assembly GCA_963932465.1). Taxonomy (NCBI): domain Eukaryota; kingdom Metazoa; phylum Arthropoda; class Arachnida; order Araneae; family Salticidae; genus Maratus; species Maratus speciosus. Next base: position 369,167,393 of record OZ010787.1, on the reverse strand, counting down.
GATGAATAAGTGTTTTTTCGAAACTGAAGAATCACTTCAATAATTACAATTTCTCTGTTTATATACGATAACTATTTACATTTAATTTGTACATATGTACAGCTTTTAGAAAAATCATCTTAGATTTCTGGAACTGAACATCCCTCCAGCCTTCATACACGATTTCATGACCAATTAAAAAGGAAATACAACTATTTTCTTCTCTCAGAAGCCGTGACAAAAATATGCTCGAGATTAGGTTCGAGTTTTCATGCTCGAGATTAATTTACTTAAAAGTTAATGCAATATTTCTTCCATTTTCGAGTACCAAGACAAAAAACGCAGCTTACTTGCTGCGATCGAATTTACATTATTCTAAAAAACTAAAAGAACAATGTTCAAATAACATTTCTCTAGTAGATCACGTGATCTTTAGCGCCGTCAGTCTAGCTGAAAGAGGACCCACTTAAGGAGATGTGAAATATTCCCCACTTCCCCAAAGTTCTTGGTAAATGTTCATCATACACAAGAATCACACCGTCTAACTTGAAATCAGAAGTTTTATTCTGATCCGTGTAGTGAGCAGATTTTCACTTGAGAAGATACCCATTTTTTCAGCGCTTTCAAAAATGATTTAGAAGAGTCTCCCGTAAACGGAAGCGTTTCTCTAAAGATTCTTTGGCTTTTGGTAAGATTAAATCGTTCACTTTTATACTTGGTAAACGCAAGATACTTTTTCCGATTAAAAAATGAGCAGGTGAAAGAGGAGATGGTTCTTCTAACTCGGAATATGTGTATGCCAATGGAAAAGAGTTTATGACAGCTTCGACTTCAATTAGAAGCGTTTCTAATTCACTAAATGTTAAAGAAGATCTTCCGATAACTTTACATAAGCTAATTTTCACAGATCGAACCATTCGATCATAGAAGCTACTCCACCCGGCTGCAAGCTCTACAATATACTCCAGGAAATTCCGCGATTGGCGTAAATTTTTTTTAACATGAAGATGGTGAATTATTTTCCACATTTCTCTTAGTTCCAAATCAGCTCTTAAAAGTTTTGGCATTGTCTGGATAAATTACAGCACACAGAACTCTTCGTGAAATAAAACTGCGAAATACTAACAGGAATTCTGCCGTTGACATGTCTTTCACTAATTTTAAATGAAGTGCTCTTGTGATAGCACATATAAATAATAAAATATAAAATTTATTCTCATTCCCCTTCACCTGAAAGAGCTGCTATAACTTGTTGACCAGGACGTATGTTAAATTTCTTCCAGATTGTACATTTGTTTAGGACTGATTTTATGCACTGTCTAGATCTTAAAATCCAAAACTTTTCACGAGTTTTTACTAATGTACTGGACACTCCTGATTGAAAAACTTTTTTTTTGTGCATCTTGTGCAATTAGTTCAGTAAGTTTATGTTTTGCAGGAATCACAATAGGATGCGTTTCATAAAATGAGGAATTAGACTTTTTTAATCGTCCTCTTACCAACAACAAACCTTTCTCTCACAACATAGGATTTAACTGAAGAAGATTCGACTCTGTAGGGATAGTCGTTATATTTCAAGCATTTTATAACTTCATGATAACTTTTTTCCTGCACTAGTTTTAAAATTGCACCAAAAATTTTCAGCATGTAACATTTCTTCAGCTGATAATTCTGACAAATCTCTTTTTTCTACCTTTACTTTGATATTAGAAATAAATCTAAGTACCCATGCAGTTACTGGCTACAATTTCTTTAGGGAGCTATACTTTGCCAGATTAAAAATTGGAATTTTATCAGCGTTATTTGTTTGAACAACGCAAGAAATGGCTGCTGCTTTTCGAGACTTCTCTTCAGAAAAATCTGGTAATTGTGTTGCAGCTATTTTAACCCTAGACCACTGATCTTCGGGCAAGGAAAGAAATTCAGGACCTTACCACTACTTTTGAGAATTTATTAAATGCTTTACAGAACAACCTCTCGTTATTAAATCGGCGGGATTAAGTTTACCGTCACAGTGTCTTTGTAAACTAGGATCAAACAAATTATGAATTTCAGAAATTCGATTAGACACGAATGGTTTCCATTTTTATTTTGGCCCTTTTACTCAATAAATAACAATTTCTGAATCAGTCCAGAAAATAGTATAATTTACAAGGACAATGTTTGTGATATACTTTGCCATTCTGGCAGGAAAAAGTGCTCCCATGAGTTCAAGACATGGAAGTGTTAACTTCTTGACGGGAGCAACCCTAGACTTAGATATGACAAAACTAGTTTTAAATTTATCTTTAGAAATGCCACTGCACCATACGCATTAGGATTAGCACCAGTAAAACTATGCAATTGGAGATGCTCCTTTTACCATGATCAGGGTGCTAAAGTAATTCCTGGGAATTTTCAAATGTGCGAGCTTCTGAAATTCTGAAAGCCAATTTTGCCAATCATTTTCTAGTTCACCAGAAAAACTTTCCTCCCATGATATTCCCATTACCAATAATTGTTGTAAAAGGCGTTTGATGCGAATAATAAAAGGAGCAATAAACCCGGCTGGATCAAACAACATAGCTGCAAATTTCAAAACCTTTCGTTTAGTACATTGAAAAGAAAACGACATTTTTACAGTACAAAGTGCTGTTCATCTCGCGCTCAAACTCGATCACAGTCGAATGTGCTGTAGCTTTCTTTGGTTTCTTGACTATATAAACACGAAAAATACAGTAGTTGAGTAAAATTAACAGCTCAATGTGCTGGCAATTCGGACGCCAGCAGTTTGTGCTGGCAAATCTAGAATATTTTTTTGACAGTGTAGAAGAATCATTGCTTAATTTTCCTAACGATGGTCGTAATTCTAGTCCCAAAGTATCTTCTTTATTGTTCCCGGTTAATCCTAAAACTTTTAGGGAGGTATTTAGGGGATCGGAATTCGAAATATATATGTTTTCATCAATCCATCTTTTCGTAAGTTCCCCAGAATTACTTTCAAATTTTTTAACTTCATCCGTCCTTTCTTTCAAAATATTAACAGCTTCTTTAGATAAGTTAAAAGATTCTAGAACACTTTTTTCTCCGGGAAACAAATCATAAACATAGAGAGAAGAATTCAGCATTTCATATGTTTTCTTATGAGAGTTTTTATATTTGCTAATATGGTATTTAATAGTACAAAAGAGGGTAAAGGGACTGCAGGTTACACCAAAAGTAGCTCTGGTCATTCTATATAGGTTACTACGTTTTTATTCTTATCAAAATCTTCATAAAATAAGAGCTTTAGATAATTGCGATCTTCTTAGGCTATAGATATTCGTAGAAAAGCTTTTTTAATGTTAGCTGAAAAAACAATTTTATGTAAACGAAATTTTAAAATTATATCTAAAACATTAGGATTCAAGTTTGGGGCATGATTCAGACATTCGTTTAATGATAGAGAATCAACTTGTTTAAAAGAAGCATCATGGACTATGCGCGGTTTTGTTGTAGTTTTGTCATCACGGATAACAGGTCTGTGTGGCATATAATATAAGTTATAGTACGGTAATTATGGGGTAGTAATAAATGCCCGTAGGAGCCTGATGTTACTCCTAACGCATCAAGTTTCTAACACTGGTTTTAATATTATCGTATAACTTTCTCAGCGAAGTGACATTTTTAGTAGATTTTACTGGTTCAAGATTTAAAAATTTACTCGTATAACAGTTTATAATATTTTCCTGCATCCCATACATTTCTTCTAACAACTTTAAACATGTATAATAATTTTGATTTGACAGTTCGAAACCAGCTACAATATTATATGCAGGTCCAGAGAATAACGATTTGAGATATTGGAATTTTTCAATTTTTGATAACGATTCATTTGAATCTATCGCACTAGTAAATAAATTGAAAAATTCTAAGAACTGGCAAAATACTTGCATCAACAGAAAATTTTTCTATGTTTAATTTAGGCAGCTTCACTGCCGACACTGGTTTACTACCGATTTTTGAACCATTACTTGTTTCTAGTAATACTTTAGATTCAGTTTCGATTTTACACTTTTTAAGCCTCGTCTTAATTTTAAATTTCAAACTTGACATTTTTTCAGAATAATCTTCTACCGACTTTAGTTCTTTTTCATATTCAATTTTTTCCTGAATTAGTTCACCTATTTCAGAATCTCTTTAAGTATAGCTTCCTATATATTTTAAGTATAGCTCTAATGATTCCATTAAGGAATCGCAATCAAACTTAACATTGCAATCAACTGATAACATTGAGTCACATTTTGTGATTAATTTCGTAACCGCTGCTCGAACAGCAGCTCTTACTTTTGAGCTTTTCTAGCTTATAAATGTTTAAATTTTAATTCATTTTTCAAAAAATATTAACAAGAAAATGCTTATTTTCAATAAATCAATTGTCAATAGTCATGCAGAATAATAAAGGTATTTCTTACCCTTTTTCCGGGTTTATCGGCTCCAAAATAATGAAAAATGTTCAATTGTTCATATAATCCACGAGATACAATTTATAGTTAATTAAATCACAGTTCACGAAAATAATAGTGGGAGAGAGCAAAAGTCAAGATGTCACGATTCAACTTCTATCACATTATATCAAGATCACGATGAATAAGGGTTTTTTCGAAATTGAAGAGTCATAAATTTTCTGTTTGTATATATGATAACTATTTACATTTAATTTGTACATATATACAGCTTTTAGAAAAATCATCTTAAATCTCTGGAACTTAACATCCATCCAGGATTCATACATGATTTCATGACCAGTTTAAAAGGAAATACAACAATTTTCTACTCTTAGAAGCCGTGATAAAAATATAGCATGTTCTTATGCTCGAGATTAATTTATACTTAAAAATTAATACAACATTTCTTCCATTTTAGAAGGTCCAAGACAAAAAATGCAACTTGCTTGCTGGGATCGAATTTACATCATACTAAAAATCTAAAAGAACAAATGTTTAAATAACAATTCTGTAGTAGATCACGTGATCCTTGGCGCCGTCAGCCTAGCTGAAAGTGACCCCGCTTAGGGAGATGCGAAATATTCCACAATTTCAAACCTTAATAACATATATCAATTACGAGGCAATCCGAGTGTATTTACGCGAGTTAGAGCACAGACGGTTAGACAAACCGAGTTCATTAACACGTTTCAACTATGCTAGAAAGTGTTAAAATGAACAATAATGTAAAATGACAGCCCCACAAATTACTACAAATTTAAGTACAAATTTAAAGTAACCTTCCCTAATTAAGAAAATATTCATAGATGAGCATGGATGATATTAGATGATAGATATTTAATCCTTTTATATTGGCACCAATTATTAACATTAATTCGTTTGTTCATTGCTTATAAAAGTGGATACTGGAATTTGGAAAACATTTTTGAAGTGTCACGGAATTTCATAATTCTGGTAGAGTATAGGTATGCTAATGCTACGCACACAAACTAATACAACATGAAGCCGTGGCTATTGCGTAGCATGGCGGGAGACATTGTGTAAGTTTGGGGGGCCATATCATGTGGAACAGTCAGGCTATGACAAAAATGTATCTGACCTTGAAAAAAATCATAAAAGCTATGGGGAAAGAAGGTGTATTATATGAAGCACTTGATGAAGTAGTTGACGTAATGAAAAACTAGGTTTTATGTCATCTTATTAACTGATTTTCAACAAAGGATAACCTCCTTCGTTCGTTTGAAAATTTTATGTATATGTACAGCGCTTAATTTGCGCTGGATCTCAGCTCCGGTACTTCTTTGTTTTTGGTGAATATTTAAATATTGGTCAGAATTCACCGGAGCTCATAAATACTGCGCTCCGGGACACAGCGTAACAGAACTTCTGAAAAATCAAAGCCTAAGTTATCTTCTTTTTTCCAACCATCTTCACAAATTTGCGTTATTTCCCACCGAAGCGCTTACATATGTGACATAGCGTGTTGTACACGCAGGAGCATACTTCTATCTTGCGCTCGCAAGTTTAGAATCAATATTTTTATTACCCAACTGAAAAGAAGGGTTATGTGTTTCACGCGTATCTGTGTATGTGGATTTCTTTATACCCTCGAAACATCCCAACGGCTGGATGGATTTTAATGAATTTGGTCTCTATCAATTCGTATTAATAGCCCGATGGTTATAGGATAGGTTTTGTTTTTATAAATTAGAAATGGCGGCCGTAAAATACAAAATGGCGGTAGAGACTAAAAAGAAAAATTTACGCACCCTATTGAGTGGCATTTCATTGTATAGGTCTTTCAAAATGAAGACGAAGTTTCATTGACTATTTTACAGTCAGAAGCTCCGTTAAAACATTATACAACCTGGAAGTTGTGTATGTAAGATCTCTAGCTTTACTGCACCTCTAACCATCATAGACATCTACAGACCTCATCAAAACAGTGTTTATAGATAGGAACAATTAAACACAGCTTAAAAGTCATCAATACAAGTAAATAAAAAAAATAGGTAAGTAATATAAACAAGAATTAAAAAAAAAAATATTTTAAGTCAATTTCTACTTAGGTCAATAAGAGAATTTCTTTTTCTCCCATTCTTCTTCCTCTTACGTGGCACTTGTAATGCCTTGATTAAGAAGGGGGCTCTCTCGGTCTTAAAATACCTTGATCAAGAAGAGGGCTCACTCGATTATTGAAAATTAATTAATTTAATTTAATTAATGAATTAATATTTGAAAAATACTGGATTAACATCAAGTGTCATCCACTACAAGTTTAAAAAAAATATTTGAGCTTGATTGGATGAATAATAAGTATTTTATTAACGATTGAATATTTGAACAAGATATATGTAACAAGAGTGTGAGCTACTTGTATGAATTGAAAAAAAAAATAGTTTCACATTGATGAGAAATAATTAATTAGTTCGCTTTTTACGCAGTCGGGTTTTTTGAATTTTTAAATTTAATTGTTTATGTTCCAATAGTTTCTGAACGGCGCGAGGAATTCCAGAATTAACTTCAACCGTATCTTCTATTTTAACTTGGTGTTTTGTTATGTTTACACGTTCCTTGCTGTTTGTATTTATAAAATATTTTTACTAAAACTTTTTAGCTCCACGCGGCTCTCAATTTGCACCGAAAGTCAGAGGTACGCAGCTCCAGTACTTCTTTATTTTTAGTGAATATTTACATATTAAACGGAACCTACCGGAGCTTATAAGTACCGACTGCCGAAGCTCTCCGAAACAGTGTTGTGTGATGTGTTTTGCTACATAGTACAAATAAATCTTTGGCTAGTACGATTACTCAAAATTCCCCACTTCTGATATCAATGATTTTGGTATGGTCATTTATTGGATATTATATATAAATGCATATAAATGTTGTCAAAATATATTAAAATTTTTCTCGTGCTGAAGAAAAATGGCTTTATATGTTGCAAATAATGTATGAAATATAAATATGTGGGTGGAGGGAGGGGGGTATGCACTACGTTTGTTATTACTCTAGAATATTAGAGATCCGATATTTTTTTTTGTTAGAAATTAAGCCCTGTATTGTATATATATATATATATTTATATTTATTTATTTATATTATATCTATTTATATATATATGTCCACGCGTAGCTCTTGAACGCATGGTCCAATTTTCATATTTTTTTTGTTTTTGTTTTTGTTTTAAAGGTAACGTCAGCAGATGATCCCGTTACAATATCATTAGGATCTAAAGATGATATGTCTATCTGTTTGCTTTTATGTCTTTTTAGCTCACAGGCTATCAAAGCCTGAGAGCTAATGTGCTCGCAGGTTCTGTATGTACGTAACGCGATAACTCTTGATAGAACATCCAATTTGCCTCAATTTTTTTTTCTAGGTTCACTATGATAAGGCGCTTCACTGATTAGTTTTGGAGTTTCATTGGTTAAGGATAAAGGGGGGAAAGGGGGGCTAGTCCCCCCTTAATTTAGATAAATGGGGTTTTCCTGCAGAATTATTCGATTTGCTCCAAATTTGGTATACCGCTTTATTATGTTAAGAAGCTGCCTTGATTAGATTTGGAGGTTCATTAGTTAAGTATAAAGGGGGGAAAGGGGGGCTAGACCTCCCCCTTATTTTCGATAAATGGGATTTTCATGCAGAGTTATTCGATTTGCTCCAAATTTGGTATACAGGTTTATTATGTTAAGGAGCTGCCTTGATTATATTTGAAGGTTTATTGGTTAAGTATAAAGGGGGGGCGACGAGGGATAGCCCCCTTTTTTAGATAAATGGGTTTTTCATGCAGAATTATTCGATTTTCTTCAAATTTGATATACCGATTTATTCCGATATGGCGCTTCCTTCATTAGATTTGGAGGTTTATTGGTTAAGTATAAAAGGGGGGAAAAGAAGGTATGTCCCCTCCCTTAATTTAGATAAATGGGTTTTTATGCGGAATTATCCAATTTACTTTAATTTTTTTTTCTAGGTTCATTCTGGTAAGGCACTTTCCTGATTAGATTTGAAGGTTCATTGGCTAAGCATAAAAGGGGAGATGGGGGAGCTAATACCCCCCTTAATTTAGCGAAATGGTTTTTTCATGCGGAATTATCTGATTTGCTTCAAATTTGGTATACCAGTTTACTATGTTAAGGAGTTTCCGTGATTAGATATGGAGGTGCATTGCTTAAATATAAAGGGTGGGTAACGTGGGCTAAATCCCCTTCATTTATTTTTTGAGGGGCATTATTATTTGAAATAAGAGTATAATATACAATTAGTGTGAATAGCCTGTGAGCTCAGTGCCATCCGTTTAACTGGGCAGTTTTATTTTATTTTATTTTTTTTTACTTACAGTTTTTAACTTTTGCAAAAATTGACCAGTCATTACGAAAATTTCATATAGTGTAAAACAAAGAAGCTCTACTTTACATATTTTAAATAATCATCTTGCATAGAGATTTTTCCTACAGGAGGCACCACAATTGTTTTAATGTCATCGTCTACTGCTAAAACGAGAAACATTTATAACAAGGCAAACTGAAATGACTGTGAATTAGTCTTGAATTAGGTCGGGAAACCAACAAGCGATTTGGACTGGGTCGGCAATAATATTTTTCGTCGCGGGTCGATTTAATTTTAATTGTTTCGGTTTGGGATTCGACTGTTGCGAGTCGGGTTTGGTACCCCATTTTTTTTTTTTTATATATATAAGAATGTCTACAATATAGTTTAAGGCGAAAAAAACTATATATTTGTGTGTGTGTTTATTTTTCAGCATAAAAGATATTAGAGATATAATGACAAAGTACTTTTTCATAATTGCTTTAAATTAGGATGGCAATATTAAAATATGGGGTTGGTAGAGTTTCGGGTTGACTTCAAATACTAAGTTCGGGTCGGTATAACACGACCTGTGCAGGATTCTAATGTGGATATTAATACAGGATCGCCACAAAATCACGAAAGAAAGAAACAATCCCTTATTTCGTTATATTTTGTTAAAAAATAACTTAGTAAGAAAATAGTTCCATTAATATAGAATCGTCCAAAGTAACATGACTCAAATTTAACATGTGTCAAACTCTAGTTTTCATTTTAGCAATTCTAATGTATGAAATGCTTTTCGCTGAGACCAAGGATTTTTTTCGTTGATGGCAGTATTCTGTTATAGGCAGGTTCATTTTCACATATTTTCCCGTACTGCAACCAACTGCAAATAGTTGTCGATATTTGTTATTGAAAATTGTGCAGGAGCAAACAACTGGTAAACTGTAATATTCTAAAAGACTTCATTTATTTAAACTTTATTCCCGAAATCATATGGTAGCGTAAAATGCGAGATGTAGGCTTACGTGATAGATTTATTTATTTATAATATATTTTACAGTCTACGAGTTACTTTCTCAACAATAATTATTTATGCATTTGTTTTAGTAGATGTTTTTTTTTTAAATCTTGTCGCAATATATGTATAAATGAGACATTTTCCAATGTATCATTTGAAAACCATATCCTGTGAAATTATATTTCCCATTTCTTTATCTATATATATTCATTTTGTGTATCGGTAAATGATGAAACAGATGAAACTTATCAAACCTTATTTAACGTACGCGTAAAATTAAAAGATTAAGTTATCATTTCTGCTTAATCGTTTGTTAAAACGTTATTAAAATTTCATCAAAAGAGATACACAGAGATATTTTGCAAGTGTTTTGTTTTGTAAATGAATACATTAATGATTTTCCTATTAGGGACGAGCCAGGATATTTTTTTGGGCGGGGGAGGGGAGGGGCAGAGTTTTTCTTTAGGTTATTCATACAGTAAAACCTGCTAAGACGTAAGCGCAAAATTCAGTTTTAGACTAGTTTTCATTTTAGCAGGTTTAATTGTATGATATGCTTTTCGCCGGTACCCAAAGATTTTTTTTTCGTTGAAGGCAGTTTCGTTTTCACATGTTTTGCGTATTTATATAGGGTAGATGTGCCAATAATGGACACCCTTAAGGAATTTGTTTTAAATTTTTGCAATTAATAGTTATTACATTCCTGTTCATTCAATATTATATTAATCAGTTAACAATATTGAACCATTCTCATAGTCGCATTTTCGCAACGTGAATCAAAATGTAATTGAAAATAATAAAAATAAATCAAAACACACAAAATTCCAGTAAAGGACACCCCTACAAATAGTAATAGTTAATTATTTTTATGATTGCATTTAAAGAGAGAATTTAATGAAAGCTTACTAATGAAACAAAATAGTTATTTTCAAATAAATTTAACAATTAGGATATCAATAATTAATAAAATATGTACGAGAATTACTGCATTCATTGTTTAAATTAATTATTGTCATTATTGCAAGATCAAGATTCTAAATATTTTAGATTATTTAAAATACTATATGCCAGAGAATTACAGTTATGAAGTTATTGAAAAAACGGGGTGTTTAAAGGGGTTAGTATATATATATATATATATATATATATATATATATATATATATATATATATATATATATATATATATATATATATATATATATATAATAAATCAGGAAAAAATTCTTAGAGTGCTGGTGCATGGAATCGTATATTTCCCATTATTTTTAACACCCAACATCCCCGAAAGAAGTACTTGATATATTACTTGTAATAAATAGTATTACAAATGTGAAAGAAATGAAACTGCGGGTTGAGTGTTTCAAATACTAAATAAAATTATTTCAAAATAAAACTGCAGAACTAACGTTTGAGGCTACGGATTTGCAGATTTACTAGTTTCATTACTACTATAAATTTAATTAATGTTACATTATTTTTTTATGTACAGGGTAGTTTTGTCAGAGATGAATAATGAGACATTTAAGACAGAAAAAATATTTTTAACAACTTGTGTAACTTAAAAAAATGTCTTTATTTAAATTTGAGTGGTAGCCCCATGAGCCTCTCCTTTCCCTATGCCCTTAAACAACATTATATGCTTTCTGATTGGTTTGATTGATAACCAGATTATAAAATATTCAAGGCAAGGTTATAAAAAAATAATTTAATTACATTTTTTAAAAAATATTAATCACATGAAATTAATTAAAAGCAGCTATTTATAAAAATTTTGTTCTATTACATTCTGGTAAGTTCAATTTCAAAATTAAATTAAATTACTTAGGTTTTCAGTTATTTCAAAATATTTTATGCACTATGAACATTACTGAAATTGCAATTTTAATAATGTCTACATGGAGTGTCCATTACTGGAAATTGACTAAATAAGCATTCCAGTAATGGGCACTGGCCTTAAATCCTTAAAAATAAATGAAAATTTGTAAATGGCCATTAATATATAAAATTTAAGGTTTTCTATTACTACCAAAACAAAACGTGCAAATTTTGAAAGAAAATGAAGAATATATAAATTTATTCATCGAAGTCAACTCTTAGCATGTTCATTAAGATTCTCACCGCAAAACAGTGGAACTTCAAAACATTATTTTCTGATTCCTGATTGGTTTGATTAAGAGTTAACAAATACCCAGATTATAAAACATGCAAGGGGGAGTTATGAAAAAAAACAATAAAACTAAATTTTTATTGGCTATTTTTTTATAAGAACCAAAAACTTTGAAGGGTGTCTATTACTGGCACATCTACCCTATATACATATTTACGTTATATATCCAGTAAAACCTGTTAAAACGGTACTTGTCTATAACATAATCCTATCTTAAATGGAAACATTTTATATTTTATGGTCCTGGCGAAAGGATTACTGTAAAATTATACCTGTCTAAAACGGAATATTGTGGTTCCTTACGATTGCGTTTTCACAGGCTTCACTGTATATATATATTTCAAATCAAAGTATGAAAATTTATGAAATGTTTTATGAAAATATGTGTAATAATTAGATGTAAAAGTCTTAAACCATGAACACAATAACATCGAATAAGAAACTAAGGGAAATGTACCAATACCACTTAAAGACATATATTCAATTTTCATTAACCAATTCATGAACTCTAAAAAATATGTATTGTTTACTCAAGCCCTAATCTTCATCTATGAATAAACATTCAAAGTTTCAAAATATATTCCTCGGAAAAAAGGAAAAATGATAAATATTACTTTTGTCTGTGCTCCAGTAGAAAGCATAGTAAATTTCTGATGCACCAGTAATGGCCCCCTCCCCAGAAGTGAGTCACCAAATTCTTGAGTTTAATGTATACGATACAAGATTATAATTTGTTTTACAGTTCTAGACTTAAATATACGCAATAATGAAAAGGTATTGAGAAGTTCAGATGTTAAGTTAAATATCTGGTTAAGGTAAGATGAGGGGTTCATCTTCCGGTCCCAGGCCCTTTTCAGGCCCATTTGTCGACGCAAGGAACCACCCGTGAAGCAAGCCCCGCGACGCGTCCCGAAGGTCGCCGCCAGACAAGCTCCAACAGAGCGGAACCCCAGGCAAACTCCGGTCAGGTCGACGCACTGCCCAGCGCACGTCACGCCGACTATTCCCAAGTTGGTGAACAATCGATGCGATAGTTCTCACCACCCAGCTAGAAAAACCAAGTGGTCCCTAAACTTGGTTACTCGAGCCGGTAGACCCCGCAAGCCATCGCAGGAACCAGACGCCTATAAAGACGCTGGGCCCACGGACTGAACCGAGGCTTCCCGACCCGAATTTAATTTACGGACAGGCCCCCAAGATCAGATACCATTTTCCGGCAGAGACATTTTTGTGGGCCAGCCGATAGGAAAGTTAATGAAGGGCCCCTAACTTGAAAACCAGGGAGGACGGGGAAAATCCCTCCGGCCGTAAAGCGACCCAGCTCCTGGCTTTTCGCCCAGACCACCCGGCTCAACCGACGGAACCCCTCGCGGATCACGCCGGGAACCAGTTGGCCCAGACTATGTGCCGTTAGCGACCCCAGGCGGGCACGGAAAGCTCCACCTAGACGGAATAGACTCCGCCTCGCTAGGGGGTTGGACGGAACGGAGTCCCGCCAGCCCCCACCGACTCGACTCCATCCTAAGACAGAGAAGCCAGCGGAGGCCGACAGAAGCCCGCCCGCCACTACCTTACCTCACGGCCGTCGAGGGTACCCAGGCCCGAAGGCCCCTGACCCCGTGCAGTGACCGACCGCTACCTTTGTTAGTGCGTTCGAAAGTTAGGTGGAGACACCTCTAGGCCCTCATCACCAGGCGAGGAAAACTCCGGTACCGCATAGACACGGAGGACCTGGATCGGACCAAGAGTTCACCCAAGGCACGATGAGCCGCCGCGTTACCGGCGAGCCTCCGGCCCGTTTCCCTGCGGGAGTAGTGTTCGATGGTGGACCTGCCGGCCGACCCCCTCCCATGGGGCACGGCACGACGTGGATCAACCAGAACCATACTGGCCTCCCCACGCGACCGCTCCTTGGTCAACGGGGGCACCGCCAAACCCCACCACCCTTAGGGTCGGCTCCCAACTGCTCCAGCTGAGGTCCTCGGAGGGATGAGCCACCCAAGTCATAAAGTAACCTGGGCGCTGTCCGAAACCCTCGCCCTTCGGTTGCTCCGGGAGTCCCTGCATGGCGTTCCCGCGAGCCCCGTCGTCACTAGCGAGCACCGAGGACTTTCCACTACAAAGCCCTCACTCATACGTCAGGCTCCCTCTTAGTCAATAGGTGGATGGGGTCCTATCGCCTTAGCTAGTCTTTGCCCGGCGACACCGTCCGGCCCTTAGACCGGCACCGGGATCGACCTATGGAGCGTCGCTATCCGGCTTGGCCAGAGAACCCGGCTGCCGGGGGTGCGCTGGATCAAAAGGCGAAACGCACCCATGCACAACGTCCGTTAACCGTGGCCACCGTGCTCAACGCCTGTCGGAGATGAGCCTCTCGAGGAGGTGGCGAATCGTCCCCATCCGGCCCCCTCGCATTCGCACACAACGAACTCTGCCGAGCTTCCGGTCACCTCCCCCACTCAAGGGGTCGGGTCGGAACCACCCGGAGGGGCGGCCACATCTGGTTAAGGTAAGGTAAATCTGTAGATCAGGGGCCTCAACTTCGGTAATACGTTGTTTGAGCTCACGACGAGATGTTATCTTTCTCTTATAAATAATAATCTCTTAATCGCTTATAATAGTCTCTTAATGTCTTGTCGAAATGTGTCACTTTTCTTGCGGGTGAGCGATATGTAATAAATATGAGAGAAAATATGCAATAAATATACACCACATTTCAATATTATTGAGACAGTGTGAATATTCTTCAGCATAATGCTAAAGGAAAATGTCCATCATTTAGTCGTTTTAATCCTTTCAGGGGAAAATAATTGTATTTCTGTAATGTTGAATGCACACCAGAATTGGTGAAAAATTTTATTTGAAAATAAGGAAATACAATTTTTTTTTTTTTAATTTTCACTAAAGTTATAAAATTTTGTTCAAAAATTCTTAAATCTTGATTGAAATTAACTGACATAAAAATTTCTCACCGCTCTTCAAGGAATTAGCACCATATTTATTGAACAGTGGCATAATTAGAAGTTTTGATAATAGATTTTTATTTGAATATTTCAAAATGTATATTTAGATATACCACTTACGAAAAAATGCCGTATATTAACCATAAAATTGTAATATTTTACTGTTGTGATAAATACATTTAACCCCAGTTTACAAATAATTCATGTAACATGGAAATAAGATTCACTTATTTGATATGTACTTACAATTATAAAATTAAAATTATTTCGAAACTTTAATGTATGTTTTTCATTTAATGATACTGTAAATAGATTATTTTTCTTCAATGGTGATTTTGGGGGTCTCTTTTGACAATCTACAAAAATTAGAAGACATGTGCAATTTTTTTAAAAATATTTTGAACATATATGCACATACAAAGATGTGTTAAAATCTACAACTTGTTCATAATTTGATTAATTTGGAGATCAAAGAAGTGGGTCTGGACATTCATACAATATTTAGTCGTGTATATTTAAAAACTTCGTGCTAGTTTGATCCAAATTTTAGTGTAGTAGCGGAAGTATTTTATCATAATTTGGTACTTTATAAGGAGCTAAGAAATAGTAAAATTTTGAACAGTTTTTTGTTTAAGTGGAACCATAAACGTGTATTGTTTGAAACATTAACTAGGAAAATGTGGAACCAAGAATAGTAAAATATTGAAGAATAAACTAGTAAAATATTCAACAATAAAGTGTCTATGGCTATCCTTTGCAAACACGGGTTAATCAGACAGGGGCCTCTGTTTCAGCAGAAATCCAGCAACCCTACGAACACCCAAGTTGGATTCGACCTGGCGCCTATTGACTTGTGGCAAGTGTCTAACCACTAGACAAGCAGGTGGATATCCTCGTGCTATAAAGCATCATATTGAGATGGCACAGAACTATTTTTCTTGATTGGCTGTTGAATAGCTCCATATTTTGGTACGAGTTGAAATCATTTTCGAGGATGAGTCATAAGTAAGATTTAATTTTTTTTATTAACTCGGCCAACCTCGGCCATCCTAGCACTATCGTCAACTCCAGATTTTTCACTTTTATATTATGTATCCACTAGAGGGTACATGGAATGTAACGCTCTACATAGCATGTATTCACTACTGGATACATGGGGCAAAGGGGATGATAAGAAAGTTATTGCGATTCATTTAATTGCTTTAAATTATTGAATGGTTTAAGTTTGAACTAAAAATTTTAACGATATAAATGTAGCCTTTTTAATTAATATATATATATAAATAATCGGGTATATATTATACTACAGTGGCGGCCAAAATTGTGAACACTTTTAGGTAGCTTTCATTACAAAAAGTAAAAAGCTACGTATTGCAGTCGTCCGAAGAAAAACATTTCGTGAAATTTTGCTATATTTTCGTCGATCATAACCCCTAGATATCAAAACCACCCTGCGTTGAAATGCTGACTTACACACACACACACACACACACACACACACATATATATATATATATATATATATGTGTGTGTGGGTTTTAATGTGAATAATGTCTTACTTAATCAAAACTGATACTCTTCAAACTGTGAACATGTATAAAAAGGTTTAATACATCACCAAACATACAGCTTAATATTCAAAATAACACTGTAGAACTCGCACAAGCTTCCCTGAACCTTGCGTTAAAAAATCACCAACCAACTCCATTGTTGAATATCTACAGAACAACCATATCTCGGTCTCCTCTTTTTATTTCCCACGAGTCTCGCTTGAGATATCACATTCATTTAACCCTTGAGTCTTATCTTTTATTCCCACACACACACACATATATATATATATTTATATCTGAATTTTGTCGTGCTGTAACTCTCGAATTGTTGAACCGATTTCGATGAAATTTTTCATATGCATAGTACATACTAATGTCTCGACCGAGTTCGTTGACCAGCTTCATTCGCCATCTTGTTTCAAAATGGCGGCCATTTGAATTTTGTGGACACTTTTGGAAACTTTTATGTTTCCTAACTTTCTCCTTAACATAACCTATGTTGTTAACTTACACTGTGTGACTCTTTAAAATACATCTTATAATGTTTCTAAAATTCTGTTTAAAATGATACATAGAGTTTGCATTTTGTAAAACGTAACATTTTCAATAAGTATGTAATGTTAGAAAACATAAAAAAATTCAATAATTCAAATGGCTGCCATTTTGAAACAAGATAGTGGATGAAGCTGGCCAATGAACTCGGTCGAGACACTAGTATGTACTATGGACATGAAAAATTTCATCCAAATCGGCTCAAAAATTTGAGAGTTACAGCATGACAAAATTCATAAATAAATAAATAAATAAATACATAAATACATATATATATATATAAATACATATATATATATATATATATATTATATATATATATATATATATTTATATATATATATATATATATAAATACATATATATATATATATATATATATATATATATATATATATATATATATATATAACCATTAAATAAACATTACCGACCACCAACAAAAACTGTGAAATAATGAATCAAATGACATTAACAAATTGACAAATATACAGCTCCCCAACTGTGGCAGCTTTGCCTGCTGTAACATATCAATTTCCAGCCCTCCGTTACTCAAAATCTACTTTGAACAAGTGAAATCATTATATTAATTCTTTTTCTTAAAACAATACGTAGTTCGACCTTCATATATAGATATATATATATTTCTCTCTCCTTTTCACAACGAACTTAACTCAATACGCAAAATCCCATTCTCGCATATTTATTTTTGTTTCTCAACGGTCTTTAGTTAAAAGTAAACAAGGACACATAAACCTAAGTGCAGCGTCTTATTAACATTACATTTTCTTTTATCGTATTTTATCTGCGTTATAAATAAGTCACTCTTAATTGCTGTTAGGATTTGACGGGTAAAAAAAAAAAAAAATTATTTTATGGGAATTGCGGTTTCAAAAATATTTCATTTATTTTAGCACATATGCTTTTTTTTCTCTGCATTTCCATACATTCGTTAAAGATTTAACAATCACATTTAAGATCAGTTTATTGTTGCTAAAGTAAACAAATCCAGTCTTCATGGCGCTCTTACGTGAAATACAGTAGGGTTGCTTTACATCCTGTGAGTGTGTGCTGAAAGGGGGGGGCGGCTGCCATATTATTTTTTGCTAAACCTGCCGCCAATGCTTTGTCTCTGTTATTCCGGCGTTAAAAACTTTATAAGTTGGCGATAATGTGATACGACAAGTCATGTGATTCAATACGCAAAAAGTTCAGTTTGCTTTCTCCCGCTGTGGCTATAGTGTGCCGATAAAGGGGCCGTTGCTTATTTTTCTGACGTTACGGAGCACTTCTCCTCATACACATGTGCAATTGGATTTAAAATGTGTTCTACGTTATGTGTGTTTTCTCGCTTCTATCTAAATAAATAAAAAAGATCCATGTTGGCATGAATTACTGGAGTTTTTCCCCTTTTATTTGCGAACCTGGAACCACCGTTTTATGGCGAACCAATAACCCTTTCACAGGAAACCGCCTTCACAGGAAATTGATGCATGGCCGGGTTTTCTCCAGTTTGAAAAAAATGCAATTATTGGAGAGGTGCTTCGTGCTTACTCCGTCCTACGTGCTGTTCGTCTAGCTCCTGCCAAACTGCGGCAAAATGATGTCTCTGTGCTAAAGAAAATTCCTCTTGTCCTGGGATTGCGCGCGGATGCTTTGAGGCCTCCCTAAAGTGAATCATCTCTGCTGTCAACGGGAAGCGTTTTGTGTCTCAAAGGAGTGGATCACATTTAAACTCAATTTGTTGTTGTTGAAGTAAACAAATCCAGTCTTCTTGGCGCTCTTACATGAAATACAGTAGGGTTGGTTTACATCCTGTGAGTGTGTGCTGAAAGGGGAGCTGCCACATTATTTTTTGCTAAACCTGCCGCCAATGCTTTGTCTCTGTTATTCCGGCGTTAAAAACTTTGTAAGTTGGCGATAATGTAATACTCCAAGTCATGTGATTCATTACGCAAAAAGATCAGTTTGCTTTCTCCCGTTGTGGCTCTAGTGTCCCGATAAAGGGGCCGATGCTTATTTTTCTGACGTTACGGAGCACTTCTGCCCATACATATGTACAATTGGATTTAAACTGTGTTCTACATTATGTGTGTTTTCTCGCTTCTACCTAAATAAAAAACATCCATGTTGACATGAATTACTGGAGTTTTTTCTCTTTTATTTACGAACCTGGAACCACCGTTTTATATCGAACCAATACCCCTTTCACAGGAAATCGCCTTCACACCAACACACTTAATAAAGATTCGAAAAACATAGAAAAAAACAGCAGAAAAAGAGTAACAGAAGTGGAATAATGGAAATGTGTAGAACTTAGACAGAATCGTCGGATCCCAAATGCCTATAGTTCCACATATAAAATGTGTGGTTTCATCTTCATATCATTCATAAATTAGCTAAAGAATATGATTTTGGGACTACCACACACATAAAACAGAGAAATAAACCATTGAACACCAATTAAGTTCAAAATAAAACAAGATTAAAAAAGATAGAGGAAAAATAAAAAACAAATTACCAAATTGAAATCCATACTATCTTAGCATGAGGCAAAATATAATACAATCGTTGGAGATCACATGCACTTGTTGCCAAAAAAGTTTTTATATGATGGTGGACCATGGATCAACAATATACAGCATAGCCAAACACACTCCCATTATATATAACCAGCGCCCTCTATAGATAATGTAGAATTGAGAATGAACTGCTCTATGTATTCAAATGAATCAGTGTCGTGCTGTCATCTATTGACTTATAAATAAGATAAAAACTATTATATAATAAAAACTATTTATAACTATTAATGGATTAAATTTTAAAGCAAATACTGTTTAGAGATGATATATGATAATCAAATAATAATTATTAATAATTAAATATGTTTATAAATATATACAATTGTATTAGAAAATTTAGTAATTGATATATTAAATCAAAATTATATGTAAAATGGTGAAATTGATGATTATTAATGCTTCAAATAAATATTTGTACCTGGCTATATCATATCACAATTTGAATTCCTGTGACAACATTGTATCATCATTTAAATTAATTTATAATTAAATAAAAGAAAATATATATAATTAAAATTAAGATTCTAAGGAATTAATATTAATAATAATTAAATTGAAATTAATCAGTTACATTTAATGTGTCTATAAACTTTCTTAAAGATTAAATACACATACAGTAAAACCTCCTTAAAGCGACCACCTTCCGTTCCAATAAAAATTGGTCGCTTCGAGAGGTGGTCTCTTCATAGAGGTCATGTTTAAATCTAGATTTTAATTGTTGAAAAAAGGTAACAATTAACGTTACTAAAATTTATTTTTCACATTAAGAGAAAAATATAAAAATTTAAGTTTCAAAACAAAAGTTAATTATAAAGTTAGTTACTGCAGGAGTTTAAAAAATGAATATATTGACATTTGCTTTGATTTCACGGTTTTGTCTTTCATAACTTTTATTTCCAAGTCCTTGCGAAGTTCAGTAAATAAATGCAACTTTTTTTTTGGACGAGAGCAAATAATAGCGATTTCATTAATGTAGGGGAGACTAGGGAGGGTTGACCCACTTTTTACAAAATGATTTTTAATTTTTTAAATATTGAACGTAGAATAAAGTTTTATATATCATTTTGTTCGTTATATAATCGGTTATCAAGATAAAATTGCTGCATAAGTGTAATATATAAGAAATTTGAAAAATGATCCATTTTAACCATGAGAAAATAATTGGTCAAGGATCCCCTCATATGGGAGGCTTGACCCACTATATGGGAGGCTTGACCCACTTTGTTTTATATTGAAATATTTGTTAAGAGAAATAAAATCTGTTTCAAAAAGGCAATATAACTTTATGCAACATGCTTTAATTATTATAGGAAAATATTTTTGAAAATATGATGCTTGAACAAACCTGTTTAGACGCAATCGCAAGTCAGAGGAGAAAAATTTTGTTTAAAACAGAATTTCATCTGAGAAGGTATAATTGTACAGCAGGAAAAAGGAAATTTTAACATTTAAGACAGTATTCCGTTAGAGACAGGTTCCGTTTTCATAGAATTTCGTGTATTATTATGCCCGGAATTTATAGGCACTATCCCGCTTTTTTGGTCTCCTATACCTACTTTTTGTGACACTCGACCTGATAACTCTAATTGTCACATAGTTTGGTTTCATCTCACTGTATTCATGCTGGTGAAGTTTGTCTACGTATCTTCCAAAAGTTTTTCGATTAATGCTATGTTCTTTTGCAGTCGCATGTGCACTTAGCTGATCATTAACTTCTTATCACTCTCAGTTGCAAAGTACTTTCAGTACTAAAATGTTGAAATAAATGACTGGCATCAGAATTTACGAACAAATTTATTTGGAAATAAGAAAAAAGGTATATTTCACATACATATTAAATGGAAAAGATTTTAGCAAAATTCTGGTGTCATTGTAGCGTTTGGGAATTAAAATTAAGTGGTTTCATAAGCATACAGCTGCCCCTGAAAGTGTTAAGACTGCTGCTTTCATAATTTCTAGTCCTTTCTAGTCTTTTACACTGTTTCCATTTACAAATTGAAGTAATATTTAAATGGAATAGGTTCCTATCAACTTTCCCATTTATATTTCATTAAATTTTTTCTTGCAGTGTACACTATAGCAATTTTTCTCATGTTTCTTTAATCTAAACATTTTATTTCACATCACTCTATTTTACCTTGGCTTTACAGAATAAATTTACATTCTTTTTTATATATAACCATTAACCTTTTATCATGCATAGTGTATAATAAAAAGATTTCATCTGGTCAACCCTCCCTCACATTGACTGGGTCAAGCCTCCCCACATAGCCCTTTTCTAAAGAATAGCACATTGTTATGTTAAGCCTAACTTCTTGTACAATCTTTATGCCTGGAATGAAAGCTTGATATTTCTGCTTTACATTAAACCTACTTGCATAAATTTCTATGATATATTTTATCTGAAAAACGATTACAAAATATTTCTAAAACACAACTTTTAGGTTGAAAACGCCTCACAATTAATTTCTCTACACCTATTTCAATTATCTGTATGAAACGAAGGCTGTTGTTTGAGCATTTTAGTAGCTTTGGTTGACACCTAATGATAAAACTCTGAAAACCTTTTAAATATAAAAACTGATGAGTGGGTCAAGCCTCCCGTATGGTCAACCCTCCCTAGTCTCCCCTATCTATTTCTTTGAGCGTTTCCTAACAGAATAGGGCGGGTGAGTTTGGTGACCGTCATTCTTAATTCGTCATCTGAGATAAATTCGTTGCCTAAAAAGGCACAAAGAGGTTTAAACACTTAAAAGTAACTGGAATGAAAAAAAAATACAAACTTAGTTTAGAAGTTTGATGAATAATGCGTCCTCCGGAATTACTTTTCTAATAAAACTTTCTTCAAGCGACCAGGAAAAAACGGAATTTGTTTCATTTTCTACAAAAAAAAAAAAAAAAAAAAAAAAAAAAAAAAATTGGTTGCTCATGGAGAGAGTTCAACTGGGATGGTCTCTAAATGGAGGTAAAATTAGTATTGAGCCCCTATGGGAATAAATTTCGTTCCAAGAAAAAAATGACTGTTCAGGAAGGTGGTCGCACAGGGAGGTTTCACTGTAATTTAAGGGGAGAGGGAAGAACAAATAATAAAATTATTAAAACGTGCATTATATTCTCATTTAAGATAGTATACTTT
Organism: Maratus speciosus; assembly: GCA_963932465.1. Taxonomy (NCBI): domain Eukaryota; kingdom Metazoa; phylum Arthropoda; class Arachnida; order Araneae; family Salticidae; genus Maratus; species Maratus speciosus. Next base: position 369,144,657 of record OZ010787.1, on the reverse strand, counting down.
GTATTACAAATTAATATGATATTGTCCTGAGTAGGCTAAAATTTAAACTCAAGTTAATCGTTAACATAATTAAATATTAATGAATATGTATAAATTTAATATGAATTGATAATTATAAAAATATAACTACACCTTTATACATATAAAAGTATCGAATCAACATCTATTATAAAATGTGATATATATATATATACATAGATATAGATATATAGTATATATATATATATATATATATATATATAGTATATATATATATATATAAGACAGAATTTCAACAGAGGATGGTTTTGGTATCTGGGGGTCATGATCGGCAAAAATATAGCAAAATTTCTTGAAGTGTTTTCCTTCGGATGGCTGCAGTAGGTTAGCTTTTTAGTTTTTGTAATGAAAGCTACCTGAAAGTGTCCACAATTTTAGTCACCACTGTATGTATAAAAAATAAAATGCATTTAAAAAAAGCTAAGATAGCGTATGATTCATTGATAGGTGAGCTTGATATTTCCCCTAATTTTTATTCTTACTAAATACATGATATCGAAAAATAATGTCTGTTCAAAGCAATTTCAATTACTTAAAATGGCAAATGTATTTGAAATGCTGTACACTTTTATGGAAAAATTCATAATGTATCGAAATTTTATTGATTATAGTGGAATACTAGTGACTTAAAAAAGTCACCATGAATAATGAGTACCTGCGGGTGATAATGTGATAAAAGGTAATTCATTTTTTACATAGTGAAAACTTTTCAAAGATGTGTATCTTAACACTGACACTATTCTCAACAAGAAACATTCACTGAGAATTCGAGATAAAACTTCATTATATTGAAAATCGTACTATAAAATATTTTAAAGGGATCCAGTGCACAAAATTTTACTTTATGTTACAAAATATTTTTCTCTTTTCTTTTCTTTAAATCTATATGCCCTATCATAGACCCCTTTTCAAATGTAAATTATAAAAGAAAAAAAAACTGCCAAATTTAACGTGGAGTTATAAAATGTCAAAGGATAGCACTTTCTGCATAAATTTGTATTATGGAATAGAGAAAAAATAATCATTAATTTATCTTCGAAATTTACAGATATTTATTTTTAAAGATTTAAAAACTTAAAGCAAATTTAATTAAACATATTTAATTATGAAAATCTTTGACAAATAAGTTTCGAGATAAATGCATACAAATCCTATAATAATGTGTGCCAACCATCGATAGTACAGCTTAAAAAGCATTACATCTTTTGATATAATTATCACATTTCATGCTATTTGTGTTAATTTATTCTGAAAACTAGAATTCTTAACACTCGGAAGGTCGCACCGGAAGTAAGAGATACACAATGTTTTTTCAGTTGTATTCTTCGACTAAATTTTTATTTTTATAACGGAAGTCTTCCTCTTTTAAATAAATGTATTTCAAAATGCACTTACTATCGTATTGTCCATGAACAATGATAAATTCGTCGATGTTTTTGATGAATAAATCAATTTTATGAGATTTATCTCAGATACATATCGAATTTCTATACGATTGTAAGAGTAGAGACTTTCGGAGTGTTAAGTAAAAGGAAAAAAAACAACGATATTTTTGCTCCAGATTGCTCCAGATTGCTTTAATAACTTCTCACCGAAAATAATATATTCAAAATATTCAATTAGAGAGTGGACATTATTTCAGTGATTACTTTAAATAGAAAGCTTCTACAATCTATTCTAAAAACAGGGAAATTAAGCTATAATTCATGAACTTTGACAGTGTGTGAACAATAAAGAAAGTTGAAATGAGAAAAGAGCGAAATATCATGTGTCAGGCATAGATTATAAAACACTTTCCAACACTAATAGGATATTAAAAATTTTCATTTCTGACACAATTAAATGAGATATCTAATCCCTTTTCAGCAGCTGCTGTCTATGTCCGGCTCGGTAATGCGTGCAACTTCTTTCGTGCAGCCCGTTATATTATCTATAAAATTTATACACACCATGAACTCTAAAACTTAGATAATTTTAAAAATGCATACCACAGCGGAAAAAGGCATTTATAGATCCTGTAACCGAATTATTTCGTGCCTCTTTATAAATGAACGAAAAATACTATGCACTCCATAATAAAAAAAAAAAAAAAGTAGTTTTATAATCTATAGTTACTATCAAATATGTTGTAAAGTGTTAAAACTAAAAAATAAAACATCATTAACTTTCAAAGATCAGATAATGTTTGCTATTTAAATTCTTTTTTATCAAGATAAGATAAAGTTACTAAAAATACTTTGAACGAGAACAAAATACTGAAGGTTAATGATAAATTCATTCATTGCAATCAAAACAACATTTGCTTACAGGATTTAGTTTAATAAAAAACATTCTTAAAGCAAGTGAATTTTAAATCCATCAAATTAAGATATCTGTTTCAACTCAAACTTTTTAAGCAATTTGTATTGAATATTAAAAAATAAAAAAGTCACGCGATAAATGAAAATAAATCATAGTAAAATTCATAGTCAAATAAAATTATTTGAAAAAATACCTTTATTTCCATTATGAAGACATTTAAGACCATATATACTATTATCCTTAATTGAAAACTTGAAAAACTTCCCAGACGGAGCTTGGGGATATTTGAGAAAATAAACAGTCTCAGCTTGTTGCTTTATCACTGGCTCAAAATGTATCTATTGTATTTTTATTTTGTTCCGAATATTAAATCCGAATAATCCGTTTAAAATACAAAGTGCATAAAAATACGATTACTTAGAAGTTTAATTCCTCGAAGGAAAAAATTTCGATAAATATTATATCAATTACACAATCTATAACGATAAGCTATCTAAAATGTCAGACAGTCATTTAAATAGAAAAGTATTTTAAAGCGTCATTTCTTTCTCGTTGTAATAGTTAAATATTTTTAAACTTTGAGGCAATATTTAAAACTTCAGTTCGTCATTCAATATTTGATATAATACTTATTTAAAATGGGAAAATACTATCGACCGATTAAAAGAAACCAAAAAAAAGTCCTTCCGGCCAGTGCCGGGAGGAAGAGGTAGCTTTCATAATCCTTATTTAAAAAAAGCCAACTTATATCATGCAAACACACGAAGCTCAATTTAGTGGAAACCGAATATAGGAGATTCAATACTAATTTTTATCAATATAATGAATGAGAATTTCGCGAAATTAGTCAGCTTTATCCAAGCTGCTTTTCTTCAAAGTAACTTATATTTGGCTGCCAAATTCGGCAATTTCTTAAAGTGCCTGTCATTTTAAGACAACATGGTGGATGAGGCTAAGCAGTGAACTTGGTCGAGACCTTAGTAATTGCTGTGCACATGCTCACTCACATCGGAATCGGTTAATATATAGGAGTGCTGTCGCATGCAAAAAATCAGATTTTTCAAAATGTCACCCACAATAGAAATTGAAACTGCTATATCTGAGCCATTTTTTAAGGTAAAGAGAAACAAAAAATGCTCCTGAATCCTTATATCAAGATCAAATACTTAAGAAAGAAACCTTTTTCAATTTCTAATTTTTTTGCACCTCACTTTAAATATATATATATATTTTTAATTTAATGGCCGCCATTTTGAAACAAGATGGCTGATGATTATGGCCAGCGAACTTGGTCGAGGTGTTGATGTGTACTATCCACATGCCTTCTTACATCGAAATAGGCGAATACGTGTGTTATCGCGTGACAAATACAAGATCGTTTCAAAATGTTAGCCATGCTAGAAATTCAAAGAGCTATAAATCAACCATTTTTTAAGATATCAACAAAAGAACAAATTTTCAGAAACAAAAACTGCTCCGGAATCTTTGTATCAAGACCAAACACATAAAAAAATCTTTTTCATTTTCCAATTTTTTAATACCTCATTTTGAATTTTAAATTTAATTTTTTTTAAATGGCAACCCTTTTGAAACAAGATGGCGAATGAAGCTGGCCAACGAACTCGGTCGAGACATTGGTATGTACTATGTACAGACCAAGTTACATCCAAATAGGTTCATAAATACGCCTGTTATCGCGTGACAAAAATCAGGTCGTTTTAAAATGTCAGCCACAAGAGAAAATCAAAATGCTATTACTCAGCCATTTTTTTTTAGATATAGACGAAAGAAAAACTGTTCCGGAATCTTTGTATTAAGGTCAAACACATACAAAAAAAATCTTTTTCATTTTCCAATTTTTTGGTATCTCATTTAAATTTTTTTATTTTTTAATTTTTTTAAATGGCCGCCATTTTGAAACAAGATGGCGGATGAAGCTGGCCAACGAACTCGGTCGAGATATTTGTATGTACTATGTACACACCAAGGTACATCCAAGTCGGTTCATAAATACGCCTGTTATTACGTGAGAAAAATCAGGACGTTTCAAAATGTCAGCCACGCTAGAAATTCAAAATGCTATAACTCAGCCATTTCTTAAGATATAGACGAAACAAAAACTGCTCCCGAATCTTTTTATCAAGGTCAAACACATAAGAAGAAAATATTTTTTCAATTTTTGGTACCACATTTCAAATTTAAATTTTTCTTAAAAATTTAAATGGCCGCCATTTTTAAACAAGATGGCGGGTGAAGCTGGCCAACGAACCCGGTCGAGACATTGGTATGTACTATGTATAAACGAAGTTACATCCAAATCGGTTCATAAATACGCCTTTTATCGCGTGACAAAATTCAGGACGTTTCAAAATGCCAGCGACGCTAGAAATTCAAAATGCTATAACTCAGCCATTTTTTAAGATATAGACGAAACAAAAACTGCTCCAAAATCTTTGTATAAAGGTCAAATACATAAAAAAAAAATATTTTTCCATTTTCAATTTTTTGGTACCACATTTCCATTTTTACATTTTTAAAAAAATTTTAAATGGCCGCCATTTTGAAACAAAATGGCGGATGAAGCTGGCCAACGAACTCGGTCGAGAGATCGGTATGTACTATGTACACACCGAATTACATCCAAATCGGTTCATAAATACGCTTTTTATCGCGTGACAAAATTCAGGACGTTTCAAAATGTCAGCCACGCTAGAAATTCAAAATGCTATAACTCAGCCATTTTTTAAGATATAGACGAAACAAAAACTGCTCCGGAATCTTTGTATAAAGGTCAAATATATAAGAAAAAAATATTTTTCCATTTTTAATTTTTTGGTACCACATTTCAAGTTTTAAATTTTTTTAAAAATTTTAAATGGCCGCCATTTTGAAACAAAACGGCGGATGAAGCTGGCCAACAAACTCGGTCGAGACATTGATATGTACTATGTACACACCGAATTACATCGAAATCGGTTCATAATTACGGGAGTTACAGTGTGACATAGGTCAGATATATATATATATATATATATATATATATATATATATATCAATTTTGAACGGAGGGTGGTTTCGGGGTCCGGGGGTCATGATCGATGAAAATATACCAAAATTTTTTGAAATCGCTTTCCTCCGAACGGCTGCAATAGGTAGCTTTTTTGTAAAGAAAGCTACCTAAAAGTTGAATTTTGCAAATTTGCATGAAGTGTTCATAGTTTTAGTTAGAGATCAACCGAAAATTCGGTTTCGGCCCAAAATCTGAGTTTCACCGAAAATTTGGCCGGATAGAAATTCGACCGACACTATCTCTTTTCCAAAAATCTCGTTCCTTCCTTCGGGAATTTTGAACGTTACCCATTCATTTGACCAGTGTCGGCTCAAATGAGACACTTTTTATTCATTGCTATGAGCTTCAATGTTTATAATTATCAGTCATGACCGACTCAAGACGCGAGTGCAAATTGTAAAACAAGAAAAGCATAGTGACTAAATTTTGAAGATGCTTTTCACGTGTTCATTAAAAGCAGCATACTTAACAGTAATCGAAAATATTTAGTTTGAAACCGCAGAAGTGTTTCGAATACTCTTTGAGAAAGTTGTAGTATATCTGTCTCGAAAGTATATGCACTCTTCAAATATTGTTAAAAATAATTGAAGAAGAAAATATATGAAGCCAATTTACAGTAAATACTCGACATTTAATCAAAATAAAATAAAATAATTAATTTTCGTTGGTTAAAATAAAAATTACATTAATTTTTATTTAATTTACGTTTTTTCTTGAAGAAACACTGTCTCAAAAGTTTAATCACTTTATGCAATTTTTTTAGAAACACGGGTTTGGACAAGTTTAATGAGGTTGTTGGACGTCGTTTTCGTATTTTATAAAAATACAAAACGGAAAAAATCATTTTTCCTCATTTAAAAAATGACGAAGGGTATAGAATTGACAAAAGGCGATATTTTAAAAGTTTTTAAAAGGAAATCACAAAATAAACCCGTTTCTCAAATTGTATAATTTTTAAATTGATCAAAGCGATGTATCTATATCAAGTACTCTCTAGAAATGGTAATTTCAACCGGAAACCAACATGTGGACGACCACGTACGACGTTTGTTGAGGCAAGTCGGAAAATATGGAGATTCGTGTTTAGATTAAATATACACATACAGCAAATTAAAAATAATCTCGGTGTACAGGTGTCCAAAGATACGGTAAATAGACGTATTAAAGACTGTGATTATATCATACTAAAGAAAATGCAAACCATGTCTGAATTATACCACTAACAAGCAAGAATGAACTGGGCTAAAAAACACATATCCGACGGGGGTCAACGGGCTTACTGTTTTGTTGAATGATGAGAAAAATGGAACTTAGATGGTCCTGATGGGTGGAACATGTATTACCATTATATACGAAAAAACTAAGAAGTTTTCTCAACAGGCAGCAAGACGGCAAGCCTGTTATGGTTTGGGGTATTCGGATTCAAGACCCTGATCTCTCTGGATTTTCTAAAACGAAGACAAAATCCCCAAAAATACCAATATATTCTGAACTAACATTTCCTTTCATTCGGTGATATTTTAGGGGGTCCTGAATTTATCTTTGAACAAGTTAATGCCTCAATCTACATATCACATACTACATAACTGTGGCTGTCAGAGAAATAATTTAAAATTCTTGACTCGTTAGCTTTAAGTCCTGCATAAAACCGATTGGGAATGCCAATGGCATTTTAACCCGTCAGGTTTACAACAATGGAAAATAGTATGACTCTCTTGAAGAATTTAAAGAGGTTATAGAGAAAGCATGGTACTCTTAGCCACCAGAAACCTACAGAAACTAATAATTTCGATGGAAGCGCGTTTATTTGAATTAATCCGAAATCACAGAAAAATAATTTGTATGTAACAGTTTTCAATAAATGATGAATATGGTTGTTTTTGCCACTGTGCATAAAATTTTGAGACAGTTTTGAATGATCATATTTTAAATTATATTTTTTACAAATATGTAATTAATTTTTTCTACTTTTGATATCATTTATATAAATGAGGTAGCGAAATCAACAAATAAAAAAATGCTATTTATTTTAACTTTTTATTATTCATTAAAAATCAACATTTTATGCTTGTGCTTAAACTTTTGTGACGGACTATATAACAGATGATCATTTACAAAAATCATTATAAAAGATAAGTCGAGATATGTGTCCCTAAAACATTTTTAAATTAGATGAAATTCGTATAATTAGAAAATTATTTTGTGTCGTTTATGAATTAATTACATTTTATTTTATATGGAAATAAAAAGTTTTGATCAGAGCCACAAAGAGCCAACTATTGCCACACATATAGTTATGCGTATAATTATTTAAGTATTATGTATATTTATGTATGTAATAATTACTTACAAAAAAATTTTGGACGTTTTCGTATTCGTTCGAAAATAGGAAGATTACCTAAATTCGGTTCCGGCCTTAAAAACTTGCTTCGGTCGATCCTTAGTTTTAGTACAATAATCAGGAATTTTTAATAGATGAAATTCTGACTGTGTGTATTTCAAAACTGCTCCTAGAATACGGAATGCAGCTCGATGAAATCACCACTAGTTATCTGCACGAATCCGACGATGTCATATTAGCTCTTATAAATTTAAAATTTGAATTAAATTGTGAGAAATTAAATTTTGTGACTTTTAATGAAGTTTCTATAAAGAGAGCAACTAAATTTGTTCATTTTTTATGAAAAAAAAGCAAAGGAAAAAGTAAATGAGGTAGCGCTTGCTATCCGAAACTAAGCAAAACTATTTTGTTTTGTTTAAATAAATCCATTTAATGTTTTTTAGTTCCTATTTTCTTTTTTAAAATGTAATCTAAAGAATATTCATTTGACTCACTTCCACATTTACTTATACCGTGAAAAATTCCCGTACTTCAACTTAACGAACTCATTGTCCATGATTTTTTTTTTAAATAAATTTTATCGTCTGCTTATCATTGCATCAATTCTTGAGTTTTTATCGTTTGGTTCTTTTCGCGCTTAATTGGTGCGAGAATAAAGTTCTACATTATTTTGTTCTTCATAGTGAAATGAGTTTATCACGCATTCAGAGAACTGCGCTGATCGAAACATCTTTTGCATGTAAATCGTATGAAAAGTGCAACGAAGTTTGGAGAAATAAATATCCAAATGATTCAATAACGAATAAAGATACGCTATATCGGCTGGTTCGACGATTTCATAATAGGGCGATTCTCAAAAGGTGGTCACTGGACACACGTCATAACTTTAAGCCTTTCAAACATAACTTTAATTATCATTGACTTTGAGTTTTTAATTCTGTTCAGAGACAGAAAATGACATAATTTATTGTAAAAGCTTTGTATAAATATCTTAAAATTTTATTATTTTATGCTAAAGAAGCCAATTTCAGACATTCATAACGTTAACTGCTCCAATGTACCACCAAGAAAAAGAGTTTTAACTTTTTTTCAGGTGGTTCTAATGGTAAACAACGAATGCATAAAGGAAACGGGTGATTTTTTGATAATTTCGTTAAGCGATGACAGGCTGATTTATTGCTTTTTTGAAGATAGAAGGACTTTTCTATACAGATTTTTTTTTGTATTTTGTTATGTCCGAAATGTACTGGATAACAAAAAGTTAATTATACATATATATATGTATACACATACAATTATAGGACACATTTACTACATTCTTAGTCTTAAGAATTTTTTAAATACTAAGCGCAACGTCCAAAATCTGTAACGTACGTGCGAAAAAATGTCCAAAATTTGTAACGTACACAACTGCTAATTAAATGCTTTAATAATTAATTTTCCAGAATAGTTGCTGTCTTTTAATGTTTGTGTATAATTTTGTAGACATACTATTAAAAATATTAATATATTATATTTATAGACAAAATACTATACTATTAAAGAAAAATTGGCCTTAAATTTTAAAAATTTAAAAATTACATATTGTTAACGTTTATTGATCCCACCTTTTGAGAATCTCCCAATACAGATTCGGTGTAAGACAAGCACAGGAGTGGAAGGCCAAAAGTTGTTACACCAGCCTTTCTGCATGCCATACAAGTGATGAAACCATGGACATGCTTCAAGAATTTTTTGGCGATGGACACATCTCAAAAAATCTTTGACCACATCGATCCTTTGATCTGAGCATCCCGGACTTTTTTTGTGGGGATATTGAATGAACAAAGTTTATGCAAATAATCCTCAAACAATAGACGATCTGAAAATTGCCATTACTCAAAGGATACGAGATATAAGATATGCATGTAGGATACGGATACGAGGTATAAGATACGGATAGATATAAGATAAGGATACAAGAAGTCACTCCTAGCATGCTAAAAAGCGTTTCTACAGAGATGCGCAAACGAGTTCAGCTTTGCCTCTTAGAAAGCTGTGGACATTTTGAACATTTATTATAAATATAAGTTCAGTAATTTTTTTTTTACGTGATGTTAAAAGTGCTTTTTATCATTAGCATAAAAGTAATCGTTTTAAGGTTTGTTGTTTTGTGAATAATAAATACATATGTCGTTAGTACATAAACTTTTAGGACACTCTGTACTATCCAAAAGCTGAAATACCAATATTATTGACCCATATTAAATAATATTTTCCGAATTCGTTTAAAAAATAAATGAGTGGTCTGTGATAGAACGTGGAGTTTTGAGCGTGGAATCTGAAAATAGCACACTGCATATGCCTGCCAATATTAAATGTTTTTGTGCCAGCCATAGCAACCCACAAAATATAATAATGGCAAGCTCCAGATTTTTAACCAAAATGCTCTCGACCAATGGAATTTTATTGCCCGTATATCGCCATTTGTTTATGAAAGCATTATAATTGCATCAAAATCGCGTCAATTTCAAAATGTCATTATCAGTTCATTTACATTGTAAACATGATTTCTTGCTCATAAATTTAATTAAATTAATAATACAAATATCTTCAAAATTTAGAATTATCTGTGTATTTGTTTTTGTGTGTTTGTTTTGTGTGTGTGTGTGTGCGTGTGTGTTCCAGGGGTCGATGCAAGGATTTTTTTCTCGGGGTCAATTTTATGAAAAGTTATTTTGTGAAATTTATTTTTGTAACGAAATATGAAATAAAGTTACTGAAATTCGAACCAAGCATTCAATAATAATGCCTTAAGTCTTTCCGCTAAAGTTTAACCTTCTGGTGAACTTTATCTCTTTGCAATTTACGCATTTTAAAATCTAACAATATAAAAAATAATTAATGAAGAGTATGTTTTTGTGGAATAGAATTTTGTGAAGGGGCCTGTTTTATTAAATTGATTTTGTGAAGATAATAGGCTCCAAATTTTGCCTGGATCGACCCTGTACACACAAAATAAATCTAAAGGTATCATTCAATGCAAATGGAACACATCCGATTGCTACGACAGCTAGTACTTCTGTAAAATTTGTGTAAAACTTTAATATCTGTATTTTTTCAAAAGTTTAAAAAATGCATATTTAATATCTCAATTGCTCACTTTAAGTGCTTTCTTTACTTGATAAATCATCAATCAGAAAACAATTACTAGGTAAAAGAAGAGATCTCGATACTAATGTATAAAGTATACCGAGTGACTCAAAATAGAAATAATGACGATTATCTCTTAAACCGCTGATGATAGAAAAATACTTCTAATTACAAAAGGTATACAAATAAAGTACAGCTTTCAGATATGGAATTTGTTTTACAAGGGACTATGTATATATTAAACTACGAAATTCAATTATTTATATGACCCTATTATCCTATCCTATATCTTATATTTACAGAAATGTTACCCTGTATCTAAGAAGCACATTAAAAAAAAAATAATAATCCATACTTTTATGACAAAAACTTAGAGTTATATCGCTTTGAATTTTATGAATTCAAAGTATCATAACTCAGAAAGTTTTGGTCGTCAAAAATGATTTTTATATATTTGTTACACGCAGGTCTATAAATAAGTAATAGGAAAAATTATAAAAATTACATTTGATATTTTAATACAAACTAGCTGGGAGGCATCCAGATGTGTTGCATTTGCATAGCGTGAGATTTTTCGATTTTTCTTTGGGAAGGAGATAAAGGAATTTAATTCTACAGTTAGTAAATATTTATACTATTAATTTTATAAAATTTCTTATTATAAGCAAGAAATCCTGTTCACAAATGTAAATGAACTGAAAATTATACTTTGCAAGTTACCCGATTTTAATGCAACAATAGTAATATGTCTTTGTACGAAAATGGCGGCATATGGGCAATAAAATTCCATTAGACGAGATTTGGATACAAATTTGGAGATCTTGCCATTATTACCAAGCAAAAGTTCGGTAGCGTGGGATGCTAGTTGCTACGGTTTGGACTTTTAATATGAGCATATGCTCTGCATGTACATCCAGACTCCATCCTCAAAACTTCACGTTCTACGGCAATCCATTTATTTCCTTTTAAACAAAATCTGAAAACATTTCATCCGTAAAGAATAATCAGTTCTTTTTTTAATTTTAGTAAATGCGGAAATAAGTCATCTGAATATTCATTACATATTTTAAAGAGAATGTAAACTAAAAATACTTAAATCGATATATTCTAAGAACAAACGCTATTTCAAATAGCACATGATATCCTATTATTTAATCTTTTTCTTTCCTTTTTTTTCACAAAAATGGAATAATTTAGTTGATAGCTTTAGAGAAACTTTGTTAAAAGATATATATATATATATATATCTGAAACTAATTCAAATATTAAAATTCTAAGAGATTATATGACATCCTCCAATCCATGCATATAAATGGAGTTAATTTCATCGAGCAGTATTCCATATTATAATAGAAGGAGTTGTGAAATACAAACAGGCAGTAAGATTTTAATATAATTGAACAGCTCTTGTAAACAAATGACAGAACTAAAAGCCATACTTAGTTTTAATATATTTTGTACGAAGCATGTTTTTATGATCAGCAGTTTAAAAACTAGCTGCGATTTTACCTACGACCTATATTTTGATTCACACGATACAATTTTATCTAGAAATTTTACTTTTACAAACATACTGCTGTTTGTGAAAAATGCAACACCATGAAATAATGACGCGATTGAGCTGAAATTTTCAGCAAATGTGAAGTACAGTGCGTTATGCAAATGATTCAAATTTCAGAGTCACCATTAATGCGTGGGTAGAGCAGCGCCCTCTGGACTTTTGCTGAAACCGTATAGATAGAGGGCTGTAGCGGGACGTTGAAATTAGTCAATGGTTATCTGCTAGTGGTAAAAGTTAGGTAAGACGAAAGTATATGCCTCTTCGACGAAAGAGGGCAACATTTCAACAACTGGCGGAATTTGAAAAGGGGAGAATCATCGGCATTCGTGAAGGAGGATTTTCCTATCGTGCAATAACAGCTCGTGCGCAGCGTAACATCAGCACAGTGATGAGAGCTTGGAAGCAGTGGACCGAAATCGGCTAGCCGGGACGCCAACCGCAAGGTTTATGGAACCAATGTCCCGGCAGCAAAAACCCCTACTACCACCCAGAGAAACCAGACTGGGAACCGGCCTGGACTCAACGGCATAAATTACAATAAAAATCAACAAATCATTCACGGGCTGTATGCAAGCTGTGTTGGCACACGCCAAAGCAAATCAGCAACTGCTGAAAAACTAGAATAAAATAGAATTAACTGCAACTAAAAACTAAAGTCATATATAAACGAACTAACTAAAAATAGGAATAAAAGTACATCGCCCACACAGTGAGCCATGCACTAACTAAAAATTAACAGAACAAGGAAAACAGCTTCGTTTGAACTGAAAAACAAACAGGTGGGACCGACATGAATCGGACAACTCTGAAATCTGGGAGTGGAACCCGAAAGGTGACATCAACATGCAATGATAGACACCTGGTCCGCATAGCGCTGATCAGCGCCGTACAGCTTCATCTAAACAGTTGGCTGAACATTGGTCAACTGCTACAGATGTGGCACTGTCTGCTTCGCCAATTCGTCGACATCTGCTGCACCGTGGACTACGAGCAAGAAATCTTTTATACAAGACCCCCCCCCCCTCACGCAAAACCATCGATGCCTGTGTCTGCAATAGGCTCATGAACATAGAGACTGGCGTGCAGATTGGCAACAAGTGGATTTTTCTAACGAATCCCGCTTTAATTTGTGGCGCCATGATAGCCGCATTCGTGTTAGACGCTATCCCGGTGAACGCTACTTTCCGAAGTGCATTATCGAATGTCATAGTGGAAGAACACCCGGAGTTATTGCCTGGTTTGCGATCGCGTATCATGGACGATCGCAGCTGCTACAAATTGTGGGTAATCTGAACTGCAACAGGTACATCAGTGAAATGCTGGAGCCTAAAGTCGTTCCTTTCGTTCAAGGCATTCCTGGAGCTATCTTTCAACAGGATAATGCCCACTCACATGTTGCAAGGAATGTTCAAGACTTCTTGTCAGCAGAACACATACAGCTTCTTTCGTGACCTGCGTATTCGCCAGATATGTCGCCTATTGAACATGTGGGGGATTTCGTTGGTTGGCGTCTCGCTCGTGATCCTCGATAGGTTCTGCAGACGACATTTGTATACGCATACGAAAAAAATGGAATGCTCTACCCCACGCAGACATTCGAAATCTGTTAGACTATAGTCACGTCATATAGCAGCAGTTATTGCAGCGCGTGGTGGCTACACCAAATACTCATTTTGGAACACTTAATATTGTCTTTTTGCTTTGAAAATGTAATAATTTGTTTGTACTAATGCTAGTCATTTATGTATTAAATCTTATGTAATTCTGATGATTTCTTCATGGTGTTGCAATTTTTACAAAAACGAGTTATTTTCAAGTATTTACTTTGTTTTAAAATTTGTTTCAATATAAGCGAACTCTTCCCCCTCTCTCCCCCCCAAAAAACAAGAGTGAAAAATCATGCGTACAGTATAGATTACGAAACACATTCAGAATACTATAACAAATCTTCACAGTTTACTAAAGTGAAAGATGTCTAAATGAAGAATGTGGAAAACGTATAACGCATTGAAAACTTAATTTCTGCTATCATCATGAATAGTCATTGTAATATACGATCTTTTTATGCAGCCCTGTATATAAGCTACATATATCTACGCATACTACATTGTATGCTTAAAGTTAGTTCAGTTAAACGCCTAGTACAGTTGAAAATTTTAACTCAGCAGTTTACGTCAATAAACGGATGTAGTTGAGAAATTTTGTGCGACGCTGTATATGATCTATAGAATTTATACACATCAAGTTAACATCAAACTAAATTTAAAAACTCAAGTCAACACATCAAGTTAAATTTAAAAACTCATACCGCAACTGAAAACTCACTTCCAGCAATTGTTCGTAGGCTTCATTAGTTCAATTACTGCTCATTTTCTTCTATAGCCAAATTCTTTTGTGTGTCCCTGTAAATGAACGATAAGCTCTATGCACACCTTAGTCTATAGTAAGAACCTTGTAGTACACCTTAGTGATGTATATCAATTTCAATATGTTTAAAATACTGTAATATCATTAAAATACACGGAAAACTATTTTTTCCCATAGATCGTAATGTAACGGAATTCTTTTGAATGGCCCTGTAAATGAATCTAAAATGCTACACACTTCTTTTTCAATACCGAACATGCCATAGTAAACCCGAATAAAATAACATATATCAATTTAATGGCAATCGGACAATATTTATGCGAGTTAGAGCATGGACAGACATGCAGACAAGCCGAATTCATAAACACTTTTCAACTATATTGGAAATTGTTTAAAAATGTTGTGACGGAGAATAGCAATATTTGCCATAGAATCTAGATTGTAAACCAATTATTTACTCGAAAATGTAGGGTAAACGTGAAATTGAATTCAAGCTTGTTACAAAGAAAATATTTCAACAAAACTGCCTTGCTTTGTGTAAAATAACGGCAAGTGCTGGAAGTGATCGGTATTCGCGTCCAAACAGCACTGTGTTAGCACTGCCTATTTAAGAATGTAATCGACAGTACGTACAGTTTAAAGTGGCCGATTTACTGTGTACTTAAAGCATTTCTCGTGAGTCATCATTTTATTTCTGACTGAAATAAATGGATTTCGAATACTTCTCCAGCAAATACTCTTCATTTGGCTATGTATCACTCTTTTTTATTGGAAAAGTTCGTGAACACTTTGGTTGGTTGTTTGGGGTTTAATGGCATAAAGTCCCTTTAGCGACACGCTGCGCCAGAAAAAGCGTTAAATCAAACGCCAAATTATTTTAAAAAATAACCTTGTCATGAAATGTAATGTGGTGAAGAATGTCGTTAAGACGATTTAATGAAGTCATATTATATTCGAAAAGGCAAAATTTCATAGTTTAAATCTGTACATACATAATAGTATGAAAAGTCAAAATTAGGTAGCATGAAAAAGTTAAAATATATCTTAGAGTTTTAAAAGAGAACTAGTTAAAATCACGTGGGCTCAAATCCCTCAAAAACTTTTTCCTCATTTATATCTGAGTTACAAGACTGATTTCATAGCTTCTTCGGTGCTGAGAGGCAGTTCTTTGTAATCCTTAAGATTATCAAATGGTGGTTTCAAACGTGATTTCATTGTTTTTTTTCTTCACTGTTTGCCATTGTGAATTGAATAGAGGATTTTTTTCTGTGCGCATGACTTTTCTTTTCCTTGCTGTATTAGAGAAATATCAGGTTTTTTCAATTTGCTTGCAGACGAAACAAAAGATTGTTTTGGTTGAACTTTAGATGAATCTTGCGACAAACTAATGATGAGTACAATCTAGAACGATTATGTTTAGAACAGAACTGCCAAGTCTCCGGCTTTTTTATACCAGTATTTTAATACAGAAAATATTTTTTTATTTAATTGAAACATTCTGCTGACTTAAAAGAACAACATTTTCTTTAAGATAATAGTGGTGTGCAAAAATCTGGAGACTTGGCAACTCTTTTAGAAGGATCAAAGTATTCTATTGTGACGAGCTGGGATGAGTATGGCAAAAGTTCCAACCTGGATCAATTTCCTGGCTTAAAATAACAGGACATATCACGGAACTCCTTGTTAACAGTAGCAGATGATAAAGTAGTAGATGTATCAGCAATTAAATGGTGCCTGTTTGCCTTACGGATATTGAAGGTTGTTTTAGTAAACTAAAGTATGAAATACCTGTAGGTGGAAATTCTGGATTCAACAAGTTTGCGAGCTTTGGGGTACGAAAGTTTGAGTAATTTTAACAGCAAAAATTTCTTTTCCACTGATCCAGTTTGGACAAGGGCAATTGTAGGCCGCATGGATAATGTAGCTTATATTATGCGGGCTGCATAATTCTGCACATTATACGCAGGTAACGAAACCACGACAGCTAGTTTTAGCACAACCGTAACGTTGGCAGTGAAAGCATAGCAAACGATTAGGGATGCAAAGGCCGAACAGCAAAGCTTGGATATGCTGCTTCGATTTTGTAGGCAAGGTTTGGCTGTTAAACGTCAGAATGAGGTGCTTTGTATGAATGAGGTTTCTGTTGCTCCCGACGTACATGTTATTCGGCGCACATTCATGGCATTTTGATCTTTAAGCTTTTCCAGTAGTAGTTAGTAGTTCTGTAAAATATATGAGATCAGGTTCAGAAATTACATCACGGATACAATTCAGAAATGAATGGACCTAGACAGATAGAGAACGAACCTACTTCTTTCAAGTTGGGAGAAGCTGTGATTGAATGATTAATGAAGTCTCCAGTAAGAAATCACTGCAGTTTTTGACAGGGAACATTTACATCTTACATAAACATCTTGTTTACATCAAGATCAGATTTAATATTTTTTGCTATAAGATAGTACTGAGTTTTCACAACATTTGACTGAACTTTTTATAGAAGTTGCCCCAAAATACTGACTATCAAATTAGGAAATAACAATTTTGAAATCTTCCGCGCATGCGCAGTTAAAAATTATCTCATAAAAATGCCCATATATCATCAAATATTCAATATATTCATGTTTTAATTGCAGTATACTGTTGCTATTATTCTTTGGCAAGTTTTCGGAAAGTTGTGTTAAATTTGGATGAAAACTCTGTATGCTATAAACAAAAAACTTTTGAATTTTTCACAAAAACGTTAACATTTTCACGAATATGAGTGCTATGCTTACACAAATGCATACAAACGTTGAACAGGACCCAAATAGTCATTTACCACAGTGACAAACCATTTCCAGCCTTTTCTGTTACATAGGTGATCGCAAATATTATTTTATTATTAAATTTATTATTAGCTCCCTAATTGTACCCCCGAGAAATATAAAATCAAACATGTTCTTTACATCCTAGAAGTTCAAGAACAATTCGCCAATAATGTTGGTAGATATTCGACGAAACGTGTGCAATCGAAAGCATCCAGTCCCTGTACCTTAACTTTTGGAGGCCAGTGTATTAGAAATCCTATTAGTAAGTTTAATATAAAAAAAGCGTGTATAAAAATTTACGTGTACAATCGGTTGCTCTCATTAAGGGAAAGATATAGAAGAAAGCAAAGTGTTTCTATCCGTAGTGAAAAAAATCATTTTAGACACCGGCCGCACCGCCCACTACCGAGCTCAACAAGTGGATGCACATTCGTGAACCAGTGTTAACCAGAGTACACAAGGATAACATGACACGCCTATGTCAGTCTCGAGCTTTAACGAGATGTTTTGTAAATGACTGCTCACTCGATCTCTAGCTAGCGACAAGCCCAGTGACCGCTGACCAGCCAAATGAGACATACGGAAACTGTATGCACCTCCCCTCTACCTGGGCAAAATCAGCAGTTTCCCTCAACTACCAGGATCCCTCTTACTAGGGATACGAATCGTCACGGCAAACATGCGGGTGGACTACAATTTTCCGTACGTTGGCATAGACAGGTTGATATCGGCTTATAGAGAATTGCCTTCGCCCCTCGAAGAGGAGTGAAACAAAGAAGAAGGAATAGACAAGAGGAAAAAGGGAAATAACGAATTAAATTTAAAAAATCAAAAAACCCGACTGCGTAAAAAGCGAACTAATTATTTCTCATCAATGTGAAACTATTTTTTATATTACTTACCTACTTTTTTTATTTACTTGTATTGATGACTTTTAAGTTGTGTTTAATTGTTAGTCCCTATCTATAAACATTGTTTTGATGAGGCGTATAGATGTCTATGATGGTTAGAGTTCCAGTAAAGCTAGAGATCATACCTACAAAATTTTCCAGGTTTTTATAATATTTAAACGGAGCTTCTGACGGTAAAATTGTCAACAAAACATCGTCTTCATTTTGAAAGACCTATCCAATGATATGCCACTCAATAGGGTACGTAAAATGGTTTTTTCGTCTCTACCGCCATTTTGTATTTTACGGCTGCCATTTTGAATTTATTAAAACAAAACCTAACCTATAACCATTGGACGGTTAAAATGAATCGATAGAGATCTCATTCATTAAAATCCATCGAGCCGTTGGGATGTTTCGAGGGTATAAAGAAATCCACATACCCAGATACGTATGAAACACATAACTCTTCTTGGCAGTCGGGTAAAAAAGAGAAAGATTGCTCAGGATCCCAGGGTTGCGAAGCCCGTGAATACCTAAAGAAGGTATCTTCCTGGGGGTTATTAGGCTTTCACAATGTGTATATTTTTAGTATTAACAACGTCTTTGTAAACAAGAGTCTTTTATACACCAAGTTATAATTGAATAAGAAACAAGAAAGAAAATTAATGCGTTAAGCATAGATTATGAAACACTTTCCAACACTTCCTGAATGTTTTAACAAAACTTCGTTATTTAGGGAAATAAGGTAAATAAAATAACTAAGTAAACATCTTAGAAAACACATAAATCATTTGAAAAACTGATTTCAGCAGTTACCGTCTATAGCAAATAGTACCTTTATTACACGCCACTATTTAGCTAAAATTTAATTTAAACTAAAACACTCTTAAAACTATTGTAATCACATTTCCAGATATTATCATCCATAGAAGGCTATGTATCCAATTTTTTGCCTGACCATGTATATCATTTTATCTATATTCCACAAACATTTCTTAGCAAACAAAATGCAGCTCAGCGTCAAAATGCATAACTCCTTTAAAAAGCACCTTTAAGAAATTTACACTCATACTCAGTAACTCTTATGAATTCTTTTGTGTACATATCGTATAGTATGCATATATATATTAAAATATAAAAGCACATATCATAATTAAAAGTGGATTTCCAGCTATCATCGCTTATGTACAGTACTTTGGACACAATATAGTATCTGAAATATATATCTATATATCTGAAATATAGTATCTATTTTGGTGTCCCTGTAAATGCTATGCACTTCTTATTATGCATGAGATAACTTATAGTAAACCTCAGCGACATATATCAATATCATTATATATGAAATAGTTTAACATAATTAAAATATGCCGCAAACAACCCCCCCCCCCCCCATTTAATTATGTAACGGAATTCTTTGTGTGGCCCTGTAAATGAATAATAAATATTCTCTGTACTGCATATTCTTTAGAATGCTTATTTTTTTGCTCTTCATAAATACATATCAATTATTTTATGCTTGTTATAAGCGTGTAACATCATTAAAAATCAATAGAAATTTTTTTTTCCCATTGACCATAATGTAACGGGGTACTTTTGACTGTCCCTCTAAATGAACTAAACATACTGCACACTTCTTTTGAAATAGGGATCATGCTATGAGGAACCTTAATAACATCCAAAAATTTTAGGGTAATCCGAGTATATTTAAGAGAGTTAGAGCACGGACAGACAAACTGAAATCATAAACACTTTTCAACTTTGTTGGAAAGTGTTAAACATGAGTAAGGGAGTCATCTTTTCAGTATGCATGCCTTCTGTTCTATGTAACAGTTACATACAAAAATTTGAATGAAAGTTACTGAGCGAGTACTGTAAAATTTAAATGCTGACTATGTAGAGTATTAATTTAAGTAATGCTTTAAAGCACTCAAGTATTTTTGTTTACTCCTATAAAAGACAAGACTCGAGATTGACTAGTTAGTATTTTATTATTGTGAAGGTGCTTCAAATAAAAATGAGAGTAATTTCAATATCTTATAATACGAGTAAAACTTGTGTGTGTGTGTAAATTTTATCTTAAAAACGGCCCTAACGATTTTGACTAAATTTTTTATCCTACCATTTTCGGGCACGGGAAGACCAATGAGCTATGTCACATGTTCGAGAAAATTCGATTAGTGGATCATTTTGGTTCACTGTGTGTCAGGGTCTAGCTAATTATATCTAAAAAACGGCTCAAATTAATTTGATTAAATTTTGTATCCTACCATTTTGGCTTACAAGACCAATGGGCTAGGTCACATGTTCGAGGAAATTCGATTAGTGGGTCAGTGTGGGTCATGCTAATTTTATCTAAAAAACTGCTCTAACGTGGACTAAATTTTGTATCCTACCGATTTGCATTACTAGAAGACCATTGGGCTGGATTACATGTTCGAGAAATTTGGATTGGTGGGTCATTTTGGGCCACTACGGGTCAGGGCCAAGGTAATTTTATCTTAAAATCGACCCAGACGATTCTGACTAAAATTTGTATCCTACAGTTTTGAATTACGAGAAGACCATTGGGCTAAGCCACATGTTCGTGAAAATTAGATTAGTCAGTCATTACGGGTCAAGGTCAAGCTAATTTTAACTTAAAAGTGGTTCTAACGATTTTGACTAAATTTTGTACCCTACTGTTTTTGATTACGAGATAACCATTGGACTAAGTCACATGTTTGAGAAAATTAGATTAGTAGGTCGATTTTGGGTCACTACAGGTCAAACTACTATTATATAAAAAAAGACTAACGATTGACTAAATTTTGTATCTTACCGTTTTGGATTATGAGAAGACCATTGGGCTAGGTCATATGTTCGAGAAAATTTGGTTAGTGGGTTATTTCGGGGTCAGTGCATTTAATGGCAATAACGGTTGAAACAGGCATTAAATTTTTAAACAGTGGCATTAAACGAAAGCGCGATATTTTGTTTATTTCGTCAAATTTGGTGATATTTGATGAAGTGTTGGCGACATTGACGAGATTTGGACAGAAAAATCGGCTTTCTACCAATGTCAAAATACGTGCTTGGTGCCAAATGAAAGAAAGTCGCCAAGTTTGCAAGTTTTTCAAAAAGTTTGACGATATATTTGGCGAAAAAGTTGGCTTTCAGAATCTGATCCAAATATTCTTAATATGAGCCGAAATACATGATTCAACCAATCAAAATTCATAGAACGTTCTTTAAAAACAGTAACGTTGTTCCGCACAACGCATATCTTCTGAAGAAATACAACTGTCACATCAATGTCAATTTTTATAGAGTTGAACACAAAGATAATTTTAAAGGAGCTTAGCTCGGTCTTCCAGCTGGTAATTTTTTTTTTATACTTGTTGACGTGGGAATTATGATAAATTGTTTTATGGTATAAAAAATGTGTTTGACATCGCTTTATTTTTCATACATTCATTTAGTTTCCCGCTAGAATCATGAATAAATACAAAGTACCAAGTGTTGTTGCACATAAAATTTTCAATAAATAAAAATGTTAAACCTATTAGACCGGGAACTGGCAACACAGACAATTATCTCATACAGTTCACGGACGACACTCTAGGATTAGCTAAATCTTGATTCGCATATTAAAACGCAATCGGTCTGCCGAGTCATATCTTGGTGGAAAGCACCTGAAAACCCGATTTTAGCAGACTCGTAGGTTTACCTTTGTGTTTTATTGCTCCCAGTCCTCCATGTTTTCATAACTTTTTGGGGCAGGAAAACAGAGTGGTAAACCTATGAGTCAGCCTCTAAAATAGGGTTTTCCACCAAGATATGACTTGGCAGGCAGATTGTGTTTTAATATGCGAATCAAGATTTAACTAATCCTAGAATTTCATCCGTGAACTCGAAGAGGTGATTGTCTGTGCTACCGGCTCCCGGTCTATATTGATATTTGGCAGAGATTGAAAGTGCAATTCGGAAATGACACCCTATTGGAGGTCTCAAATATGTAAATGCAAGAAGTTGTTTTAATAATGGCCGTGAAAAATGAGTCATGGGATACCGGAAAAAAAATGGAACTGCTCCACTGAAGCAAAAACAGACAAAGTTCCCACTAGAGATTGGAAATTTAGTTACTTTTGGTTAACAGGTTACATCGTTCCACACTTGTACGGGTAACAGGTTGAAACAACCTGTTATTTTTATAACATATAACTAATGGTCAACGGATGTTTTAATTAGAAGGCCTTTTAAACAAAATGTTTAGAATAGTTTTTTGACATAATTATAAATGCTGTTTTCTATTGAGATGAATCAAAATTAGTTTGTGATTAAAAACTTAATTTTTGCAAGACAAAAATTTACCTAGTTATGATATTTTGAATTTCATGCATTTTTAGCGTTTTCTGACACTAAAAACGTG
Source organism: Maratus speciosus (assembly GCA_963932465.1). Taxonomy (NCBI): domain Eukaryota; kingdom Metazoa; phylum Arthropoda; class Arachnida; order Araneae; family Salticidae; genus Maratus; species Maratus speciosus. The sequence goes on along the minus strand of OZ010787.1, from coordinate 369,121,735 downwards.
TTTTTCCATTTATGGTGATTACAATATTAAAAATTTTCAAAAAATTCTAAGTATCATAACTCAGTAAGTTTTGACCATAAAAGAATAATTTTTTGCTGTTTTACTTGTTAGAACATGGAAAAACCTTTTCTAAATAAAACTTATAGGACTCAGGCATTCTTTAAAATTTGTAATTTCTTATTTATTTAAAAAGTAATTATCGTAATATAAATCGGTTTTTATGTGATGCAGAACGAAATGTGAAACATTTTTGCAATTGGAACTATACCTCTAAAACTAACGGTTTAGAAATTAGTTATTGGTAAACGATAATAGACACCCTGCATAATAATTAACACAGTTTTAACAACACGATTTCTAACCCCCCCCCCCCCAAAAAAACATCAATATAGCATAGATTATGAAATAAATCACTTTCCAACACATTCAGAATACCATAACAAAACATCACAATTTACTAAGGGGGAAGATGACGTCTTAATGAACAATTTGGAAATCGCATAATGCATTTGAAAACACGATTTCTCCCATTACCATGAAGAGTCGTTAAAATATACGATTTTTTTGCAGTCCTGTGTATGATCTACAGATAGGTATGCATGCTATATAGTACGCAAAAAGTGAGTTCAGTTAAACGCATAATACATTTAAAAATTTCCGCTCAGCAATATCAGCCAATAAACGAATGTTGTTGAGAACTGTTGTTCGACCTTGTATATGATCTAGAATTTATACACACCAAGTAATATTAAAAAAATAGTTAAATTTAAAAACGCATACCACAATTGAAAACGCTCTTCCAGCAATTATTGTTCGTGGCTTCAATAGTTTAATTATTGCTCATGTTCTTCTATATCCAAATACTTTTGTGTGTTCCTGTAAATAAACGATAAGTTCTATGCTCACCTACCTATATGCACTATACCTATTCTATAGCAAGAACCTTGTAGTACACCTCAGTGATTTATATCAATTTCAATGTGTTTTAAATACTGTAATATCATTAAAATACTCAGCAAGCGATTTTTCCCCATAGACCGTAATGTAACGGAATTCTTTTGAGTGGCCCTGTGAATGAACCAAAAATGCTATACGCACTTCCTTTACAATATCGAACATGCCATACTAAACCCAAATAAGATATATCCATTTCATGGCAATCGGACTATATTTACGCGTGTTAAAGCAAGGACAGACAGATGGACGGACAAACTGAAATCATAAGCATTTTTCAACTACGTTGGAAAGTATTAAAAAAGGGAAATTTGATCCCCGACATCATAGCAGCCATATCTATCAACGCATATTCAAAGTTAATTTCACAAGAACACAAAAATTTTATTTACATACTTTTAATCAAATGCAATTCATCCAAACAAATTTCGTTCGTACAAATATGATTTTCAAATTAATTACAACTGTACTAAAATTAAGTTTTCTCATAAATTATAGGAGGCTATTTTCTTTTTTTTTTTTTTCAGAAAAAAAAAAGCAATTTAACAAATTACAACGACCATTTGCAAAATGATTTTTTCAAAGACTAAAAATTACGGCATAAAAAATCGCACGGAGTTGATCATACATTACGTACGCAATGAATTAAACATTAATAGTATTATGACACGTAAAAATTGCAAACGACGAAAATCGCCTGCGACCCGTCAGATTTCCTGAAATTTATGGTGTTATTACACGAGGGGTCAAAGACGCTTCAGATTTCAGGCGTCTCCATGTATTCCTATGGCTCCAGGGGAGTCGCTTGGAGCGCGAGCGTCTTTTTTCTGTCGGAGCATCTTTGACGCCCGAATCGAGGCGAGTCGCCAGTAACAGCCAATCAAATGCTTGGAAATCTGATAATAGAAAAGCCTTTTCCGGAACAGCCAATGAAATGCTTGGAAAAGACGGACCGTGAGGCGGCTGTTGTCGCTAGACGCCTGGGATTCCAAGCGTCTCCGATTCCTCGTGTAATAACACCATTATACTATATTATCCACCTGAAACTTACGTATTATACAAGCATTTCATTGGCTGTTCGGGAAAAGGCTTTTCCATCATAAGATTTCCAAGAAATTTGACAACCAATTTTAAATTAAATTTCATTCTTAAACTTCTAAACGGCCCACAATATTACTTTTTACACCGTCGTATAGAGAAAAAAATGTACTTTTAAATGCAATTTGTTTGAAAGCTGTATCTCAATTTGTTTCTGAGTTATTAATTTTTTTATAGTTTTTATTACTTTTTCGTCATAGTGGCAACACAAGTATCCATCTCTGTTAAAAGTAAAGGTTAGTGTATATGTCGCAGGCAAATTGAGAAATCCGGCTCTTTGCAAAGAGCCGGGCTAATTGGAGAATCCATCTCCCTTTTTCCAATTACCCTGATATTTTTCAGGCTTATTGCAAAGAGCCTAGAAAGCGTTAGGCCAATTGAAAAATGACCACTTATTATCCGATCAGGGTGATATTTTTAGCTCACAGGCTGTCAAAGCGTGAGAGCTTATGTGCCCCCCAATTCTGTATGTACGTGTGTACGTACGTACGTACGTATGTACGTAACACGATAACTCTTTATAGAAATATCCAATTTGCTTCACATTTTTTTTTCTAGGTTCATTCTGATAAGGTGCTTCCCTGAATAGTTTTTGGGGTTCATTGGTTAAGGATAAAGGGGGAAAAGGGGGCTAGTCCCCCCCTTAATTTATATAAATGGGTTTTTAATGCAGAAATATGCGATTTTCTCCAAATTTGGTATACCGGTTTATTGTGTTAAGGAGCTTCCCTGATTAGATTTGGAAGCTCATTATTTAAGTATAAAGGGGGGAAGGGGGCTACCACCCCTTCTTTAGATAATTTAGATAAATCGGTTTTTCATGATGAATTATTCGATTTCCACCAAATTTGGTATACCGGTTTATTAAGTTAAGGAGCTGCCTTGATTAGATTTGGAGGTTCATTAGTTACATATAAAGGGAGGAAAGGGAGGCTATCCCCCGCGTAATTTAGATAAATGGGTTTTTCATGCAGAAATATGCGATTTGCAATAAATTTGGTATACCGGTTAATTATGTTAAGCAGCTTCCCTGATTTACATTTGGAAGATCATTATTATGTAAAGGGGGGAAAGGGGGGGGCGATTGCCTCTCCCCTTAATTTATATAAATGCGTTTTTCATGTAGAATTATTCGATTAGCTCAAATTTAGTATACTGGTTTATTATGTTAAGGAGATGGCTTGATTAGATTTGGAGGTTCATTAGTTAAATATAAAGGGAGGAAAGGGGGGGGGCTAGCACCCCCCTTAATTTAGGTAAATGGGTTTTTAATGCAAAATTATTCGATTTGCTCCAAATTTGGTATACCGGTTTATTATGTTAAGGAGCTTCCCTGATTAGATTTAGAAATTCATTAGTTAAGTATAAAGGGAGGAAAGGGGGGGGCTAGACCCCCCCTTAATTTAGATAAATGGCTTTTTCATGCAGAGTGATTCGATTTGCTCCAAATTTCGTATACCGGTTTATTATGTTAAGGAGTTTCCCTGATTAGATTTGGAGGTTCATTAGTTAAGTATAAAGGGAGGAAAGGGGGGGGGGGCTAGACCCCCCCCCCTTAATTTAGATAAACGGGTTTTTCATGCAGAGTTATTCGATTTGCTCCAAATTTCGTATACCGGTTTATTATGTTAAGGAGCTGCCTTGATTAGATTTGGAGATTTATTGGTTAAGTATAAAGGAGGGACAGGAGCTAGTATCCCCTTAATTTAGATAAATGGGTTTTTCATGCAGAATTATTCGATTTGCTTCAAATTTGATATACCAGTTTATTACGATATGGCTTCCTTCATTTGATTTGGAGGTTCATTGGTTAAGTATAAAAGGGGGGAAAGGGTGTCAATTGCACCTCCCCTTAATTTAGATAAATGGGTTTTCATGCAGAATTATCTAATTTAGTTTAATTTTTTTTTCAACCGGATCTGAACTTGAAGGTTCCATTTGAAGTCAACCCGAAAACCGACCATAACCAGGTTTCGGATTGAGTTCAATTAGGACTTTAAGGTTCGGATCGGGTTGCGGGTGGACGGAGATTATTTTGTCTGGCTTGCATCGGGTTATAGTTATTTGGAATATTTTTGTCGGATAAGATTTGTTTCGGGACGGGTTTCAGGTTGACTTCGAATGAAATTTTTAGGTTCTGGTAGCGTTGCGTGTCCACGGAAACTAATTTGTCTTGTTCGGATCCGGTTATGAATCCTTGGAATATTTTTGTCGGTTATCAGATTTGGTTCGGGATTTCGGGTTTTTTCAAATGGGTCAGGTTCGGGTCGGGTTGCATGTAGACTGAAATTATTTTGTCTTGCTCGGATCGGGGTACGGTCTGTTGTAATTTATTTTTCGGGTTTGAGTAGGGTTATGCGTTAATAAACCTAATAAAAAGAAAATTGCCCAGTTAAACTGATGGCATTGAGCTCACAGTCTATTGACACTAATTGTAAATTATACTCTTATTTCAAAGAATAATGCCCCTCGAAAAATAAATGAAGGTATTAGTCCCCGTTGCCCCCCTTTCTACTTAAACAAAGAACCTCCAAATCTAATCAGGGACGCTATTTAACATACTAAACTGGTATACCAAATTTGAAGCAAATCAGATAATTCTGCATGAAAAAACCATTTCACTAAATTAAGGGGGGGGGGGGTATTAGCTCCCCCATTTCTCGCTTTATGCTGAACCAATGAACTTTCAAATTTAATCAGAAAAGCTCCTTATTAGAATGAATCTAGAAAAAAAATTAAACTAAATTAGATAATTCTGGATGAAAACCCATTTATCTAAATTAAGGGGAGGAGTAATTGCCCCCTTTCCCCCCTTTAATAATTAACCAATGAACCTCCAAATCAAATGAAGGAAGCCATATCGTAATAAACTGGTATATCAAATTTGAAGCAAATCGAATAATTTTGTATGAAAAACCCATTTATCTAAATTAAGAGGGGGAGTCTAGCCCCCCTTTCCTCCCTTTATACTTAACTAATGAACCTCCAAATCTAATCAGGGAAGCTCCTTAACATAATAAACCGGTATACGAAATTTGGAGCAAATCGAATAATTCTACATGAAAAACGCATTTATCTAAATTAAGAGGAGAGGCAATTGCCCCCCTTTCCCCCCTTTATACATAATAATGATCTTCCAAATGTAATCAGAGTAGCTGCTTAACATAATTAACCGGTATACCACATTTATAGCAAATCGCATATTTCTGCATGAAAAACCAATTTATCTAAATTACGGGGAGGGATAGCCCCCTTTCCTCCCTTTATTTGTAACTACTGAACCTCCAAATCTAATCAAGGCAGCTCCTTAACTTAATAAACCGGTATACCAAATTTGGAGCAAATTGAATAATTCATCATGAAAAACCGATTTATCTAAATTAAGGGGGTTAACCCCCTTTCCCCCATTTATACTTAAATAATGAGCTTCCAAATCTAATCAGTGAAACTTCTTAACACAATAAACCGGTATACCAAATTTGGAGCAAATCGAATATTTCTGCATGAAAAACCCATTTATATAAACTAAAAGGGAGGGGTCTAGCCCCCCCCCCCCTTTTCCCCTTTATCCTTAACCAATGAACCCCCAAAAATAATCAGGGAAGCACCTTATCAGAATGAACCTAGAAAAAAAAATTTGAAGCAAATCGGATATTTCTATCAAGAGTTATCGCGTTACGTACATATGTACGTACATACAGAATCGGCGGGCACATGAGCTCTCAGGCTTTGATAGCCTGTGAGCTAAAAATATCACCCTGATCGGATAATAAGTGGTCATTTTTCAATTAGCCTAACGTTTTCTAGGCTCTTTGCAATAAGCCTGAAAAATATCAGGCTAATTGGAAAAAGGGAGAAGGATTCTCCAATTAGCCCGGCTCTTTGCAAAGAGCCGGATTTCTCAATTAGCCTACGACATATAGACCAATCAGAAAACGAATAAAATGATGATTAAACCAATAAAAACCTTCAGATATGCTTTTGATTTCCTACCCTGACGAGGACAATAACCATTTGGAAAAATGGTTAAAAAAAAAAAAAAAAGCTTGGCCAAAAAACAAAATTTATAGTGCGAGAATCCTCCTCGCCCCCCACCCCACCCCCTAAAAAAACCTCCATGAGTACGTAGTAAAAACTCTTAAGTATTCAAATAAACCGTCCAACGCAAAACACGCTATTCCTTCCAAAAAGCATGGAATAAATAAACACGTTTAATCAAATGTAATCACTGAGACAAATTTATACTTTAGCGTATCTTTTAAATTTAAAACACTTTCGTAACAAATGTTTCAAAATAAGCAAATGTTATATTGATCGTAGAAAATTTTAACAGATAAATAATTGCAAAGATGTTCTAGTATCTCCATTTATTCAGAAGCTTACTAAACAATAAAAGAACTTTTTATATGCTAAGAACTAGATTTCTTGATGGCGTAATTCAGAATGAATTAAGGAATTATTTGCGGTTGGTTTCAACTGTTGCACATGCTTTCAGTTGAAATCAATTGACGTTTTAATGTACACGTTTTAAATGGGCTAATAAATTAAAAAATTATAAATTCATGGAATTTATTTGAATGTAGCAAACCAATGTTTTCTTGTTTTTGGAAATAGATTTTCTATTCAAAATCGAGAATTAAAATTTTTAAGAGATAAAATTATGAATAAATGTATTTTACTTAAATGTTGCAAAAAGGTACTTTTTATAAATTTAATGAACCTGAAGTCGTGTTTCGCTGCATTATTTTAAGGGGGGGGGGGATCAATGCTTTTTTCATTTACACAACATAACATAAATGAAATATACTGCAAAATTCAACAAAAATCACTCGTTAAAAATTAGAAGCAAGCAAAAAAAAAAAAAAAAAAAAACACGATAATATATTTTTAGTCGAAGAAAAATTGCTCAGATCAAAAATTAGACAAAACTTTGCTGGGTTTTATAAATCAAACTTGACTTATTGTTATGGAAATACTAAATGAAGACAATATATACGATTCATGAGTACAAAACGTGTCAGCCATGAGCTTTTTTCTTAGAAATTTTCAGAGGTTTTCCTGATTTACTATCTGTGCCAGTTTTTCGTTTATGATCTACTTTGCGCCATCAGAATCGGTGAAAGTATGTGATGGTGATGCTGATGACCCAGCACCAGGCACCAAGCCGAAAAAACGTTTAATTAGTGCTGCTATTCATGCATTAGGGATTGACGGAATGCAAAATAAATTTTTAGCACCACACACCTAACAGAGTTGGCCATAACTAGAGGGTGAATATGGGCCAAACTAGAGGCGCACGTCTGAAAAGAAACGATTGAGGAACTTTTTAGTGAATATTGTTCTATTTTAAAGGCACAAAATTGAATTCTTGATTAAGGAAAATGAATGAAGACGCTGCCATTTAAAATCATATGTTATTTAATTAACAGGGACTTTTCGGTAACATATTAATTCAATATTAGGTTCCAGCATAGTAACAGGGTTTTTTATCCTAATGCGTTAAATAATGCCCATCCCTAGTTCCCACTAATAAATTTTGGAATTTACGGCATAGTTTTGTACGTCAATTTCTTTCATGAATGGTGTTCAGAGAATGCACTATACTAATGTTAGTTTTTTAAAAAGATTAAAACAACACTTCGGCCCTAAAAACGTTCCATTCTGATTCGAATGCTCATCTTGGGAACAATGCAATACGTCGAACAACAGGTGCAATGAGACAAAACTTTCACTGTAAATCATCTTCCTTATAGTCTGAACTGATCTTTTGACCAACATTTATTTGGATATCTTTAAAGAAGTGCCAGGGGCAGTAAAATTTTCCCTGACAAAGAAATCAAAACTTTATAACCCCTTAACGGTCGCATTAAATTACAATTTAAAAATTCAGATTGCTTATTGCCACCACTTTTATGAAAAAGAAATATGCACCTTATTTAATGGTAGGTAAAATGGTATCATAATAATAAAGTCAATTACACTATTTTATAAAACTGGTGGGAATCGAATAATCTGAATAAAAAACACAGCCCGTGAATATGACGGGAGCGAGAATTAAGGGGTTAATTACAAAATTGAAAAAAAAATCTTATGCCAAAGAAAGTGTGTAGAGGTTTAGCTTTCTAGAAAAATGACATTTATATAATCTGGTAAATGTTTAAAAATAACCTATTAAAGAAGTCTCCTTTAAATTTCCTCCACTCTCATATTATTTCGAATCAATTTACTTTTCTCTGTGAAATCTCTGTGAATCTGTGAATCTCTGTGTGTTCTGAGTTGGGCAAATTTGTAACTGCAATTACTTGCGATGTAATTACAATTTAACTGTATGCAATTGATCATACCCTAATGGCCAAAGGTGACCGGTCACTTGCGATTTCAGACGTTTTGTTAAATATCTAGAAAAATACATGAGGAATTAACCTCAAACTGCAGGTGTGTAAACAGTATAGTATAGGTCATATATTTCGGCGAAGATTTTTCCCGAAACCCCATAGGGGACCGTCAACAAATTGAAAAAGAACGAATATCTTTTAGATAATTCTGTAAAAACTAATGTATCAAAAGCGTTCAAACTCGAGATTATTAATAAGTGGCGTAAATATACTGTGTATATTTTTATGTGGACAACATGTATACTCGTAGAAAAATTAAGGTTTTTATAAAAACAGTCCCAAGTTTTGTCAAGTTTTTTGCTTATAATTTGCAGAGTTCTTAATATAAAAAAACAGTTCTTTTCAGAAAATATGACAAACAACATTGTACACAACACTCTGCCATCAGAATTAAAAATAATAAACATTGTTAGGAAAAATGAACAGGTTTACTAAATAATGATTCACTGCGCATGCCCGATTATAATCAAAATATAATTTGCATAATGTGTTAGCTAAATGTATAGAGCAACTTTTGTGAAAGTCTCAAAAACATAGTTTGAAATATCTGAAAATTACCGTTGATAGAATAATATCAAAATCCGTTGTTCCCAAAATGAAGCAAAAAGATATATCCATTGATTAATGCCAATACAGCATACACAATATTGCACGCACTACTGTATTTGGATACAGCCCCTCATCTTTTTGCTTCCTTTTAGGAATAATGGATTTTGATCTTATTCTATAAACGATTAACATCAGACTTTTCAAACTATAGTTTTGAGACTTTCACAAAAGTTGCTCTATACATTTAGCTAACACATTATGCAAATTACATTTTGATTACGTTCGAGCATGCGCAGTGAATCATTATTTAGTAAACCTGCTCATTTTTCATAGAATTTTTACTATTAGGTATATTTCGTATGAAATACTACCTATTGGGATCGTTCCTATGTTGGAATTTCTGAAAACTTTTTGCAGATCTACACCGATCATGACTCCTAGAACCCAAAACCACCCTCAGTAAAAAACTTTATCTATCTATCTATCTATCTATCTATCTATATATATATATCACTTTCTTCTGGACACGATAACTTTCGTAATTCTGCACCAATCTCTTCCAAACTGATACATAAAATCAAAGGGCATAAAATCTCGGTCAAGTTCGTTAATGGGCAAAATCGGACCAAGGGGATGGAAATAGGGAGGGGTTTTGTGAAAACAGAAAACCCCCCATAACTTCTTAATTTTTGTACATATCAAATCAGTTTAAAGTTTTTATTACTTCTAAAAATAGGGCCAAAATTTTATGTATCACAGATTTTTGATAAAGTTAAAAATGGGCTCAAGGGGCGCAAAAAATAGGGTTTTTGGGAGAAAAAAATTCATAACTTCGTCAATTCTCAAGATATCAATTCCAATTAATTTTATTATAAATATCCATAATATTATCTAACACTTTTATATTCACAAGTTTTTGATAGGACCAATTCGTACCGCAAAAAAAATTAAAAACGAAAACAAAAAGGGGGTTTGAAGAAGTAAAAAATCCATAACTCCGTCAATTCAAAAGATATAAAATCCCCATGAATTTATCATATATCTTCTTAATATTGTCTACAACATCTGTATAGACAAGTTTTGGATAGGACCAATTCTTACAGCAAAAACAAATTAAAAATACATAGCGGTTGAAGAAAAAAATCATCTAAGTAAGGGTGTATTCAAATCCAAACTGCGTATTTTCTGACTGATTTTACAATTCATTTTTGCTCTCAAAGGCTTCCAATTGGTACGTTTTCTTACTCAAAAACTATATAATGTATCGTAAGGGTCGATGTTTTGATAGAGGCAGAATATATTTTAAAAAATGCTGTTAAAGTGGGCATTTTGAGCCGAATTTCCCGAAGCGGATTGTGTTGGAAAAATCATTGCATTAAGGATGCACTCAAATCCAAACTGCTTATTTTCCGACTCATTTTTAAATTCATTTTTGCTCTCAAACGCATTTAATTGGTAGATTCGTTTATTCAGAAACTATATAATGTACCGCAATGATAGATTTTTTGATAGAGGCAGAATATACTTCAAAAAATTATGTCAAAGTGGGCATTTTGAACGGAATTTCACGAAGCAATTGTGTTATCACTTTCTTCTGGACACGATAACTTCCGCAATTCTGCACAAATCTCTTCCAAACTGATACATAAAATCAAGGGACATAAAATCTCGGTCAAGTTCGTTAATGGGCAAAATCGGACAAAGGGGATGGAAATAGTGGGGGGGGGGGTTGTGAAAACCAAAAAAACCCCATAACTTCTTAATTTTTGTACATATCAAACCAGTTTAAAGTTTTTATTACTTCTAAAAATAGCGCCAAAAATTCATGTATCACAGAATTTTGATAAAATTTAAAATAGGCTCAAGGGGCGCAAAAAATAGGGTTTTTGGGAGAAAAAAATGCCTTACTTCGTCAATTCTCAAGATATCAATTCCAATTAATTTTATTATAAATCTCCTTAATATTATCTACAACTTTTATATTGACAAGTTTTAAATAGGACCAATTCGTACCGCAAAAAAATTAAAAACGAAAACAAAAAGAGGGATTGAAGAAGTAAAAAATTCATAACTCCGTCAATTCAAAAGATATAAAATCAACATAAATTTGTCATATATCTTCTTAATATTGTCTACAACATCTAGATAGACAAGTTTTGGATAGGACCAATTCTTACAGAAAAAACAAATTAAAAATACATAGCGGTTGAAAAAAGAAATCATCTAAGTAATGGTGTATTCAAATCCAAACTGTCTATTTTCTTACTCATTTTTAAATCCATTTTTGCTCTCAAACGCATCCAATTGCTAGATTCTCTTATTCAGAAACTATATAATGTACAGTAATGATCGATTTTTTGATAGAGGTAGAATATATTTCAAAAAATGATGTCAAAGTGGGCATTTTGAACAGAATTTCCCGAACCGATTGTGTTAGAAACGAAAAATATTGCCCTACTGAGAAAATAATTGTTTATTAATCAAGTTTTAATTAATTGAAAGAAAAATAAAAACACAGGTCGCTTATAAATCTTTTCAAATATCACATCAACATGTTTCATATACATTTTTTTTATTAAAAATTTATCTGAAAATGTGCCAGAAAATTTCGAGTTGTTGAGTATGGAAAAATATTTTTTTAATATCGCCTTAACATGATTCTGATAAAACCATCTATTTTATAAAAAGGAAATAAAAACTCGTCAAAAGCAGACGGATAAAACTGTTAAAGTGGATTTACATCTAATAATGATTTAGTTTTTGTTGGTGAAATTAGTATACTTAACTTCGAAATCTACCTCTGCCTGTAGGCCGGGCCGGCAGAGATTTTTTTTTCATTCTGATTGCAGTGTACAATGTTGTTTGTCATATTTTCTGAAAAGAACTTTTTTTTATATTAAGAACTCTGCAAATTATAAGCAAAAAACTTGGCGAAATTTGGGACTGTTTTTATAAAAACCTTAATTTCTCTACGAGTATACATGCTATCCTCATAAACATTAACACAGTATATTACAATAAGCCACTTATTAATAATCTCGAGTTTGAACGCTTTTGCTACATTAGTTTTTACAGGGTTATCCAAATGATATTCGTTCTTCTCAATATGTTGACGGTCCCCTATGGGGTTTCGGGAAAAGAATCTTCGCGGAAATATATGACCTATACTATACTGTTTACACACCTGCAGTTTCAGGTTAATTCCTCATGTATTTTTCTAGATATTTGACAAAACATCTAAAATGGGAAGTGACCGGTCACCTTTGGCCATATAGTGTAGTTACACATTTTCAAGTACAGAAGTTTCATGCAATACTCGGATAGGGGGCGGTTTTGGCTACAGTGCGGCAAGAATTTTTTTACGTCATGTAACTGTAACTATAATTAATTACATACAATTAAATTGTAATTACATTGCAGATAATTGAAATTACAAATTTACCCAATTCTGTGTGGAATTGTAGTCGATGTTGCAAATATTAGTCTAATAAGAAATAAATTTTACATTGTCATTTAATACTTATTTCAGACCTTTTTTTAAAGGGGGGGGGGCATATTTTTAAAACTTTAAGAACGACAGCAAGCGCTAACTAATACGATCTATTCAATTTTAAATGGAAAAATTTATTCATATTTTTAACAGATGCATTTCTGAGAAACATAGGAAAACTAAATGTAACTGAGCCAGTTCATTGGCAATAACACGTTAAACTAGAATATTCCGCATTTAAGGAAAACGCTATTAATTTATAAAAAAAATGTATTATAAAACGTCATTTTAATTAAATTAATTTACTGAATTATTTTGCAGTGAAAAGTTTTCATACAACGGTAGTAAATCGGAGAAACATGTCACCAAAATAAATTAAAACACGCAATTTAATCAGGCGCTTAGAAACAAAGATAAAGGTGAGGCTTCCTTTCCTTCCAAAGTCAAATAATCGTGTTTCGAAAAAGAAAATTGAACAAAATGAATCTTATATCTGTACGTAAATACTTTTGTCATTTTTTAATTTCTTTTTGTTCAAAATGTTTGACTTGTGGAATTAAAAAAAAAGAGTAATGGTTGTCAGCTATGACAGCATCTTGTGATGTATCTTCTGCATTCCGTGCCCAACAACGCTTCATTGCAATGAGCTGAGAGTACAGTAGTAAGACAGGTTTTGCTTTTAATACATACCAAAATCAAAGTATTTCAATGAAAAAACAATTTTATATCCACTTTGTTCCACGCATTGAACTACATATTTAAAAGTTCTTCTGAATGCATACTTGTCAAGCTTCCTTTAAAAAAGTATACTTGCGCTAGCAAACTTAAATGTCTTGTTTTTCTGTGGAAGTCACTTGATTTCATTTCATACACACAAAAAAAAATATCGTTCAAATGATTATTTGATTAAAAAAAACCCCACAGAATTCTGGAAGGTATGTGGATATCCCCCCCCCCCCCTCCCACACACACACACTCAGCAGCGCAGGATTCACTCGAACACTTTCTTTTTGCATGCTAGCTGGTAGCAAACTAAAATACATGCCAAAATTTCAGCGATTAAGCATAAAAATATTTTGAACTTTTCTATAACATTCCGAGTTTTATTAGAGTTAACGATAAATTAAAAATATCAGCAATATGTTTTGCTTTGAAAAATGTACATTAATATCAATGGTGAACGTGTGCAATATAAAGTAATAAAATATTTCAAAGTAAAACTATTTATTTTTTTACAAGATATACATGAAAAAAACAAGCTGTGGGAAATTGATAGACGTGATTTACAAAGACTGCCAAATGTCAGAATATTTATACTTATAAAAATACAAAATGGAATGTTATACGTATAATATAAAACTTCAATGGCAAGGCATTTCTTAACTGAAATAGTTTACATTATTAAGTTTTAATTATTAGCAATATTTAACTTGAGATTAAAATCTGTAAACATCACAGAAGTACTAAAATTTTTAAAATATCACAATTTATTTGTAAATGCGAAATTTTACTACAAAAAGCTGAATATAATGGTTAACTAAAATGGCAATCATTTTCATGTTTACAAAGTTATTACTTTACCTAGAACACTAAAGAAAATTTTATGTTTAAAATTAATCATGGTCGTCTTAAATTGCACGAATAATAGCTTTTTTTCTTTTTGATAATTTTGTTTCAATTAATCTGCCATTGTATTTAAAAAGATTAAAATTGTTAAAATATCCCCTCTTCAAGATAATGTATCTTATATAATTGGCACCCCAGATAAGTTTAACCCCTTAACGCTCGAATTAAATTACGGTTGAATAATTCAAATTGCTTATTGGCACCACTTTTACGAAAAAGAAATATTCACCTTATTTAATGACAGTAAAAACGATACTAAAATATAGCCAATTTCACTATTTTATAAAACTGGTGGGAATCAAACAATTTGAGTAAAAGACACAGCCCGTGAATATGACGGGAGCGAGAATTAAGGGGTTAAGACGACCTTGATATTGAAATAGATTACTCCTTTTCTAAAACTTTTAGAGCTAATTAAATACAAAGATTTTCCCATTAGAGAAAATAGAATCACCAACAGAATTTTTTATCAAAAATTAGTTATAAGACACATAATACGAAAAGAGAAACTTACAAAGGGTACTAGGAAAGTTTTGCAATATAACGAAACAAAAAGTCGCAGGTGGCTGCTTGTGGTTGCGTGTTGACATATGTTCATACTTTTGTACCTGTACGTAAACAAATATCTGTAGGCTCAGTTAGTCATTAGCTGTGATAGTGTGAAGTTCTTTCAATGGCATCCTGGTCAAGAAGTGAGATAAGGGCAGTTTTGCAGTATAACTTTGCGGATGGTTTAAACATAGGCCAATGCTTATAAGAAATTACTATTGCACTTGGTGATGATTGTCCGCATCGAACGAATATATACAGATGATACACAAAATTCTAAACGTCAAATTTATCCCTGGTGGACGCTGAAAGCGCGGGAAGGCTGCGAACGTCAATTACGGAGGAAAACATTACTGGTGTGAAGAAAATGCTTTACGAAGACAGACGAATAACTTACCAGTTGATAGAGGATAACTTAGGCCTAAATGCACCTGCAATTCATTCAATTCTGCATGACCATTTGCATATGAAGAAACTGTGTTTTCTCCGGGTGCCATTTAGACTAACTCAGGAGCAGATGACACGACGTGTGACTTGGTGACGGGAGATGCTAAAAATGATTGGTAAGAGACAATCTCAGTATGCGAACAGCATCGTAACAGATGACGAAACCTGGGTATACTATTATGATGTGCCGACTAAGTCTCAAAACCAAGTTTGGGTCTTTGATGATGAGGACATATTAGTAGTTGTCAGAAAATCCTGATCTGTCAAGAAGAAAATGATAGCTGTATTTTTCAAATCGGGTGGAATTGTTGAGCATATCGTTTTGGAAACACAGAAGACAGTTATAGCTAAGTGGTACATTGAACAGTGCCTACCTAAAGTTATAGACTCTTTGAAGAACCTGCGATCTAAGTCAAGAAGGAACACATGGTTCCTTTATCATGGCAATGCTCCAGCTTACCGGGCCAAAGCTTGCACTGAATATTTGGCCGCTACAGGACTGAAACTTCTTGAACATTCTTCTTACAGTCCAGATCTTGCCCCCTGCGACTTCGTACGGTTCCCGCATGTGAAAATGAAGCTGAAAGGGATTTGGTTTTCCAGTGATGAGGCATTTTTGAAAGCTTGGGACAATGAGTGTGCTTTACTCCCTAGTGAAACTTGACAGAGCTGTTTTAAGGACTAGTTTCGGAGGATGGAGAACTGTATTGCTTGTAACGGAAGTTACTTTGAAAAAGTTTGATAAATAAATCCGTATTGCAAAACTTTCCTAGTACCCTTTGTATAAGAAATAGCAATACTTCATTGACTAATGACAATACTTCAATGAAGAGGACAGTCGTCTGGTCAGTTTTTAACAATGACATTTTAACAAAAAACAGAAAGGTTAGTAAATAATGTAACTGGTTTCTCCAAATACAAGAAAAATGAAAAATTATAAACAGGTTACATTTTAAAAAGTTTAAAACTTCGTATTAAGGCATAAATTTCAGAAAGTCTCAAAATTGTTTGAAATCTGAGGGTACACTGAAAAAAATGAAGTACTCATAAATGAGTAAATAAATGTACTCATATCGAAATGAATATTTTTGGATCAAAAATGAACCTATGCTTTCTCAATTTTGAAACATCACATGTTATCAAACCCAAACAAAACGATAATTTCGTACCCTGTAACGGTTTATTTCATTTATGGCGGCATAAAGTATATTTATTAATGTATATATTAAATTATGCACAGTATTTTAAAGTAATTTAAAAGTGCTTGCAAATAATGCTCTTGTCATAAAAATATTCTATTTGCGTATCTTGTTAATAATTTTGCTATCTTTCTTAATAAATAATCAATTAAACGCTTCGTTTTAATAACTTTGAACGGGAAATAAACGCCAGTACAATTTTACTTTAATTTTTGGTTTGGGGGGGGGGGAAGTACATAACGATTTATATTTGAACACAACCATAGAATCAAAAATGAGTACACGTGTTTCTCAATTTTGAGTACATTAGGATCGGAGCAATTTTGAGTATGTGACGTATTTAAAATTGAGTACTTTTTACTCCATTTTGAGCACCCATTTTTTCAGTGTAAAAAGCTACTTGTAACGCAAAAAAATTTTCAGTTTAGTAAGAAATTTACAGGTTTATAAAAATAATTGTATAAGAGCGTTGAAAATTTTTAAATAAAAGTTCTAAAGAAAGAAATTAAATTACAAATGTGTAAACAATGAAAGTAAGTTATACTCGGGGTACTTTAAAATAAAAAAATTAGTTTTAACTTACTAGTGTTGAAATTAAAAGCTATAGTGCAATTTTATAAACTAAAAATACATTTTAAATTGGAAAAAGTACCGGTTCTTCTATTGGAAATAGAAATTTTTTTTATATGAGTCTAATATAGTTACCAGAAATATTAAATTACCAGTTATAGATTTCACTAATGTTCCCTTACTAATTTCTATTGATTCTAAACTGAAATTTTTCGAACTAGAAATTAGAATTATAAAAGCAATGAAAACTATTAAAGCAAAAATTCTCAAAGCTATTTCAAAATGTATAATAGAAAATATATTTTTACCCCTCTTCCTCCCAATACTCACTCAAAATTTAGATAAAGATGCAATTGCACCCCGATTTAAAACAATGATTCCTAGACAAGATTTTCTAACAGATCACAAAAACTGCCTGTGCTTTGGATATCAGACGAAGTTGTAAGACTTTCACAGGACGTATCGGCCTCATCAGAATTGGAACTAACATCTAGAGGCAGTGTTATAGTCACAGGATAAATGACAGACTCCTCTCCTGAGCTACCTACGCTTTCCTCCTCGACAACAGATAGGTCTGTTATCTTGACAGCGCAGTATTCAAGGGGTTTGTCTTCGGATACCATTTGATCAATATTTAATAGTACAGAATTATCATCAGGTATCGTTTCCTCTGGAAAAGGTGTTGACAAAGGTTGCTCTGATGTATCAGCAAACGGTGCTGTAAAAGACATAGAATGACCACCTTTTACAGAATCTGTGCTATGAGAAAGTTCCTTAGTTGATCCTAGGCTCATGTTAACTAATCTTGGGCCTGCAAAATTTGTCAATTTGAAACTAGATACTGACGCGTTGTCACTACCTATAGATCCGCAATTCCTTTTCCGGGTTGGAGTGTCAAGTATAGAGAAGTGATCCTGTGAAGGGGTTGTAGGAGGACTGTTGTAGCTATTTCTTTGTCTATCTCCTTCCATGATAGTTTCCACTGTTATAAATTCAGAATCGTCCAAGTTTATGCTGCAATGAAAAATTAGAAAACAAGAGATTTTATATTTTAGCTATAAACAATAGGGGAAAGTAGGGTAATGACGCTCAGAAGGGTAATCCCGCTCACCCAATATCTCTAAACAGAATAGAATTTAAAGTGTGCGATCAGTACCGGCACCTAGCAAACTTCATCGTAAGTTCCCAGTAAGGATATAGTGACCGTCGGAAGGAAAGTATTTTAATGTCCTCACGTTATTAGTTTGCAATTGTTTTATTATAAAATTCTACAACATCTAACTTGAAGGTAAGTGTACACTCTTATTTTCCAATATTAATTTACTCATTATGTCTACAAAATATATTCATTTAGCTGTACTTTGACGCTTTTATTTATTTTTGTAGTGCGTTGTTACGCCAATTATAATGCATTAAAACCCAACATGGCGATGACGGGTAATGGCGCTCGCGTGGAATTCCAGAAGAAGTGTTGCCAGTGGGCAACTTTTTTAAAATTCAAACTTATTGATTAACACCACTTTTTTGAAATGGTAAAATTCCCCTGTTTTCGCCTTAATTAATATATCATTAAACAAAGAGAATTTTACGATTTCGGAAAAATTGGTGAAAATCAAAAAACCTAAATTTAAAAAAAGTTGCCCACTATATATGTAACACAATATGTGTAAAGTGGTCGCAAAAAGTCTGCAGTAGTGTGAACAGCCCACACAACTACATATGTGACTTTTGTCTTACTTAAAAGTTGTATTCAAACTCTGAGCGCAATTATCCTACCATGTCGGGCATTACCGCTCAATCGATGGTTATTTAAATAAAACGATAAAAAAATTCCTTAAAATTTTATGCAAATTAGTTGATTGCAAACTGTTCCTTATGCTTTGGAGTTATACTTCGTTAGTAAAATATTGATATTTTTGTCTAAATTTGACTAGCTATTCATTTTTTCCCTTAAGTGAGCGCCATTCCCCTACTTTCCTCTACATGGTATTTCAGCAATCCGTATGTGTGAAATTCAAGAATAATGAAGATTCTTTTAAAAGGGAAAAATTGAGTTCACTCTTCGATGAAGCACTGATAAAGAAATACAAGCAGTGAAATTACTATACTTAAAGCAAGTTAACTTCAATACATTTTAGGAAAAACAAAATTTGTATTAGAACACGGAAAAGCGATGAGAATTAAAAGTGATGACAAATACATAATTGATATTGATGAAATTATAGCACAAATTCAATTAATTCAAAAGTATATAAACTTTCTAACTTTAATAATGCATATTATTAATTAGAAGTCTCTTATCAAATTATGTAGTTTTTAAAGTATATTATAAAAATATTCATTTGCCAATAAATTCTTTTCTACTCCTAATTCATTATTTAAGAAGAATCAGATTTCTAGACAACAGATCGTTATGACCCATAAGAGACCGGATCTCAAACTATAAAACAAAATGAAAGTAACTGGACTAATAAACTTGCAAAAAGGGAATTTAAATTAGAAAACTTTAATGTCTCATAATAAGCTTATTACATTAAGATTTAAGTATTATTGCTTCGGATATTAAAATATAACTTTTTATTTTTTTTTTCAAAATTTACCCGTTTAGCAGTATATGCAAAATAGCAATGAAAAATTGTTAGTTAATTACCTAGAAAATAAAAAATATCGTAATAACATCTTGAATCTATTTTAAGCAGTGTAAAATAAGTTGATAAAATTTAGATAATTGTTAATTTGAATATCAAGAATTTTTTTTGTATTTTCAATACACATTTTCATAGTATCATGCTTTAGTTTGCTTTTACCTACTCAATTTTAGAGAGAAAAACATTACGTAATAATATATTAAATTTAAAAAATCAAAAAACCCGATTGCGTAAAAAGCGAACTAATTAATTATTTCTCATCAATATGAAACTATTTTTTATATTACTTACCTTTTTTTTTATTTACTTGTATTGATGACTTTTAAGTTGTGTTTAATTATTAGTTCCTATGTACAAACACTCGTTTGATGAGGCTATAGATGTCTATTATGAAGGTTAGAGTTACAGTAAAGGTAGCGATCCAAAGTACACAACTTCCAGGTTGTGAAGTATTTAAACGGAGCTTCTGACTACAAAATGGTCAATGAAACATTGTCTTCATTTTGAAAGACCTATCCAATGATATGCCACTCAATATGGTGCGTAATTTTTTTTTCGTTTCTTTTTTTTTCGCTTCTTCGTCTTCTTTTTTTCATTTTTTATTTTACGGCCACCATTTTGAATTTATAAAAACAAAACCTATCCTATAACCATCGGAAGATTAAGACGAATCGATAAAGACATCATTCATAAAAATCCATCCAGCCGTTGGGATGTTTCGAGGGTATAAAGAAATCCAAATACACAGATACGCGTGAAACACATAACCCTTCTTTTCAGTCGGGTAATAAAGTAAAGGTATTCAAAATGGATAATTAAAAAATTATTAATAATTGAATATTGGTTAAAGGAATATCCCATTTATTGTGTTAATTTCGTAATGTCCCAAAACATTATGACTTCCATGTGTTAAAAATTCCAATTAGTTACATATTTTAAATTGATCACGGATTAAAATATATATTTTATATTCTACTGTAGAATATTCATTTTAAACACCTTTATTTAATTCGAAAGTTTTATTATTAACGTAACAGTTGTTCAGACATACTTAAACAGACAAAACGACGTAAAAGTGTTGGTAAATTTTTACTGTTCTCAGGGAGCAGACATTACCTTAAGAGCACATTCGTTAAGGGGATGGTGGACTTTTAAAAAATTTTCTTTTAATTTTCATAATTCGGATTTGAAATTTTGTACAAATATACAGTTCACCATAAGTATATAGAACACCTTAAAATAAATTTTCAATTTTATTATAATTAAGATCTTAAAAAAAAAATTAACGAAATTTTAAAATGCTCTTTGCGTCTTAATTTTTTAGATATTTCACCGATTTTGTGTTTTTGCCACGTAAAACTCTCTTACAAACAAATATTTGTATCGATTTTTTAATCACTTAAATAGTTAATTTTTTAGAGATATTTTTCTGAATTCCATATTGATTTTCATCAAAATCCAGCCTTATAATAAGTTAAAAATCAAATTTAATTGCCTTAATGAAGTCTAATTTTAAAATGCATACACAGTTTCTTTTTAAGCAATATCAGGATTCTCCTTATCAGTTTCATGAATTTTGATCAAAAATTAAGTATCAAGGAGCATTTCAAAAATTTAATGAAAGCTGAAACATCAGTATTGAGAAAAAAAGATTTAAAATATATTAAAAAGGCCCAAAAATTGTTTGTGAACAAAATTAAAACACTTGTAACTTTGCGTAAAATAATTTGCCTGCGGTTTTCCACGAATGACGTAGTACAAATTGGGGAATAATAATACACACAAAAAGAAATGTCGATTTGGGGTTCGATTTTTGCTAAAATAAAGGTCCACGGTCCCCTTAAAACATGACTAAAATGTGAACGCACTGTGATTAAAATTCAATTGTTGTTGTCTTCACGGTCATCGCGTGATGTGGTCGTATTCCATTCATTGAAATTGATATGTTCCATTCTGTGACTAAATGAAAATTTCTAAAAAAGAAAAATCCAGTCATTAATTCACACGGGATTGAAGTTATGGTCACCTTGTAGTGAACTAGTAATTCATTTATAGAGAATCTAGTGTTTTGAATGTGAACGTGACGTCAAACATTCAACCTGTGTGCGCGACCCAGAGACTCCTAAACTTTATTTTACTCTAATTTTTCAAGGTGTGACTGGTTCTCTTGTAATCTACAGTTTCGTGTTTTTGCTGTGATTTTATGCAAATTTAGATTGCATCACTCAATTTGCAGCGTATAAAAGATGAAGAGAAAGTGTGCGTCTTTGGATTTGGAGCGAGTCCTACCTCAGTGTATTAGGCCTGCTTTAGAGGATTGAAGAAATTTGTGGCACTTGGAAGTGAAAATTAGAGCTTGTGGTAAAGCACTGCCAGGGGTGGAAATCAGTTCGTCGACAATCATTTCGTCGACACCACTTCGTCGACATATCATTTTGGCGACATGCACACTTCGTCGACATATCATTTTACCGACATGCACACTTCGTCGACATATCATGCTACCGACATGCACACTTCGTCGACATATCATTTCACCGACATGTACACCTCGTCGACATATCATTTCGTCGAGATATATTTCTGATATGTATTGCACATAAGTATTAACGCATTAATCACTAGATGGCACCGGTTTAGTCATTTCAGTAATGAAGAACCTACAAAAATAGTTAATTGCTAATATAATTTTATTTAGAATCAACACTTAGTAATGAAAGCATACTAATGAAACAAAATATGGAGTTTAAAAAAAATTTAGCAATTGGTATATCAATAACTAATAAAATATTTATAAAATTAATTAATTATTCAAGCTAATTCTTAATTGCTTTATCATAGGATTAATATTTTAATTATTTTAGATGGGTTATTTAAAATGGGCGATTATTTAAGATGGGCGATTTTTATGCGTTTACGAATAAGAGTGAAATGATGAATGTGTTAATAAATATCCAATTTGAATTTGAGAACAGCCTCTACATACCTGGATAAGAAAGTAAAGATCCCTTTAAATTTGAAAATTTAATCTAGTTTTTTTTTATGAAGATTTTTGTAAATCTTTTCTCAGGATATAAAGTTTATAAAACAGTAATTATAATAAATTATTGTTTCCTATTTGAATTAATTATCAAATATTTTTTATCTTTGAGAATATCTCAAACATTCTTTATAAAAATACATTTAAATTATGAATGGTTCTGTTATTGATGAAAATTATTTAAAATTATTGTTTTTCCAAATCAAATTTATCTTCCGTTTGGGTTATAATTGCTAAAATATCATTTTATATAAAGTCAAAAGAAATTTTCCCACCAGCAAACAATGCAAAAGCTTTGGAATGCAAACGCCTATTGTGTACTGATCCGCACCTACGCCCCTAGGACAAAAGTACAAAGGTAAGCCATCAATCAGACAAACGTGGGGAGAGATTAAAGTTTTTAAAAGTTTTATAAAAATCTTTATCTACGTTCTTTGGTAGGAGTTTTGATGTTAGTTACAGGTTTGTCGTTGTTGACGGAGGTTGCTCTGAGTTTTGATCCCAGTTATAGTTGTGTTTTGGTGAATCACGTTTTGCATTTAGTTATACTAATGGATTCGGAGTCATCGTTACAAAATGCATCTAAAGTTTGTGAAGTTATAAAAACAACAAAAAAAATAAAAAATCGATTACAGCCGATGGATTTATTTTGACAAAAGATCGAAATTGAAATGATCGTTACTATTGGAAATGCGAAGATCGGAAATGTTTAGGAAGAGCAGTCACTACATTGGTTAATGGACACGAGATATCCAAACATAATCATGCATCAGAAGCAAGTAGAACACCATTTATGATAGCCTGTAAGAAATTGATTGAAATTGCGAAAACAGCAAAGGATCAACCAGTTCAAATAATACTGAATATCATCACAGGAACTTCTTCTGAAATTCTTCCATTATATGCCCTCCAAGAATGGTTTGCGTCAAAAAATTATACGAGCTCGTAGAGAACAATGTCCTGCTGAACCAAAAAATCTGGAGGAACTTTCATTACCCATTGAATTTATAATTACAGAAACTGGGATGACTTTTTGCCTAGACATAGAAGCTGTAGGCCGGAGAATTTTGATTTTTACAACAAGTGATAATTTGAAATATTTATCAGATGCAAAATTTTGGATTATGGACGGAACATTCAAAACGGTCCCTGTCCTATTCCGGCAACTTTATGTTATCCATGCTCCAGTTGGTATTTCACCTAATAGTAAAATATGTCCTTTACACTGCAATTAAAGGCGTCTAAAATTCAGACACATATGTAACTGAAAAAGTAATTCAGACACTTAAGTGTCTGAATATGAAATTTCAGACATCACAGGTGTCTGAAATTAAGACACTTAAGTGTCTTACTATGATCATGGTATAAACACTGTAAACTGAAATGTCTGAAATTCAGACACATAAGTGTCTGAAAATGGAGTGTTTAATTTTCAGACATTTTAAAGTGTCTTAATTTTTAAGACACGTGTATGCATCTTAATTTAAGACATTTCAAACGTCTGAATCGCATCCATCTTTGATCAACCTGCATGTTCGGCAATAGGCAACCGTTTTTTCACTTTTTTTGTAAGCTTTATACACTGTAAAAAATATCCGTTAAAATATGGAAATTGTACTGCCTATTCAGACACCCATTTACGTATTGTAATGTAATTTTTCCCCCTTAAATTCCAGAAAATTTTCCATTTTTTTTTTTTGCATATTTCTGTATTTAAAAAGTTCCATTTAAAAGATAAAATATAACTTTTCAACGACAAACCCATATAATTCATTCCCCACTTTCAAAAATCACGTATATTAGACATGATTTATTTATTTATATTCAAACCAATTTCGTATCTAAGGGGCGGGCTGATGCCTCCTCCGAAATTTATAGAAAAAGTCAAATTTAAATACGGAAGTTTCGCAAAAAGCATGTTTTTAATCTTAGAATGTGTGTTATTTCGCAGAAACCATGAAAATTTTCATTTTAGTCAAGTTTCCGTTATACAAAGGTTTACTTCAGTTTTATTTACTGTTTATTGAGTTTCATTTAGCAAATAATGTTCAGTAGTCCGTTTAAAAAATACGGTATAACCATGCTGAAAGTGAAATATTGCCCAGTTCCATACGATTCTGTCTTAAAAAGTTTGATTGCATAATAGGTGCGTAACCTACTGTTATAAAAACCTGTTTAAAGAGGATAGCTTATAATTCGATAGGTAATTTATTCATCAAAAAATAGAAAACTCATTTCGATCACATAGTTTCTGAATAACATCACTTGCCAATTTCATGCGTTTAAGAACAAAAATGAATTAAAATTTATACATTTCCAAAACATCAAACGTCTCAGAAGAATTTTTTTTGGAGTCGAAATTAAACCTTCAACGTTTAAGAATGAGTAGTGCCGCCATCTAGTGTGTGTCAAAGTAGTCTATCTGGAAATAAAATTATACGTTTGCAGGTAAAAAGAAAGGAATTTTCTAGTTATGTGCTGCGTTCTAGAAGTCAGCTAATTAATCCCTGTAAACTACTTAATTCGTAACCTCTATAATCTCTATTTAAATTTAAAAAAAAAATGTAGTCCACTTTTCTTTTAATAACAGTTCAAAGACCACTATGAAATAAACAACAGTTTCATATTTTAAATCAGTAAATTACTATTTATGTTCAGCTTAGAACCCAATTTACTTAAAACCTTTATTTTATGGCGTGTATCCCTTGGCTTCTGGTGGTGGTGGTGGGGGGGGGGGGGGATCCTCATTTTCACTCTAACAATTCCTCTGGTAGAAAAAAAAGCCGAACTTAAAATACCACATATTCAAATTTCTAGAAAGAAAATGTGTAACAGGGATGTATTGGAGGGTATACGGAGATATACGCCGTATACCTTCTGGATTTTTAAAAAATACTCTGTATACCCTGTTTCTCAAATAAAACTACAGCGAAAACTCGATACATGACTTTAGCGTATACCCTCTGCCTCTAACGTGTACCGTCTGTTTTTTTTTTACGACTACAACACTGTGTGTAAAATGTTCAGAATTATACTAAATTGGAAAAAAACTTACTGCTACTTAAGGGGACCGGGAAAGCAAAATTGAACTAAAAAATCGATTTATACTTTTTCATATTATTAAATAGTTCAAACTTTTATCTTTCCAACGATGTGTCACACATATTTATATATAAAAAAAATAAGTATTGCAATTAATCATTCTTTCTAAAAATACTTCACAGCTTAATGGCCATTTAAATCTTTAATTGACTTTTTCTGAAAACTTGGATTTTTCATGTTTATGTTCCATTTTTTCAATATCTATTAAAATTAAAAAATCAGATTTCTATTTAATACTTATATTATGATATATTGCATATTTTAACACAGGGATTTAATGATTTGTTGAGAATTATTTATTTTAGGCAGTGAAATCTTACCAAAAGTGCTAATTTAAAAATGACTTTCAATAAATAATTAATAATTAATTTTGAGTTTCACTTAGAAAGAAAATGGTCTTTTAAAATACGTTAATCATGTTATTTTAACTACTCTAAAAAATCTAGACCTCTGTCTTTCACCATTTCTGAGAAAAAAGCAGATAAAGTTGGTGAATTTAACATGGCGGTGATAGGGCTTTCCCGGTTCCCTTAACCCTAGATCTACCGGGAATTTTATTCAAGTTTTAATAAAACGTTCTACACCAGAATTTTTATTTAAAACTATTTAACTTATTTATTTACCTTATTTTTGTCTGGTTTATATACTTAGTTTATTTTAAAGAAATTTCTGGTTTGAATGAATATTTTGTATGTACCTGTCGGGTCCAATGGACCCGTCTGGTAGACGGAGGGTTAAAAACATTGCCTTGTGCTTCATGAATAGCATTATTTCAAAGATCGGCCGATGAAAGCATGGGTGAATGGTTAGCGCACTCTTCTTCTGAGCAACAGGACCTTGGATCGAATCCACCCTCGGGTAAGTGTTAAAAGGTTACAGTAGTTTGAATTGAATACAAATTAGATGTAACATGAGGCTTTGGGAAGTGGTTGTTGAAATATGGGGATTAGTCCTTGAAAAATATATTCTATCTTTTAAATGGACATTTTTAAATACAGAAATATGCAAAATAAATGGATTTTTTTCTGGAATTTATATCAGAAAATTTCCATTAAAATATGTAAATTATACCTGAGTCTCGAGTGGCTACAATTTCCATATTTTTAGGGATATATATATATATTACAGTGTATAATGCTTACAAAAGAAAAAAAAGGTGAAAAAGTGTTTGTCAAAGTGCTCAAACATGGATGCAATTCAGACTTTTTAAGTGTCTGAAATTCAGACGCACACAAGTGTCTTAAAAATTAAGACACTTTAAAACGTCTGAAAATTGAACACTCCGTTTCAGACACTTAAATGTCTGAATTTATGACATTTCAGTTTACAGTGTAGTTTATGCATTAATGAGTAGTAAAGAAAAAGAACTTTATGTGCGATTATTTCAAGAATTGATTGAATGGGGTGAGGAATGCAATTTAGAATTAAAGCCAGATTTTATTTTAAGTGATTTTGAGAAAGCTGCAATGAATGCATTAGCTTCAGAAATTCCTGGTGCTCAGAGCAAGGGCTGTTACTTTCATCTGTGTCAATCAGTTTATAGGCAGATTCAATCGTCTGGATTAGCATCAAAGTATGGCTCTGACGAGACTTTTAGTATTTTTATACGACAAATACCGGCTTTGGCATTTTCAAGCCCTTTAGAAATTCCTAATGCATTTGATGAACTGAAAACAGTTATGCCAGATGACGCCGAGCCTATTATTAAGTGGTTCGAAGAAAATTATATCCATGTACGTGTACGTAAGATTTTCACGAATGGTGAAATACGAAGAAATCAGCCTCTTTTCCCACCAGAAATATGGTCTGTATATGAAAACAATGCGTTTGGATTTCCTCGAACACAAAACAAAGTAGAAGCTTGGCATAGGCCGGTGGAATACTTTGGTGGATCATGCACATGTTGGGATTTTTGCTATTATTTCGGAAATTCGCAAGGAACAAAGGGAAACTGAATCAGAAATAGAAACTATTATACGGGGTGAACCGACACAGGAAAAACGAAATGCAGAAAAAAACAAAGAACAGAGAATCCAAAATGTCTTGGCAAATAGAACAAATCTGTCTAATTTAGATTTTCTACGAGGAATTGCACATAATATCTCATTATAAATTTATTTTTCTGCAATTTTAATGTGTTTTAATGTATATTTTTTTCGCAATGTAATTTATGTATTGTATTTTTTTTTTGCAATGTATTTTAAGCAATAAAAATTTGATGGGGTACTTGCTCATACACCTCCTTGTAGTGTACCCTGGAAACATTTTTTTTTTTTTTTTGGCTAAGGTATGGGCGACGTTAATATTTTTGTTTCATAATAATTTACAAAAAATCCATGTGTTCACAAATGAAGTTATCGACGAAAGGTAAATTACATACAATGTGTAGACGAAATGCTATGTCGACGAAGTGTACCTGTTGACGAAATGCTCTGTCGACGAAGTGTACCTGTTGACGAAATGCTCTGTCGACGAAGTGTACCTGTTGACGAAATGCTCTGTCGACGAAGTGTACCTGTCGACGAAATGATATGTCGACTAAGTGTACTTGTCGACGAAATGATATGTCGACTAAGTGTACTTGTCGACGAAATGATATGTCGACTAAGTGTACTTGTCGACGAAATGATATGTCGACTAAGTGTACTTGTCGACGAAATGATATGTCGACTAAGTGTACTTGTCGACGAAATGATCTGTCGACGAAGTGGTGTCGACGAAATAATATGTCAACGAAGTGTACCACTTCCCACTGCCAGTTAGCAAGATATTTTTGAAATATAGTTTGAATAAATAAAAGTTTACTTTGACAACCTTACTTTACTTGGACCTTTTTTTAGGTACTTTTGTGTTATAGGATGAATTGCCCTAAGGATGAATTGCCAAATTATAAAATATATGAATTTATAATAATATATGATGCAAATAATATTTCGTGAAATGTATGATCCAGTTGTAATCTTACATGACGCATGCACAAGATGTGTGTGCGTGTGTTTGTGTGTATATGACATATATAAATGTATTTATATACAGGGTGTCCACTCTCAACGGTATCCAATGGCTAATTCGTAAACTGTTAGTCATAGACATATAGTTCCAATTAAAAAAAATGTTTTAAATGAGGTAAAGAAGTATTTTGAAAGTAATTTCGGCCAATAAAAGCATTTCTTAAAAAATTAAGAAATCTAAATTTTTATACGGTCCCCGGGTCCTATAAGTTATATTTAGTAATATTTTCCTATTACACTGACATGTTAGACAAAATCTCATTATTCTACGATTATAACTGACCAAGTAATAGCTGTTTAAAGTTGGAGCGTATTTTTTGCTATGAAATAGGGGTCATTCAGAAATTTAGTAGAAATATAAATAATCGTCAGATATATTAAACTTATATATATTTGAGACTAAAATTAACATTGTAATATAAATTTGAAATATAAAATCATTCTGGAGTATTAATGCAAAATATACAGCTTATACTAAACGCATAAGAGGAAAAAACAGCAGAATTTTCCTTAAATAAAATGGTGAAAAGCAACAGCCTTAATTTTATACAAAATTATGCATATTACAAAGTGCTATTAGATTACACTAGACTGCAAAATTTGAGTCGTTTTAGGTTCTGATAATTGATTCTTGTGTATTTTGCAGCGCTGAATCCGAAAAGGATTTTCGTTTTTAACCATCACATGAGGATTTTTCGCAAATCGTAAATTTCAAAGTGCCCTCCCCACCACTATCTCATTGGATCTCTGAGCTGTTTAGCTGTAAGAATTCCATTCTAAGACGAAAAATATTAATAAAGTATTGAATTAAATAAAATTAAATTGAATAAAAGAATTTTTACACATATTTTATAGTATCAGATTTTCTCTATTTTTAAACTATGAAATTTACGTTTTCCAAAATGCCTAACGTGATGATTAAAAATGAAGGACATTTTCGGATTCAGCGCTAAAAGTACATAAAAATCAATTATCAAAAGATAAAAAACACAACCATCTCCTCTAACTTATAGCATCAAATTGTTAGTATTTTTTAACTTTGAAGTTTACGATTTGCGAAAAATCCTGACATGATGGTTAAAAAAGAAGGTAATTTTCGTATTCAGCGCTCAAAAATACATAAAAATAAATTTTAAAAGTTAAAAGCACAACCATCGCAGTGTTGCGTTATCTAATCTTAAACTTTTTCTTAAACTTGTTGGCGGTAATCTATCAGAATTTTTTTGCGTTATCCTGTAAAATAAGTATAAATGGTAAGCAATGAAAATCATAATTCTTCATTGTCATCAGACTTACGTCAGTATGTAAAATGTAACTTCGATCGGATATTTTAAAGTGAGTTAAAGTTGGAGCACAAATTTTGAACTGGAAAGGTATACATACGATCGTTTCAAGTTAAATGAAAGCTTTTAAAATAACATATTTTTTGTTAAAAGAAATCATGAAAAGAAACAGCCTCATATCCATGCGAAATGAAACATATGTTAAAATACAATTATTTTTACGAATCTAAAACTTAATTAATAAAAGTTAACGCTATCGTAATACTTGTACATGTTCTTTCAAAGCGGAGATGCACTTGAAATAATTCCTTCGAATACTTTAAGCACTTTGAATACGACCCCTCGAAGCACGGTCGAACTTATTAGGGTGCAGAAAAGTGGCATGAGTCATGAATTTCAAAGTTTTATAACTCGGTCAAATTTAGTCTTAGATTAACGGGACTTTTTTTTTGTCTTTCTTTTTAGTGTAACAGGCAATTTTTACCAAATATCACTTATAGGACCGGGGGACCGTATAAAAAATTAAATTTCGTTACTTTTTAATAAATATTTTTCTTGACCCAAATCGATTTAAAAATACTTCTTTACCTTATTTAAAACATTTTTTTAATTGGAACTACGTGTCTATGACTAACGGTTTAGAAATTAGCCATTGGACAACGTTGAGAGTGGACACCCTGTATATATATATATATATATATCATATGGCATAAAAGACGTAAATACATATATAATATACGGCGTATATACGGCACATGACAGCATATTATGTATATTATATATATATATATATATATGTGTGTGCATATTATCGTCATCATCATCCGTTTTCAATCCACTGCTGGATGTAGGTCTCCCCCAGATTTTTCCAATGTTTTCTGTCTAGTGCTTTAGTCATCCAATTTATACCGGCTACTTTTCTGATTTCATCACTCCATCTTATTTGGGGTCGTCTTCTTGGCCGTTTTACATCTCTGGGATACCACTGTAGGGTGTTTGTGCTCCATCTATTGTCTTGTCTTCTTGCAATGTGCCCAGTCCATTTCCATTTTAGCCGTTTAATTCTTTCAATGATGTCAAAAACTTTCGTCTGACTTCTTATCCAGGTTATTCTTTTTCTGTCTCTTCTAGTTATACCTAGCATACATCTTGCCATACTTCTCTGTGTTGTTTGTAATCTTTGTACCATTCGTTTTGTTAGCGTCCATGTTTCTGCTCCATAAGTTAGCACAGGCAAAACACATTGGTTGAATACTTTTCTTTTCAAACAAAGGGGCATGCTACTCTTCAGAATAATATTGTTCTTCCCAAAAGCACTCCATCCATTTCTTATTCTTCGATTGATTTCATTCATGATACTATTATCCGATGATATTTCCTGCCCAAGGTACACATAACTTTGCACTTCTTTAATTTCAGTGTTGTTGTAGACAATTTTCTTTTTTGATGCAAATGAATTGAATATCACCTTAGTTTTTTCCAAGTTTATTTTTAATCCCACTTTAATGCTAGCTTCTGCCAAATCTTTCAGAATATTTTCCAATTCTTAGGGACTGTTACTGAAAATTAAAATGTCGTCAGCGAATCGGAGATGACTTAAATATTCCCCATTTATTCTAATCCCTTTGTTTTCCCAATCCAGCTTCTTGAAAATATTTTCTAAGACAGACGTAAAATGCTTAGGCGAAATGGTGTCTCCTTGTCTTACCCCTCTTCCAAGCTTGATCTTTGCTTTTCCTTTGTCCAAGCGGATGGTTGCTGTTGCTTTCTTGTAAATCTTCTTTATAATATTGATGTAAGGTTTGTCTATACCAATGTCCTCCAGAGATTCTACTACTGCTGATGTGTAGACCGAATCAAATGCTTTTTCATAATCAATAAAGGCAAGGCAAAGAGGTAAATTATATTCCTTATGTTTTTCAATGAGTTCCCTTACCGTTTGGATATGATCCATTGTGCTGAATCCACTTCGGAATTCTGCTTGTTCTCTAGGTTGAGCTGAGTCCAGAGCTGATTCAAGTCTTGTCGTTAAAACTTTGGTGAAAATTTTATAAATCACTGACAGTAAGCTGATTAGACGGTAGTTTTTAATGTTTTCCTTCTCTCCTTTCTTATAAAGTAGCACCATCACAGCATTATTCCAATCTTCTGGTACATCTGAATTCTTGAGACATTTGTAAAACAGTAAGGATAGCATTTTTGCAAATTCTTCTCCTGCTTCTTTGATAAGGTCGATTGTAATTCCATCTTCTCCTGGGCATTTACCTTTTTTCATAAAATTTAATGGCTTGTAAAACTTCGTCTGTCATCACTGGGATTATGGCTTCGGCTTCTGTTAAGTTTTCTCGTGGATCGTATATGCTGATTTCCCTTTGATCTTCACATTTATATAAATCGTTATAGAATTTTTCGACAATGCGTACTATTTCTTTATTGATTTTGGTGATTGTTCCATCTGTCCTCTTTAGTGCAAAAATACCTTTTCTTCCAACACAAAGTTTGCGCCTAGCTGATTTTAAACTTTTGTTATCATCTAGAATTTTCTTGACAAGATCAGAGTTAATTTTTTTGCTATCTTCTGTAAGACATTTTCTTACCGTTTTACATAATACAGCATATTCAACTCTTGATTTAGGATCGCTTTTCTTCATTTTAAATTCTCTGCGTTTCTTCATCAATCTTCTTGTTTCTTCTGTTATTTTCTTTGTCTGCTTTACTTGTGCATCGCCGGCTATCTTCTTTGGAATATCTTGTAGAGAACTGGTTAGTTTCTTGTTCACTACTGTAACATCTTGCTCTTCTTCTAAAGTTGATTGAAGTACTCGGAAACGGTTTTTAAGTTCCAAATGGAATTCTTCTTTATGTTTCTGGAGATTTATTATATCGATTGATTTATTTGAGTGTTGCAAAAGCTTCATTCTTTCCACTT
Source organism: Maratus speciosus (assembly GCA_963932465.1). NCBI lineage: Eukaryota > Metazoa > Arthropoda > Arachnida > Araneae > Salticidae > Maratus > Maratus speciosus. Next base: position 369,088,845 of record OZ010787.1, on the reverse strand, counting down.
TAGTATTTAACAGCAGTTTGCATCTAACCAACCTGTGATAACATCCTGTATTGAAGTTATTGAGAACGCTGCAATCCTGAATAAGATGCTTTTTGTTTGTTAAGATGTAGTCGATTTCACTTGTTGAGCCATTTGCACAACGCCATGTCCATTTTCTTTGTGGCTTTTTCTTGAAAAATGAATTCATGATATAAAACTGTTCACTTTCTTCAAACTCAATCAATCTGTTTCCTCTTTCATTTCGTACTTCATATCCATGATTTCCTACTGATAACTCACCTTTCTCTTTTTCCTCAATTCTAGCATTCCAGTCTCCCATTATTAATTTTATGTTGCATTTTCCCTTTTGATGCATTGAAGCTACTTCTTCATAGAAATCCTCAACTTCTTCATCAGTATAGCTTACTGTTGGAGCATAAACTTGGGTAATTTGCAGCTTGTATCTTCTGGACACCTGTATTACTAACCTTGCAACTCTATTTGATGCACTATCATATTCTACGATGTGATTCTTCCACCTTTTATGAATCAGAAATCCTACACCGCTTGTTCTTCCATCTTCTGTGCCTCTGTAGTATAATACATTTCCGCTAGCAAGATCTATCTTCTCTTCTCCTTTTCTTCTTACTTCACATAATCCTAGGATGTCCCAGTTGATTCTTTCTAATTCTTCTTCAAGTTCCTGTAAACGATTTTTCGAAGATAGGGATCGTCCATTATACTTAGCCAAGGTCATCAACTTATGGCAGCCTAGCCGAGCCCGGTTATTCTTAGCACCCTCTGTCTTCATGTCTTTCTGATCGCTGCCGTAACCAGGAACTTTCAGAATTAAGGGCCGTGATTTATTTTGTGAATTCATGGTAAAATAAGGGGGGTAGGTTATGTGGCCAAATTTCTCCACGCTCGCCAAGCGGGTTGGAGGAAGCCCATCCGCGTTCGTTCCCCATGCACTAGGCAAGGATACTAACAGGCTGCACCGGTGGAATATATGTATGTATATATGTATAAAATATACATATATATGATGCATATAGAAATTTCGCGATGATCTTGGCGAGATCGTAACTGTAATTTTAGCATAATGAAATTTATAGGGGCCGCTATAGCAAAGAAGTACTTTATTTTCTGTATCCCAACTTGTTTGAATTAACATGTGTCTATTGTATTGCAAACATTGTATAGATATATTATAGCAAACTTTATCATACTATTAAAACACATAAAATATAATTAATATCGGCTTTCCTATATCTCTTTCAATCTTTTTATAGCTGTTGTGTAATTGAAAGAATCACCAGTGACTTAGAATTCGTAATGCGTATATTAAAGGAGATAAATTAATTTCATTCGGTCTCTTTATAGTTACTAAGTTTATAGTCTCTTTATAGTCAAAATTACTGTATATTGCAAGATATTTTTTATATAAATTTATTTTGATAATATTACTTCGAAAATTTAATATAAGTTTTTCTTTACTCAATATTTTGCAACTTTAAAAAAATGCTTTTTAGTAAAACAGCTAATTTTGAAAAAATTGTGATAGATTGAATATTCAATTGTCTCCAATATTCTCATTTATTACCGCACAAAAAATGGGTACACCAAAGATTAAAGTCTGTCGGGTAATTGGATGTTGATTCAGTAATATTTTTTGTTACACCCTTGTTATAGCGGCCCCCAAGTTTTAATTGCGATGTATCGCCAAGATATAATAACGCTATAGCTGTAAATTATTTTATAATATGTATAAGACAACGATGTGTAGGACCAAGTGACGTTTTATCACATATAAGATATATATGAACTACATATATATATTTGGCGTAGACAAAGTATCAACGACCTTGTCATAATCATAATTGCGAGGTCCGCTATGAAGTACCTTTTTTTCAGCTTTTTGCATTCTTTTTGAAGCAATTCTGCATTCTTTTTGGTTTTATATTACTTCTAAATGATATGACATGTTTCATACAGAAGGATTTCATAAAAGACGTGAATAACACTTTATAATGTATCTGAAGAAATTTTAGTCATATGACGCATATATATGACATGTCTATAGGACGTATATGAAGCATATGAAAAAATGTATATATATGATATACCGGGGGTCCTAAAAAGGACTGACTGATTTTAAAATTCAATAAGTTGTAAACGGTGAGAGATATTTAAAAAATTGTTGCCGGAGGGTTATGCATAAGGTCAAAAGTTTTTTTACAGTGATTTTCAATTTTAGTTTGAATTACAAACAATAGATGGCGATGCGATCAATAGACGCTAAATTCAGGCTCGATTTTTGGTACTTCGTGGCCCACTCAATACATTTCCATATCCTTTTTCCGCATGGAACAAGAGAAAGGACCAAAAATCGAGCCTGTATTTAGTGACTATTGCTTACAGTGCCATCTATTGTTTGTAATTCGAACTAAAATCGAAAATCACTGTAATAAAACTTTTGACCTTATGCATAACCCTCCTGCAAGAATTTTTTAAATATCTGTCACTGTTTGCAAGTTATTGAATTTTAAAATCAGTCAGTCCTTTTTAGGACACTCGGTATATCTCATATACAACATATATAAACTACCCGTCCCTGGCTTGTAAATTACATTTTCACTATTTCCCCTCTATACGAGCTGTCTGTAAATGACTTTATAATTTCGATAACTTGCGCAGATATGCAAATTAGTAGCTTTACGTAGTTATGTTCCCAGAATGTTCTAGAATATACGATGCTTCATATATAAAACACGAAACAACCCGGCACCTCAGCCGGATTGTTGTATGTCGAAACTTACTTGCTTAATCCTTAAAGTATTAGAATTCTATTCCGTGTTAGTATCTGTATCAGTTTCAGTATGAAGACAGGGGAAAATACGCCTTTGGGCATTCATCGTTTAATTATTAAAGAAGTGGGGAGGGGGGGGATGTCATATTCTGCTCTTTCAGCCAAGTTTGGAATTCCAAATTCTACTGTTGGATACATAATAAAGAAGTGAAAGGATGGTAAAGGTGTGCACGATTTTGCAAGATTAGCAGCCCCAAGAAAAACTATTCATTGTCAAGACGCGTTGATCCAATGGAAGCCGGTAGCTGACCCAAACAAGAACGCTGCTGAAATACGTAAGGAGATGGCCACCTAACACGGACTCAGTGAGAAAGCATACCATGAGACATCGCCTGAATGTCGCTGGATTGTGTGCGTGGATCTCTGCAAAAAAAAAAAAAACACTCATCCGGGCAAAAAAATCGGAAAGTCCGATTAAATTCGCTAAAAGAAGTACGAAACATGGGCAATCAAAGATTAGAAGAACGTCCTTTGGAGTGATGAATCAAAATTCAATTTATTTTGAAGTGATGGTCGACGTTATATTCGTCGTCTGAAAGGCACCACAACGGATCCCCGGGACCAAGTACAACAGTGAAGCACGGAAACGGATCAGTAATGGTCTGGGGAGCTTTCCATCATAATGGAGTCGTCCACCTCCTACACACCGATGGGTTTATGGATCAAAATATTTATAAAAACATTTTGAAGATCACATGCTGCATTATGCTCGTAAAAAGATGCCTCGTGGATGGATGTTTCAGTAGGATAATGATATGAAGCACACCTCCAAAATGGTGTCAAATTGGTTTACATCTAAGAAAATTAAAGTTTTGGACTTGCCGAGTCAGTCACCTGAACTCAATCCAATTGAACATCTTTGAGAACACGTCGTAAGAAAAGTCGCGACACGGAATCATTCTTCAAAAGGTAGAACTCCTTCAGGATCTTCAATCGGAATGGGCGAAAATCTCTAGGTCTACCTTAGAAAGCCTTGTTAATTCCACGCCCAGACGATGTACCAAGGTCCTCAAACCATATGGATATGCAAATAAATGTTAAATATTGCTTAATTTCGTTAAATTAAGAAGCTTAATTTCAATAAAAGTTTAGAAAAACTGAAGTGTCTCAAAACTTTTGCTTAAGTAATTTTGCGAATTTCCAAATTATTTTTAATTGATGCATATGTCTTAATTGTTCAAATGTTACATTTTGCTGATCTTCAAAAGGGATACAAATTACTAATTTACATCATTAAGAAATTTTGTTTACAGAAAATGGTAGGAGAGAAAAACATAGTCTCAAAACAGCCAGCTAATGTATATGTAACTTTAGCTACGAAGTTGGCAAAATCATAACTGAAACTTTCATGTAGTCGTATAAACAGAGGCCGCTACAACCAAATAAAAATTCCAGCAGTAGCAGCATTTCTTTCCTTTATACTCAAGCATTTTCAACTGAAAATTACAAGTTACAAATATTACGCTTAAACTTCGCGCAGTTTGATTAAAAGTTTAAAATAACTTATTACAAATTGAAAAAAAAAGTAGAGATTGTGTTTTTTTCACTCGGAACACCGCAGCAAGTGAAAATAAACCATATTTTGTATCAGTTATAAATACAGTTAAAGCCATGCAATTTTAAGCGAGTGGGGGAAAAATGTAGAAATATTCTTCAGGGAAAAATTTCTTTAAATATTGAAAACAACACAAGCTGTCACAGTTATAAGGCTGTGTGAGGGAATACTAGACAAAAATCTGTGTTACTTTAAATATTACATAAAAATGTGTGTTTTGCATATTACGCAGAAATATGTGTAATAAAAGAATATTACTCACAAATCTATGTATTTTGCCTATTACACCCAAATCTGTATTTTGTATAATATACAAAAATCTGCATTTTGCACATTACACAAAAATGTGTATATTTTGCATATTACGCAAACATGTGTCTATTTTGTATATTACACATAAATGTGTGTATTTTGCATATTACACACAAATATGTAAGAATGTTACACAAATATGTGTATTCCTGTGTAATTTACACATTTAAATGTGTATATCAAGAGTTATCCGATAACTTTTACACATTTAGTAGAGTTTTCAAATTACACACTTAAATGTGTTTTTTGAAATTTACACATTAGGCGTGTAGTTTAGCAATTTACACACCACTTTACACATATAGACAAATCGTTTTTGTATCATCGATATGCCTGTTTTTGTGTGTAAATTTACACATTTATTTTTTAGAGTGTAGGCGGGAATAGATTACCGACCTGCTGTGTCAGTGTGACTAATGATGCACGCATATAAAACTAGTGAGTGTAAAAAAAAAAAATCTCTAAATATTCCCTACATTTCTGTTAAACAAAATATTGTACATTGCTCTTGTTTTATACTGTTTTGAAATTTAGCACTTCTTTATAAATCCTCTATAATTAATCTCACAAAATAGGTACATTCGTGGGGGAAAAAAGTAAACACCCCCTACTAATTCCTTAACAAATTATCGCAGAAGAAAGTTACTGGTACCGAACGATTGGAAATAAAGTCTACTTTTAAATGATTTGTATAAAATCTGCTTAGGGGGGTATCTACATATTAAAACGAACGATAACTTTGTTTTTTCTATAGCAGTATACAATTCTGACAGCATAAATGAACTTTACACCCATCAATTAGCCTAAAAACAAATTTTTATGCAATTCGTGCGAAAAGTTTCCGAGAAATTAATTATTTTAAAACGAGCGTATTTTAAGGGCTGTATCAAATTGAAGTTCAGTACTCGATTGTTAACCGAGAGAGCCCTCTTCTTGATCAAGGCACCTTCAGTGTCACTCATGCAGCCAATGAACCCTGCTAGATTATAGGATAGCATAAGAAATTTCAAAATATCTAGTCACGTCTATCATAGACGGCCCCTTAAATCATCATTTTGCTGTTTTTTAAGCATAATTTGAAAACTACTTGGAAGAAAAATGTGACATTTTAGATTTCCATAAAGCAGGGCTTAATAAATCTAAATCCATCAAAAAAATTGTAGGTTGCAATTCATAATTTTTTCGAATATTAATTTCATAATTCATAATTTATATCATAAGCTTATAAAAATTGCAAATTCAGCGTATTTATGTTTGGGTATATTAGTATTATTGCTACACAAAAAATTAGCACATTTGGAGCATAATTTCAGGAGATAAAAATATGAAAATGTAATTTAACATTAGAAGCACTAAATTTTGAATTTTTATAATTCAAAAACTTATCATTGAAATGACTTAAAATTTGGTGTCTAGGCATAATTTGAACCAAAGATTTGAAATATCTCGTTAAAATTGGGTATTGCCAATGAAAAAAAAATGAAGTTTGGATTCGTTTTAAAATGTAGATGTCTCCCTAAGCAAATTTTATATGCATCATTTAAAAGTAGACTTTATTTCCAATCGTTCGGTAGAAATAGCGGTACTTTTCGTTAGCCGGGCGCCAGTGTTTTATATACATATTTATATACATACATATATGTAAATATACATATATATGCATATACAAATATTGTATATAAACACATATAGATATATGTAAATATATATCTATATATACATACATTTATATATACATATATATGTATATATGACACTGGCGCCCGGCTAACCGAAAAGTACCGAAATAGCTTTCGTCTACGATAATTTGTTGAGGAGTTAGTATGGGGGGTTTACTTTTTTTTCCACGACTGTACTTCCGACCATCTTAGTATTATTGTACTGGATACTTAAAACTTACTCTAAATTCGTGGCTGATCCCAAATGAGGCTGTGATTTCATATTAAAGGATGACTTCGTATACGGCAGCATTGGTTCACTTTCATCCCAGAGTGCATCCTTTACCAGGGGAGGAGAACTATCGTGTAGCACGTCAACAACATTATAAGAAAGCTGGAAGAAATGAATACTATGAAACACTGGATGCAATAATTAATACAAAACAGCACATTAGCTTCAACATTTTAAGACGAATTGCAATTAAATACGAGTTAGGTATGGAATAAATGATAAAAGAAAATCATTAGTAAAGCTAAATTCGATAAGACGTTCGGACAAATTAGAAAATGAAAAGTCTCCCAAAACTTGTTGGATTCTCTATCTAAGGCGATATAGACCCAATGCTTATCCTGAGAGAGATACCTTATCAAGAATGGCTGCCTTTTTCTGTGAAAATACATTTTAAATTTACTATGAACCGCGAAACGATATTCAAGGAAGAATGGAATATTGCTTTTCCCTTTTTATCACAACAGACAAGGAGAGGTCCCGAGGTTTGGGACACAGATTTCGGCAACCTTTTGTGCGTTGATAGAGTACAGTCAATAGATAAACATATGACAAGGATAAAGTGTAATATGCAGGGAGAATCTTTAAAAAAAATGCAGCCCCAAAGTCATCCAGTTTTGACGCTCTAGTACAAAATCGTAGAAATTACACACATTCCCCTGGGCAGAGAGATTTCTATTGTAACTTTTCTCGCTCGGAACCCTGGGTTCGATACCCCGACAAGATCTTTTTCCCGCAGACAAGATAATCATTATTTTCGAACCGCAATTAATATATATATGTATATATATATATAATTACTTAAATTTAAGCTAAATATAAATTAAAACATGCTTCTGCGAGCACGCATATATACTTATTTATTTACAGAGAAATTGCAATTTTACGACAGTTTTATGGAACTAAGTGAAAAAAAAATTGAATTCCTCAGACGGCAAGAGTTATTGTATTCCCTTTTATTTATAGTTTCTTTTATAGGAAAAACCTCTATTCTTCTCAGCGAAATCAATTAAAATGTACTACATAAAATTAAATTATGGTATTTTAATTTCATCTTCCCTTATACCTAACAATTTAAAAACATTTATAATTGTTCGTTTTTTGAAAATATTTTATTTTATCTCATAATCTTATGTTTGGAATTAGAATAACTGTTTTAGACAATGAAAAATATTTTCATGGGCATTAATATTTATTAATTAAATTTGTAGATGGTTTTTAGCAAAATATACACACTATTGAAAATAAACTAGCTGAGTTTAGAATGTTTACTCTTGTTTGTGTTAAAGTTTTAACAACCGTCTGCTGCAGACCAAGTGAGCACATTTTGCTTTCAAAGTTTTGCGGAGATTAGATGTAGTTCCTTTGTGTACTATTGTAATTAAGTTGAAAAAAATATGTCTAGTGAAGAAGTTTCTAAATTTGCAAATATTGAAGAATGAATTTCAGAAGACCCGATTCATAGCGAAAAAAAGTTTTGTCGGGGTATCGAACCCACAAATTTCCAAGAGAGAAATGTAAAGTCTGGCGCTCTGCCAACTGTACCATCCGGCAGCTCGCAAATGTGTGTAATTTATCAGATTATGTTCTGAAGCGTCCAAATTGGGCGACTTTAGGGTTCGTTTTTAAAGAATTGCATATTGCACTTTTCCCTTGTCATATGTTTATCTATTGACGCACAAAGGGTCTCCGCATTCTGTGTCCCAACCTCGGAACCTCTCCTTGTTAGATTATCATATGTTTATCTATCTCAAGGTAGATTATCCTTGTTAGATGGTCATATGTTTATCTACCAGCGCACAAAGGGTCGCCGCATTCTGTGTCCCATCCTCGGGACCTCTCCTTGTTAGATTAAACTACCCATATTTCAATTTGTTTCTCATTTTTAGTACAGATATTCGTTTTGGTACCGAAACAAATGCCTATACAACAACAATTCATTCTAAACTCTGTTAAACAAGAAAAATGGACTTTATTCATTTTGATTAATATGTTTAAATATTATAAACAAAAAATAGTTTTGCTGTAAAATCAATATAATTTCGGCTCTTTTGGTACAGGTCTTAAGCGCAATCAAAGAAAATTAACACACTTTTTTAAAATGTCTATTTAAATGTTTGGGAATAAATACAAATTCATATTTGGTTTGGGATGGAACCAAAATTATTTTATTATTTAGTATCCAGGTTGATCTTTTCCGAGATTGTGTCTTGGCTATAAGCCTTGTGGTTGGTATCCAAGATGGATATTCATAGTTTTTTTTAGGACGATTTACTCACTTCTCTTTTTTAAACATATATGTATTAAATGATATCCGAACCCTTCGAGGTGTTTTAAACACAATTTTTAGACTTCATTTTTCGTTGCAAAGTAACAATTTTAAATGTAAATGAAAAAATACCCGATTACTAAAATGTATCGATGCAAATAAATCTAAATAGAAAATTTACATTATTTCACTCCCTAATAAAGAAACAACAACTTTGCAATAAATGAAACTATTTAAAAAATTTCGTGCACTTGAAATTAAGTAATAAATCTGACTACTACATATGTTAGTGTTTAGTTAGACTATTTCACAACTATTGCGATGTCTACTTTTTTACCTGCAAATTTCGATCCACGCACCAGTTCATTTCAAAGTCATCGTCATCTTCTCCAAACGGATTAATTAGTTGTTCTGCGACCTGCAAAATGAGTACTGCAATGAAAACTTTCACTCTACCAAATAAACAGAGTTGAAACAGCAACTGAAAATTCAAGTGAAAATTTAAATTTATAAGTTGAAAGTTCAAATTATGACCGACTAGCTAAAACTACTTAACTTACGACTCATACATACGCCCTTATAAGGGCGTATGTATGAGGTATGTAAGATCGTATGTAAGGGTGTATGTATGTAAGGGCGTAGGAAACATTTTTTTGAAAAGGCAATATATTCTGTGCATTTCGGAACAAACTGCGCACAAAATAATCATATAATTACGTTAGTTATGACTAAAAATGTAAATTAGACTAAAAATTTTCAGTATAAGAAATGATTAAAAGGATTTGTAGTGGGTTTATCGTAAAATGTTAGAAACTTGCTTTTTTAAAATTGCGCACAAGATCTCAATACTTTCGAGTCTAATGTGCTATTAATAGTGCATGTCTTTTCGTAGAGTATTATTTTATCTTAACAATTACTTTTGTTACTATCTACATATAGTAATGATAGTATATAGCTATGCCTTTCTTATTATACCTTCATTTATGCTTCGACATTTAGTAATAATAATAAAAGTTCACTTAATTCTCTTTGCACCGTTGGTGATTCCTTTATTTTATACATATATTTCACTCCTTAAATTTAAAATATAGGCTACTTTCTGAACGATTCGTGTGTGATAAAACACAAAAAATCATTAGAAAGTTGTAATATCTGTTAAACCCTGTTGTAATACGATATTTTTCAAACGTCTCCAAAACCTCTTCCTTAACCTATTATCATACAAAGATGAATTTAATAGTACACAAAATAAGCACATTTGTTAGATTTCAGATAATGAGATAATCTTTAAACTTCTGTAAACCTATTTGGATAGTTACGATTAACATTAGAGAAAGTATGGTAATTCCGCTCGCTTAAGCGAAAAAAGGAATAACTAGTCAAATTTATACAAAAAAAAAAAAAAAAAAAATACAGTCGTCTCTCTGTTTAACGTCGCTCTACTTAACGACGATCTCTACTTAAGGACGATTTTTTGCGGTCCCGGCTCCTTTAAGTAAAAAAATATCTATTTAAAGACGAAATTGTTTCTATTTAACGACGAAATTGGCGTATTTTCGAGGTATATTTCGTATATTCCAGGACTTACCAATGTGTCAATTCATTTTTTACTGCTAATTGCACAAGTAAGTTGCAGCCATCAGACCTGGGAATCATTTGTAGAGTAAAAGGATATTATCGAAAATCCTTAATTAGGAAATTATTAAACAATTTTGCTGGCAAAAATTAAATTAAAAAATTTATAATTTTGGGAGTCATGCACATGATTACATCAGTCTGGAAAGAAGTTTCTCCTTGCACAATTGAAAACTGCTTTCGGGCATCTGGAATTGGCATTCAAGAGCAAATGGGTGTAACGGATGCAACACTCGACACAGAAGATATCACCACCGAAGAATGGAAAAGTCCTGTTAGTGATGAAGTTTCAGTAAAAGAGTATCGATTGTGACGAAGACGTTTGAACGACCAACTCCAGAAATTTAGATCAAATTTATTAAGACATCGAAAATGAAAATCCAACTTAAGATACAGAAGATGGTGATGATGCTGATGATACAGAAAGCGAGACACCACCTCCTTCTTACTCAGATGCTAATTCTGGCCTGGATATTCTTCGCCAGTACATTGTTTCATTAAATATGGAAGATGACTCATTCAACCTTCTTGAGAAGCTTGAAGCAAGGGTACTAAAAATTAGACCACCATTGAAACAATCTACACTTTTTGATTTTTTAAAAACTTAATTTGTTTAATTAAATGTATTATAGATATTTTTATTGCACTGTAAGTAACATTGTATGCAGTATAATTAAAGCAATTTGTATTTGTGCAATAGAAATATGAATTACTAGATTCGTTATCCGTATAAATGAAATAATAAGAAAGAAAGAAAACATAAAATAAATTTAAATAAATAAATAAAACAGTTCTAAACACGCCAATATATTGAAAAATGTATTGACAGTTTTAAGCCTGTAAAGTGTGAAGGGAAATATTTTTCAAATATTATTTTTCTACAAATTCTGTTTAAGGACGATCTCTATTTAAGAACGATTTTTCGAGGTTCCTTGAAAGTCATTAAACAGAGAGCCAACTGTATATATTTTATTAATGCAGTATAAGTCCAAACCATAAGGAACAATTTGCAATAAACTAATTTGCTTAAAAGCTTTAGGATTTTTTTTTATCGTTTTATATAATTTACCATGCATTAAGCGGTAATGCCCGATATGGTACGGTAATGGTGCTCAAAATTTGAATACAACATTTATGTACGAGAAAAGTCACATATGTAGTTGTGATTCTATTCACACCACAGCAGACTTTATGCGACCACTTTCCACATATTGTGCAGCGAAACCACGTTCGTTATCTCTCCTGAATTCTCCGCAGAAACAGCAGATTTCTGTCTCCATACTTTTTTTAACTTCAGGTTTTTTGATTGTTACCACTTTTTTGAAATAGTAAAATTGACCTTGTTTAATGACATAATAATTAAGGCAAAAACAAGGGTAATTTTACCATTTCAAAAAAGTGGTTTCAATCAACAGACTTGAATTTTAAAAAAGTAGCCTACTGGCAAAATCGCTTCGAAATCCACGTCAGCGATATTGCCCTTCAGAGCCATGTTGGATTTTAATGCATTACAGTTGGCATAACAGCGAACTACAAAAATAAATAAAAGCATGAACGTACAGCTAAATGTATATATTTTGTAGACATAATGAGTGAATTAACATTTGAAAATAATAATGTACACATACCTTCAAGTTAAATGTTGTAGAATTTTATAATAAAACAACTGCAAAGTAATAACATGAGATTACAAAAATGCTTTCCTTCCGACGGTTACTATATCCTTACTGTGAACTTACGATGAAGTTCCCTAGGTGCCGGTACCGATCGCACGTTTTCAAATCTATTCTGTTTAGAGATATTGAAGAGAGCGGGATTACCCTACTTTTCCCTAAAACAATTTTGTTCTCAAAATTGAAAAAAAATCGGACCCGAAAGGGTTAAACGGCTCAGGAATTTTTGCATGCAATCAAAGATTATATATTAAGGTTATACCTTTTTCTTTAATATTCTAGCCACAAAAGGAAAAATAATGAGCATAGATATGCTCAGAAAAATATGCAATGGTTGCTATTTTATTTTAAACATAGTTAGTTCTCTCGTTAAAATATACGTATAAAAATTTTTGTTCAGTTTTAAGAAATAATGTGTAATTTCATAAAGTTTACAAAGTAATTTAAGAGAAATCTTGAGCTCAAATTTAAAAAAAGCACGCTTTTGACGTTGTGAAATAAACCACCTTAAAGTATCATTTTAATCATTCCTTACAGTGAGAATAGACACTTTTTTAATCACAGCTGTCAGCTCTTATGCTTTTCTGTTCCCCCTAATTTATGGACATTACCTTATTTTATCGCAGAAATTTGACATTTAATAAGAATTTTTTATATTTAACATTACTGGTAGGAAAAAAAATGTAAAAGTTGCCAATTATGGATGCGTAATTATACGATTTTTTGCTTTGTTTTAAAATGCTCAGAAAATATTGGTCTTTCATACATACTTTTTTCAAAAAATTGGATTTTTAATATTTAACAGTCGTATGTCACCATAAGTGCAATTTGCGCATGAAACATTGCTTTTTTGCAATAAGACTATTTTATGAAAATGAAAAAAACACCACCTATTTGCTAAGTTGCATTTTACACTATAAGCGTCTGAGGGCTGTCCTGGAATTTTCATGTTGAAATACCTTTATCTTAGATACTCTTTATTTAGAAATAATTCTGACAAAAATATTTGTCGCCAGCCAATTTAATTAGATTTTTAAAAACTGACAATTACGGGGCTGCCGCAATGCGTTGACCGACGCAAAGTGCGACATTTAGTAAATTCGGGAGGCCCATTTCATTTTTTTGTGCGTGTTAAACTAATTTAAATGAATTAGTTATTCAATAAAAATTTTTATTTACAGCAAAAAGTTTTTAAATACAAAAATATTCATGCTTTACAGTTTTTGCTTATATTTGTTAAATGAAATATTTTAAAAACAGTTAATGCTTGTCGGGATCCATTAAAGATCCATTTGCTTCTAAGAATTAAAAGTACGCCTTTCTTCACTTTAATTTTCTAAAAATTCTTCCAAATAAATTAACTCTACACTCTTGTTACTCCGCTAGAAGAGCATCCAATATATGACTTAAATTGCTAGGACAGTAAAGAATTAACAGTGTTACTGAAGAATATCTTTGATGGTATTTTTCGTGTACGTTTTTGTGTGACACTCTGGTTAGAACATCATTTGTTGTCCATTGTACAATTTCTAAGTAAGGACAATCTTCCAAGTTCGTAATCGTATATTTTCTCAAGTTTCTGGACGAGTTAAAGTAAGGCTTCGATAAATAATGTTTGCAACGATGGTATTCGATTTCTCTTATTTTTGTTGAATTATGCAAAATGATTTTTTATCTTTTTTGGTCACTTTGTTGAAAACTTTTTTTTTAAGCTCACGAGCAGCGCCTCCTTTTTCAGAGATTGCTTCAGAGTAACTTAAACTGATCAGTACTCATAAATACTTCAATATTTGTTAAAATTCTTGGGCTTTCAACTTTTCTTTTATTGGATCATTACCCTAATTCAATGAAAACTTTTACTATTTACATCCCTTGTAATCTCAAAAGTCCCTTAATTCTATTCAATCTTCTTCACGAATATGTTTTCTTTTATGGATTGGAAACACTATGCTCCTCAGTTCAGATTTTAAATAACTGAGTTAGAGTTTGAAACTTTATATTTTATCCTAAAAAATCGTTTTTTCCCCCCAAGAAAATGTAACTTTTATGCATGTTTGGTAATTTTTGCTGATGTATGATGTTTTCGAATCCCTATTTTGACATTTGATGACTCTAAACAAAATTAACTCTAACCATAAGTAAAATTTAATGCGGAATAAATGTATTTCGGATTAATAAAATTTCTGTAGTGTAACTCTTCTGTACTTACAAAAATTCTATAATTTTGAGGCTATTTTTAAAAATTAAAATTTTATTCAGCTGAATAAAAGCAGCACAATAAATTTCCATAATTACTTCGATTTTTTAAAAAAATGTTAAAGAGAATATGAAATAGAATAAATCCGTCGTTTACGAACTCTTTTTACACCAACAGGTAATGCTTTTATTTCAATCCAAATACGTGAAAAATAAACGTGACCCCTTTGTCATTATCCATAACATTTTGCTTCCGATTTAAGTTCATAAACGTATTATAAAAGCAAGATTTGGTAATTTGGAATTCTTACATGACAATGTGAAACAGCAATATTTGTATAGCCTTCGTTTTAAAAAGCGGCTATGTGTGGGGCAATTAAAAAACCCTGTAAACATAAAGGTCTAGATTTATTATTATAAAAAGAAATGTTCCATGTAAATGTTTGGAAATTAACTAAAAGCTTTGAGTTCTGAAAATATAAAAAAAAGAAAAATTATATTCATTAATTGCCTAATTTTAAATCATTTTTACTATTGAATCTTAATCGGGATTAAAAAACCTATTCTTACTTGTGATCACTTTTTATAACAATTAGATATATCTACAGTCGTGGAAAAAAAAGGTAAACACCCCTTGCTAACTCTAAAACAAATTATAGTAGAAGAAATTTTACTGGTACCAAACGATTGGAAAATAAAGTCTACTTTTAAATGATGTAATATTTTTTTTTCTTGGAGGTTGGGCGGGGGCATCTAGAAATCAAAACCAGACCAAACTTTTTTTTCCAATGACAACACCCAATTTTGACAATACATTTTAAATGTTCGGTCCAAACTGGGTCTAGATACGAAATTTCAAGTCATTTGGATGATGAGTTTTTGAATTATAAACCTTCAAATTTTAGAGCTTCTAATGTTCAATTTAACACTATAAAATTCAAATTTTCATATTTTTATAAATATCTATTGAAATTATTGTGTTAATGTGACAATTGTTTGTGTGGTTATAATACTAAACACCGAAACATAAATACATTATTTGTAATTTTAAAAACTTTATAATATGAATTATGAAATTAATATTCGAAAAAAATATGAAATGCAACCTGCAATTTTTTTTTTGATAGATTTATATTTATTATGTCCTGCTTCATTCGAATGTAAAATTTCAAAATTTTCTTCCAAGTAGTTTTCAAATTATGCTTAAAAAAGTCGAAATAGTTTATAAGGGGCGTTCTATGATGTACAGGAAAGCATAATTTGAAAAAAATAAAGCTTACTCATTTTATTGAAACATTTGGGCTGCCAATAGTCGAAACACATTACGCGAATAAAATGGTCATATTGGCAATAAATAATACATTAATTGAAGTGACTTAGTCCTTCTGCAGCATTTCAACAATCGAGTACCGAACTTCAATTTGGATACAACCCCTAAAATATCCTCATTAAATAATTTTCCTGAAACTTATCTTAAATTTCATGAAAATTTCTATTAGGCTAATTGAAGGGTGTAGGATTTATGGTGTCAAACTTTTGTATTTATATTTAAAAAACAAACAAAAAAACAATGTTTGGATTTGTTTTAATATGTCGATGGTCCCTAATTAAATTTTACACACATCATTTAAAAGTAACTTCATTTCCAGTCGTTTGGTACCAGTAACTTTCTTCTACAATAATTTGTTGCAGAGTTAGTAAGGTATTTACTTTTTCTCCCACGATTGTACACTTATCTTCTAAGATTATTACTTGCAAATATACGATATGGAAAAAAAATGACTTACCTTTAGCCATCCCATATAGAAGAAAAACTGCAAAAATGTAAAGACGGGTACATATGAATTTAGTTGATTGTTTTCTTTCTCGAGATTTAAATATTGACGACCCATTAATGTTGCCATAAAGTAGGTATAAATAGCAATTGTAACAACCTGAAAATTTAAATAGATTGAAGAGATTTTTTTTTTTCAAAGCAAACTTATTAAATTGATCACTTGCAAAATCATTAGCAATACACAGTTGATAAAACTCTTAAAAACTATAATAGCGAAGATTGGATACTATTTAACGGTATCTGAGAAGGGTTAAACATATGTTAAAAAGATTAATGCATTATAAAAACCTACCTGGGTGTAAACTAGAGGAATACTAATCCAATCAAAGCTGAACAAAAGGCCACAGTTGCCTCTAAAAGCGTGCATTTCCTACAATGGAACACAGAAGTAATGCAATAAAAATGTTAAAACTGTAAAGAAAAAAATTACATTTTTAATAAATCGCCATTAAAATTCATTCTAAAGCTACCGATAATCATTTCATCAACGTTTCTCAGACGATACAGACCAGACACTAACAATATATTTGAGTAACCTATGTCGTGGTGGCGTTAAATCAATGGTATCATTTGAGGACTCTTCATGCAATTTTTTGGCATTTAAGTAAGAACAACCTATACTGCGCTTAGTTTGTAAAAATGGAGGAAAATTATTATGTTTGACCCTTTATTTTTAAATGCTAAGCATAAGATTGAAGTATGGTGCACTCCTTTTCTATTAGTTAATGTGAAAGTTACCTTTTGCAATTTACAAAGTTCTCCATTTGCAAGTCGTAACTTCCTATGCTAGTTGAAAATAAACTTTGAGAAGGTATTTTCGATTTAATGTGTTTTACTTAATTATTTAAAAGAGAAGATGGTTAATCAGGTATTGGCATGCGTTTTTAATATCTTTTTTCAAGATTTCGGATGTGAGATGCTTGACATGGATTGAAAGTTAGTTTGACTTGTATCAAAAATCCCTGTTTTATCTAGTACAATTCATCACATTTCAAATTTTTAACAATTGAATAGAAACTTTAAAAAAAAAAAAAAAAAAAAAAAACATTTCAAAAATTAATAAAGCAATTTATAGAATTTTTAAAATACAAAGTACATTATAATAGATTCAAATCGAATGAAAAATGGCACTTAATAAATGATGTGAAATACATATACAAAATGACAATTTGGGCAAAATTCCATATCAACCTGCTACTTTTAGAAAGCAACTGCTATTCAGCTCACTATATCGACAATCTGAATTTTCTCGACATGACTGGCCTTTATGAGAGTTGCCCTATACAGTTTATTACTGAATTGCACAAAAATATTTTTGTTACGCGTTACTAAAAAATATTTCATACAAATGCTCATATTTCAAATATTCAATATATTTATACTCTAATTGTAGTATATTTCTATTGTCCTTTGTCAACTTTCCTGAAAGTGCTGTTAAACTTTCTTGTTAAAGCATACTATAAACAAGCAATTCGAAAATTGTACGTCAAACGTGGGAAAATGCATGAACACAAAATTTATTACGGTTATATATATTAAAGTCAGTAATATGAAAATAATATGACTCCACATTAAATATGACTTAATTACCCATGGCGACCTAGAATCATTACCTATCATGGGATATCATTGAATTAAATATGTATATAATTTAATAGAATGAAGAAAACTTATTAATAACTTTAAGTTTCGATTCGATTTTAATAAAATTTGAAACGACTTGACAAAATTCTACAACGATTATATAATTAAATTTCAAACCATTCGATTGGGTAGTTTTTGCCCTGTTATATGCGGACAGACGGACGGACTTGGCGACGACTATAGGTGCTACAAATTTGTATAAATACGAACGCACCTAAAAAAGGCAAAAATTCTTGAATTTTTTAAAGAAACATTTATGTCTCCACCTCTAGTAGGAATTTAAATATTAATTTAGAAATTTAGAAATTAGGAAGAGATATGAGATTTTGAAATACGATTGCACAAATCAGATCCCTTCAAAAGCAAATTGTAACGTGAAGATGTTTCATAGATCAAATTTTTTAATAAGGTATTTACAACTTTAAGGATCGTCTCTTATGTATACTGAGTTACTGAAACTATGAAGAAAGGAATAAGTGGTTATCAGCATTGAAGTTTTACATAAAAAAATCTGTATTCACTAATTTTTGATATGATAATTAAAAATAAAATTGAGAGTAACCTAAATAGTTATGATTTCACAATTTAGTTGCTTGAAATACTTGAAATTTGGGAACATCTTTCTAAATAATAAATTCAAAGAAAGAGATAAGAAAACTACACTTGAAAAGCTGGAAAATTCTACAATCTACTGCAGTATTTTACTTTTTGCGATTATTGAAATTATAAACGGTACGAGTTTTGAAATTGAAGAAATTCATTCAAACAATAACTTTTAAAAGTATCCAATGTGTTGAATATATTGCAGGATTTAAAGTGTCAGACACATACCCCTACATATATTGCCAGAGACCAAAGGTCTTCCGAGAAGACATCTTTAAAAAAAGGTGACATTCTTTTTTATTTGCAAATAAATTCTCCAATACGACACATCTAAACCTCCATATACGTAAATTATGACTTAATCTCATATTTTCATTTGGTTCATATTTTTAGATTTAATCATTCAAAAATATTTCAGAAAAATTTGTTAAAAATCATACTTCGAGAAGATGTTTTAAGTGAATTTCATCCTTGATTCGACCTTCTCGTCGAGCTCTTGCAGCTATAGTACCAAACCATTGAGCAGGGACCCACCACTTTCCATGAGGCATGATGATTTCATCATACATTCTGCGTTCTTCTTTAGTCATCAATCCTATAATAGAATTGGTTTAGTAATGCTAATTTTAATATTTTGGGCAAATTTAAATGCATGATATAACAAGACATTTTTTTGCTCTTTCCATTTAACATTTTTTTTTGTGTCAAGATATTTGTATCTAATTTTCTATTTAACTAAAATGAACATAATCAAAATATTTGAAACTTGCACATATAATAAATTTTCAAGTGTAATTTTACATTAAACGTAATTATTTTCTGTGTGTACTTGTCTACTCCCATATTTTACGAGTCGTTATTGCAGTTTGAAAAGGTCTTACTAACTCAAATGAATTGACGAAAACAAAAATTAACACTCAATGGCAAGTTTTTTTTTTTAAAAAAAAGGCATCATCTAGGTGTTAGCACTTTAACTTTTCCCCCGAGATTTCCCAGATTTTTCACCACTGGTAATTTAGTGATTATTCCAGGCCATTATCTTGCGAAATTGTGTAGCAAGCAGTCTAATTTTAACACTGCAATTTTCAAGCTGCGAATTTCCCGGGCTTTCCCTGGTTTCAATCAAAATTGCCTCATTTTTTGCAGTCTTCAAAACCAAATTCCTTGAGCTTTCTAGGATTTTTAGGTTGGTTGGTCACCTAGTATCTGCACGAGGAACTTCAAGCAGGACGCTTTCTAAAATGTAAAAAAATATTTTCCGATTTGAGTAACTCATGGCGAGTACGTGAGTGTTTTAGAATGTAGTCGTTAAAATTCAGGACAAATGCGAGTTTGACTCGCACCCTGAGGGTCCTGTTACAGTTATGTTATATCATTGTTACAAAAAATTCCGTTACAGTGCGTTAATTTTGCGTTAGTACTGATTATGGAAATTGGTGAATTTGTCCCGTAATAAATCGACATAGATTTATAAACTAATGATTTTTGGACTTTTCTTTTATATGTGCTATAAGATATTCATTCTTATAAATTTTAAGGTTCTAGGTCCACCGAAAGTATTAGGGTTTGAGAATAAAGCCTATAGGGTCTAGTGATTAACCTAGAACCTTGAAATTTGTTACGAAAGAAGGTCTTATAGCAAACGTAAAAGAAAATATCAGAAAATAATTAATTTATAATTCTATGTAGATTTATTTTGCGATTTTGCATAATCGGGATTCTCAAGTGAGACTAAGGGTTCCGTTTTTTACTTTTAAGGTACGGAACCCTAAAAATTAAATAGTTATTGGGAATGCAAATAAAACTTTTCGCAACATAGAGAAATTCACTTGGCAAGAAAATGTAATCACGTTCACTTTATAATATACAAAACATGTTAATCTTAAGGTAACGCTCAATAGAAATTTACAATTTTTACTTTTCGTGCACGTGGAAACAATTCGATTTGGTATTAAATAAAAAGATGCATTCTCTGACAAGTTACCCATATACCTATCAAAGAATACATGTTCCTGTTTTTAGCTCACGCAGAGACAGTAAAGTTATAACAAACTAACAATTCAGTTGCAAAAAATAACTTCACGTAAGTCATAGACCACGAAACTTGATTTTTCTTTGGAAATTTCTGTTTTAGTTCAGAAAATAGATTAAAAAAATGGTATGACAGTAATTACAGAATTGCTAAGTTCTGAAAGCCAAAAATCAAGGAGATGTTATTTCAGAAATAAGGAGATTTTGTTTTCAGTGAAAACTGATTTTTTAAATGTAAAAATGTTTAGTTAAAGTTTAATTTTAAACGGTGCTTAGTTATTATTGAAGATTTAAAAAAAAGTATATCACTCTTACTCAAAAGATAAGTTTATGTACAGTCGTGAAAAAAAGCAAACACCCCCTACTAACTGCAACTAATTATAATGGAAGAAACCTTCTGGTACCAATCAATTGCACTGTAAAAAAAAATGGTAACGTTCCATGTAAAATCCAGGAACGTTTCGCCTTTTCTCAGGTTTTCAGAATAATTTAGCTCTTTCCTGTGAAATTCTGGTTTTCTTATCTGAAACGTTCCTGAACAAAATTTGGAAACAGCAAAACGCTGCGGCCGCCATTTATTATTTTTTTGCTATAATCCGTTGCTCGCGCGCGAGTGTCGAAAAATAATTCCTTAAATGAATGTAAAAAAATCAATATGGAATGCAAATAAATCAATAGACGACATAATCCTTTACGTCTCTATTGTGAAGACAATTCAGATGAAAATACAATACCTCCGTGACATCGCTAAGAGATTATTTCTCGTACTTGTCTGTGGAATGTTTAAGGAGCAGACCGTGTAAAAAAAATACACCTATTATTTGGATCTCCATTAACCAGGGGACCATCAAACATGATTCTCACCGATTTTGGTTAATTTAAAGTATGTTTTAGAGTTCTTATCTCTAATTATTCTTGTGAAAGGATTTCTTCAAATGGGACTTAGATTTTCTGAAATTAGATGCCGAGGTTTAGCATACGTTTCAAATACCCATTAGTTGCAGCTCTCAACGTGTCTTTCGTGGTGTGGACGCAGAAAGCTCGCACGCCACCCGTACGGCCCGAGTTCGATGCTACCTCTGGACTTTTTTTTTTTCTTTTTTAATTAATTTTATATTTTAACACCTTATTACAATTTGATTTAAATTTGATATATATTTGACACTTTGAATTGCTGCAAATTTGATTTTTTTTTTATTTTCGGAAAAAATATACAATTACGTTTAGGTTTTTTTTTTCATGAAAATTTATATGTATTTTATCTAACTTGTAAACTAACATGATTACTAACGAAAATCCAAAATATTTTATGTCTAGATTTTTTTTCTAATTATTATTTACATTTATATATTTTTATATTTTAAGCAAAGTTCAGAAACAATATATCATATATATATTTACTTTATTGAATTTTAACTGAAAATTTATTTTTTCGTGTAAATTATAAATAATAATTTTGATGTCAATTTCAAAATATTTTTTCATTCTAACAAATAATGATAATAAAGCGAAAATTGTCAACTGGAAATGTAAAAATCGTCTGCGGATCCCGCATGCTGTGAAATGTCAGTAATGTTTTGCTGTCAACAGAAATATTCCTGGTATTTCGCAGGAAACTTACTGGCATTTCTGTAGAAAGTTTTTAACATATACAGTAAAGTTCCAGTCATTTTCAAGAAATGTTTCTTGGAAATAATGGGCAACTCAGCTGCCCATTTTTTCCCAGGAACGTTGCGGAATTTTTTTTACAGTGTGGAAATGCAGCCTACTTTTAAATGATGTATATAAAATTTGCTTAGGGCCCATCTACAAATCAAAACGAGACCTAACTTTGTTTTTTCCAATAGCGACACCCAATTTTGACAATATATTTTAACTCTTCGGCTCAAAATATGCCTAGAAACGAAATTTCTAGACATTTGAATGATAAGTTTTTGAATTATAAACATTCAAAATTCAGAGCATTTAATGTTAAATTACATTTTCATATTTTTATTGATATCGCCTGAAATTATAGGGGAAGGTGGCCTAAAATGATCCCCTTAAGGGAAAAGCTTGTGTAAAATAATATAACTACTTAAATAAAATTTTGGTCCTATGCTAGTGTTTTACACTGTATTTTGCACCAGAAACATACTTTAATAATATTTTAAACCTTCATTTAAAAATAATTGTAAATTGTTTTTTATCGGCAAAATAAAGGATATAAAAGTAATTATACAAATACATAATGAAATAAAATAAGTTTTACAATCAAATAGCATACATAATTTATTTTATGCAAATTTTAAAATAAAAATGGTCACAAATAATTTTGAAAAAACAATAGAATGGAATATTTGAAAATTATGATCCAAAAGTAATAGCCCATAATAAACGCAGAAATAAGCTAAATACTTCCTAGTTCCGTCCCATTTGAAAACTCGGAATATTTAAGCACATATCGCATCGTCATTCTCATCTATCCCTAAGCATGCATTTTGCGCCCACTTACGACACTTGTGACACTGGATCGAACCTTCACCTGCTGCATAGGAGGCAAATAGTTCATTGCAATAAATGCAATTGTGTTCATCTCCTGAATCTGTTTCACTATATTCCAAATATAGGTTTTAGGCACCCTTTCCTTCTTAATGGGAATCAGTGTTGCCAGTGGGCTACTTTTTTTTAATGACATATTAATTAAGGCGAAAACTAGGGGAATTTTACCATTTCAAAAAAGTGGTGCCAATCAAAAAATCTGAATTTTTAAAAAGTAGCCCACTGGCAACACTGATGGGAATACATGTTTGCTTCGACTTCATGCTCTTTTCTTTGCTTGTTCTGGCTATTTCATTTTTAGATTTAGCCTATTTTAATTGGATTTTTTTAGCTGCAGTATCTTGAATCTTCTCTGTCTGTTCTTTATTTTTCGTTTCCAAACACAGTTGATTCTTATAAGGACCGCTCGTTAAAATGACACTTTTCATCGATTTCCTTTTTCTCGAAATGTTTGATTCTGTTTTCTTTGGAGACGGTAGGATAACACGTGGACTCAAAGAGAAAGATTTGGGACAGTCACAGATTTGGCTCCCATGATGGCTAGGAACCGGTATCGGATTTTCTTCAACCAATAAAGGGTAGTAAAACGATCCACATAATAGATCATTTTACACGGCACCATGACCGTCTATTTTACGCTATATAACTAGATGACGCCGACAAACATAACAAATTTAGCATGTGCAATTCACATCTAAAAACATACTCTATTAAGTAAACCAAGACATATTTCAGTACATGAAAGACGGTACATGTAAATAAATATGAAAGTTAGGGCTTATCTTATTACAGATATCATAAAACCCACTTTTTCAAGGAATTTTATTCAGACGCGTAATACTGCGATCGTTTGAATACAGCCATTGCTTCTTCTTCACTTGGCACAACTAGTTTATGTGTTACTCTGTAGATAGCGCGACCTGTCTGAAAGAGAACCTATGTGGATCGTTTTGACCGCTAGGATCATTTTAGGCCACCTTCCCCTAATCTTAATGTGATAATTTTGTGTGTGGTTATAATACTAAAAAATCCAAACATAAATGCATTGAATTTCTAATTTTAAAAATTTTCTAATATGAATTATGAAATTAATATTCGAAAAAAATATATGAATTGCAACCTACAATTTTTTTGATAGATTTGTATTTATTATGTCCTGCTCGATCCAAATTTTTAATTTCAAATTTTTCTTTCAAGTAGTTTTCGAATTATCATTAAAAAAGGTGAAAATGATGGTTTAAGGGGCCATCTATGATGTTCAGAAAAGCATAATTTGAAAAAAAATATTTTACTCATTTTATTGAAATATTTGGGCTGTCAATATTCGAAACATATTACGCGAGTGAAATGGTCATATTGGCAAGAAATAATACATCAATAGAAGTGACAGTCATTCTGTAGCATTTCATCAATCGAGTACCAGACTTCAATTTGGATACAACTCCTAAAATATGCTCATTTTAAAATAATTTCTCGGAAACTAATCGTACGAATTTCATGGAAATTTGGATTTAGGCTAATTGGAAGGTGTAGAATTTATTTATGGTGTCAAACGTGGGTATTGCTCTTGAAAAAGACAAAGTTTGGGTTTATTTTTATATGTAGATGGCTCTCTAAGCAAATTTTATATACATCATTTAAAAGTAGACTTTATTTCCAATCGTTTGATACCTGTAACTTTCTTCTACAATAATTTGTTGCAGAGTTAGCAGGGGTGTTTACTTTTTCCCACGACCGTACTTAATCGTACATGTATATCAGACTTAAGCATATGATTTTAGGAATATTGAAGCATAATTTTTAATTATTTACATGTGGGAGCATTCTTGGGGAAACAAAAATATACTGAAAGTCTTAAATAAGTCTAATTGAGACAAATTATTGGTAATCTAAAACATGTATATAGTAACAGTCGCAAAGGTTTAAAGATTCATCATTTATAATGCATGTGGATGTAGTTTATCACATAACACTACTGATCAGTAAGCTAAAGAACAAGTATACATGTATTACAGTTTTAACCCCCGAATCGCAGCACATTTAGTGATAAAATAGAATATAGAAAAACTGTGAGAAATCAGAAGAAATGTCAAAAATCGGGAGTGTAAAAAACATGTGAAAATAAGGAATTTCCTGCTAAAATCATGAGACTTTGCATGTCTAATTACAGTTGGTTAAATCCATTCGTTACCATGATCAAACCTAACAGATATGGGAATTATTGCTCATTACACTCATAAGTTTGTACAGTATCTTCCTACAAAAGTCCTACAAAAAGTTATTGTAAGCAAGCTCAAGTTTCTATACATATTATTTAATTAACAAAACGGAAGATTTTATAATTTTTGAAGATGCCAGACATCCAGATTACCAGCAGAATGAACTCAGATTTTCAATGTCTTCGGTAAATGTTTGCTTTTTCTTTGAAAAATCGGTACACTATAACTTTTACTTCTCACTGCGATTTCTAACCTAAAAAAGAAAATGTGTATGCTTACGATTTATTTGAGTCTTCAGTTTCTGAATTAACATTCAAAATACACCAGAGATGCAATTATTTTATCACTAAAGTAAAAAAAAAAGGAATTACTTTAGAAATTAAAGGTTAAAATAGTTTAACCTTCTTTTGAAACACTGCTATATTTTTACACACTAGTTTAATTATCACATGTACTGTGTACTGATATTTATAACATGATTTATTGTTTCGCATTATGCACACCGATGACACTTTGAGTTTTTATCCATTTTGGAAAATTTTCTGAAAAATTTACCTCGATTAGGTTCATTTTTAACACAATTGTAAAAAATACAGTGAAATGACTATTATCAATTTTAATTTAAAAAAATTAAAAATAAAAATAAGATATTTTAATTTCATTAAAAGGCATCTTAATAATCGTTAAGGGGAAAAATATAACAAAATAAAGTAAAAATGATTATTTATTAACATTTATTATTTATTATTTATTAATTATTATTTGAAAAAAATATATATTTTCAGTACTAAAAACCCAATCTTTAATTTTATTAAATGCATGTTAATCGCCACAAACAATAACGAGTGAATTAAAGAATATTTCTTGAATTTTGTCACTTACAACATGACGATATAATGAAAAACACAAAGTCAGAAAAATGAATTTAAAGATTGAAACTCTCGATCATTTAAATAGAAATTGATGAAAAAAAGCCTTATTCGAAAAATTTTAAACGTCGAATACTCAAGACACTTAGAGGGAATATACACAGGGTGATTCTAAAGTCACTATAAATTTCAGCGATATTAGTCCAGGCAATAGGGAATTTTACCTAGCAAAATTAATGATAGTTCTGGAAATCCGCTTACTTTATATTTTTTGGGTCGCTGAATCCGAATTTGTAACTTCCCACCAAAATTTCCCTCGGCAACCCCCCCCCCCCAAATTTTGGTAAAAATCTCCCCAAAAAGGTTTTTATTAAAAAAAATCAATTTTTTTATTGTTTTAGGGAAAAAGTATCTAGAAATTCAGAAAGTACACAAAATTTGCAACAAATTAGATATATGACATTATGATTTAGGATGAAGGGGAAGGGGGGATCTGCCTCGGAACGTGCGTCGCGGTGTTGCGTGGACTAAGTTGCGCAATTCCACTTAACCACTCACACGTTTACATTCGCCCTCCCATCTCTCCTCCGAACTTTCTCTATAAGGTTTACTTTAAGATTTTTGGGTCGCTGAATTCGAATTTTTAACTTAAATTTCGTATTGTTTTAGGGGAAAAGCATTACGAAATTCAGAAACTAGATAAAATTTGAAACAAATAAGATATATGACATTATGACGTAAGATAAACGGGGAGAGAGGGGGCTGCCTCGGAACATTCACCGCGCGCTTTTCTCAAAAACCAATTTTTTTCAAAAAATCAACTTTATGGGGGGTTGCCACGTGAAAGTTTGGTGGGAAGTTACAAATTCGGATTCAGCGACCCAAAAAACATAAAGTGAGTCGAAATCCAGAACTAGTATTAATTTTGCCAGGTAAAATCCCCTATTGCCTGGACTTCATAACTTAGTGCACGTAGCACCGCAGTGCATGTTCAGAGGCAGGCCTCCCCCTCCCCGTTCATCCTACGTCATAATGTCATATATCCTGTTTCTTGCAAATTTTGTCTAGTTTCTGAATTTCGTAATGCTTTTCCCCTAAAACAATAAGAAATTTAAGTTAAAAACAACTATTTGGGGGGGGGGGTCGGGGGAAAATTTTTAGGGGGAAGTTAAAAATTCGGATTCAGCGACCCAAAAAACTTAAAGTAAACCTTATAGAGAAAGTTCGGAGGGAAGATGGGAGGGCGAATGTAAACGTGTGAGTGGTTAATTGGAACTGCGCAACTTAGTTCACGCAGCACCGCGCGCATGTTCTGAGGCAGATCCCCCTTCCCCTTCATCCTAAGTCATAATGTCATGTACCTAATTTGTTGCAAATTTTGTCTATTTTCTGAATTTCTAGATACTTTTTCACTCAAACAATAAAAAAATTGATTTTTTTAATAAAAACTTTTTTTGGGGGGCATTTTACCGAAATTTGGGGGGGGGTGTTGCCGGGGGAAATTTCGGTGGGAAGTTTAAAATTCGGATTCAACGACCCAAAAAACATTTAGTAAGCCTTTTTCCAGAACTACCATGAATTTTGCTAGGTAGAGCCCCTATACGGTCTCTATTGCCTGGAGTATATATATGTAGTTATTGAATATTTTTTTCTTGCAGGTAATACGACAGAATGCTAACCAAAGAAGAACGAATCGCTGTTTCTACTAGTCTTCGTGGAATGACTTATGAACAGGTACGAGCAGATTTCGCCAGTAGATTAGGAAACCAGGTCCCACCAGGCTGGCTGTAAAAAGACCCTAGTCAATAAATTCCAGCGTACTGGTAGTGTTGTAGTTGAACATCCAGGGAGGCTGGGAATAACGCCAAACACCATGCAAAGTGTGCAGGATGCTATCACACGTAGATTTTCTGCATCTACCAGGAGATTTGGTAGGGAGCTTGGTATTCCCGAAATCCCTAAGTGGAGAACTCTCTATTGCAAATTGCAGAAACGTGCATACCACATGCAGATCTTACATAAGCTTGAAACTGAGGACTATGAAGCCAGACAAGTTATACGTCATGACCTACAAGAAGCTGTGGAAAGTGATATTTGATGCAAAATGTATTGCTCAGTGATAAAGCTACATTTCACACCTGTGCAAATGTGAACAGACAATTGTGTCGTCTAGTTGCAAAACCGGCCAACTCCTGAAAAATTGAAAATGTGTTTTTTCAGTTTTTTTAGTTCTAAGTAAAGGTTTCTATCATCTGGAAACGCTAAACCATGCAAAAACCTGTCAATCCCTGTGTTATATGCGTTTCAAAATCATGATGTGGTGCAAAAGCGGTCAAATCCTGCAGCCGGTGAGTTTCAAAACCGGCCATTTCCATATCCGCTAGCTTGCGCTTCTGCTCCACCCCACAATAACTTCTCACTTGTTGATTAGATTAACGTTATCGTATTTTCTCTTGCCTGTGACTGCTCCCCCTTGGTGCATACAAATTTTCTAATAATGTAGCTTCGTGTTTTCTCCGACTATCTCTGTTTTCTTTCTAAGTGTTTCTAGAAGAAGTGTCAACTAATCAACCAAGGAAGCGACAAAGTTGATCTATGACGTGGTAAAAGAGAAAACCCAAAATTCAAAGGTAATGTACACCTTTTGATAACCAGGGGTGATTTATCATTTTTTGACGCCCGAGGCCAAAATACTTTTCCGCGCCCTCCCCCCCCCCCTCATAAAACTGTAAGTGAATTTTGTTTCAAATTTAAAAGATTTCTAATCTATTTAATTAATTAATAATACATTTAAATTTTGCTTTATAAATTTTAGTATTTTGAGGATTGTACATTAGAAATGAATGGACTTTTGTTACATTTAAAATCTGAGAGAATTTTGTGTGGTGTATCGAGAAGTAAAAAAATTGTTTTAAATGTAATTATTACAAATTCATTTTTTATTTAACACTTTTCGTTAAAATTTTAAATTGTTCTTATTTCACTAAATTTAAAAACTTTAAACTTCTTAATTTTGCAAACCCTACCTATCGTACGCCCCTTGGCCATAGCCTAAGTTGCCTTATGGGTAATCCACCCAGGGGATAATATAATACATAATTAATTGATAACATAGAAACATCATAGTTAGCATATTTTGATTAATTAATTATCATGTTGCCCATAATATTTTATTAATCTAATAACTTGCCTACGTTGATTCAGTATTCTTTTAACCCTCCAACCGTGTTTCAGCTCAAATTGAAAGGAGATGGAAGAAAATCGAGTCCCTCATTCAGCCCGCAAAGTACGAAGAAATTTTATCTGAATATGGAACAGTTTTCAAGTCGGGAAGAGACCGACCATGTTTGGAAGAAGACCAGCAATTTCTTCTCCAAACCACCTGCACTGTGACATTTCAAATTTGATCCTACGAAAAAACAAATTCATAACAGAATATAAAAATAAGCTGTTGGTGCAATGGGAGGTCTTCTACAAATCTGAGGTAGAAGTCAGAAAGTCTGTTGTCAAGAGTAAGAGAAGTATTATGAACAGCAAGCTCGAGGACGTGGCTCCGGATATCGTGGTGAAGCCTCTAAAACTTCGGAATGTCCAAAACTTACTGACGAAACATTTCGGACCAAATTGGAATGCTGGCAAGGAGTTATTTTTTTACAAAAATATATTGGCATCAGCTGCTTAAAAAGCAGAAATCAAAAATGATGAAGAAAAAGACGCATGGATGGACCATCATGACGAAATTTGTGAGACTATCGAAAACGATGAGACCACTAAAGTTTGAAATTGTATGCACGTGTACATAGTATGATTTTTGTTTAAGTTTTTAAAATTTAATAATTTTATTTAAAATAATATCATGTCATTTAAATCATTTGTTTAGTGACATTAAAATCAGTATTAACAGCTAGTCAGTTAGTTTTAACTGTTAGTCAGTTTTAACAATCAGTAACTGTGAAAAAGTCGTTTTACGTTTATAACTTTCCCAAAGTTCTTTTTGTTAAATAACATTAAGTTGAACAAAACATTTTTGTGCATTTGCAACCCCTAAAAACCCAATGTCAGATTAAATTTAGCAAAAATTAATTTCTGGTTTGTTGCAAAAATGGCCAACTCCAAAGTAAGTTGCAAAGGCGGCCAAATCCAAAACAAAGACCTAAATAACCCCTTACCTTCATGTACCCCTGCCACCTTATTTCGTGTTTTCAAATATACTGCCCTAATGACTATAAAACTGAAGAGTTTTGGTTCCAAACTTTGTGTGTGTAAGCTAAGTGTGGTAAAAAATCAGCTTTTTCTCAAAATTTTATTTTTTGGAGATGGCCGGTTTTGCAACTAGACGACACAATTGTAGGATCTGGGCAAACAAACGACCAAGTGTGAGGCAGAAGTGGCAACGAGACACAGCCAAAGTGAATGTGTAGTTGGGGATAACGAGGTCAACCATTAACTTTATTGTTCGTGATTATCTAAATCTAGCTTTTGCCGGCAGATGTATTGTCGTGCCTCACCAAGGATGTGCTCCCGCCTCCCCGCTCTCCTGAACTGACCCTTTTTTCTGACAGAGACTATTTTGTCTGGATGTTTATCAAGTGTAACTCTGCGTTTAGAAAGGAAAAGTACTCCCTCTCATTCTAAAGCAATATAATGTGGGATTTAAGAAGAGGGCGGGAGATTCAACAAAGAAAAGGAGATAAGAAGATTAGATCAAACTTGAAGTAAACTTTTCTCTCCTGCAGGATACCCACAGTTTTCTTGTAAAGCCATTAAAGTTGAAAACGCCGTGTGACAACAAGAAAGGACGTCGACAGTGAAAGTAGTTCAATGATGCATCTATCTGAACCTTAAGGTTTACCTCGTGAAAACCCGTAGCACTGAACACTTAACACGGCGGATTCTAGCCGCAGTTACCGAGATTACACCAGCTTTGATTGAGAAAGTTTTTCGGTCTATAATGGAGAGCTGGAGGTTGCATGTCTTGACATGCAGGGTGGTCATATTGAAATGTATTGAAACTATGTCCTATTGTGACATAAGTATCACTATCATTGCACATTGTGTAATGAAATCTTATCACAAAATGTATAGTGACTTTACAATCACCCTAATCATCATGAATGTCTAAATTCATTTTAAGCAAAAATGTTGAATTTGTCATTGTGTCATTTTTCGCAAAATGAAGGGTACTGAGTCTTCTTAAATTAGTTCAAAACGGGAGAAAAATAGTATAATCATTTTCGAAAATGCTAAAGAAAATTAGAAAATTAGATTATGTTAAGAAAAAATAAAATGTTTTCTGCTTAAAATGTTAAGAATATTATTATTATTATTTGTTATTATAGATTATTATAGATAAGTTATTTTAACATTTTTTACAGAATTAAAAAAAGAACATGTATAGAGGAAACATGTTACAATGTATATACGACTTTTGTATATCTTTTAATTTGTATATACGGCTTTTTATAATTAAACAAAAACATAATTTGAAGAACAAATTAAAAAAACAAAATTTATTTCCTACATTGTTTAAGCCCGAGAAGGGACAGATATTAAGTTATTTCATTCAATTAGTTCTATATTTAATGTTAAATTTTTGTAACAAATTAGTTAAGCCAATTGAAGATTAAAAAATAAAAATAAAATTCATACAATATACTTAAAACATCCTAAAAAATTAGCTTCCGTTCAAATGAAATCGAAATAAATCTTAGACTTCTTCCATTTTTAATTGAAAATATTTGTATTGCAGATTTAGTATTATGTTTATGAAAATTGTGCATAAAATGATAAGATGCATGCAAAATACATAACTTTAAAAAAAGTCTAAGATTTATTTCGATTTCATTTGAACGGAATCTAAGTTTTTAGGATGTTTTAAGTATATTGTATGAATTTTATTTTTATTTTTTAATCTTCAATTGGCTTAACTAATTTGTTACAAAAATTTAACATTAAATGTAGAACTAATTGAATGAAATAACTTAATATCTGTCCCTTCTCGGGCTTAAACAATGTAGGAAATAAATTTTGTTTTTTTAATTTGTTCTTCAAATTATGTTTTTGTTTAATATGTCAAGTTTTTTAATGACTACAGCACTCAGACGAACGCATTTCAAAATTAATACAGAGTATCATCATCAGGCTTTGATGTATGCGGTATTGCATCACAATGTGGGATGCAGTTTACCAATGTGTAATTCAAAATGTTTCACCACTGTAGTAATGCAGGTTGAGGTAGTTTGGACAAAAACTTCCAATCTGAACGTAAAAAATCTATAATCAAAACATAAAAAATTAACTTCACTTAAATTTAGATACCCTATTTCCCACTCAGGAAAGCTATGAATGTAAATGCAAATTCTGTTGAATCCTTACTGCTAATATTTAACAATATTATAGCTGTGATACAGTAAAAAATAAAAAAAATAAAAGTTTTACTTGAATTTTTAAACTTTATTCTCTCCCAAAGGGAATAAAGACACACAAGGGAATACACACATCAAAAAATAATTATTACCTAAGTTTAACTTGGGGTATAAATAGTTCTGATCTCGAAAAAAAAAATACATTTTAAAATTTAAGTTATGTGATTCCCCACTAAGTTCGCTACCTGCGTAAAAATAGCTATCCATTAGAAACTTTTTACTAAAATATAAACTTGACCAAAGTAAAAACGTATTCTGAAAATATCCTTTTTATTTCCACTATGACGCCATATTCACCTTTTTAATTTTTGAAAAAAAAAAAAAAACTATTTCAATTAAAATTTTTCACGTGGGAATCTTTCTACTAAAACCAAATAAATTAATATTACGGCTTTTGAAATTTTTGCAACAATGAAGAAAAAATGTTACATTTTCTATTAAAAATGTCCGTTGATTCTCAATGAAAAAAGTGAAATTTGGAATTATTAAGAAAAATATTTGAATAATATACAAAAAAAAAGCCCTTGCTTCTCTCTGGGTTATAATTCACCCATATGCAAAGGTATTTCGACATTCATTTTGACCCTGACGTCAGGCAAACGTTTTTAAACTTTAAATTTATAATATTATTAGAATTAGTAAAGAATAACAATTGAGTGGCATCAGGGACAAAAAGGTGGGAAGAAAAAATGAAAAAGTTATCATCTCCATAGGCTTTTCTGTGTTAAATTAACATTGAGAAGTGACACTGGAAATAAATAAGTACTGCGCTGCTGCGCAATACTTAAATAATAAAAGATCCAGTGCGAGTATTACTCGTGTTATGAGGGCTCCGTACAATAAATATGTGAGTTATTAACTGTATTATTTTTAAAAAAGTAGCTAAAAGAATAATAAGACTTTGTAAAAAACTATAAAACTTGGGGTTTGGTATAGCTGTGTAAATGCTAGAAAAGTATGAATGGGTATACCGTAAAAGTTCAAAGAGATATGAAGCCTAAACAATATCAAATAATGCTATTCTGTATAACTCTTTTTTTAAAATCTTATCCTAATCTGTTTATGATGAACTTAATTTGGCATTGACAATAAGACTAAAAGTAGTGTATATTTAAACCTCATTTCGCATTTCATAAAACTAAATTCAGCATAATAATAATATTTTCTTTTTGCAGTGCATCTGAAACAAAACCCTTGTTCAAAGTTTAAACTTGGCATTGTTCTAAGCGCACTTCGAAAGGAGGTCGCAAAGTTGCAACGCCGCCTTGGACCGTGCGCTTTTTTCCAGATAGATTTTTAATTAACTTTTAAAGACACGGGAGGTGTATAGAGATATCCACCCAATGCAAACTAGTCGCGATTCCCATAGTATTTATGTGACTCATTCTAATTAAATTAGTCTGTTTTTAACAATTTGACATTTATTGCTTTTATAATGCTACTGGGCTTTGCATAACATAAAAGTATCATTAAAAGCTGTTATCTACGCTTTAAAAGCCGATGGCACTTAGAGTACGCCACCCCTGTCATTATGTATGTTCAAACCATCCGTGTCTTTAAGGATTAATATCTCGGCTAATTACCGAATATTTTTTTCGAAAATTATTATCAACAATGCTTTTATACTTCTGCTACGATACTTACCTCCAGCGCTCCTCAACACCTTTGCTGAATGCCCGCAAATCGAAATTTGTGTGCAACAGAAAAATGCGCTTTTCTCAAAAACTATTTATGTGACCTAGGGTTGGGTTGATTTTTGACGGCCAATTACCTACTCGCGGGACATAAGCCCATGGGGAGGAGTGCCCTTCGTGGGGTCTTTCTAAGGGAACCTAACCCGTATTTACGCATGGAAATCCATGGTTCGAAGAAAACCACGAAAACTCCGAACGATTAGGCCGACGGGCATGATTGGGTTCGAACCCAGCACCTCTGTGATCTAGGGTAATCGCTATAATTTTCCTGCAAGGTTTAAATTAACGTCTACTATCTCTATTTTTTCATAATTTTAGTTTGAGTAGATTCGGAAATAGAGGGGGGGGGGGGGATATTTTTGCACTGCATTTTCGACGATATCTCTGCTACTATAATACTTAAAATTTAAAGAAAGGTATTTTTGAGTTCAGCGTTACGAAAGCTTTCACACGATATACAAAGGAAAGATTTTTTTCAAGTAGCTTGATTAGCCCCTCTACATGTTTCCTAATTATATTTGTGAATGTTTAATAGTTTGTAAATATGTGGGTCAATAGTCTTTATTACTTCCTTCAATTTGAACTTTCCACGTTCCATACACTGTAAAAAAAAAAATCTGTAGTACCACAGATGTAAAGTTCTATATACTTACTAAACTTTCATCTGTAACTGTACAAAAAAAGCTGCAAATCTACAAAACTAGTTTTTGTAAAGCTACAGAAATCTGTAACTTTACAAATGGTTCTGCTAAAATTACAGTAATCTGTCTAAAATTATATCTGTTACGTTGTTTTCAGTTACATGAAAAGTTCTAGGCATCCCAGTTTCCTAAAAAATTCTTAGTAACCGTACAGATTTTTTTGATTTTCGGCGCAAAAGTGTGTCTGTTACACGAATTTTTGTTGTTGCCGTTACATAAAAAGTTTTAGGAATCCCAGTTTCCTAGAAGAATTTTAGTAACTTTACAGATTTTTTTTTACAGTGTAGTTTACGAGTAAAATGTCTGTAACAGACGGACAGACATATACACAGGATTTCTCTTATATTGGTTCCGTTTTTACTTTTTAAGTACGGAACCCTAAAATAATCAAAAAAATTCTATACACAGATATACATTTGCAAATATTTTAGTTTTGCCTAGTTTGAGGCAAATCTATAAAATACAAATGAAATTTCTGAAAAAAAAAATCATTCTGAGAATGTTCTCAAAAATTTCTAAATTCTAAATTAAATTTCCACATGCTCAACAATGGGAAACTTTCTTAAATACTGATGAACGCATTTATATATGTAAAAACCTGAAAATGACGGTCATCATGATTGAAGGAATTTCGGAACGAATACACCGTAAAAAAAATCTGTAAAGTTACTAAAGTTTTTCTAGGAAACTGGGATTCCTAGAGCTTTTTATGTAACAGCAACAACAAAAGTTCCGGTAACAGCGTCTATTACAGGAATTTTTGTTGTTGCCGTTACATAAAAAGTTCTAGGAATCCCAGTTTCTTAGAAAAACTTTTGCAACTTTGCAGATTTTTATGTACAGTGCAGAATAATATTTTGATATTATACCTTGAGTTAGAAGTCTGCATGGGCCAGAATTTCCAGATCCGGACCTGGCTCGGCCCGAACGAAAGCGATCTCTGTCCGGCCCGGTGTAAAAATTGAAAGTTCGGTCCAAGCCCGGCCCGATTCGTACAAAATTCAGTAAAACAGGCCCGGCCCGAATCAATTTCTACAAAAAAATCCGTTTTTTTTCCGACATACAATTAAGATTCTTTTAATGAATACCACACACATATTTATGGGAACATTCTAGAGTACACTCTAAAAACGACATTTTCAAAATTGAGTAAAAAATACTCATATCTGAATATGTCGCTTAGTCAAAATGGCTCCGAATCAAAATTACTCAAGTTTGAAACATGTATATACTCATTTCTGAAAACATGGACATACTCAAATATGAGCACATAACGCTTTTTTCATGATGTTTATTCACAATTATACATGATGTTTGTATTTATATATTGTTAATGGTTTTCGAATTCCACCTGCGAAATCTTTCCTTTACGAATTCATCCATTCTTCGATTTCATAGGCTGAAGGATAAAATTTACGTTTTCGCGATTATTTTTCGACGGCTTTTAAGTGTTCTTCGCGAAAACGATAAAAATGTAATTCGCCACATTTCATGTTATAAATTATTATTGAAAGGGGCGTT
The DNA here is from genome assembly GCA_963932465.1 of Maratus speciosus. Taxonomy (NCBI): domain Eukaryota; kingdom Metazoa; phylum Arthropoda; class Arachnida; order Araneae; family Salticidae; genus Maratus; species Maratus speciosus. Next base: position 369,052,325 of record OZ010787.1, on the reverse strand, counting down.
TCGTTCGAAATCATAACAAATGAAAGAATATGAATAAATTCAACTACCCTGGTAAAATTTACTATCTTTAACGAATGATCAGGGCCGTAGCAAGGTCTTCAGAGGCCCCCCCCCCAAAACATATTTTTCGCCCCCCTCCCCCCCCCCTCTAAGATTTTAGAGAAATATCTATATTTATTTTTCCACCCGAGTTCCATTTTATAACAACACCAGCGCAGTTTTGCTGGTCGAATTTTCCAAAACGAACTTCAAATTGAACGAATTTGTAGTTGGGCTGCACTGCTTTCGGCAGCGTACACCCATAGGGGCTATGTCCGCTCCGATCTCGAATCATACGAATTTTGAATTATTGTAATTTTTTTTATTTAGATCTAGCTTAAATTCAAATTTTCAACATTTCGTTCACGTTGCTACAAGAACAGATTTGATATTCTTACAATATGAATTTAATCAAAGGACTTTCAAAATTTAACTGAGAATTCTTCCATTTAGGAAAAAAATGTCAAAAAAATCGCCGAGGAACGCGAAAGAACGCCAAAAATTGCATAAAAATTTTCAAAGTTCATAGAGATCAAACTTTACTTATATTGGGCTAAAAGATTGAAACCTTTTTTTTTTTTTTTTTTTTTTTTTTTTTTTTTTTTTTTTTTTTTTTACGAATATTAAAAAAACTACCAGAAAAGTGAAAAAAAGCTAAAAATCACATAAAAATTCTCGAAAATTTTAAAAACAGCAGAGGACAAAATTTGGCAAAAAAGTTTGAAACTGAATTCCTTTTACAAATGTTATAAATTGCTAAGTATTGCTCATAAACAAAATAAATAAATAAAAAATATGGAAGTCGTTTTCGTTTTTTCAATTTTCTCTTCAGTTTGACAATGCCATCCGCGTGGCCCAGACAGATTTTCTTTAAGTAGACAATATTCACTTATAACAATTTTTTTCCCGCTCGGATTGGTGCCTTTTATTAAATACATATATATGTACAGATTTACTAATAAAAAAAATACTTTTGGGATGTTGTTTTCATACATTCCGGTTTTCTCCCGTTTAAAATTGTCACCCAAGTTGAAATTTAAGAAGAAAAAAAAATACCTTCGGATAGAAGGTATCTTTCTTTGGACAACGAAGACGGGTTTCCAGTAGCTAATAATAAAGACAGACGTTTGTCTGTCCAGAGTTTTTCTTTGTCTGGCCAGATGTTTTTCTGTTCCGTACAAAATTTGACAGGAAGGTTACCTGTATGCCTGAAGTTGCTCGAAACAGGTTTTTAAATTTTTTCATTAGAATTTTTTTCATTTAATTTTTTACGATATTTTTTTGTATTTTTCGAGTTTCGTGCTTTTTTTCCCCACATTCATAAAAGGAATCAATTTTCAATCCATCTTTCCATTTTAGCTGAATATAGTAAAGTAGTCTTCTTTGATTTTTAAATATTTCGCGAATTTTTTATGTGATTTTTATCTTTTTTTCGCGTATTTTTTGACATTAGTAAAAGGAATCAGGTTTCAATCTTTAGCCCGATGTACTAAATTTCGTCCTTTGATATTTTTGAATTTTTCACGAACGTTTTTTTTTTTTTTTTGCCCTTTTTAAGACCCCTTTGATTAGAAGAGATTTTATTTCACATTAGAAGAAACTTTCGTCTTTAGAAAGAAAAATTTCTAGAAATTTTTATGTTTGATTCGCGACTTCTTCATGTTATGAAGGAAAAAAGTCATGCGTAAAAGTTCAGTTTCTAATAGGGAAAAGTACAATGCAGCAAAGTTGGTGGAACACTCCTGTGATTTGATTTGACAAAAATGCATCTTCATATTTAGTAAGGATGTTAGGTAATTTTTATGTTAGATTGGTGAGTTTTCTATATTTTCGCGGAAAATGAGAAAATCAAATCAAAGCTTTTTTTTTGTGTGTGTGTTTGAATGAAAGAAAAAGTTACGGAAAAAATCCTTCAATTTACTGATTTCTTTTCTTTTCTTTTCTTTTTTTTTTTTTTTTTTTTTTTTTTTTTTCTTGGAGAGACAGTGTAAATGGAACCCAGTTTCTATCTTTTATCCCAATATAGTAAAAATTTTGCCATCTTCGGCACGGATTTTTGATATCCCTAAAAGGAATCAGGTTTGAGTCTTTTAGCTCAATATAGAAAATATGTCCATAGAAATTTCTGAATTTTTTACGAACGTTTTATGTGATTTTTAGCGTATTTTTGTCTTTCACGGCGATTTTTTCACATTCCAGTTACATTTATTTGGCTCTATATAATCAATTTTCTCTCAGCAATTTTCAATTTTTGCCCAATTTTTTATAAGATTTTTACATTTTTTTTTCGCGTTTTTTTTACATTTTTTTTTTCTGAAACCGAAGAATTATCCAGTAGATTTTGCTGCTGTCATAATTAAGCTGAAGTGGAAAAATAACAAATTTGTTCCTGTAGCAACGTGAGCTACGGTGCTGGAAAATTTTACCTTTATCTGGACACTATTACTTTTATCCAAAAAATCATCGAAATTCGAAAAATATCGAAAAATTCAATGATTGTTTGATTCAAGATCGGAGCGGGTATATCCGGAACGGGTTTACGCTGCGGAAGGCAGCGAAAGCCCCCAATGGAGCGCTCCAAAAAATAGGTTCTTTTTTTTATAAAAAGCAATTAGCGAAGCTTTGCTAGTAGATTAAATAAATACACAATGTAATTTATGTATAGTTAACATAAGTAATTTATCGAGACAAGAGAAATGAAATGTTCAAAACGAAACAGGTCGGGATAGGCGGCATATGCAATGCACATAGATGCCCTCTTATTGGGGTCCCCAACGAGACTAAGAAGCATACATTTTTTGAACATTTGAAAAAAAAAAAAAAAAAAAAAAAAAAACTGAGGCTTAAAAGTTTTGAATCTTGAGTTCCGAGTTTTGCTCACTTTTAAGAGCGGCCCCAAAAAAGAAAATTTATAAAGTATTTAGAGCCTGCAAAACTTCTTTCATCTGGGCACCTTTAAAAAGAATGGTAGCTATAGAAAAAAAAGGAATGTCTGTTTTGGTTAAAAGAAGTAATAGTATTAAGAAAGTTTTTAACCTTATTGGGGCCCCAACGAGATTAAAAAGCATATTTTTAAAACATTTGAATAATAAAAATTGGGCCTAAAAGTTTTGAATCTTGAGTTCCAACCTTTCCCCACTTTTATAGGTGGCCCCCAAAAAGTCAATTAAAAAAGTATTTTGAGCCCGCAAAATTTCTTTCATCTGGGCACCTTTAAAAAGTATCGTGACTGTAGAAAAAGCACATTTGGTTGAAGGAAGTAATAGTATTAAGGAAGTTTTCAAACTTATTGTGACCCCCAACGAGATTAAAAAGCATATTTTTAAAACATTTGAATAATAAAAATGGGGTCTAAAAGTTTTTAATCTTAGGCTCCAACTTTTCCTCCCTTTTATAGGGGGCCTTAAAAAAGACAATTCAAAAGAATTTAGAGCCTGCAAAATTTCTTTCATCAGGGAACCTTTAAAAAGAATGGTAGCTATAGAAAAAAAAGGCATGTCAAAAGAAGTAATAGTATTAAGAAAATTTTTAACCTTGTTAGAGCCCCCAACGATATTAAAAAGCACATTTTTAAAACATTTGAATAATAAAAATTGGGCCTAAAAGTTTTGAATCTTGATTCTTGAGTTCCAACTTTTCCACACTTTTATAGGGGGCCCCCAAAAAGTTAATTAAAAAAGTATTTAGATCCTGCAAAATTTCTTTCACCTGGGCACCTTTAAAGAGACTACTGGCTATAGAAAGAAAGCACATATCTGTTTTGGTCGAAAGAAGTAATAGTATTAAGAAAGCTTTGAACCTTATTGGGGCCCCCCAACGAGATTAAAAAGCATATTTTTAAAACATTTGAATAAAAAGATGGGGCCTAAAAGTTTTGAATCTTAGGCTCAACTTTTCCCACCTTTATAGGGGGCCCTAAAAAAGACAATCCAAAAGAATTTAGAGCCTGCAAAATTTCTTTCATCTGGGAACCTTTAAAGAGAATGCTGGTTATAGAAAGAAAGCACATTTGTTTGAAGGAACTGATAGTATTAAGGAAGTTTTGAAACTTATTGTGACTCCCATCGAGTTTAAAAAACATGTTTTTTAAACATTTGAATAAAAAAGTGAGGCCTAAAAGTTTTAATCTTGGGCTCCAACTTTTCCTCCCGTTTATAGGGGGGGGCCCAAAAAAGACAATTCAAAAAGAAATTAGAGCCTTCAAAATTTCTTTCATCTGGGAACCTTTAAAGAGAATACTGGCTATAGAAAGAAAGCGCATATCTGTTTTGGTCAAAAGAAGTAATAGTATTAAGAAAGTTTTGAACCTTGTTGGGGCCCCCAATGATATTAAGAAGCATATTTTTAAAACATTTGAATAATAAAAATGGGGCCTAAAAGTTTTGAATCTTGAGTTCCAACTTTTCCCCACTTTTATAGGTGGCCCCAAAAAAGTCAATTAAAAAAGTATTTAGAGCCTGCAAAATTTCTTTCATCTGGGCACCTTTAAAAAGAATCGTGACTGTAGAAAAAGCACATTTGGTTGAAGGAACTAATAGTATTAAGGAAGTTTTCAAACTTATTGTGACCCCCAACGAGATTAAAAAGCATATTTTTAAAACATTTGAATAATAAAAATGGAGTCTAAAAGTTTTTAATCTTAGGCTCCAACTTTTCCTCCCTTTTATAGGGGGCCTTAAAAAAGACAATTCAAAAGAATTTAGAGCCTGCAAAATTTCTTTCATCAGGGAACCTTTAAAAAGAATGGTAGCTATAGAAAAAAAAGGCATGTCAAAAGAAGTAATAGTATTAAGAAAATTTTTAACTTTGTTAGAGCCCCCAACGATATTAAAAAGCACATTTTTAAAACATTTGAATAATAAAAATTGGGCCTAAAAGTTTTGAATCTTGATTCTTGAGTTCCAACTTTTCCTCACTTTTATAGGGGGCCCCCAAAAAGTTAATTAAAAAAGTATTTAGATCCTGCAAAATTTCTTTCACCTGGGCACCTTTAAAGAGACTACTGGCTATAGAAAGAAAGCACATATCTGTTTTGGTCGAAAGAAGTAATAGTATTAAGGAAGCTTTGAACCTTATTGGGGCCCCCCAACGAGATTAAAAAGCATATTTTTAAAACATTTGAATAAAAAGATGGGGCCTAAAAGTTTTGAATCTTAGGCTCAACTTTTCCCACCTTTATAGGGGGCCCTAAAAAAGACAATCCAAAAGAATTTAGAGCCTGCAAAATTTCTTTCATCTGGGAACCTTTAAAGAGAATGCTGGTTATAGAAAGAAACCACATTTGTTTGAAGGAACTGATAGTATTAAGGAAGTTTTGAAACTTATTGGGACTCCCAACGAGTTTAAAAAACATGTTTTTTAAACATTTGAATAAAAAAGTGAGGCCTAAAAGTTTTAATCTTGGGCTCCAACTTTTCCTCCCGTTTATAGGGGGGGCCCCAAAAAAGACAATTCAAAAAGAAATTAGAGCCTTCAAAATTTCTTTCATCTGGGAACCTTTAAAGAGAATACTGGCTATAGAAAGAAAGCGCATATCTGTTTTGGTCAAAAGAAGTAATAGTATTAAGAAAGTTTTGAACCTTGTTGGGGCCCCCAATGATATTAAGAAGCATATTTTTAAAACATTTGAATAATAAAAATGGGGCCTAAAAGTTTTGAATCTTGAGTTCCAACTTTTCCTCACTTTTATTGGGGGCCCCCAAAAAGGCAATTTAAAAAGTATTAAGAGCGTGCAAAATTTCTTTCATCTGAGCACCTTTAAAAAGAATAATGACTATAGAAAGGAGGCACATTTGGTTGAAGGAAGTAATAGTATAACGAAGTTTTGAAACTTATTGGGTTCCTAAGTGACATTTAAAAGCATATTTTGAAAAATTTGAATAAAAAAATGGGCTTAAATGTTTTGAATCTTGGGCTCCAACTTTTTCGCACTTATATAGGGGCCCTAAAAAAGACAATTAAAAAAGAATCTAGAGCCTGCAAAATTTCTTTCATCTGGGCCCCTAAAAAATGGTTCCTGTAGAAAAAAAGCGCATATCTGTTTTGTTTGATGGAAGTAATAGTATTAAAGAAGTTTTGAACATTTGGTTTCACCTTTTTCGCCCATTGATAGGTGCACCCCAAAAATACTAAAATGCCATTTTATTTTTTAAGTAGAACTTACAGCCTTCAAAAACTTTTATAAAGAATGGTGGATATAGAAGAAAAGCACATATCTGTTTTCTATTTCTAAATCTCATCAAGATCTTTGACAAAAAAAAAATGAATTTCGATAAAACAAAATAAAATGTTATTAAAAATACATAAAAAAATAATTTAAAAAGTAAAAAAAAACAAAACAAAACAAAACATTCGGCTGAAAGGTACAATAGCTCACTACTGGGCCCCTAACTTTGCTCACCCCCCCCCCCCCAAATGGGGGGTATGGGAGGCGGTCGCTACGGCCCTGCGAATGATAAGTAATTTTGTTTGGAACTGAGTATTTCTGGTATTTCAGACTTGACAGCATTGGGTCTTCATATTTGAAACAAAAAGTTTCATAATAAAATGAAAACATAGATTTACTCAGATTTCAAAGTATCATTTTCCTCAGTATATATTTTAGATTACTATGTGTTCGCAAAACAGAAACCATACCATAGTAAACATTAACGATTACTTAGTGTTTTAGTCATCGTCTCTACAGACGTTTCAAAAATCAAATAAGGATTCATTAAAAAATTAATGTAGTTTAGAATAAAGGGCTAAAAACATGATAACTTTTGAAGCTGTATAATAAAAAGTAGATTTCTGAAAATATTTCTCTCATTTTTAAGACATTTTTTAAATTTAAAGGAGCTACATTTCGACACATTTATAAATTCATTTCTTTTCGAAAACACGTAAGAATGGCAGGTATTCTTATTCAGAAACTATATAAATGCTATTTTTTTCTTACATAAAAGCAATATATCTTTCAGAAAATACTGCCAAAGTTAGCGGTTTGAATTGAATTTCCGGAAGCGATAGCACAGGAGTAGTAGGAAAACGACAGTACGGGGACAGCCACAGGCGGGACTGCGGGACCGTCCCGCCTGCGGTGCAGCACCCTCATCCCCCCTCCGGCCACACCCCCTCCGACACCGCCTTCTGTCCCCCTCCGACACCGCTTTTGGTACCCCCTCCGCCATCGCCCCCTAGCGGGAAAAATGGCGTTTTTAGAGTATATTCCTGCTATAACATAAGAGTTGAACGTTAGATCGACTAGATTATCATACTATAAGATGAAGATTAAATTTATATTTTAATTTTGAACAACCTTTACCTTAATGAGTATTATTACGTAGTACTCATTAAGCAATAATTAAGCAAAACAATGGAATATATCTTTTTTTTTTGGAAAAAAGCTGATTTCTGTAGATTTTATTCAACTGCAAGCTCAGAATATCAACTTAAATGGAGAAAGTTAAACATATATTTGCATTTTGAACAATCTTTACCTTAATGAATATTATTAATTAAGCAAAACAGTGGAAAATATAAATTTCTTAGGAAAGAAGCTGGTTTCTGTAGATTTTATTCATTTACAAGATCGGAATATGAACTTAAATGGGGAAAGTGAAACATACATTTGAATTTTGAATGAACAACACCTTAATAAGTATTGTTAATTAACCAAAACAATGAAAATATCAATTTTTAATGAAAAAGTAGAGTCTTTAGATGCTTTAGATTTTTTTTTCAACTATGGATATCATCTTAAAAGGAAAATTTAAACATATAATTTAGTTTTTGATCCACCATTACCTTAATAAATTTTGATAATTAAACAAATAACAAAGAATAATATCGAATTTTTAAAGAAAATGATTAATTTTATTAATCCGATAATGATTTTTACATCTTTATATACTTCGAACCTATCCAACGTTTTTATTCGTTATTGGCTTTAAATTTTATCATTTTCATAAAAATTTCGAGTTTTCAAACCAATTAACTTAATTTTACTACATTTTAAATGTGGATATTTCTAGGTAAATAACCAATTTTATCTTACACTTAGTAATTTTACACCAACCTAATTGATTTTACAGTGTTTAGATCACTGTAGGATTATGTTTCATCATCACACTTCTTCTAAAAGTAAAAATAACCAGATCCTCCCCCCACTTTCATGAATTACATCTACGCTCTCTTCAAACTCATAAGAAAATCCTGCGTTTCTCCCCCCTTGAAGGGAGGAGGATACAATAGCGTTACGTCACTTGTTTACAAAATATCGATATGTTGACGATTTGATCTTTTTTCAAGATGTATAAAAGAAAATATCAATATTTTTACATTATTACAAGTATAATTTTACAGTTTAATGAATAATTATTTATTTATTATTGGATACTCAATTTTATCAACAGATGAATTAACCATACCTGTGCTGAAACTACATTTTTATTTACTTAGCCACACTTTAAAATATTTCACTTCAATATGTAAATATTAAGTGCATTTTTAACATAACACATGTTTTTCAACACTAGTTCCAATACGAGAATTTTGTTTATTAAATAGTATGTATTCACTTTCAAATTCCCTCATAGCATGCATGGTCACGGTGACGTCGTTGTGACGTCACTGTAAGTCACTGTGGTCACGTCACATCTGTGACCAAAATGCCACCACTCAGTGATGTCACATTGTGACTGAGATGTGAACTTCTTAGAAAACTTTAAAAAATTACGAAAATTCTTCAAAAAATATTATTTACTGTAAAATTATGTTTTCCTGGCAATCAAAAAAAAAAAAATGTTGAGGTCACTGATATGTCACTGCTATGTAACGTCACATATGTGACAAAAAAACCACCCTATTGTAAGTCACAGTGTGACAAAAATATGAACTTCAAAAATCTTTGAAAATGAAGAGAAATATTTTAAACAGTCACGAGTTACATGGCATAAGGATTAAAATATATTAATGGATAGCAAATGGTAAATTCTGTCACTAAAGGGAAAGGGGGGGGGGGGGGCATAATAAATAAAGTGCACGATACAAGCATTAATAAACTAAATTTTCAGGCTATATTTTATCAATTTGATATCTAAGATAGTGAATGTATACTTTTTCATGATTTCAATTTTATCTAGCATTTGGATAATATATTTAGAATTAGGAATATTAAATTTATACACTTTACATATTTAGTTTGCTGGGAGGAAATTTATTTATTTATTTCTTTTTTTACCGACCAGGATTATTCGAAACACTTCTGTGGTTTCAAAATAAAAAATTTCTATTACAGTTAAATCTGCACCTTTTAATGAGCACATAGAAAGAGTCTTCAGAGTTTATTCATCTATGCATTTCTTGCTTTAGAATATTTTTATAATTTGTATTCAAGTCATAAATTCTACTTCTTTCAGACTTTTTAAATAAAATTAGCATTTTCCGAAAATAAAAGAAATATACAAAATTTGTGCAAAACAAACTTTACTTAAAAAAAAAAAAAGAAAAAAAAAAGGGGGGGGGGGCTCGTTATTACCATTAAATTTATTTTTACACCTTTTGAAAATTTAAACAATGGTATATCTAATAAACTCTAATTATGAATATTATTATTATAATTATTTAGAAAAAATGAACTTTACAATACATTTTAACTTGAATTATTTATTTACGGATAAAAAGAAAAGGTTAAATACATTGGACATTTCTTCAAATACAAAATTTTAATTAACCATACTTTCAGAAAATTACTGCGCATTCAAGTTTCATATCTCTTGCATGCAACAACAAATAATCTGTACCAGACCATCTGCTTGAAAATCGTCTGCCCACAAAAAAATAAACATGAGAAGACGCGGGAAATAAATAGTTCACTGTTTTTAGAACATCACCTTCACCACGTCTACAACACTTTAAGATAAGGAAATGACCATTTTAGGATACACGGATATTAATAGAACGTATATGTAAGTTTTATTTAATTTAAATATTTTATTCCTGATTTGTACATATGAGTTAAATAGTTTTATGTTATATTTGTAAGAGACTGATCTTTAACTGTCAGAAGCGACATTTTCAAATTCGATAACTGTAAAGAAAAATATCTTAATCTGCCATCGCTTGAAAAAAAAAAAAACTGCGCAGAGACTGTGCATGTCTACATTCATACTGGGATTAATATAAACATTAATTTACTCTTACTTGAGATTGAAAATGTATGGAACGACAATGATTTGGAATTATTTTATCGGCTTCTTACTATTTTTTGATTACTAACACTTATTGTTATTATTATTTTGGGATTAAATATGATGTTCGATTATCATGAGATTACGAAACTGTTTCACATTAGAAATTAACATTATACTGGGAAAATGTATTTTTACATATTACAGTAGTGAAACATTTGAAAGAATTTTCTTTTAGTGCTAATAATATTTTAAATTATCGTTCAAAATCATAAATCTTCAAACCAATGTTTTCAGATTTAACATTTGCCGAAATTATAAAATAATAGGAATTCCTTATACCATATGGAAATATTTTTGAGATATTGTTAAATCTAATAATGCATTTAATTTATCTATTGAGTTTGCTGTTGTTTAATAGTAGAATTATAAATACTAATTATTATTTTTAGTGTTTTTCAAATTGGTATATTTATTTTTTTAAATTGTATGTAAGCATTTTTTCTGTTTGTGATTTTAATCAAACATTTAATTATAGACATTCTGAATAGGTTATTAAATTTTCTTCTATTGTAAATTCATTTTCTACGTTTATGATACGCGTAATTATTGGCACTAAAAAGTAAAATATGATATTTAAGCATTGAAACAAAGTGTTTTTTATGCCTGATGGGAAGTTATAGATTAAACTGCTTTAGTATATATTTTTTAAAAGTTCATATAATACAGGATACATAATATAGGACACAAGTTGAAAAGTGCTTATGACTTCGGTTTGTCTCTCCGTCTGTCCGTCTAGCAGTCTGTCCGCACTCTAACTCTCGAAAATATACTCGGATTGCCCTGAAATTTTTGGATGTTATTGATGTTTACCCTAGCACGGTACCTATTTGTAATGAAGTTTGTAGCATGCTTTGTTCATTTACAGGGACAGCCAAAAGTTTTCCGTTACATTACAGCCTATGGGAAAAAATCGTTCCAAATGATTTTTTATGATTTTACGCACGCTTTCAAACAGAATAAAATTTATATGCATTTATGAAGTGCACTAAAATATGCATTCTGTTGACTATGCGATGCAAAGAATAGTTATTGTTCATTTACAGGTCTAAAAAAGGAATTCAAATACATAATGATATAGGGGTGGAGGGAATTGTTTGCGGCATACTTTAATTATGTTAATCTATTTCATATATAATGAAATTGATATATGTCGCTGAGGTTTACATACTATAAATTATTTCATGTATAATACGAATAATACGTATATAGCATTTACAGGGACACACAAAATATTTCAGATACTATATTGTATCCGAAGTACTGTTCATTAGCGATGATTGCTGGAAATGTATTTTTAGTTATGATATGCGCTTTTATGTTTCACTATATTTATGCATAGTATATGGTGTATATAAATGCTATAATTCCTATACAAGGCTACACAAAAGTATTCGTAAGGATTACTGGGTATGGGCGCGAATTGCTTAAAGGTGGTTTTTAAATGAGTTATGCTTTTTTTTTTGCTGAACTGCATTTAATTTACCAAGAAATGTTTGTAGAATATAGATAAAATGATATACATGGTCACGTAAAGAATTGGATACATGGCCGTCTATAAATTATAATTTCTGGAAATGTGATTTCAGCAGTTTTAAGAGTGTCTTAGTTTGAATTAAATTTTAACTAAATAGTGGCGTGTAATAAAGATTCTAGGTAAACTACAGGGTTGTACAAAAGTATTCAAGTATGTTTCCATACATTAGTATAAATTGCTCAAAAACAATTTCAACCTGTTAGGCGTTTTCTTGCTAAACTAAATTTCCCCATTATATAGTATATATACACTTAAAAAAATGGGAAGTCAAAATTGAGTAAAATGTACTCAATTTTAAATGCGTCACATACTCAAAATAGCTCCGATCCAAATGTACTCAAAGTTGAGAAACACATGTACTCATTTTTTATTCATTGATTGTGATCAAATATGAATCGCTATGTACTGCCCCACCCCCCACCCCCCAAAAAAAACCCCTAAAATTTAAAGTAAAAATATACTGACATTTATTTTCCGTTCAAAGTTCTTAACAAGAAGTGTTTAATTGATTATTTATTAAGCAAAATAGCAAAATTCTTAACAAGATACTCAAATCGAATATTTTTATGACAAGAGCATTATTTCCAAGCACTTTTAAATTATTTTTTAAATGCTGTGCATAATTTAATATTTACATTAATAAACATCATTTATGCCGCCATAAATGAAATGAACCATTACAGGGTACAAAACTATTCGTTTGTTTGGGTTTGATAACATGTGATGTTTCAAAATAGAGAAAGCGTGGGTTCATTTTTGATCCAAAAATATTCAATTCGATATGAGTACGTCGGTTTACTTATTTTTGAGTACTTCATTTTTCTCAGTGTATCAACCTACAGATCAAATACAGGGCTGTTCAAAAGAATTGGAAAACATATTTGGCTATGGACGGTAACTGCTGAAATCAATTTTTCAAATGTTTTATGAATTTTCTAAAATGTTTACTTAGTTATCTTATTTACGTCATTTCCCTAAATTACGATGTCTTGTTAAAGTATTCAGAAAGTGTTGGAAAGTATTTTATAATCTATGATTAACGCATGATATTTCTTACTCGTTTTTTTTTTCTATTTTCCAGATCAGTCTTTTCCTATAAAACATACCATATCTATTTAGCTCATATTCACAAAATACAATATACACGGGAATAAAAAATTTAAATAAATATCGCTTATTATGCCGCTCTATAAATAATAGTTGTATTAATATCCGTTAGTCTCCATGTTCGTATTTAATAAAGCAATGAAAAATCACAACAAATTAAAAAATTTACACATTCTAAATATCAAGCTTGAACTCAATATCAAGCATAGAACTTAATATCAAGCATAGAACTGAATAAAAAAATATGCCAGTTGATAAGCCTTGTTTTTTAAGTGGAAAAATTTAAAATGTTTTAGAAGAATAGGACTCCAAAATAGCGATATTTTGCTAAAAAGTACGGTAAAAAGATAAGATTTTATATTTACAGCAAAAGGTTATTTCAAAATTCATCGCTGTATTAATACTTAGAAAATTTTCCAGAGAGAATCCTTCGCCTTATATACAATATTTCTAATGAAAATCAAATATCAAATTAATTGCTTAAAAGGCGCAAAGGCCAACATAGTGAAAAAGATTCCATGCCGGGACTCGAACCCGGGCCATCACTATAGCACACTGACATTGTACCGACTAAACCACATGGAACGACGCCCAGTCTGTAAAATTTCTCACTATTACAGGTTGGCAAGGCTACAAACGCAGCACAAGATGGAATATTTATCGTGAGCCACCGACATGGGGTAAACACGAAACTTAAATAAATCCAGCATCGATTGAAACTATATTAATAATTGGAAATTTTTCCAGGGAGAAACATTCGCCTTGCATACAACATTTCAAATTAAAATTGTCTTTTAAGCAATTAATTTGAAATTTGATTTTCATTTGAAATCACAGTGTTTATGACAAGTTCGTCACAAATGACATATATTTCACAAATTGGTCACAGTGTGACTTCAAAGCATTGTCGCTTTCGTCACAGGTTCGTCACAAAGTTAATGCCAAAATAGTTACAAATGACACAATTTTCAAAATTTTGTCACACCGTGACTTCACAGAGTGGTCACAATGTGACGTCACAAACGACCTCTAAAACGGCCATAACGACCCATTCTAGTCACTATGACGTCACATCGACGTCACGTGACGTCACATCGACGGTCACAAAATCACAGTGTGACTTCACAACGACGTCGCCGTGACGTCATCATGCCTTACGGGTTGCTTTTACTTGAAATTATATAAACCCTTTTAACAGAAAATTTGTTTAACCACAGAACGAATTGTATTTAACACATTCAACCTCAATAATTAAACAAAGCAATGGAAAATATCAATTTTTAAGAAGAAAAATAAAAACAGATTTCTTTAGCTTTTCTTTTTTCAGCTACAAGATAAGAATAATAACTTAAATGAGGAACGTTAAACATATATTTTAGTTTTTAAACAACCATTACCTTAATGAATTGTAATAATTGAACAAATAACAAAAGGAAAATATGATTTTTAAGGAAAAAGACGAATTTAAACGAATTTGATTAACTTTTACACTAGTTTGAGATTTTATCATCCTTTTAGATGCTAGCTATGTAGAATTTTATGCTTTCAACGAGACACACTTCAAGAAATACTCATTACTAAACAAAAATAAATTAATTTTAATCTAATCAATGACTGAAAATTTCACATTTAAAAAATATTTTCATGAATGTGCATAAAAAATACGAGTTTACAAATTAATATCCTTATTTTTATTACATTTCACCGGATTTTTCTACATTCGAGCTTAATTTTTATACACAAAGCATTATTTAATCAAATCCAGCACTTCCAGATTTAACGAAATTCAGCGATTTTTCGCTTTTCAAACCAATCCTATGAGTTAAAAAACAATAGCGCCTCCTATAATTTTATAGCTTTGAGTGAAACGAGTGAAATTTTTCATTCTATTTGCTGTTTTCGTTATATGAAGAAGTCAGCTTATATTCTCTAGTTTAACTAAAATGAGTAATATGCAAAAAATGTCTTTAACAGAGGAAGATTCAAGTCAATCTTACTTAAAGGATATGAAATCAGCTACACCCAGCCAAGAAGTACATGCTTCGAACATTGAAATAATACCCTCTTCACCAGAACAACTAAAACCACCTTTTAATTGCAATCAATGGGAGAACTCCTATTCCAAAAAGAATACATTAAACAGACATCAAATATCCCATTTGGAGAAAAAGCCCTTTGAATGTGAAATATGCTGAAAGACATTCATTCAAAGCAGTGATTTAAAACGACATAGTGTAACTCATTCCAGGACATCTACTACATAAAAATGCGATCAATGCGGAAAGATTATTTACGAAAGTTTCTGTTACGAATTCACAAGAGATCTCATAAGAAGTTTTATGATTGTGATAAATGTTCCAACTCTTTTATAACAAAGTCTGCTTTAACTATACATAAAAATGTTC
Organism: Maratus speciosus; assembly: GCA_963932465.1. Taxonomy (NCBI): domain Eukaryota; kingdom Metazoa; phylum Arthropoda; class Arachnida; order Araneae; family Salticidae; genus Maratus; species Maratus speciosus. The sequence continues at coordinate 369,037,008 of OZ010787.1, read as the reverse complement.
ATCCCAAGGAATATGAATGTAAACACTGCAACCTTAAATTGTATGACGAGGTTGAGTTTTTACATCATAAAAAAGTTCACCCTAAGAAATATAGTTGTAAACACTGTAAAATTATCTTTTATCTCCAGAGGGAGTTTATTCATCATCTGATCAACATGCATAAATGAAAAATGCAAACTTTGTTAACATAAACTGGATTTGAATATCTGTATCTATTAAAAATGTATACATCTTCCTATAACTATTGAAAATGATGAATAAATATTGTTTAACTGAAAAAACTTTTGTCGTTAATTTTTGCTATATCAACTTGTGATTTTTATTGACTCTATCGCATCAAGTCAAAACGATTTTACTAAAATTTTAAAATACATATTTTTTTAAGTTTATAATTTCATTTTTTAAATTTCTTATCGAATGAAACATGAGTTAACTATCTTTTATAAATTTTATATTAAAAACCTAAAGTTTTCCATATAATTTTATTATGATCCGTCTAAATTTTATATACCCAATTAAATTCTATAAACCCTTCTTATTAGCAAACATTGTTGTTTAACTGGAAATTTCCCATTAATGTTTTTTTTTTCATGATTGAACATATAAAAATGAGAGTTTACAAACTAATTTCCATAATTTATCACATTCGAACTTAATTTTTATACTCAAAACATTATTTAATCAAATTTTATACTTTCTGTGTCAGTGAAATTCGATGATTTTTCAGTTTTTAAAGCAATACCACAATATTTATCTGCATCGAACTTGATTCTTTCCCTGTATATTTTTACATTACACAATTAAGATAGATATAGACTTAGGACAGCAATAGACTTAAAAATTGATTATACTCAATTTTCGCCTTATATGAATTGGACCTAAATAACATTTTTTATTGCTACAATCATTTGACATATTAAAACTAGTCTGTGTTATTCAGTCCATATTATTAATGAAATTATCATATGTTTCATCTTACATTTCGAAGATTTTTGAATTATCATCCATCAAGTTACTTAAAATATTAATACTCTGCTTATAGTTCTAATGATACATAGCATACATGAATACAATCTTTAATTTTAACATTTCATATTTCAAATAACCTATTTTCAAAACCAAACTATATGAATTTTTACTACATCACTTATCAATATCACAGAATGGTTTATGATTCACACTTTTCTAATAATTATCAGATTCTTATAACATAATTTTTTGATAACATATATTATACTACTGATTTGTACGCATGCGTGGGTTGTCACGTGATCAAAACGTTTGAAAATAATATAAATTTTCGAAAAGCAGCGCAGAATTTCTCATTTCAACTGTTAGACTTGAGGAAGAAAGTAACTTTAAGTACACAACTCTGATAAATTTCCAGATTTTAATCCAAGTGGGGAATCGATTTCTTTGTTAGTGAATAAAGTAAGTTTTAGTATATCATTACAATATATAATAATAATAATAATAAACAATAAATAAATAATTATTTAGATATTAAACCTTTCCTAAGTACATAAATATTTCTTTTATTGTACAGATGTTGCAACAAGATGAATCAAAACAGCAGCAATCCTCTTTATCAGAAATCAATGATCTGAATGATTCGCCCTTCGCACATGTAGAGTTAAAGAATAATAAATATGTGAGTACTTATGTATGAAATACTATAATTCATATATGAAACGTAATTAAAGTAAATTTAAAATCAAATATTTTATTGTGTATACTTAACAAGTGTTTTTTTATCTATATCAAAGAAGAAAATTCTAATTGTTTACATTTATTTCTGTTACAGATGTGTTCTATTTGCTACAAACAATTTTTAAGTAAATGGAATTTAAAAGAACATATGCAGATCCATATAGATGAAAAAGCCTATACTTGCGAAGATTGCCAAAAACCGTTTTCAAGAAAATATTAATCTGAAATGCCTGCTACATCATATAGTGAATCCCCAGTTGTATGTAAACTTTGTGAAGATATTAAAAAATAACCAGACGTTTGAAGAATTTAACAATCAAGGAAGAGATTTAGACTATGTACCAAACCTAATTGCATAAGATTTACTACAATATCCCAAAATTAAAATTTGGAAGGCATACACTGGATGTAAAGAAATTTTTGTTATCCGTGATTCTTCTAACTAACATGAATGTAGATATTATTCACATTGTATTCCTCACATGGTAATAATAAATATTCTTTCATCTACACATATCAACGTGTTTATTTTTCTACAGTCCATTTCATTATTGAATATATCTCCTAACATTTTAAACAAAAAACTGCTTTACCATCTTAAAACATTTCATAAGGACAGACAAAAATTAACAGTTTAATGAAAAATTTACACGTTCACAAAATAATTTCAAAATTTTCTATGTATATTTACAAAATAAAAAATTTTCAAAAGTAAAAAAAAAAAATCCCAAAAGTAAAAAAAAAAATTACAACATAACATTTTTTTTTCTTCTTACAAATGTTATTTTTTAGAAAAGTGAAAAAAAAATTACCACTAATTTTTTTTAACTGAAAAAAAAAATGTTTTTACAAAAAAATATTTTTACAAAAAATTTTTTTACAAAAAATATTTTACAAAAAAAATTTTTTATAAAAAATATTTTTACAAAAAAATATTTTTACGTTTTTTTTTATGTTAAAAAAAAATGTTTCACTTTTGTAAAAAAAAAAGGCGTAAAAATATTTTTTGTAAAATTTTTTTTGTAAAAATATTTTTAATAAAAAAATTTTTTGTAAAAAAATTTTTTGTAAAAATATATTTTTGTAAAAATATTTTTTTTTCAGTTTTGAAAAAAAAAAATCTAGTTGTAATTTTTTTTTCACTTTTCTAAAAAATAACATTTGTAAGAAGAAAAAAAATGTTATGTTGTAATTTTTTTTACTTTTGAAAATTTTTTATTTTGTAAATATACATGGAAAACTTTGAAATTATTTTGTGAACGTGTAAACTTTTCATTAATCTGTTAATTTTTGTCTGTCCTTACGAAATTTTTTAAGATGAAAAAGCAGTTTTTCGTTTAAAATGTTAGGAGATATAGGGGAGACTAGGGACGGTTGACCATACGGGAGGCTTGACCCACCCATCAACTTTCATATTTAAAAGAATTTCAGAGATTTATCTGTAGGTGTCAACCAAAGCTACTGGAATGCTCAAACAACAGTCTTCGTTTCATAGAGATAATTGAAATAAGTGTGGAAAAAATCAATTGTGAGGCGTTTTCAACTTAAAAGTTGTGTTTTTTAGAAATATTTTGTAAGCTTTTTTCAGATAAAATATATCATAGAAATTTAAGTAAGTAGGTTTAAAGTAATGCAGAAATACCGAGCTTTCATTCCAGGCATAAAGATTGTACAGTAAGTTAGGCTTAACATAACAATGTGCTATTCTTTAGAAAAGGTCTATGTAGGGAGGCTTGACCCAGTCAATGTGAGGGAGGGTTGACCAGATGCTCAAGGCTCCCTTAATTAAATGGTTTTGGAAATATTTTTATTATACACTGTGCATAGTGAAAAGTTAATGGTTATATCTATAAAGGAATGTAAATTTATTCTGTAAAGGTGGAGTAAAATAGTGTGATGGAAAAGAAAATGTTTAAACCTGACTAAAGAAAGATGTGAAAAATTGCTAGAAAATGGGAAGTTGATAGGAATAATTTTCCATTTAAATATTACTTACAATAGTTAAATATAAAAAGTGGAAAAGACTAGAAAGGGCTAGACAGCCTGAAAGCAGCAGTCTTAAATCTTTCAAGGGCTGAGGTATGTTTATAAAACCACTTAATTTTAATTCCGAACCGTCACAATGGTACCAGATTTTTGCTAAAATTTTTTCCATTTAATATGTATGTGAAATATAGTCTGTTTCTTATTTCCAAATAAATTTGTTTGTAAATTCCGGTGCCAGTCATTTATTTAAACATTTTAGTACTGAAAGTACTTTGTCCCTTAAAGATTTGAATCATGTTAATGATAAGTTAAGTGCTCATGTGGCTGCAAAAGAACATAGCATCGATCGAAAAACTTTAGGAAGGTATGTAGACAAATTTCACCAGGGTGAATACAGTGAGATGAAGCCAAACTATGTGACAACTAGAATTGTCAGATCGAATGTCACAGAAAATAAGACAAGGAGACAAAAAAAAGAGGACAGTGGCTCCTAAATCCGGACATAATAACATGAAACACTATGGAAACGGAACATATCTCTAACGGAATACTGCCTTAAATGTTAAAATTTCCTTTTCCCTGCTGTACAATTATACCTGCTCAGACAAATTGCTGTTTAAAATAAAAATTTTCTCCTCTGACATGCTATTGCGTCTCAACAGATTTGTTTAAGCATCATATTAAAAAATATATTTTTTTATAATAATTAAAGAATGTAGAATAAAGTTATTTTGTCTTTTTTAAACTGATTTTATTTATCTTCACAAATATTGCAATATAAAACAAAGTGGGTCAAGCCTCCCATAGAGTGGGTCAACCCTCCCATATGTGGGGAGCCTTGACCCATTATTTTTTCATGATTAAAATCAATCATTTTTCAAATTTCTTATATGTTACACTTATGTAGCAATTTTACTTTGATGACTGATTGTATAACGAATAAAATGATATATAAAACTTTATCCTACGTTCAATATTTAAAAAATAAGTCATTTTGTAAAAAGTGGGTCAACCCTCCCTAGTCTCCCCTATTCAATAATGAAATGGACTGTAGAAAAATAAACACGTTGATATGTGTAGATAAAAGAATATTTATTATAACCATGTGAGGATTACATTGTGAATAATATCTACATTCATGTTAGTTAGAAGAATCGCGGATAACAAAAATTTCTTTACATCCAGTGTATGCCTTCCAAATTCTAATTTTGGGCCATTGTAGTAAATCTTATGCAATTAGGTTTGGTACATAGTCTAAATCTCTTCCTTGATTGTTAAATTCTTCAAACGTCTGGTTATTTTTTGAATATCTTCACAAAGTTTACATACAACTGGGGATGCACTATATGATGTAGTAGGCATTTCAGATTCATGTTTGGTTTTTGGCAATCTTCGCAAGTACAGGATTTTTCATCTGTATACATCTGCATATGTTCTTTTAAATTCCATTTACTTAAAAATTGTTTGTAGCAAATAGAACACATCTGTAACAGAAATAAATGTGAACAATTAGAATTTTCTTCTTCGATATAGATAGAAAAAAAACACTTTTAAAGTATAAACAATAAAATATTTGATTTTAAATTTACTTTAATTACGTTTCATATATGAATTATAGTATTTCATACATAAGTACTCACATATTTATTATTCTTTAACTCTACATGTGCTAAGGGCGAATCATTCAGATCATTGATTTCTGATAAAGAGGATTGCTGCTGTTTTGATTCATCTTGTTGCAACATCTGTACAATAAAAGAAATATTTATGTACTTAGGAAAGGTTTAATATCTAAATAATAATTTATTTATTGTTTATTATTATTATTATTATATATTGTAATGATATACTAAAACTTACTTTATTCACTAACAAAGAAATCGATTCCCCACTTGGATTAAAATCTGGAAATTTATCACAGTTGTGTACTTAAAGTTACCTTCTTCCTCAAGTCTAACAGTTGAAATGAGAAATGCTGCGCTGCTTTTCGAAAATTTATATTATTTTCAAACGTTTTGATCACGTGACAACTCACGCATGCGTACAAATCAGTAGTATAATATATGTTATCAAAAAATTATGTTATAAGAATCTGATAATTATTAGAAAACTGTGAATCATAAACCATTCTGTGATATTGATAAGTGATGTAGTAAACATTCATATAGTTTGGTTTTGAAAATAGGTTATTTGAAATATGAAATGTTAAAATTAAAGATTGTATTCATGTATGCTATGTATCATTAGAACTATAAACACAGTATTAATATTTTAAGCAACTTAATGGATGATAATTCAGAAATCTTCGAAATGTAAGATGAAACATATGATAATTTGATTAATAATATGGACTGAATAACACAGACTAGTTTTAATATGTCAAATGATTGTAGCAATAAGAAATGTTATTTAGGACCAATTCATATAAGGCGAAAATTGAGTATAATCAATTTTTAAGTCTATTGCTGTCCTAAGTCTATATCTATCTTAATTGTGCAATGTAAAAATATACAGGGAAAGAATCAAGTTCGATGCAAATAAATATTGTGGTATTGCTTTAAAAACTGAAAAATCATCGAATTTCACTGAATCAGAAAGTATAAAATTTGATTAAATAATGTTTTGAGTATAAAAATTAAGTTCGAATGTGATAAATTATGTAAATTAGTTTGTAAACTATCATTTTTATATGTTCAATCATGAAAAAAAAAACATTAATGTGAAATTTTCAGTTAAATAGCAATGTTTGCTAATAAGAAGGGTTTATAGAATTTAATTGGGTATATAAAATTTAGAAGGAACATAATAAAATTATATGGAAAACTTTAGGTTTTTAATACAAAATTAATAAAAGATAGTTAACTCATGTTTCATTCGATAAGAAATTTAAAAAATGAAATTATAAACTTTAAAAAAATTATGTATTTTAAAATTTTAGTAAAATCGTTTTGACTTGATGAGATAGTCAATAAAAATCAGAAGTTGATATAGCAAAAATTAACGACAAAAGTTTTTTCAGTTAAACAATATTTATTCATCATTTTCAATAGTTATAGGATGATATATACATTTTTAAAATATACAGATATTCAAATCCAGTTTATGACTTAACAAAGTTTGCATTTTTCATTTATGCATGTTGATCAGATGATGAATAAACTCCCCCTGGAGATAAAAGATAATTTTACAGTGTTTACAACTATATTTCTTAGGGTGAACTTTTTTATGATGTAAAAACTCAACCTCGTCATACAATTTAATGTTGCAGTGTTTACATTCATATTCCTTGGAAGGAACTTTTTTATGTATAGTTAAAGCACATTTTGTTATAAAAGAGTTGGAACATTTATCACAATTATAAAACTTCTTATGAGATCTCTTGTGAATTCGTAACAGAAACTTTTGTAAATAATCTTTCCTGCATTGATCGCATTTATATGTAGTAGATGTCCTGGAATGAGTTACACTATGTCGTTTTAAATCACTGCTTTGAATGAATGTCTTTGAGCATATTTCACATTCAAAGGGTTTTTTCTCCAAATGGGATATTTGATGTCTGTTTAATGTATTCTTTTTGGAATAGGATTTCTCGCATTGATTGCAAGTAAAAGGTGGTTTTAGTTTTTCTGGTGAAGAGGGTATTATTTCAATGTTCGAAGCATGTACTTCTTGGCTGGGTATAGTTGATTTTATATCCTTTAAGTAAGATTGACTTGAATCTTCTTCTTTTAGAGATATTTCTTGCATATTACTCATTTTAGTTAAACTAGAGAATATAAGCTGACGTCTTCATATAACGAAAACAGCAAACAGTATGACACATTCCACTCGTTTCACTCAAAGATATAAAATTATACGAGGCGCTGTTGTATTTTAACTCATAGGATTGGTTTGAAAATCGAAAAATCGCTGAATTTCGTTAAATCTGAAAGTACTGGATTTGATTAAATAATGCTTTGTGTATAAAAATTAAGCTCGAATGTAGAAAAATCCAGTTAAATGTAATAAAAATAAGGATATTAATTTGTTAACTCGTATTTTTTATGCACATTTATGAAAAAATGTTTAAATGTGAAATTTTCAGTCAGTGATTAGATTAAAATTAATTTATTTTTGTTTAGTAATGAGTATTTCTTGAAGTGTGTCTCGTTGAAAGCTTAAAATTCTACATAGCTAGCATCTAAAAGGATGATAAAATCTCAAACTAGTGTAAAAGGAAATCAAATTCGTTTAAATTCGTCTTTTTCATTAAAAATCATATTTTCCTTTTGTTATTTGTTCAATTATTAAAATTCAGTAAGGTAATGGTTGTTCAAAAACTAAAATATATGTTTAACGTTCCTCTTTTAAGTTATTATTCTTATCTTGTAGCTGGAAAAAGAAAATCTAAAGAAATCTGTTTTTATTTTTCTTCTTAAAAATTGATATTTTCCATTGTTTTGTTTAATTATTGATATCGAGGTTGAACGTGTTAAATACAATTCGTTCTGTGGTTAAACAAATTTTCTGTTAAAAGGGTTTATATAATTTCAAGTAAAAGCAATTTGAAAGTGAATACATACTATTTAATAAACAAAATTCTCGCATAGGAACTAGTGTTGAAAAACATGTGTTATGCTAAAAATGCACTTAATATTTACATATTGAAGTGAAATTTTTTAAAGTGTGGCTAAGTATGTGAAATGTAGTTTCAGCACCGGTATAGTTAATTCATCTGTTGATAAAATTGGGATCCAATAATAAATAAATAATTATTCATTAAACTGTAAAATTATACTTGTAATAATGTAAAAATATTGATACTTTCTTTTATACATCTTGAAAAAAATCAAATCGTCAACATATCGATATTTTGTAAACAAGTGACGTAACGCTATTGTATCCTCCTACCTTCAAGGGGGGAGAAACGCAGGATTTTCTTATGAGTTTGAAGAGAGCGTAGATGTAGTTTTGAAAGGGGGGGGGGGAAATCTGGTTATTTTTACTTTTAGAAGAAGTGTGATGATGAAACATAATCCTACAGTGGTCTAAACACTGTAAAATCAATTAGGTTGGTGTAAAATTACTAAGTGTAAGATAAAATTGGTTATTTACCTAGAAATATCCACATTTAAAATGTAGTAAAATTAAGTTAATTGGTTTGAAAACTCGAAATTTTATATGAAAATGATAAAATTTAAAGCCAATAACGAATAAAAACGTTGGATAGGTTCGAAGTATATAAAGATGTAAAAATCATTATTGGATTAATAAAATTAATCATTTTCTTTAAAAATTCGATATTATTCTTTGTTATTTGTTTAATTATCAAAATTTATTAAGGAAATGGTGGATCAAAAACAAAATTGTATGTTTAAATTTTCCTTTTAAGATGATATCCCTATCTTATAGTTGAAGAAAAAATCTAAAGTATCTAAAGAATCTGCTTTTTCATTAAAAATTGATATTTTCATTGTTTTGGTTAATTAATAATACTTATTAAGGTGTTGTTCATTCAAAATTCAAATATATGTTTAACTTTCTCCATTTAAGTTGATATTCTGAGCTTGCAGTTGAATAAAATCTACAGAAATCAGTTTTTTTCCTAAAATAATGATATTTTCCATTGTTCTGCTTAATTATTGCTTAATGAGTAATACGTAATAATACTCATTAAGGTAAACGTTGTTCAAAATTCAAATATAAATTTAATCTTCATCTTATAGTATGATAATCTAGTCGATCTAACGTTCAACTCTCATGTTATAGCAGGAAAATACTCTAAAAACGCCATTTTTCCCGCTAGGGGGCGATGGCGGAGGGGGTTCCAGAGGCGGTGTCGGAGGGGGGGACGAAAGGCGGTGTCGGAGGAGGTGCGGGCCGGAGGGGGGGATGAGGGTGCGGCACCGCAGGCGGGATGGTCCCGCAGTCCGGCCTGCGGCATTCCCCGTACTGTCGTTTTCCTACTACTCACAGGAAACGAGAAAAGCGTACAGTAACGTGACAAGAATCTCTGTCATCTCTGTAAGGGATTTATTAAAAATAACTGGAAAAAGCTATTCGATTCCAAATGCCTTCAATATGTCAGACCTGTTAATTTTATGCCTTTATAGTTAAAAATGAGTCAAAAATGTGTCTGAAAGTTTCGCATTTTTGAGCAGTGAATATGAGAACCACCTTAAGGTATATTTCCAAAGGTACTGTTAACAGAAGTTCTTTATAGCCATTAATACTTTTACAAAACATAATGCCTGATAGAAACAGTGCCTAATAGAAACAGTGCCTAATAGAAACAGTGCCTAGAGTGAGAATGATTTTGTTGTACGTCGTTCGCTTGTTCTAAGGAAAAATTTAGTTTTCATTTAGTTGCTTCTTATTTTGGAGCTTCAAATGAGTAGATGTAAACACCTTTTATTATAACACTAGCAGAACTACCCGGCTTCGCCCGTGTCAATTATAAGAGACCTTCCATGTAAAATAATAAATTAAAACGAACAACTATAGTAATCACAATAACTCAGATTTGTGCATTCCCGTCCACAAATCATTAAAATGACAGTTACAAAACATACATTATTGTCTCGCCACCATAATAAAATATCTGTGCTTTAATATCACAATGCCCGTTTTCTTCGGGTGATGTAACAGAAAAATTTGTAATTTTCTGACAATACGAAAAACAAATGCACCAAATGGCATATCATATAGTGAAATTCTCGTTTGTATGGCGTATATCTACATTATAAAGTAAAAATATGTCAGTGAATAACGCTGACATCATGCTGTTGATGGCAACGACCTAACAGACAAATTATTCCTTTACAACAATTTTTCTTAACTCCTAAACAGCACACAATTTAATTTTTTAAGCTGTCGAATAGAACAAAAATTCCTTTCAAATTAAATTTATTTGAAAATTGTATCTCAGTTTTTTTATTTTAATGGGTTTGAAAGTAATTTTCAAACATGGATATTTTTAAATGCGCGTGCAGCCCAACGAAATCATAACGAAAGATGAACCCGTTTGCTCTTAATGCAATATTATGAAGAAAAGGCATGTCTGTGTGTAACTTTGTCATATCAAAATAAGAAAAAAATAGATAGTTTTTTTTTCTAAGTCTCGATTTTTGTCAAAGAGTTATGACTCAACGATACTTTGAAGTACCATTTTAAATAATTAACCGTAATTAACAAAAAATAAATAAATCTTTTAGTTTTAGCACATACAGTATCTTCTAATGTATCACAGTAATGCAAGGGAAAAAACTTTCAAAGAGGTAGATTTTTAAATTCATAATTTGGGATATAAAGATTTAATGAGTGTTTTATATCGGCACAATGTAGCTTTAGAGAGCCTTTTTTTGAAAAACGAAAGTTTTTCTTTCAAACTCTCTCGGTAAATCAAAAATTGCTATACTATAGCTGAAAATTAGAATAAATCTGCTTACACTTCTTGTCTTCTACTGTACTAAAATTCCAGCTGAAGCAATTTGTTTCGCTATTCTAATACTAGTCGGACGTGCCAATCCGAAAACTTTCTTTTATCTCATGGGTCAATATCTGAAAATTGGACAATTTGCGTCTACTGCCAATAATATTCCATTAATTATACTAAAACCATAAACTGAAAAATGTAATATATTGTAACACTTGTTAAAACAATTACCAATTATAAATGGGCATATGATAAATAATTAATTTTTAGTTTTAAACAAACGAAATCATCATTTCATTCCCTGTCCCCAGGCACAAATATCCAATATTAAATGTAAGCTGTAAAAATTTTTATAAATATTTTTAACTTTTGCTATTATAGATTTATACATATATATATATATACAGTATGGGAAAATATAATGCTCCTTTACTCGTATAGATTGTATTGTAAAATACTGTAGTAAATATATTAGTCCCTGAGGTTGACCATCATCTCAGTCCCTCTAACCACACATTTAGGTTAAGAGGTACTAGGTGGCGCTGGCAGAATTATTTCCATTGCAACAGCAACTACAGTTCAAGTATCCACCATGGATGAAGGTAAGTTGTTCGTCTCATTGTTTCATTTTTAGAAATATTTAGTTTTTGTTCTGAAAAGGGATGAGTATTTTTTATAGCATCATTCATGTCCCCATATTTAATTTTTTATCTATAAAAAAAAGCTTATTGCAACTTTATTTATGTAACATACAAATGTCACATGGGATATTTAATCATTTACATGTGTTCAAAATGATTCAATAAAATGGCTGTGCATCTTTTAAGACAAAAATATCACCTCAGTCCCCATCATCTCAGTCCCAATTATTAGACACTGATTACGTGTTAACAGACACTTTCTTCCATAAAAGTTTATCCTACGCATAAAATATACATCCTTGATCTCAAAACACTACAGCATTCAAACGACAAAACATGTATCATAGTATATAATTGTATTTGGAATTTGGTACATTAATTCAAAAAAAAAAATAAAAATTCTGGGGTGAGATTGTCCAGTTTTCAGATATTGACCCTCATACATGTTAACGCTTCAATGTTCTCTATCACAGCGCTATGTTCAATATCACAGTGTAGTACAGAATTAAATGACAAGCTACGTCCATCATGAGGATTCTAAAGATATAGGTTCGTTGAATTGTGTGTATTTAACTAAATGCATCATGTAACATATCTGCAGAGGTGCCAAGTTCGCACTAATCTTCCGTAATGCGTGGATTAATTTAACCCAGTTTAACAACGTTTCGAACCAGAAAAATTATTTGATGAATCTTTATTTATTTAATTCCAGTTTTCTACGTGGAATTTATTTAATTTCATCTCTTAAAAAAAATTCTGGTGCGAAATGTATTAAACCAGGGTTAAATTAACCGACATATTACGGAGGATTAGTGGCAACTTGGCACCTATGTATCTGCCACATGTAAAAAAAAAAATGGGTTTTTATGACATCTGCTGGAGTTCTTTAACTAATCTTTAATAATTCTTTAACTAATCTATGTTTCACATCTGCTATGCTGTTTTCAGAAGGATCATTACACATTTCCTCGAATAGATGGCAATAGGGCTGATATTTTGTAGACTTGGTGGGAGTAACAAGGAACACCAGATACTCAGAGTTCGCTTATGTTTTCATAGTTTAATTTCTTCTTAGAGTTAAGTTTTGCGAAATAAAAATTCCCATAAAACAAGGTATCTAGATTCATATTTATTAAAATAATTAGTAATTTTTCACTATTTTAGTTATGAGAATAGGTTCTGCTCGTGTTGCAGATGTGGAACACAAGAAAAAGGTTGACGTATTACACGAAAAATATATCGGAAATATTTTTTTTCCTGCGTAATAAACCTCTTAGAATCGTATGTACTTTTTATTTTCAAAACAAAATAAAAAATCATGACAATAAGGGTTAAAAAGGAGATATAAATATCGCATTTTTTCAAACAAATAATTGAATTTCTGAACCCACCCTCTGAGATGTCTGCAACCAAAATTCCCCACCCAAAGATTATAAAAGTGAGAACAGTCGTGCAGTGTACACCCAAGCCTAATAAGGATATATTTATGCGAAAGTAATACAATATGAACTTTGATTAAATTCCGTGTATTAGTTTGAAATATAGATATTCCTAAAATCGTGAAAAGTGCAGCATAGCGTTACAATTCTTGTCTAACAGAATCTAAAGTTTTATTAAATTACGTGCTTCTTGAGATAGAGCGCCCACAAAATTTTTGTCACAGATAGACATTTTCTAAAAACAGTAAAATAGTATTCAAAACCTTCTAAAATTTATAAATCTTCAAAAACCGGAAGTCAAAATTGTTCACTAATCAAATACTTTCTTCTTAGAAAGTAAAAAGGGAACAAATGATAGAGAATCTTGATTGAATGCTTTTAACGAAGAACTAATTTAAATTTGCCGATATTGTTTCTTTTCTGTGTTAAACATTTTCAATTGTGCTTTCAGTATTAATACATTTTTTGTTTATCAAATAATAGTAAAATGGACGCTTGTGAGCTTCTAATATGCTATAATGTTTTTCTTTCTCACAGACAATGGCTGAAACGAATTAAGATGTTTAGATATCCATTTAGCCTATGTGCACATGCGGGAAAAAAAGAACTTTCGACCATTCGAGAGTAAACATTCTCTTAAAACTTAAATACTCTAAATAATTTTATTTATGAATTATTTTTAATAGTTTTTTCCTCCAAACAAGAGTTGGGCAAATTTCAATTATCTGCAATGTAATTACAGTTTAATTGTATGTAATTAATTATAGTTAAAATTACATGCCGTAAGAAATTCTTGCAGCATTGTAACCGGAACAGTCACCATCCCACTATTTGACAAAATTATTGCGTTTGAATGTGTGTAACTATAATCAATTACATGAAATTAACCTGTAATTACACTGCAGATAATTGAGATTACAAATTTGCCCAACTGTACTCCAAACAATAGAAGTGATGGAGCTCTGCGACCATAGCTGTAGTTGAAAATTTTAAATATCGAATACATACAAATTGTATATGTTAAAGAATTACTTTACCTGCTTCTATTAGATGATCGATGGTGGGAAATCTTTTCATAACAGTAGGGCTTATTCCTTGGAATATTAATATAGACATCAAATTCAGATATCTTGCTAATGTTCTACGAATCATTCGACCTTTTTCATCCGCACCGTTGACATAGGTGGAAATTAACATGCAGCATCTAATAAGATAAGAAATCGATCAGCGCATTCATATTTTAAGTTCATTCACTACATAATGATTTATAACCGAGAAGCTTAAGACAATTTCAACTTTATATGTTTCTTGGATTTTAATTGGGAGTAGCCATAAAGTGCAAATAAAGAATCTCTGAATTCGTAGTATGCGTGACACGCTGAAGCAAATGTCCATAAAAATGCTTTTTCAAGTACATAGACCGGGAGCCGGCAGCACAGGTAACGTCACACCCAAAGGTATGAAAATATGGCGGACTGGGAGCAGGAAAACACAATGGTAAACCTACGAGCCCACGGTAAAATCGGGTTTTTAGGTGTTTTCTACCAAGATATGACTTGGCAGACCGATAGCGTTTTAATATGGGAATCGAGTTTTAGCTAACTCTGGAATTTCAGCCTCCAACTCGATGAGGTGGTTGTCTCATGGTTCGTACGCCTCCTTGAATTTTACAGACCAGAAAATTTTTCGAAACCAGTATTATCTTATAGAAAACCTCTTTTTAAAAGAAGGTGAAATTTTGCGCGTTTAACCTTGATTTCTTTTTCTATAAAAACATACTGGTAGTCTTCCTGGAGAAATAACAGTATCTGTACAAACCATGTGTCTGTACTGCCGGCTCCTGGTCTAACAGTTATGAGTTCAATCATGATTTGTTCATGCTTAACATGAGTGGAAGGAGTTCTGAAAAACTAAAACGACACAACGAAGAATGTTCCTTAAGAAAATTACTTTCAGGAAAACCTACGCAATCAAAAGCACAGTCTATAGTGGGTCATTTATCTTTTTATTACGTGCGTATTTTTATTTAGACATTTTTGAAAGAGCACTTCGAATCTCATATTTAGGGTAGGTGGACGTAAAAATATGCACTTTTTATAAATTTTGATTTTTAAAGAACACATTTGTGTAAACTTATGTGACGATTGATTAATGTTATATTAGAACCTTAGGCATGTGCCACCATCAACCGACATTCTGTCAAATTATAATATCGTGAGAAATTGCAATTTTTAAAAAAACATTGCTCTGCGTATCCTTGCCTCATTGGTTGAGGTAAAACCTCGCAGTGGTGGGGCAAAGATACGCAGTGCGTATTTGCAAGAAACTTCTAAAAATACCAAGGATACTAAGAATTAAACAATACAATCTCTTTTGTGTGAGCAAGTTTTTACCTATTTTGTTCATATGTGATATATAAAAAAAAAAAAAAAACACTACACAGACGGAGAGCTTCCCCTCTACTCTCTTTCAAACAAAATCAACATTTACTGAATGCAAGAGCTCCCATGAGTACGAAATATGTGTGAATTTATAGAGGTTTCGTAAGTGCAGAGAATGAGTTCAGTAGGCGGAAGTGCACCCGCATGCTCCTGCTAGACGATGCCTAGTCTTTGGTAAAGCAACGCAGTGAAAACAACCAGAATTTATTTCTGATGTCACTATCCTTTTTCTGTGCACATACGAAACGTCCAACCATAAATGAGATTTTATACGAATGGTTTTTGAAAAGGGGTTTGACATAGTACATACACACCTCGTTAAAAAATTAATTAAAAACTGTAGTTAATTAAAAACTAAAGAAAAGCGTACCTGAAAATAAGCTCAGATTACTGGGTGAAAGCCTCGCATTGGTAAACTGGTACGGATAAAATATATACAGGGTTTGTCCGTAAAGTAATGAGACTGCTAAAAAGAATTTATTGATACGATTGGTACATATTGTTTAAATTCTTCAAAATAGTCTCATTGGGCGTCGATACACAATGAGATTTCCACTCTGCAAAGGCTCCCTGGAAGCCAGCTGCCGTAACCTCTTTCGTAAACTCTGTGACTGCCCGTTGGATGGCGGGAACATGGCTTCTCTTAAACTTTGGGAACTGCAAAAAGTCTGTCCAGCTCAAGTGCCCCACCAGTGGCTGAGAGGTTCTGCTCTCGAATCTGGTAGACGGGAGGTGCTGGGTTCGATCCCAATCGCGCCCGTCGGCCTAATCGTTCGGAGTTTTCGTGGTTTTCTTCGAACCTTGGATTTCCAAGCGTTAATACGGGTTAGGTTCCCTTAGAAAAACCCCCACGAAGGGCACTCTCCCTGGGCCTATATCCCTCGTGCAGATAATTGGCCGTCATAAATACAACCAACCAACCAACCAACCTGTCCAGCTCAAATCAAGTCTGCACCACGGTTGCGGCAAGATTACAACTCCTATAAGGGTCAGGTAAGCGGTCTCAAGGCGGTGAAGGCTGGAGCATTGTCATGGTGATGCTTCCAGCGATCGGCAAACTCCGGTCGTTTCCATTTGACGGCTCTGTGCAGGCGCTCAGGGATTTCTTTGTTGAAAACTGCGTTGACGGTTCGTTCCGGAGGTAAAAATTATTTTTGGACCACCCCACGCTTGCCAAAAAAGACAATGAGGGTCTTCAGATCGCTCCATGTCATTAACAGTCCCTCATCCATTCTTACGTTTATTGCATTAAAAGAAAAACAGGGTGATCGTCTTTGTAAAGTCTCGTTTAGAAATCAAAAATGACTGACTGCCATGCTAAAGCAATAAAACCTCTCTTTTCTAACCACATTTGTGGTTTTTAATAAAAGGACGGGAGGATCAACAACGGGTCAGGAGATAAGATAAGATCGAACTTGAAGGAAGCCCCCCCCCCTCTTGCAGGGCATCCAGCACTTTACTTGTAAAGTCATAAAAGACCAAAAACGCCACGTAACCACAAAAAAGCGCCGACTGGTCCAGAACAAAAATACCGCAAGTAGAATGATAGTCTATATGAAGCTTAAGTCTACTTAATCAAGGCAAGCGTCTCGGAAGCGGTTTTGCCCAGGTGAAAACAAAATTTAATCGCATAGCGCTGCTCCAGTGAACTCTCCATTTTTAAATTTTCCTGCCATGACAAAAACTCAAAAACAACTTTTGCGCCCTGCATCATCCTCACTACGTCAGAGTTTGGACGCGACTGCCGGTCAGTGCGTTGCTTAGCTTAAACCCTTAACCACAAATACTGCCACCAGAGAGCTTGCTACTGGCAACTAGAACGTCGCACGGCTCCCGGTCTCAGTAGTTAACGGACAAACCACGTATGTTCAACCCATGGAAAATACGAAAATGCATGGGCGAGAGCTTTGCGTTAAGGTATACGTACCCTACTAATAATAGTTACCCTTTTTTCCAGCGAATGTTTTGCGACAAAAGACACATTCCACTGTACAATCACTTTCAAATACCGGCTACTGTAGAAAATTTATACCTACATGGTCCCTTAATAAAGGAAAAGACAGATAATTGCCTTTGATAGAGCGTGCTTCATACATTTCAGTTTCAGGGTTTTTTTCTTCCAATTTGCTTTAGTAAAAATAGAAACCGAAATTAAACTTCACACAAGTGTTAGCTTTTTTCAATAAAAAGGTGCATTTAGGATATTATGAAACCTTTCAAATACAAAATACCAACGTTCTTTTATTTCCTGTAATTGGCTGATTGAAAATGCATTGAATTTAGGGAAAAGACAATAATACTAATTAAAAAAAGAACAACGATAATTAAAAATAGGAAAGTGAAGAGAATATAAAAAGAGGAGAGGAACAGACATGGTTTCGGAGTTTCATGTTTTCGAAACCCTTGAACACTCAAAGTTTTGCTCTTTGGGTAACTTTTTTTAAAGATTAATGAATTATGGCGCGATCGATTATCACTATTTCAATATTTCAAGATCCACACAAAAATGCGTGAAAAATTTGATTTTCGCTGTCTTCATATTAAGATCCAAGCAAAAATGGAAAAATATCAACATTCTTACATAAATAAGATGTAAAAAAATTTTTTAATCCAACTAAATCAAAATGTGGAAGGTTTTAAATAAGAGTAATATTAAAATATAATCCGAATATCAACACAATCATCTTCGCAATTAAAAACTTGCGATTAAAATGTTAATCTGGTGTGTTGGTGGGTACTAAATAGGAAAAACAATATTTACAATACTTTAGAATTTATCAGAAGAAAATCCATTTTGTAGAGCACAACTTACTTGTCAGGCCAAGGTATAGCGAGATACTGTTGCCACCACCTTCCCACGATTATCATTACAAAAAATCCAAGAACAAATGTTAAGGGAATAAGATCTGTAAACTCTTTGCAGTACAGAGAAATTTTCTCGAACACCCTAAAAATTAATGAAACATTAACGCAATCTAGAATTAGAAAGTAAAAAGAGTTTAACAATTTGAAAGCAACTTACCCCCGACTATACTCGTTCAACACAACTCTGTAAAGAGCAAATAAAGCATAATATAGACATATAAAGATGATCATCTCCTTGTAGAGGAGCTTGTAAATGCTTCCTTTCCATCTTAAAAGTAGCTTGGGAAATGCACTAAGTCGTGCCTTAGACACATGAAGTGAATATGTCACAGTCATGGCTGCTTTTTATACTTAACAATAAATACACTTAAAAACTTGCAAGTAAATTCCAGTGCAAATACAATCAGTATATGATATGCAAAAAGTTTTTTTGCAAAATTAGTTTTCAATCTAAATTCTCTTGTGGCTAAGTATCAAGCTGTAGCCTAGAATCAACTTCAGAGTATATAAAAATGTCTTTAATGCCAAAGCACAGAAATAAACAATTAATAAAAGAACATAATTACGGCAGTTTGATGCTTGTCAGTCATTGAAAACCACATGTCTTCCCCCAAAGCAAATGTAATGATTGAGCTTTATTAAAGCTTGATGATGACGTCTAGCTGACAGACATCAAGTATCCAACTGGATTTGCCATGGAGAGTAGAAGTCATGCCCAAAGGCAACAGCAACTTGACAGATTGGAAACCAAACTTTCATAGTGAACGTAAGACAAGTAGGTTCCAACATGCGTGGTCAATTTCAGAAGACTAAATTAAAATATGGACTTCAGCACAGCACTATCAAGATTTGTCACTATGCAGCTTGTAATGCAGCTATTCAGTCACTATGCAGCTATGTCACTATGCAGTTATTCAGCAGCTTGTAAAGAAAGCCTAGAAATGATAAAATTTTAATCAGATTAATATTATCATAAGTAAAATACACAATCGCTAACTATAAATTAGTGTAAAATATTTTATTAAACTCATTTAGGTTAAAGAAAATAAGTTGAATTTGGTGTGAATTACTACGAACTAAAAGATACTTCTTAAAACACCATAAAAAACTTAAATGTGCTAGTCCTTTCGAAAGATCCGAGTCTTTTTTTCGTCAGGCGTAAAAGAAGACGTGCTTATACCATGATAGCAGCAGAAAAACTGAAATGAGAGATAAGGGAAAGAAAACAAGCTGAAGAAACAGCCAATAGGAAAGTAGAAATCAACAGCCAATAGGAAAGCAGAAGACAACAGCCAATCACAGAAGAGTATAATCGAAACAAAAGAACACAGAGTAGGAGGGGAATAAAAAAGCAAATAAAAAAAAAATATATATATAATAAAATGAAAACACACACATATATTAAAATAATAGGAACGCATGGAATTTAAAAATAAATAAATAAGATATAAAAAACAGACTAATGTTAATTAATACAAAAAATAAATTAAATGGTAGTACTGAAAAGGTTTTTCCAAGCTGAAGAGATCATTGTGGAATCAGATTTATCGTTAACAATAACTTCATGATTAAGATAAATGGCTAAATTTTCAAGAAAGTCCAATTCAGAGATACTATTGGCATTAAAGATAATTTTAGCATTTTGAAAATTAAAACTATGGCCGGAATCCCAAGAGTGATTGGCAATAGAAGATTTAGAAATTTCTTGATTAATTTCATAACGAGAGTGCTCTTTTAAGCGGATTAAAGAAATCTTGAAATCCACTTAAAAGAGCACTCTCGTTATGTAATTAATCGAGAAAGGGTCTAGCCGGATAAGCATAGCGAAATGGCCCCCCACGGCCGATGTTTGAAATAATATGTGTGGTAATAAGGCTCATCATGAGAATACAATATAGAGTGTTTTTAGCGCCTGACCTTGAACTGTCCTTGAGATAATCGGCGAATTATGTGCCGGCGCTACTATTTTTCAAATACATTTTTCTCAAACAGTGTAAAAGTTAAAAAAGTGAAACCAACGCCTATTATTGAAGAATATATTAGTTCATATTACATATTTTTTTTCACATTTTTACAAAAATTTTAACATAGAAAAATAAACAAAAATACTTTTAAAAAAATTATTAATGCAGTAATTTTATATTTACACCAACCAAAATATTAGACAATAATGCTCAAAGTATGTATTTTTAAGAAAAAATTTCGTTAAAATTGAAGATGCGCTTTTTGAGTTATAACAAAAATAATGCTAGAAACTTGCTAAAATATTCGTAACTTTCCCTGTTTGCATTTGCAGAAATACGCTACTATCAATAAATTGGTCGATTCGTGACATTTCCACTCGGGCAGGATGCGCAGTGCGCCAAAATATGAGAATGTTTCTTACATACCACTTCGCTATAGGTTTGTTTCGTGTTTGTAAACATTCTGTTATTTTGGCGTACTGTGTATCCTTTTCGCGTAATAATATCAAGTCGATGGTCTAGTTGATTGTGCAGGTGAAGTTGAATAGGGGCTTTATATATATAAGGTTATCAACTTTTTGGCAGTTTCAAACCCCTCTCCCAAACTTCCAGTATCATACGTTATCATTTCTCGAATCCCCCTCCCTCTAATAATATTGTTATCAGCGTATAAAAATTGTTTTTACTTTTGCATTTTTTTTTTCCATTTTTTTCTTTTTATGCGTTTGCAGTGATATACAGATATGGTTCTACATTTTTTATTTGCATATTTTACTGATTTAAATGACGAGAAGAAATTCATAAAATATCACTATCATATAAGAAATAACTTTATATCAAATAACATTTTAAAGAAACACTTATTATTTAAAAGTTTTTAATAATAGCTCTTTGTTACATAATGCATTGAACAGTAATATTGTCTTCTTGCAATACGCCCGTGCCGAGGCTAAACAGAACTTCTTTTAAACAAAACGGATGGCCAACATTCCTCCCCATCTTTTACTAGCAAAAATAATAAATATAATTTCGAATCTGGTTTCTCTAACAACGAATTATATACGCATATGGCAGGAGAATATTAATGGTGAACGTTTTGTTATTCCATATTTTGGAATGAAATGTTTTATAATCATTCAATGGTTTTAATAATAACTTTGTATTTTCATAAAAAGAAGAAAACAGACTTAAAATAATTAAGATAACAGATGTAAAGTAAAAGATACGAAAAAAGTATATTTTGGTTTTTTCAAAAATGATAACGATATCAAATGACAAGCCCCCTCTCCCTACAGATATCTTCCGATGTCAAGCGCCAGGAACCCACCCCGCTCACACACACTCCCCCCTAAAGTGATACGTTATATATGTACACTGTACGTGTACAGCCCCATAGCCTTCTTCAATGTGAAAATCATAGTAGGCAAATGTTATCATTTTATTTGTCAATTCTTGATATTATTACGTGAGAAGCATGCGGAGTACGTCAAAATAACAGAATATTTACAAACACGAAACAAACCTATAGGAAAGTAGTATAAATGGAAACGTAATCTTATTTTGGCGTACTGCGCATCCTGACAGAGTGAAAATGTCATGAACCGGCCAATTCATTGACAGTAGCGTTTTTTTTTAAATGCAAACAGGGAAAGTTACGAATATTTTAGCAAGTTGCTAGCATTATTTTTGTTATAACTCAAAAAGTGCATCTTCGATTTTAACGAAATTTGTTTTCTTAAAAGTACATACTTTGAGCATTATTCTGTAATTTTTTGGTTGGTGTAAATATAAAATTACTACATTAATAATTTAAAAAAAAATATTTTTGTTTATTTTTCGATGTTAAAATTTGTGTAAAAATGTGAAAAAAAAAATATAATGTCAACTAATATATTCTTCAATAATTGGCGTTGGTTACATTTTTTAACCTTTATACTTTTTGAGAAAAACGTAATTGAAAATTAGTAGCGTCGGCGCATACTTCGCCGATTATCTCAAGGACAGTTCAAGGTCAGGGGTTAAAAACACTTTATATTGTATTCTCATGGCGAACCTTATTACCACACATGTTATTTCAAACATCGGCCGTGGGGGCCATTTCCCTATGCTTATCCGGCTAGACCCTTTCTAAATCTTCTACTGTCAAGCACTCTTGGGATTCCGGCCATAGTTTTAATTTTCAAAATGCTAAAATTATCTTTAATGCCAATAGTATCTCTGAATTGGACTTTCTTGAAAATTTAGCCATTTATCTTAATCGTGAAGTTATTGTTAACGATAAATCTGATTCCACAATGATCTCTTCAGCTTGGAAAAACCTTTTCAGTACTACCATTTAATTTATTTTTTGTATTAATTAATGTTAGTCTGTTTTTTATATATTATTTATTTATTTATTTTTAAATTCCATGCGTTCCTATATTTTAATATATGTGTGTGTTTTCATTTTATTATATATATATTTTTTTTTATTTGCTTTTTTATTCCCCTCCTACTCTGTGTTCTTTTGTTTCGATTATACTCTTCTGTGATTGGCTGTTGTCTTCTGCTTTCCTATTGGCCGTTGCTTTCTACTTCCTATTGGCTGTTTCTTCAGCTTGTTTCCTTTCCATTATCTCTCATTTCAGTCTTGCTGCTACTTTCATAGTAGAAGCACGTCTTCTTTGCGCTTGACGAAGAAAGACTCAGATCTTTCGAAAGGCCTAGCGCATTTAAGTTTTTGATGGTGTTTTAAGAAGCTCTTTTAGTTCATTTAGGTTATTCTTCGAAGACTGGTATCTAGAAAGAACAAACGAGGTAGTTCAATAGACCGTCATTCCCATATTCGTGTATATTCCTTAAATTTTTTACAATAATCTCCGATACACAGAATTTATCAAGTTAATATTTAAGATCTGAAGCAGGGATGGCTGATACATTCTGAAACATCAAATTCCTTGAAAGGGCGACATCCCGGCCTCAGCCTCTTTCAAATGATGTGCCACTGGGTTAGAGATAATGTTGCCAGGTGTCACAATTTAATGAGGGGATAGGACAAGTTACGATTTTTCTTTAAGCAAGATTCTTTCATTTATTTTAGTACCACGCTTTTCGTTAATCTGCATAGAGCTTAAGAGGCTACTTCAGTCAAATGGAAAGACGCATTCGCTAATGCTAATCCTATGGAAGAAACTTACAAAGATATCTCGGTCGCATTTCAATATATTTAAATAATTTCTTTTGCATTGTATAGCTGAGATTGATCTGTATTCAGGCCGTTTTTTACTTTTTCGATTTTGATTACAGACATTTTTTATGAGGATGCTTTTACTTTCGAAACCGGTTTCGAAAATGAAAGTGTCCTCATAAGAAATACCTGTAAACAAAATCGAAAAAGTAAACAACGGCCTTTGTACAGATAGATCTCAGCTATACAATGCAAAAGAAATCATTTAAAAATATTGAAATGCGGCCGAGATATCTTTATAAATTTCTTCCACAGGATTAGCATTAGCGAATGCGTCTTTCCATTTGACTGAAGTGACCTCTTAATCCAGTAAATCCTCTGAAAACAGAACCTGTCTATTGCGAAAATTTTTTACGATTCCGACGAAAGAAAATTTACATCCTCAGAAATCGGCCGAAAAGTGAGTTGTTCAGGTCCTTAGCATACTGCACTTTATTTACCATACGGTGTGAAAATTAAAACCTGTTTATAACAGAAACCGATCTTGAGCGCAGCAAATTCATTGTCTCCACATAGAGTCAGCAAGGGCCAAAATTTTCAGATCCGAACAATAGCCATCTTGGCCCGGTGTAAAAACTTAAAGTTCGACCCGAGTCCGGCTTTTATATTTTCGCAGATCATGGTCCGGCCCGGCTTGTCTTAACTTCTACAAAAAAAAAAAAAAAAAAAAAAAAAAAAAAAAAATATATATATATATATATATATATATATATATATATATATATATATATATATATATCAATATTTTTAAAAGATTATTTTAAAGAATACTGCATACATATTTATGCGAAAATATTATAGTATATTTCGGACTACGCGCCCGCAAACCACAGAATATAGAGTAACAATATTAATGATCACTAACTCTTAGACTATTGCATTTATAGACGTATTTAAAAAATATTAATGTAGTTTAGAATTAAAGAAAAAATATGCTTCAAAACATGAACATTTGAAGCTATAATAAGAGGATATATGTTTCAAAAAGTATAATTCTAAAAATTCCGTTAACAAATGTTCATTATTACTATTTTTGCATATAAGCGCCTGCCCAATACGTCCTGGGAACAGCAGTTTAAGTCCAGGTTTGGCCAGAGTCTAGAAACAAAAATGCAAGCCTGAGCCCGGCAGACACGATTTATCTGTCCAGTTTGAGATCTCTACGCTAGGCATGTCAAATTTCTGTATTTATGTTATCAAAATAGCAACGACTCTTGCAGCACATTTTTGACTTATTTTCGGTCCAGCCAGGTCCACTGAAGATTTTTCAGATTTAGTCAGTTTAGACACTTAAATTGTTACATCGGGCCGGCCAGCTTACTTAATTTTTTTTATTAATATTGGCTCGGCCTGGTCCGTTAAAAAAATGTATTCATTCGGCCCGACCCGTTTGAGAGTCTTCATTTAGCTGGCCCAACTTGAGCCCGTGCAGATCCCTATCTCCATGGAAGGAATACCATAAAATTATAATTACTCAATCTGAAACCACTTCGATACAACATTTTGTTTTTGTCCCTAGTGATTGCATTTTCAGACTTTACTGTATAAGATTGTGTTTATTAGAGTAAAGCCTACTAAAAGGAAATCTCAAGTGACTAGAGAAAGACTAATAACAAACAATCTTCTTGAAACACCAACAAAAATTTGTAAATGCGCTAGGCCTTTCGAAAGATCTGAGTCTTTCCGTCTTGCCTCTGCTTTCATAGTAGAAGGGCGTCTTTTTTGCGCCTGACGAAGAAAGACTCAGATCTTTCGAAAGGCCTAGCGCATTTACAAATTTTTGATGGTGTTTCAAGAAGATTGTTTGTTCTTAGTCATTCACACCAGTTTTAACTTATTTTCTTTGACTAGAGAAAGTTTCTTGCTAAGTAGGAAATCCTATGAAAACGGAATCCTGTCAGATATAAAATAATCAGAATATCCTGCAATTATACAGTTTATGACAGGATTCCGTTTTCATAGAATTTACTGAATTTTCATGTTCGGATTAACAAGCTACTGTCCGGCTTTTTCAATTACCATGCCTGCTTTTATGTGACGGGACATTAGTCTGATACCTTCATTTTATTTTATAAATTTAGTTTTAATATAATTATTTGAAAAGTTTTTTAGATTTAATAGAGAAATATCCCTTAGGTCATTTTTTAAGGGGATACTTTACTCACGTTATAACAACCGCTCGCTAATGTTAATCCTCTGGGAGAATTTTTTAAATTATCTCGTATGCGGTTACCGAAAGTGAAAGTATCCTCATAAAAATAACATGTAAACAAAATCGAAAAAGTAGAAACGGTCTTTGTGGAGATCGACTCAGCTAAACAATGCAGAAAAAAAATATAGAAATGCAAATGAGATATTTAAAAATAAATTCTCCCATAGGATTAACCTTAGTGAGCTGATGTTTTTGTGCGAGTGGAGAAACCTTTTAACACCGATAAACGCGCCAGAATCTTAGACTTCTCATTTATGTAGACATTAGAAGATCAATATTTTGATTTTAAGACACGGGTAAAAAAAGTGTTCCATTACAAAAATTAAATTGAGAAATTGGAACGAAATACTTTTTGTTGCAGTTTAATTATTTCCTTCTTGGTAGCATGGACAAAGTGTTAATGCAGGTTTTACGGAATCCTCGGGAAACATTTTACTTATTAAAAATGGAAAAAAATATTTAATTCTCCAAAATAAATTTATTTTCAACTAACATGAATGGAAGCTGATATTTGGCGAGCTTAAATGTTAATGTTATTCATTAAGTAACATCGACAGATGGACTATTTTATTTTATTTTGTCTTATACTATTTAAAAATAATTTGTGTGGTATTTTTCAACTATTTTTCCTGATATATTACATTTTTTTATGAATAGTGGTTGGCCAAAAAAAGTAGCCAATAGTAGCCTTGCATCTAAAAAGGGAATCGAAAAAATTACGTTGAACATCTCATCTTTAGCTTAGCCCGGTTCTTCCTATACAACTGCACTATGATATGGTGTAGAACGCTTATGTATTTGCTACTCTCTGGGGAAAAACTTATTAGTGCCTATATCTACAATCATTGTAAAGAACTTCAAAAGCTACCCTTTTGAATGTTCAGACAATGCCGAAACTAGCCTTTTTTATACCCGGGGCAAACATCGATTTTGGCGCCCCCCCCCCCCCCCCCCTCCTCCGCAATATATATTTACAAAGAGAATTTTACTAATTTTCTAATAGCCGACTTATTTTAAAATTTAAAATATGTAATACTGAACTACGTAATCTGCTTTGTCAAATATTGATTCATTACAATCTTGAAAATGGAATCGAAAAGAATCGAAAAAAATTCCACTTTATACAGTATCCTTATGCCATATCATCTTTAGATTCTTCTATGCTGTGGCATGCCCCAGACAGGATGATTTTATCAGTACCGTGCTAAACATAGATGTGAGAGAATTCGACAAATAAAACCTTCATTTAACGCCCCTTCGTTCTTTCGCCCGGGGCACATGCCCTTTTTGCCTCCACCCTTCCTTAGTTTCGTCCCTGTATTCAAAGTGAAAAAAAATATACTGCTACAATTTTCGCCTATATTCTTCTCTTCCAGAGAAAGGATATAGTTTTATTCCGCACCTCATTATCTTTGGTAAATTGATTCAGCGTTTTGAATACTTAACTGAGTATTCTAAAAAAATTCCTCTTGCCTCATAGTTGGAGAAATATTTACTGCATTTGTCCAATTCCGTAAATTGATAAAATATTGAATTAGCAAACCAGATGGCAGCACTAGCGATATGAACTTTTTTACTCCGTGATAAACTGATAGATTCTTTAATACCATTGTTCTTAAAACTACGTTAAGAGAGGACGGTAGTTAACCCTTAAATGCATAGTGATGTAAATTTCCATCACCTTTTTATTTAATTTTTAATACATAAATTAAGTTCTTACAACCACTATATTTATATAAAAATATTAATCCTCTAAAAATTACAAAAATATGCTACTAAATAAAGTTAAAAATCTATCGTAAGATTTCTGGTGTCTAATCCTTAATGTAAAAATAAAAAACACAATTCTAAAAGAATAATTCATGCGGTTAAGGGTTAAAGAAATAATTAAAAAATAAGTTCTCTTAATAAAATTAGACAAAAAAAAAAATGATTTTTGGTATTTTATTTTCTGTGGCAATGTAGTGAGAACATTAAAAATCCATAAAAATATACCCAAATATTTAACGGACACAATTACTAAGCCTTTCTTTCGAAAATAAATTTTGCTTTAATTCCCGGAAAACTTCATTGTTGTCGAACAACATCGAATTTCTAAGTTTTTCAAATTTCAAATTTCAAAAGATTTACAAACATTAATGTTTTATTATACACCAATGCCATTAAAAAAAAACTTTGGCTTTATTAATATTTATAGAAAATCTATTTTGAAAGTATAAAATTTAAGAACTACGGAGAGTCTAGTATTCGCAATATGTCATTTAAGTACAGTATTTTAATATGAACTTTGTACACTAGATGGCAGCACTAAAAAACATGTATTCTCGCGAATATTGCGGTTATAAAATCAAATAAAAAAATTGCAGTTAAAACCTTGAAATAAATTAATTTCAGGTATTTTCATTAAAAAAATTTTAAATTCATGTACCGAAATCTCACCGCCAAAACTCACACTTCGAATTATCTTTATTGAGCAGAGCATCATGTTTGCTAGATTTCGCCACAATGGAAGTAATGACGAATATAAGAGAAATATAAGGACGTGAGTTTCAAAACTCGCCTTATCCAAAAAAGAAAAATAGAGTTTTCTGTATTCATCTATTCTGTTAGTAAACCTGCACCGAAAAAAAAAACACTGCAACAAAACTAGTTTAATCGTGTATTTCTGGCATTGGAGAATCTTTGTTTACTTCCAAAACTCGCCTTATATACTAAGGATGATTGGTTGGTTGGTTGATTTTGTGACGGCCGATTATCTACACTAGGGATATAGGCCCGAGGGGGAGTGCCCTTCGTGGGGGTCTTTCTAAGGGAACCTAACCCGTATTAACGCATGGAAATCCATGGTTCGAAGAAAACCACGAAAACTCCGAACGATTAGGCCGACGGGCGCGATTGGGATCGAACCCAGCACTTCCCGTCTACCAGTTTCGAGAGCAGAACCTCTCAGCCACTGGTGGGGCTATATATATATATATATATACTAAGGATTTGGGAACAAAACTTGGTCTACCATAATTCTCTTTACTGGATAAGGAGAGTTTAGAAACTCACATTCTCATATGTAACATGTAAGGCAATGAACTTTCAAATAAATCAGTGGCAGAAATTTTTACATGCTTCTTTGATTAAGTTATGTAAAAAAGTGCGTATAACCAAAAGCCATTCAAATATTTCTTTAAAATTTTAAGTTACTTATAATGATATGACAATGTTTTCCTGGAAAACTGCGTTACTGCATAGAATTTCTAAGTATTTTTTTCAAATTTCTTAAAAGTTTATAAAGATTCTGATGTTATATTAAAACACCGATGCCTTCAAAAGAAAAAAAAAACTTTGGGTTTATTATAATTATTCATAGAGAATCTATTTTTCATAGTTTTTAAATTTTGTACTTTAAAAAGTTTAGTATTCGCAAAATCGTTTTAAAGTACAATATTGTAATATGAACACTATAAACTAGATGGCACCTCTAAGAAACGTATTCTGATTAATATTGCGTACTATAGTGTATTTGATCTATGTTAATTCTTTAAATTGGAAATCGACCAAAAATTAGGTTTAGGCTCAAAATCAGAGTTTCGGCGAAAATGCTGTCGAAAATTCGGCCGGACCGAAACTGTTCGGAAGTGGTGAAGATCTTATCTTGTATTTCAAATATAAGATATATATAAACTAATAGAAATATATCAAAATAAACAGTGCATTTAAATAGAAAATGTCAGCTTTTCCTATCATTTGTTTGGTGAGACTGCTGTCAAATTCTGGATTACAGAAAAATTTTATATTGTGCCTTCGAGGATCCCCTCAAAACGCGCTGCGGACCCCTTTGGGTTCGTAAAACACAGTTTAAGAACCACTGTTCCAGATTCTACCGAGTTGCCAGATTCTTTAAAATTCTTTTCTATATCAGTTTATAAATTAGATTAAATTTGTAAATCTTTGAAAAGTAATTTCATATAAAAGTTACATCTGGTTGCAATTTATTAGCGATTTATGCAAAAATATTTTTAATAAAGAAATTTCTCAATGTATTATGAAAAACATTTTACGAAGCTTACTTTTAATATGTTGGAATGAAAATTTCAAATTATTGTAAAGTTGTTAACGAAACGGACACTAAACATTTTCAGTTTGATTAACATATATACATACTGATGAGTAAAATTCAGCAATAAAAAACTAGGTCAACATTTTAACAACAAAAATTAATTTTTTTCTGATTAACCTTTAACTGATGTGACAGAAATTGTCACATAACTAGTGTGAAGCGGTCTGTGAGACCGCTCCATCGAAAGATGAATAAAACGTTTTTGTACAGGCCTGTTATAATTAAAATTCACCTATTCAAAAGTCTCTAGTGATGGTACTAAAGTATGAAATGAAACAAAATTTCGGTAGTGTTTGTAGTTGAACTGAAAGTTACAAGTTGAACTATAAAAATAGAAAAAAGCAGCGGTCTGCGAGACCGGTAACATCAGTTAAAGGTTAATGCCACTGTAAAATTTCAAACCGATCCGTTTAAAAAAGTTTTGAATGTGCGCTCTTGACTAGAGACTTATGAAAAGGAGTTCATTGTTAAGTTCTTTTTTTTTTATTCAATATGTATAATTTTTCTAACATAAATTGCTTATGGAGTAAGCAAATTTAAGATTTTTATTAATAAAGTGCAGAGAGACTATACTGCTCTATTTACAGATACCTCCCCACCATTCACGCATGGACGTCACTAAAAATAAAACTTAAAGCAGGGGTCATCAATCACACATCTTCAGGCGCACGTACCAGGATAGGCACACTGGGCGCGACCCGGAAAATCTAGCTCCGGTTTAATTTCCCAGAATAAAAATATTTTTAGACAAAAGTTTATATTTAAATGTTGTACAATGCTGTTCAAAAAGATTGGATTAACATTAAGATGTAGTGGTGCACATTACAACAAACAATTTTTGTATAGGAAATTAATGTCACGATTCACTTTTCCAGTCAAATATAGGGTGGTTCACCCGAATCTATGTGTAATTTTAACAAAGATATTTTAACGAAATTTGACGTACTGACCTATCTTTGCGTTAAATGAAAGGATACCACGAGAAATGGTAGAAGTATCTACTAATCCTTATCCAAATAGTGCTAGACGCGCCATATTTTCAAATGTAATTGACAGTTCATACTAGTAGCGGCTCGCCAGGTGGAAGGGAGAGGGGGGTCACAAATTCTGTACTATCAGTAATTTAATAAAGTTAATTTTTACTTGTTTAATTTAGAGTATTGTACGAATTGATTAGATCAAGTTTAATATAAAGAAATTTCTGGTCGTGATTGTGAACCCCTGACGTGACGCTACTAGTTCATACGGTTTCACTTACCGAAATACTTTTATCACTGTTAATTACATGTCTGTTGAAAATTGTTTTCAAATATCTTTTAGTTAAAGTTATGAACGATCGATATGTTAGCATTAAAGCTAGACGCTCTGTATTTAAAATGGTTATATTACGACTCCGAGTTCAAATACAAAATGTTTTGTCGTAGATTACCACATCTTAGAATTTCTTTTTCTTTCTTTCTTTCTAATTACCCTGTATAACTGATGAAAGTTTTCCAAAAAATAATATTAGATGCAATTTTTTTTCTGAAATCATTAAAATGTAAAATAAAATGTTCTTGTTATAATTTCTGAGCAATGTTCACCTTGACTAACAAATGCAATAATGTTTATAAACTTACTGATTATAGAGCAATTTCCTTCTGTGTTTCTGGGAGAACCTGTTTTCATAAATTTTAAAGGATATACTTTGTTTTGTGTTTAGATACTCATACTAAAGATTGAGTCATCTGTAACACACTAGCTAATGTTTTTTT
The DNA here is from genome assembly GCA_963932465.1 of Maratus speciosus. Lineage (NCBI taxonomy): Eukaryota > Metazoa > Arthropoda > Arachnida > Araneae > Salticidae > Maratus > Maratus speciosus. Next base: position 369,005,245 of record OZ010787.1, on the reverse strand, counting down.
TTTTTTTTTTTTTTTCCCAGCTTAGAAATTCCAAGTCGTCTGTCACAAAATTGTTCTTAACTCATTAAAGTTGGTTGGCAGGAAAACTTGCCATGTAAGGCGAACAAAACTTTTGAATTTGAATACCAGTATTTTAGTTTGGAAATTTTCACATTATCTGATCAAAGATTTTGTGCGATTAAATAAATCAAAATTACAATGAGGAAAAAACCGCTGTTGAAGAATTAAAAGAAATGTAAAAGAGGCTCGTCCGGGTTAACTTTTAAAAATCTGCTAGATAGACCATTTTTATAGTTAGCTACTAGTAAAATATAAATAACTCGCGCTTCTATATATAAAGCATAAAATAGCCCCACATTCAAACAGCATTAGCAACTAAATTCGAAAAATTCTATCGCATCAATCTTGAAATACCTACATAAACTCAAAAAAGCCACACACAAACAGAAAAACTTGGGTGAACAGGAAAATTCTGTAAAAGATGCTCGTCTCATCTCGAAGGTATTATCCGTGTAGTATGCACGCAGGTTATCACTTATTCAGAGTACGTATGGTTTTTATTTCTCAACAAATACTTCCAAATAATAATCGACGACTTACTTAATAGTGGACAATTGTTACAAATTCTACGACAAAATAAGTCTAAGATTACTTTTCTCAAAATTTGGTGGCTCATGGTATGTCGTACACTGCAGGTGTGCTGCCCGGTTAAGAAATTTAAACTTTAAAAGGGTTTTTTCCTGAAAGATTTCTTTCAAACTGTGCGCGATATCTATAAAAGGAAATGAAATATAATTTAGATTTAAACAAATGCCATTTTTTGCCAAAAATATTAGCTCAAGTTTCAATACAATTTCTCTGAGTGTGTATTCGTATATCCGCCTGAGAGACTGGCACTGACATTACAGTTTAAATGTTAAAGAACTTTGCATTCAGCAAAAAAAGACGAAAATTTATTTATGTTATTAAATTGTAATTTTTTTTTTAAATACAAAAAAAAAAAAAAAAAAAAAAAAAAAAAAAAAAAAAAAAAAAATTGCCCGTATATTTGACCGAAAAAGAATTTCCATACCACTTAAGGGCGTGTAATGAAAATAACATCAAGATTTATTTCAAATAGATTTTTCTCAAAACAAATTTCTCTCATTCCCTCTTTAAAATGCTCCATGAGTTTTAATTTGTGTTCAAAATTCTCCATATATCTAAGGCAATATTTTGATACATCAAATCTGTTAATTCGTTTTGGAATGTTAGCTTAACCTTTAACTGATATCACAGAAATTTCACATAACTAGTGTGAAGTGGTCTGTGAGACCGCTAAATCGAAAGATGAATAAAAGCCGCGATTAACTCATAGGATGTTGTTTTTGTACTAAACTTTTTGTACAGAAGTGTTATAATTAAAATTCACCTATTCAAAAGTCTCTGATGATAGTATTAAAGTCCCAAACGAAACAAAATTTCAGTAGTGTTTGTAGATAAAATGAAATTTGCAAGTTAAACTATGAAAATTGAGAAAAGCACCGGTCTGTGAGACCAGTAACATCAGTTAAAGGTTAAGATCCTCAAAATCAAATCAGTAATGTAAATTAACATGCGAATTTTTAATAAAAATGCAGTTTCTTGCCAGTTTATTTTAAAATGATTACATGCCTCCTTAAAAAAATGGACACACCAAATTTTAATAAAGCCCATTTCATTAATAATGAAAAATTAGAGAAAATGTGAAAACTGATACGCAAGGAGATTAATTTTTTTTTAACCAATACCTAGCTTTACCTTTTTTCCAATTTTCAATCAAATGAATTTTTAGATACTTATTAAAAATTTATAGTACAAAACACTTCTTGAAAGAATTTAAAAAAAGTCCACCATCTCCTTTAAGATACAGCCTCGAAATTTTTCATTTGTAACACAAACATGACCGAGAACTAATGTTTTGTTGATTACAAGTTTTTTAGGGTGGGTGGATGGGGTAGGGACTATACATTTATGAACAAAATTAAGCATTTAGTTTTCAAGAATTTTTAAAATAAAGAAATTAAATTACATTATCTTGTTTATCTAGGTAATAATATAAAACTAATTTATAGGGTAAAGGATACAGACTCAATATGTAAGCAATTTGACTTTGAGCATTTCACAAGGTCAGTTTTCTTTTGCACCTTGTCGTCATAGTTCAAAACTGGAAGTATAGCAATCTGAACTTCTGAACAAAGGGGTCAGAAAATTGTAAAATGCTGGGTAAGAAGTTTCGCATGAGAAGGCATATACTACGAATAAAAACATCTCTCAATACAGCCGGATGCTGAGGCCTACCCCCATTCTCTAATAGGAAAACACCCAGGGTTTGGCATAAAGAAACGCATGTCAATTCTGAAATATGGTCGCCAGAAAATCCTTTTACTTCTGAAATTTACCTCTCATAAATTTGGTACGTTCTAAATAACGACTACATAAAAAACGCCGGCAAAAAAAAATTCTTTCCAAATGACAAACTAAAAAATCCCTTTCGGCTCGGCCTACAGGCGAAGGTAGATTTTGAAGTTAAATACTGATTTCACCAACAAAAACTAAATCATGATTAGAGATAAACCCACTTTAACAATTTTATCTGGCCGCTTTTGAAAAGTTTTTAATTTTATTTTTATATAAGAGCTGGTATTATCAGAATCATGTTCAGGCAGAATCCATGGTCAACAACACGAAACTTTCTGACACATTTTCAGATTCATTTTAAAAAAGAAAAACGAGAAACTTGCTGACGTGATTTTTTAAGAGATTTATAATTCGTTCAATTAATTATAACTTGATTTATAAACAATTATTTTCTCAGTAGGACCATATTTTTCGTTTCCAACAAAATCACTTCTAGAAATTCGGTTCAAAATGTCCACTTTGACATCATTTTTTGAAATATATTCTGCCTCTATAAAAAAAAAAAAAAAATCAAACATTTCGACACATTTTATAGTTTCTTAACCCATTAACCGCTGGTGTTGCGTTGACGCAACAGTCAACATAAATGCTTATAAAAAATTAGCTATCAAACGAATTTTATATTAATAGTAATTTTTAAGTAGGGAACATTATAGTTAATAATTCGATAGAAAAATATTTTCATTCAACATTTTTTTTAATTTAATAACAAGTTCGAAACTTAAAGCATTTTTAAAGGAAAACTTTCACGATGTCGTTTTCGCAGAAGAAATATAGTTAGACAAATGTAAGCTTTAGAGTAAATCTATTTTTAGTCAAGGTCAAAGTACATCAGAACATTCAACGAATCAGTTGCTTTTGTATTAGTGTGAGAGGAAGAGAAATTAGGTGTTGCGTTTACGCAACGTCTGCGGGAAAGGGGTAGTCCACTATTCACTTGCGTCGCTCGACTCTGTGGAATTTTTTCTTATTTTGTGCTCATAGAAATGCTTGCAACTAGATATTTCGCGTTACAGGAAGGTCTTCAAAGAATTTTTAATAAACATTCATGTAATGATAACGGGAACAAAACTGATAATTATCGTTATTTCATTAGAAATAGGAGAAAATATTGATGAAGAAGAAGGAAATGATAATATATCAAAAATGATAATGATGTTTTACCATGCGCTACTGCTGACGAAATTGAAGTGTGCGTAAAAAAGAAATTCGTACCCTCTAAAAATAGTGCGAGTCATACTTAAAAAAAACAACAAAAAACAACAAAACAAACAACAACAACAAAAAAAAAAAACTGGAGAATTGAAGTGAATAAAGATGGAAATATTTATTATGACCCAGCCAAAAAATGAAGAAAAAATAAAACCTTGAGAAATGTGGTAATGTATAATGATTATGTTCGAAAAAAAACCTCTCACTTAGATTTCAGATGTGAAGCTGCATTGTACCCTTTTCAAACTCTCTTTGAATGTTAAGAGTTAGCCATACACAGATCAGCCACAAAAAGGCATAGTAAGTTCCCCATTCAAAAGCCATTACAGACAGAACGCAAATATTTAACCCTTTACGGGGCAAAGCATTTCAATTTCTAAAATGTTAAAATGAATGAATGACATCGGAATTAACGAACAATTACATAATAAAGAAAAATTGCTTTGCCAAAACTCTGGCGCCATTGTGGCATTTGGAAAATAAAATTAATTGGTTTCATGAATTCACGACTGCCACTGAAAGGGTTAATCGACAATTCCGATGGCAGTAGAAGACAGCATTGTAAACAATGCCATAGCCAGAATGTGTATATTTGGGATGTTGTTTTACATCATTAGTGTAGCGAATATTTTGATACTTGAAACTGTTTTCAAGATAGGTTCAGTAATTTAAAAAGGTAAAAATAAATTAAATTTTAATAATAAATTAATTACCTTTAATGTGATTGTTTGCTGTCTAAATTGTAACAAAGCTAAAAAAATCTTCCAGTGTCCAAATATGCAATAAAACTTCGCTGATGCTCAGTTGAACTCACTAAACAACAGTACTCTTATTCCGCTGACGTTGCGTGAACGCAACACTCGATTTTTCGTAAGCTAACAAACATTTTGTTATTTCCAGTATAAATTAATGTTATATATGTTCAAATGAATAACCAATATCATTTGTATAAAAAAAATTTAAACCCTTGTAGTTTTGGCGGTTAATGGGTTAATAAGCGAACTCACCAATTGGATGCGTTTGAAAGCAAAAATGAATTTAAAAATGAGTCAGAAAATAAGTAGTTCGGATTTGAATACATCCTCTATGGATTTTCAATTTGTTTTCGCTGTAAGAATGGGTTCTATAAAAAACTTGTCAATGTAAAAGTTGTAGATAATATTAAGAAGATATATAATAAATTCATGCGGATTTGATATCTTGGTGAATTGACGAAGTTATGGATTTTTTTCCCTTCAATCCCCTCTTTTTGTTTTCGTTTTTATGTTTTATTTTATTTTATTTTTGCGGTAAGAATTGGTCCTATCAAAAACTTGTCAATATAAGAGTTGTGGATAATATTAAGAAAATTTATAATAAATTTAATTTAATTTGATATCTCGGGAACAGACAAAGTTATGAATTTGTTTTTCCCCAAAACTCTATTTTTCTCGCCCCTTGAGTTCCTTTTTAATTTTATCAAAAATCTGTCATACATAAATTTTTGGTCCTTTTTTTATAATAAATAATAACCTTAAACTCAATCAATATGTATTATAATTAAGAAGTTATGTTTTTTTTTCGTTTTTCACAACCTCCCCCCCCCCCTCCCGTCCCCGTATTTGCACCCCGTTGGTCCAATTTTGCCTATTAACGAACTTGGCCGAGATTTTATGCATCTGTTTGGAAAAGATTTGTGCGGAATTATGGAAGTTATCGTATCAGATATATAAAGTTTTTTATTGGGGGTGGTTTTGGGTTCTAGGGGTCATGATCAGTGTAAATCTGCAAAAATTTCCCCGAAATTCCAACATAGAGGAGAATGCAACAGGTAATATTTCATACGAAATCTACCTAAAAAAAACTTAGAAAAAGGAATAAAGAATTTTTTTGTCAAGGCGGATATGCCTCCCCCCCCCCCCCCACACACACACACTCAAGGATGTCAATTTTAGTTTTGTTTTTTGTTCACCTGTTTAAAATTTACCTTAAATGATAGGAAGGGGGGGGGGGGTGGAGGAGTTAGAGCCCCTCTTAAATGACTAAAAAATAACTATTTGTCCATGTCATTGCTAAAAAATGCTGGAGATGTTATTTAGTTATTTTGTATATTTAGTAATTCTTAATTGTTAAATTTCTGCATTCATTTATGTATTGATATGTTTAAAAATTGTCCTCGTTCTGACAAAAAATATGCTAGTTTAGCTATGTCATGTTTATATTCACCGTTTTTTAAAATGTAGCTTTTGACATGGAAACAGGCACATCTGTTCCAAAATTTCACCCCTACCTAGATTTCGTACTGTCGGTGCCCATATTACATAATGGTGGTTTGTTTTCAGTAAAATAATCAAATATTTACTCACTAAATTTTTATTGTAGATTTTATAATAATTGCATCTCATTGGTTCACAAGTATGCAAACGCTAGCGATTTTGAAAGTATGACTCCAGCAACAGAAAACTGCAAGTGCACAAGTGTTGCGGACAGCAATTAAAACATTTATTCCCAGCTTACTTCTATTGTTCCATTTTGTGTATGTGCTGTCAAAAACAATTCTGAAAAACCTATGTACTTGTGAAAAGAACAGTTCGCTATAATTTAGTATACCAAGCAGTAGCGCGATGAGCACCAGGAACGGAGGGGCAGTGGAGGGCCATTGCCCCTTCCTAGACTGAACTCTGAGGCGCTAGAATCTCTAAGGATCTTACTCTGCAATGCCAAACCGTTTTCTTGACCATGACCACGGCGTGCTATACAGTATATGTCCCGGTCAGATGGTCAACCTAACGCGGATTTCTATTCTCAAAGTAAAATTTATTCCTCTCAAGTGACTTAAACCCTAGAATACTAACCTTTATATTTAGTATTTAAGTACTAACCATGCGTAAAATTTACTCACTAAAAATTTAAAAACACATTTAAGGCATATTTAAAAAAATAATTCTTATATATGTATATACTCATATATTTAAATTTTATTCAGAAAATTATTCATTAAACATATCCTTCTAATATAATTCAGCAAAATAAGCATACTTAATGTGTAAAAAAGGGGGCGTGTGAGTAAAAATTACGCGAGTTAGTATTCTAAGGTTAAGGGGGTGGGGAACTGAGAGAACGTGTTCTCAAAGCAGTCGATGAAAAGACAAGATGAAAAAAAAATTAAACTTATCCCTATGAACCTAATTGAAAAGATGCTCGAAATGACTGTTTTCTATTTCGTAGCACTAAAAGAGCCACTAGGGAAATCCACTTCTGAGTGGATTAACCTTTAACTGATGTCACGCGGTCTCCCAGACCCCGCGACTCCCAGCTGTAAACACTTTTACAGCTTTTTACTTTTCTGTACTGAAGTTAAATAATATGAATAAAATACTTTTTTCATGCAATTTAATTCACATGCTCCTAAGAGAAGTACAACGATATTGTTAGGACAAAATTTAAGTAAATTCAACCATTTGAGTTATTTTTTTTTATTCATTTTATTCGAGGGGCCTGAGAGACCGGATCACATCAGTTGTGTGACAAATTTTAGCCACATCAGTTAAAGGTTAACTCTAGAAAGACGGGAAATTTCACTCAAGTTTTATAAAAATATTTTTACACCAGAATTTTTATTTAAAGCTATTTTACTTATTTATTTAACTTTCTTTACCTTTGTATTTCTTAAACCTATTTTATAAAAGAATTTCTGGTACGAACCGAAATATATTCATTTCGTATGTGCCAAAATGGCCCCTCGCAGTCATTCTAGTGTTAAATGCGACTGGAGAAATGTTATTACAGCCTTCCGTAATTCTAGGTTTCAATGCTTTCGAGGAATTAGGTGTCTTGTGAATTTTCGCTTTCAAGTGCCTCCCTGAAAAAAGTCATATGGTTTCAGATTTGGAGAACGGGAAGGCCATTACAAAAATAATTCTGCCTATTCATATACTTGGATATTCTCGAGATACATTATTTTCCCGTGAAAATAAATTATTCTCTCGATTTTTATCGGGGATGGGTGGGGATATTTTTGGTGTTATTGGTAAACTATTTCCTTCGGAAATGCTCGTCTTAAGGAAAGACAGAATTTTAACAAACTCTGTAACCATAAGATAGATTGTATCCAGTAGCATTAGAAGATCGCCAGTTCAAGTTTCGGTCAGAAAAAAAGACTGATCTTCTAGAATTCCTGTCTAAACAATTTTTGCGGTTATTGGAAAGTCCCAATTTCTTGTGGGTTAAATAAAAACACAGGGCCTAACATTCCGCGTATAAACCTCACCATACAGAATACCTCGAGGGCCGATTTTCGATTTTTTGAAATTTAATTTTTTATGCGATTTTTTAAGTTTCGAGGCGATTTTTCCACATTTGTGAAAAGAATACGGTTTCTTTCTTTTAACCCAATATAGTAAATTTTGTTCTCTTTTCAAAAAAAGCTTATTCGGAATTCGTACAGCGAATTTTTTATACGATTATTGAACAGCATTTAATGCATCGCCATACCTATAAGGGGGTTACTGTAGAGGGGACACAGTTCTGTCGCCAAATACCGTCAAGTTTTTCGCCAACTCTTCGATATTTCGCCAAATTTGGCGACCAAAATTAGTCGCCCAAAGTGACTCCAACTTGGCGATATCTCTAATGTTTCGCCAAATTCCCATAGACTTCTATTGTAAACCAATAGGGATTACTTGCTTACAGAAAATCACCAAATTGAGATATTTTAATGCAACAAAAACTAATATTAACTTAAGGGATTATATTAATTACATTTAAGGGAATCCAAGTAAATTAAATTATGAATAAAAGTAACATGATACAATGCTTAGCATGCTTTCCCAACATAAATTTTAAAAGAGCCCGCAGGTCAAAGGAATTAGATTTCAAACTTTTATCCAATTATAGTAAATTTTGACTTTCGTGATTTTTGAGATATTTAATTCGATTAGGGGGGATTTAGTTTATGTAAAGCATTTTAACGTTGTTGTTACTTGCAGATAATCGGACGTAACAAATGCACCACTGTAGGCAAGTTTCTTACATACAATTACCGGACGCGACAGTGGAGGAAAGATAATTTTTTCCAAGACAATTCTGTTACATTTTTTATTTTGCAGTACAAATAAATTAAAGATTTCTGTAAATTCTCTGCGTCACAGCACGTAGCTAATCTTAAAAATTGTATGGGATGTTTTCCTTTATGCACTCTAAAAAATAAATGTGCAAATTTAACATAAAACTGGTATATCGATGGTACAAAAACAATTTGTCTATATGTGTAAAGTGGTGCGTAAATTTTCAAAATACAATTTTACCATAATGTGTAAATTTCAAAATAAGCATTTGGGAGTGTAATTTTTGTGTAATATTCTGCTCTTACACATATTTCTGCTTAATATACAAAACATACATTTTATTGTAATATTTATAAAAGGCAAATTTTTGTGTACATAATTTTATCTTTAAGCTTTGCGATGTGTAAATTGTGAAGTAAATGTTTTTTTGATCGCAAAACAAAACTGTATGAAGAATACACTCATATGCGGAATGAGTTTGTTGTTTCTGGTAAGTTTTAAGACAACAAAATAGTGTATTCAGAATGTATTTAGTCAATTTACACACCACATGTAGACAAAACGTTTTCTTATCAGCGGCATACCTTTTTTTTTACATAATACAGGATAGACTCAAAGACAAAACATTTTTTATTTAATAATTGATTCAAAAAAAAAAAAAAAATCTGAAATCTCCTATCTAAGCAGCGCTGCAACAGCACTATTTGGCGCCTGCTGTGAAAACTTATGTTAATTTTTTTGTAGATGATTACCCATTAGTAATGTTTTGATTAATAAAATTATAATTATTATATTTACAGAAATAATAAAAACGTCACATAAGTGATTTAATCAGTTAACACAAATAACAAATCAAACAAATATCATGGCTAGGATTTTTGCATTTCAACTTATAAAAATTTCTGTTAATACCATAAATAAAAACTTATAGGCATCTAAATGCTTATGCTAATCAAAACAAATTATGAAAATGGGTGAAAACCATTAATTTATGCACACAAAGTAAATATGAGAATGACCAGTTTTACATCTGAAGTTATATTTGAAATCCACAAAATAGCAGCATTAGATTTAAATATAATTTTTAAATTGAATGCTTTTTACGAACTTGATTTTTACAAACTTATATTTAATTTTTTATAAACATAATCATTTAAGCTAAAACATGTATTTAAAGTATTTTTCGTTTATTCATAGGCAAAATATTCATAGAAACTTTACAGATTAGGTTCACTATATTTCCATGCTTTTTTGTACCGTTTTAAAAAAAAAATTTAATTTTTAAACACGATTTAATCACTAATTTTAATTGTCTGATTAAAATAGTTGACATCCTTATTAAAAGTATTATTATTATTATTTTTTACAAATTAAGATCAAATTTGGAGTTTATTTTTATTTTTATAGTACTGGTTGCTTTTCCGTATGAAAAAATGCATTTTTTCTATTTGAGGTTTTTTTTTTTTTTTTTTTTTTTTTTAACATTTATTAAATTTAATAATATTTGAATATTACTTTATATATATTTTTTATTATTCATAATATTTTGTCCTTGAATGTTAAACTCTGAGTTAAATACAAAAAAGTAACATTCAACTATCTTACATATACTTTTATCTTTCAAAGTATCCCAAAAAATCTTTGTCTTTTATTTACATGATTTTATTTAATTTGTCTATATGTAGTCGTTTTCCACCACAATTTTCAAAAGGTAATATTAACTCTTTATCGCCTTATTTAATTGCAAAGTTTCTGCTATTAAATAAGACAATTTTTCTATTTGAATTAGTAGTAATTTGTCGGTTCACGGACTTTTACCTTAGAATCTACTAAAAGCAAATGTGTAGAATTTTAATGAAATTTAATGAAAATTTAAATGTGTAGAAATCTTATTAAATTAGTAAAGTTTTAGTCTCAAAATGTCCATAATTTACTGAACTTTAGGACATTAAGATTCAAAGACAGCATATAGTTTAAAGAAGTATTGTACTGATTGATGAGTTTGGACACTAAATTTTGACGTAATTAATGAAAATTTTCATCAACAAATTTTTCGGAAGGACATGTTTTTACAAAATGGAATGTATCAGTTAAATGTTTTTTTTAATTATTTTAGTTCTTTTACCTTTTAAAGTTTTGCATATAACGGTTTGCACAAAAAAAAATTTTAAACTCAGTTTTAGATTTTATTTTGTGCAAACCGTTACATGCAAAACTTTAAGTACATAGATTAAAATCAACAAATTATAACTATATATATATATATATATATCATATTTCACGTGAAAATTCACTAGGCTATCTGAAAGGAATTATATATTGTAGAGATTATATTACCTTAAATTGAGTAGTTATATATATTTAAAAAAGATTGATATGTATGTATATGTAATTTAAATATTTTTGATTATAAAAGAAAATTAAGCATTTTTTTTATAGCCACAAAATAATTGAAATCTTATTACCTTGAAATTTTAAGAGACTTAGAGCTGTTTAATCACCAAAATATTGATTTTTCGAAAAATTATATATGAAGGAACAATATAGTATTTTGTTGCATTTTAAAACATTTTGCAGGGAAATATTTCTATTATTACGTAAGTTATGACTAAAAAAATGTGCCCGTCATTTTCCCTGCAAACAATGATTGAAAAGACACTTTTAAAGATATTTTCCTCAAAAAGAAAAAGCCATTTTTTTTTATTGCGCATAAGATTTATTTTACATTAGTTAATATTTTTGCATGCAATCTTTACGAATATAGATATTATATCTACAACTTAAGATTGGATTTAATTTGTACATATATCAGTAAAATTTCCATTTAAAAAGTATTGTTGAACGTATTGCATACATTAAGATTATCTGTTTTTGTGCCTAGAATTACAAACGAACTTTGGTTCAGTTTTAATATAATTTTTGCGGTACAGGTATTAGCGAGAACATAGCCAATAGTATTTATTTTGAATATTTTTTATCTTGCTGAAATTCAGAACTGAACGTTGGCACTATGCGACTCCTATATGATATCGTACATTTCCCCGTCTTAATGATTCTCGGACTCAGAACGGAAGTACTTAATTACCTATTCGATCAATGAGCATTCGGCGGATCCGGAATTCACGTGTCGAATCTGCCAAGTTGTGAACGGACGTTCCTACTAGTTGCGGTCAGCAGCCGGCTTTATTGTTCTCGCCAGCCGGTGCGTTTGATCTATAATGGGTTTTCCAGGACAAGGAAGGACAAGTTTCTGGACAGAAACTGAACACAAGTGCGTTGACAGTTTTCTGACTGCTATTTGGGTAGATAATTGCACAGAAAAGTGTCACTCCTATTGTCAATTCGATATATTTTAGGTTATGTTCCTTCCCATTCCACTTAAAAAGGTTGCAATCATTTGGCGACGTGAAATAAGCAGAAAATAATTTCAAATTTTCGCCAAGTGAAATGATGGTGTTTTGTTTTTTGATCTTTCAATGAAAAAAAGAGATATACACACAGTGGTGTAGTCCTGGGAAAAAAGGTGGGGGGACGCTCTTAGTCTTAAACATTAGGATCTGTACTGTATCACCCATAAGGCAAACTTGATTTTGAATCTTGCTTTTTATTTTGAATTCCTGAGAACAGTAATTCAAAAATTAAATTAAAAATTAAAAAAATTAAAATTAATTTAATTAAAATTTCTTTTCTGTTGGTAGTTAACTTGCCACAGAATTAAAAAAATAGAAAACTTATTTCATGTCTGAAAATTGCTGGAATAGAAATCGTAATTCAGTAACACTTATTTATGCAGCGAGATTGTTCTTAGAATTTGTTTTGATTTATGTTGAAAATAGTCTTAGAATAATTGTTGTACCTGAGAACATTGAAAATTATTGCATTTTTACTTTGCGAACATGTATGGTTTACGAAAAGTACTGAAGTCATGACAACAAAAAAAAACATTGTAAAATTTTCGCAAATCCTTAATTTTTAAGGTCCACTGAATTGGCTGTCCTATTTTTACAACGATTTTTTATTCATGTGCGTATGCATGAGTCTATATCTAGTTTTAATATATATATATATATATATATATACGTTTTCTTCTCGCTGTTTTCTCGTTTTCGCCTCGGCTCCATTAACTTACACTGCAAATAGATGCGTCTTAAATTCAGACACATATGTGACTGAAAAAGAAATTCAGACACTTAAACGTCTGAATATGAAATTTCAGACATCTTAAGTGTCTAAATTTAAGGCACTTAAGTGTCTTACTGTGATCATGGTATAAATGAACTGAGAAAAATGTCTGAATAATGATCATGTGTCTGAAATTAAGACATGCAGAAATTCAGACACTTATATGTCTGAATGTAATACAATTGTATCATACTGTATATATGATGAAACGATGATTGTATATGAGGACCCCAGAGGCCAAGGGATACAAGTGACAAACTTTAGATTTGGAGTAAGTTGAATTTAAAGATGAACATCAATAGTATGTGTCTGACTTAAAATATGAAACTGTTCCTAATTTTATAGCGATCTTTGAACTCTTATTTCAATAACTGTGGAAGAAAAGTGGAGTACAATATATTTTTTTAATTTTAAGTAGAGATTAAGGAGGTTAAGTAATTTATAAAGCTTGAGTAGTTGACCTCTAGAACGCAACAGATAATTAGAGAATCTCTTATATTTTGCGTTTTAGTTTGGCGAACTAGGCAAGGGACTCCAGGCACATCTGTCCAACGTTTCCCCTCCCTATATTTTTTTTTTCTGAGAGCAATCATAAAACAAATAGCAATATTTCCAGATAGCCTGTGTACTTATCTCAGTTTTTTTCAATTTTGTGACTTATAACCCCTTCGCTTCTGATGTCCTAATATGCAATTGTATCGCAATATATCTGGCAACACCATCAGAAAATGTTTTCGAATGGATGAAATGTATTGCCATTTACTAAATTTGGTATTAGTGTAAAAAATAAGCAGCTTGATTTGACCATGAGGACGTCTGCCAAAATTGTAAATGCTCGTTTACTAACTTTCGAACTAAATTATATTTGGTGCAAAAGTACAAGCTAAAGAAACTTTTCACAAAATATAAAGTTTCTCAAAAACTACTTCCACTCATCTGTATACGTAAAGGCCGCTCCCTAAATACAAAGAGATATGATTGCTCTCAGAAAAAAATGTATGGAGGGGAAAGGTTGAACAGATGTGCCTGGAGTCCCCTGCCTAGTTCGCCTAACTAAAATGCAAAATATAAACATGAAATAAGTTAAACAAAAGAATCTTTTGTCAGAACACCTCGTACAAGAATTTTTATATAAAAGAAATATAAAAAAAATTAAGAACTATTAAATATTCAAAAATAAATTTCTAACAACATTTTTCAAAATGCAGAACATTTTGCAGAAACTTTACTTCTGGTGGAGGGTATTGCCCATATGAACACCCCTTATCTTCCAATTTAAGATAAATTAAAATATATGAAAAAAGGAAATAATTAAAAATTTATTTCTATTATTTGTTTAGGAAGGGAGGGGGGGGGGAGGTGTTTCTCTTACAAAAATTTATTAGTTCCTTTTTGTCTTAGTCTTTAATTATGTAATAATTTGGAAGAATAAATTTTATTATTATTTTTAAATATAAAGACAATTTAATTCAGTAAATTTCAAAATACAGAGAATGGAAATGGCCTGCAATCGCCCTCCTGTCTGTGATTATGCATAATAAATGTATTATTTAGAAGCGTTACGACGATTTTTTTAATTTATCATATGTTTTTCCCCCTCTGCCTGAAAGTATAAAAATTGTAATAATTATATTCAGATAATGTATAAGTGTAAGCATTACGAAAAATGCCAAATAAAGAAAGTAAAATGCTTCTGATTTATTCTTATACAACGTTCCATTTCCCGCTAATAAAAAAGTTTTAATGAACTTATCATACTGTAAACCGTATGCTGACTCAATCTTTTTTTCCTTTGTCAGCCGAATTCGAGTTCTGAGTCCAATGTCGCTTTCAAATCTAAACGTTTTCCAACAGTTCACATCTTTAACTGATCCTATTTTTTACTGTGAAAAGTTTTGTCATTATAATTCTACTGTGGCTGCGTCATTTCTGGAAGTGTTATATTTAGAAGTTTCTTGCATTTTGGATTTCTGCGTGAATCATATGTGTTTCAGATATTGATATAACAACGGAAAAGAAACACTTAAAAATTACATCCAAGAATTCTACAAAGAGCGCGCAACAGAGATAGTATTACTTTTTATTGCTTTTCATCGATAATATAGGGTTATTCATCTCGTCAAAACTTTGTGAATAAGAACTAGCCCCAGACTTACAAACTAGTCCCACGGGTTGTGTTTTAAGAATGGAAAATTTTCATTATTTTAACACAACTAGTAGGATATATGAAGGGGTTTCTTTTAAAAAGATGCAAGTATTTTGTTACTCATTCACCATGAGAGATCTTTTAAATCAAATCAAGGATATCGATAACAGTAAGTGGTTTTAATATTTTGTTTATAGTACCACATAAAATATTGCATGAAATATGAGTTAGGTTTGAATCTGTTAGCGAAAAAACAGCTAATTCTAGAAATACATATTCTTACATTCATGTAATTATGTATGTTACTGTAACTTAAAAATCCTTAAAGATATACATATATATTTCATTTGAAATCAATTTTAATATTGATTCTTAATTATTTTTAGCAAAAAATAAATTTGAAATTAAAAAAGCTAGAGTTATATACATTTACTTTCATAACTAGTTTTGATTAAAATTGCGGTTTTTATCATTTTATTTATCATCACTTACATGAAATATTAAAAAAAAATGACAATTAGATATTAAAATGTATGTTTAAGACAAAAGAAGTTTAGAATTTAGAAGTAATTTTTTCTGCATGTTATTTAAAATAGAATATTTATTTTTTATTTATTATTAAATAAATAGCTCTTGAGATTCTCATCTGATGTATAAAAAACTTGTCTATGTAGCAATATAAATTTAAAAGAAGAATTTAATTTTTAAATGATATGAATTTTCTTTTTATTCTGAAGGGGCGGGGGGAATTTTTGTGGAATTTTGTAAAGCTGATATTTTAAATCTCTTTCGACATTGCTCTGTTTATAATGAATATTTCGAACTTTTAGAACAGGATAAGATTAGAAACAAAAAATATAAATTTATCCGAATACCGTAAAGGCCCTGCCTTCAATAGTGGACACTATGGGACTGTGGAATTTGTTCGATAATCACTGGTTGGTAAAAAAATTTAAATTTTTCTCCCTGCAAACTAAATATGTAAAGTGTCTAAATATGTTATTTAGAATGCTCCAGCACGTACCATTTTTCCAAGAAACAGTTTTATAATAATAACAAACATGGGAGGATTATTATATTAATTTGCAATGCCAGATAAAATTGAAATCAAGAAAGAAATGTTTTGACTGTCTTAGATATCAAAGTGACAAAATATAGCATGGAAATTTTATTTGTTGATACTTGTGTAAAGCATTTTTTTTTATCCCCCCTCCCTTTTTCGTGTCCGAATTTACTATTTGCTATCCACTAATATATTTTCATTCCTTATGCCGCTGTAAATGTGGTAATCATATTTATACATTTATTTGCAGGTAATTTACCTATTATTATCTATATTTTATGGTTTAAAAAATTTTCACTCATGTTTAAGCAAGATATAAAATACCTTAATTTTAAATTTAAAAGCAAAACTCTCCTACCAATAAAAAAAAATGGTACGTAATACAGTAATTTCGTTACCATATTTTTATTTAGAAGATTAAAATCTATAAGAATCAACAATTATTTTTTACAGAGAGGATTTTGGTGCCGACCAATGAATCAGACATGTCTGTTTTTTTTAGGTAAAAATAAACAAATGTGCATGCGTTTTGCTTTTAAAAAGTTTTTGTTAAATAGATCTGTCCGGTATTAGGGAATGTCCATTAGTCTCCATAACGAACACTTCCGAATACCGGACATCTCTATTTAGCGAACATAATGCAGGGTTGGATTTTTTGCAGAAGAAGGATTTGATTGAAGCATGGGCAAACTGGGCAGTGTCCCCTACACCCTCCCTACAATTTTAGGGGCCCCGAATTAGATATGCAATTATTGTAAAGTTTATATTTTAAATTTTTTCGATAGTGGGCCGATTATAATAAAAATCTTGAACATTTAAGGCCGACTAAGATTAAAAACTAAAAAAAAAAAATCTAAATACAGTAAAACCCCTCAATCACATGCACCTCGGCAACGAATGGTGGATAAATTCCCTTGAAACCCCTATTGAGAGGTTTTATTGCATTTAGATTTTTTTTTTTTAATCGTATTCTACCCTAGAAGTTCAAAATACTGATTATAATGTACATTGTTGAAAAATATTTAAATTATCAGCTTTAAGAAAATTGCATACCAACTTTCAGAGCCCCTAAAATCGCACTGTATGGGGGTGGAGGGGGCAGGACCATGGCCAAAGATTTTTCTAGGATTCAACGTGGTCAAACATGGCTGCGTATAATGCTTAAAAAAATGGTTGCAATTAAGACGTTTTAAGTGTCTGAAAAAATTCAGACATTTTAAAATGTCTGAAAATTGAACACTCCGTTTCAGACACTTAAGTGTCTGAATTTCAGACATTTCAATTTGCAGTGTAACAAGAAAAAAGTTCTTATCGTCCAAATTCTCTGAAATTTTAATAGATTATAAATATAACTATATCCGAGGCTTTATTTTTAATTTCGTGATAGAATATGTATATTTAGTAGTGAAAACGTGGCCGAAGGCGAGCGTAACCATGCCGAAAAATCCCGGTTTTAAGGGATTTCGTCGAAATTTTCACACATATTGTTTTCTAAAAATACTTCTAGCCGTCCGAATGTTTCGAACTTTCGTAGGTAATGGAAATCTGGTCTGCAGAGATGCTCAAAAATTGTGCCGAAATACGGACGTTTAGTCACTTTTATCATAGAAAAAAGGAAAAAAAGTCTCCGTAAGGCGCAAAGATACCTGCAGTCGCAAACTTTTTTTAAGAATTAAATTTTGAAGAGCAGTTTTTGAAAACCGACTGCACCGTCGAAGGCAAGGTCTCAGCATACGTATTTTTTGTTAACAGCTACCTCTGAAATTGGGCCCTAAGGAATCGTGCCGTACGGAAGAAAAAGAAAACTGCAAAAACGAGCATTTTTGAAAATTGTTTTTCAAAGGATTAATAACGATACTTTTTCAAACTGATAGCGTTTAAGACGCAAAAGTATAATCTTTCAGAACATGTTTTCCGTCTTTCTATACTAAAGGCTTTGGCTGATGGAGAAAACAAAAAATATGACAACCCCCCAAAAATCTCTGCATTTGGTTCTTCATCTTTTTCTATTGTGCAAATCGGGTTCTGGGTGGAATGAAGATTGGAATGAAAGAGACGAGTTTTTGACGAGAGTTCGTTGTGATTTTTAAATAATATCTCGGCTAATTATAAAAAAAATTAAAAATCTGAGCATCAGGTACATCAGGACCTACCTTCGACTACCGCACCCAAATTTTCAGACTTCTACGTGCGCTAGATTTCGTTAGCCATCGCTGACATACACACAGAGCGAAACATTCTTTTATTGACTTATATGAGCTTAACACAAATATGAGCTTAACACAGCTCTTAAATGAGCTTAACACAAAGGTAATTTATTAAATTCTGTCACAGTTTAAAAATATGCATTAGAAAATTAAACAGATTTTTTTATTTTTTTATTAAAACTAAATTACTGTTATTAAAAGACCTACTGAAACCATAAATGATAATGTGTGCGCATTCTTTTGAGTATAGTCTTCAATAAATGTTTCACTTGTCGTTTTCCACAGCAAATGTGCAGCAATGGTCCTTACTGATGTACACATGAATTATTTTCAGTTTGAAAAAAATGTAAAGTCATTAAAATGTATTTCAAAAAATTACTATTAATAGATCATGGGTTTCCAAATACTTTTTTAATGTTTTGGTAAACGAACGACAAATGCTATTTTCGATAGGGAACATTTTGTAACATATTCCAATACCATATGTCATTTTCGTTATATTTAAAGTATATGATAACTTCTTTAATGGGTATTTCGAACAAATGGAGATGGACAAACGATCCGACAGCATAAACACTTTTCATCTTTATTGGAAATTTAAAAAAACAATGCTTATTTCTTAAGATTGCCAACTTATTGGTGTGCTCATCCTTTAAAAAAATTAATGACATTGAAAAGTCTGCGTCCTCCCGTGTCTCGAGCGTCCCCCCTGAAAATAAAAAGTAAGGGGACGCTCTAGGTAAGATAAAAAAGTGAGGAGACGCCGCCTCACTGCGTCCCCCCTCGACTACACCACTGGATACACAGAATACAATGAAAACAGCAAATAACAAGCAAAAATATTGTTTGACTTTTCAAAACAGCGCATTATTTATTTTTCATCGCATTGATTAGTTTCTTACTGCAAATCAAACATTATAAAAATTTATTTGAATTATATTATTAATTAATATTATTGATACAATTATTATTCATGTATTTTTAATTAATATTCAGTAAAATTACATCATAATTTTAGTATTATATTTATTATGGATGTGGGTTTACTTTCATATGACATTTTACTGTTTATAATTGCTAAGATATTAAAATTGACAATTTTTGTTATGGGTCTAAAATTTAACTTTGTAGAACAGTTTTTTCTCCAGAAATTTCAATTATTTTTAAATATATACTTTCAAAAATACCTTCAAATTGTTCCCAAATTCCCTTGTCAACAACGCGAAATTTTCCGAGGCAGTTACTGATACATTTTTGAACGTAAATGTAGAAAACTGGCAGGTGAAGCGATTTGAAATCGAATAGCGTTTAATTTTTTGAATAAATAAATTACGTGTAGCGTTTAAAGCGATTCTGGTCACTTGACAACATTTTTGTTCTTTTCTTCGTGTCAAATCCTAAAATTCGGGCCCATTTGGACAGTATTTTCAGAAAGATCTCCTGTGTTTACCAAAAAAATGGAAAACGTCTTTTGATTACATTGTTTATGAATAACAACACCTGCCCATTTCATGCAATTCCGAGTTTAAAAACAAAAATGTTTTTAAAATCTGTCAAAAATAGCCCCTTCTGATGACAGCCTTAATCAGTATTTTTAATAAATATTTTTTAAGTAGTACGTTTTTATGAGCATAAATTTTAAAAAACGGGTTTCTTTTAAGAGAAAATTTATGATTAAATTTTTGTTATGAAATTAGTATATTCGATAATTATAAATTCTTACACGTAAGTAATTGCTTTCTTTTTCTTTTTTGTGTGTGTGTGTGTATTTTTAATTATATTGCTGTAAAGAAAATATCTTATTTCTAATGACAAAAGTAAATTCTTTCCTCCCTTTTGTTAAAAAGAAAAGTTATTATTTCTACCCTGTATACAATAACAAGTTGGAAATTGTACGCCAAATGTGGAAAATGAGGTGCGTTCGTACTGTAGTTAGTTTTATATATA